>CAWUFW010008484.1:0-600000 GCA_963921515.1 Calotriton arnoldi | reverse complement strand
TTGTACTCAAATTTGTCGGGTGTTTGTCAGGGGTAGTTAACTTTCTTAGTAGTTTTTGGGGATATGAGGGTTATAATTTTTGGCAGTGGGCTCTCAGGTGTGCAGGGAGATGCCAGGTGTGGGCAGGGAGGGCAGGATGTCCGAGGGGTCATTGGGGGGCTTCCTCTGGATGATAAAATTCTACCTGCCCTTGATGTTGGAATGGGGAGGCCGTATCCTTCAAGGATACAATGTCAGTGTGCGGAAGATGAGGTGGGAGTATGTGAGGGTGCAGATGCTCCGGTTCTTTGGAGTGGACCGTACCGTGCACAAGTGGAAGCACCGCAGGAAGGATCTGCTGGCCCGTGAAGCTGACCTCTTGGACTACACGGGAGTCATGACTGGCAAACAGGGTGGTAAGTACAAACTCTACATTTAGTTGTGATTGCTTACACTAAAATAAATTAGGACATGTGTGACACTGGTGTCACAGTGAAAAAAGGTTGCTGAGTGAGGTGGGAGATGTAATGCACTCACGCATAACATTGGCACATCCGACACTCAATGCTGTATCGTATTGACAAGCATAGGGTGCTAGTATGTGTTAACCACTGCGCAGGAGCAACACTTAGCACTGTTGTGCCATAGCTGGCACACCTGCACACTTTGGGCCTGATTCACAGAACTAACTTACGTCAAAAACGTAAAGTTAGTACTTTTTGGTATTCACAGAATACACTTACTCATTTTGGTATTCACAGAATGAACTTACTCATTTCGGTATTCACAGAAGTTAGTAGTCCTAACTTTAGGACTCCTAAATGCCTTCTGTGAATACCGAAAGTCTTAAAGTTAGGATTTTTCTCAGTTTAGGAGTAGTAAAGTTAGGACTCCTAACTTTAGGACTCCTAAATGCCTTCTGTGAATACCGAAAGTCTTAAAGTTAGGATTTTCTCAGTTTAGGAGTAGTAAAGTTAGGACTCTAACTTTAGGACTCCTAAATGCCTTCTGTGAATACCGAAAGTCTTAAAGTTAGGATTTTTCTCAGTTTAGGAGTAGTAAAGTCTAACTTTACTACTCCTAAACTGAGAAAAATCCTAACTTTAAGACTTTTGGTATTCACAGAAGGCATTAAGGAGTCCTAAAGTTAGGAGTCCTAACTTTACTACTCTAAACTGAGAAAATCCTAACTTTAAGACTTTCGGTATTCACAGAAGGCATTTAGGAGTCCCAAAGTTAGGACTACTAACTTCTGTGAATACCGAAATGAGTAAGTTCATTCTGTGAATACCAAAATGAGTAAGTGTATTCTGTGAATACCAAAAAGTACTAACTTTACGTTTTTGACGTAAGTTAGTTCTGTGAATCAGGCCCAAAGTGTGTGCATGCAGAATATTGTTTGTGTACGGCAGGGGTGACTGTACATGCACTATCCAAGGAACTGTTCATGTGAGCAGTTTGCTGGCCAAATGGTAGTGTTAAAATGCTTTCCTCATGAATTGTGTTACGTTACCTACGCTGCCCTGTGCACATAGTTGATGTATGACAATGTATTTAATAGGAACAAATGGTCAAAGGAAATTGGACATGTCCAGATTGTCATACACCAACAAGCTCTGTGAAACTGCACTGTGCGATCGGCAGCAATGCAATTATACAAAGAGCATGTATAACATCATGATGCATGTAGTAATGGTGCCTTGTGGATGTCTCACACCACTAGCATGTGCATGTTAGCTAGCATTACAGTCTGGTTTGTCCCGACTCAGCATTCACTGTTCTGTTGTGAATGGCAGTCAAAGTGGACACAATCATGTATCCAACATGAAATGCAACACTACAGTTACGTAGCATTTTCTGTTATGGTGATGATTGGTATGAGGAATATGACACATATGATTTAACGTCTGATACCAACACATATATTTTTTCTTGTCTCACAGATGGTCGTCCACCAATCACACAGGGGGACATCGACAGCTTCGAGGACCCACACGCCGCTGGTGAGTTTGGACATAATATAATGGCATAGTGCGGTGTCATGGATGTGTGGGTCAATTGATCAACGTTGTAGTATGCAGTATGGATGTGTATCACATGTCCCTTGCCTACAGTGTGATGATCTATTGTTGTAGTCAGAAGTGTGCACAAATCAGTAAGTGAAGTATGAGCAATGCACTGGTCTCACTGTTGTAACCTTGCCCATCCCCAGTCCGTGATACACATAGTAAGTAAGGTGCATATCATTGAGACCCTATTTGCAACACAACATCACTTACATTGAAGTGGTGTTGTCAATAGGGCCCTAGCATCATGAGCAAGCCAGCGTTAATCCACTTCACGTGTAATAATGCTTCATTTGTAATAAGGCACACTTTCACGCTGTGTTTAGCGTGAAAGTGGCATGCAGTGGGTGTTGCGGTTGGCGTTCCACATCAACACCCATTGTATTTGATGCTGCCACCTATGTACGAGTGCGGCGTTGATTGATGGCAGCGCACAATTTAACAACAGTGACATCCTGTTCGTAATCTGGCTAAATGAGGATGAATCTTTTTTTCTCATAATTGTTTCTTTTTACATGTGAGCTGCCTTGTGCAGCACACATTGAGTAAGCAAAATGACATGATTTGGACATGTACAGGACGGTGGCCCTTCCTGTACATACAGAAAAACTTTACAATAACCAAAATTGTATCTTTCCTGTGTGCTGCACGACTCAGCACACATGAAAGTTACAACATGGTATACTAGGATTGGTTATGGCCATGAAGTGGCACCTTCCTGTACAGCAAAAAATCTCCCCTGCACACATACACACCCTTGCACTCTGGTGCATGTGTGCCTGCCTAGCCACTAAGTTGGGAGACTTGCCGCCCTCGCCGGGGGGAACGCAAGTCTGCACCACATCCTTGGTAATATGGTGCAGACTTGCGTTACCAAATTGGCGGTGAGAGGCGTTAAGCCAAGGAGGCTAACGCCTGGCTCCTCCACTTCCTTGTCAATATGCCCCTAGGTCTATGGGTACTGTCACCACAGCACATGCCTGTGGATTGCACAGGACACTGATAGGAGAGGAGACATGTAAGTGGGGTTACTGATGACTATCAGATGACATGGAATGCATCTACATCCTTGCATGAGATGACTGTGCAAGTGTGCCCGATGATGCACAAGGAGGCAGTGCTTTTCAGTCCGTAAGTGCGCAGACACAGTTCGGCACTGTGAATTTGTAGGTATGCTGCATGCCATCTTCAAAGTAGTGGCAGTGTGTATCTTTGAGCCAAGCATATCAATGGCACGTTCCCCAAACACACAGCAAAGGTGGCCCGATGAATCTCATTGGCATGTGTGTCCCCTGCAATGGTGTCGACAAGCTGTCTCCTTGAGGCCATTCCCTGATTGACTCTGGACCAGGTGTGGGAACTCCTCTGTCCCAAGTGTTGTCATTACTGTGCATGCATTTCCCACGCATGGTTTGGCTCTGCCTCCATTGCTGTGCCATTTATTTCACAATGCAAGGCTATCAAACGCTATATGTGAGAAAGCATTACCCCTAAAAACACCATGAGTATCATGACTGAAGGGTGCCGTTACAATGGGGAATGCATTGTGACTTTTTGCGTTGCATAGGCATGTTTATATTGATTCACTACGGAGTGAGCTTAGCGGATACAAGACATGCATGAGTGATTGAGATTTTGGAGGAAACGATGTTTCCCCCTCTCTGCGGCAACACTTCACATATTGTGTAGTAGTGTTGGAGAGCGGGACAGCGCATCATGTATAACTCAGCGTTCATCCATACAGCGGGTTTACATGTGTGCTGCATGATGCAGCATAGTTGAAAGTGTGAGTAGGGCTGTCCCCGGATAGCTCTAGAGCAGGTTGGGTAAACTTCCAAAACATTTACCAGGCCCCCAGCAAACAGACACCCATGCACTCTTGTGCAAGAGTGCCTGTGTTGGCGCTAACTTGATGAACTGCACAGAGTTGCTGGGGGACACACAGGCCTGCACATGGGCATTGCACATATCATGCAGCACTGTGTCATAGGAGAGGATGAGGGTGCTACACATGGAGGGATAATGCCTCCCTCCTCCGATTGCTTGTACATGTCACCCTCAGTCCAGTTATGTCATGGCACCATCATTTGACACTGTCATTCCCATTTGGTTGTGACACTACATGTACCATGCATGCACTGTCATGTCAGTCTCCCCAGCATGTAGTCACTGATCCATGCTTCAACATTTCGTTGTCCAGGTCACTCTCTGACTTCACATAGTTACGCTGGAGTGTAGGCTCCCATGTTTTAGTGATCTTGTGTTACAGATGTTATTGCAGAACATTGACAATAGTCTAAAGTACTCAAAAATTCCATTGTTGATATTTTACAGACAACATGACGCCAGCGGATCAACATGCCTTCCAGGTGAGGAAGGACCGCTTCAAGCACATAAAGAAGGTGGCAAAGGGTTACCGCAACATGGCCAAGAGGCACCAGGAGGAACGGAAGAAAGGGACATGGAAGGCAGTGCCCGAGATTTTGACAACTGGCACACAGCCCATCCCAGGCCCCTCTGGCGTGAGTGGTGGGTCCCAGCCAGGACAGGTGTCACATCCCCCTACGGCCACTCCCCCCCCAAGGGATAGTCCCACCTGCACCTGGCGATCAGGTGGTGCCATTTACAGTTAGGGACAGGAGGGTGATTCATGATAACAATGTGTTCCTGGCAGAGATGAGGCGGGAAATGGCTGATTTGAACAGACATTTAACGGACCTTAAAAAACATTTTGGACTGCCATGATGCCTGGAGATCTTGAACCCCATCCCCCTCTTCTCCCTTCCCCCAATGTTTTAAGATCTGTTATTAGGTAGTGTTAGGTTAGTTCTTTTAATTGTTAGTTAGTGTAGTTTTAGCGTAGGTTATAGTTTGTGTTAGCTTTTAAGGTAGATTTTAGATATTTATTATGATGCCGTATTTGTGGATAAGTTTCCTTTTCCTTTGGGTGGGGGGTTGATGTATTTTTGGGAAAATAAAATACAAAAAAATACAAAAAAATATATCTTTGTGTAGGTTACAAGTGTAGTTAGTTTATGTATAGCTTAGATGTCTTTGTCCTGCCTCGTGGTGTGCCTGAAGGGTGGGAGGGGTATTGATGTCTAAGATATGTTGTTGTGTGTTTAGGATTAGTTAGGGTAGATAGTTTAGGTAAGTAAGATTTGTCTAGTTAGTTTAGATTTTAGTAGTAGTTCTAGTGTTCAGTGTTAGTTTAGGGTTGTTAATTATATTTACTGTTCAAATAAAATTGTAAAGATTTGGATTTCTGCTTGCCCTTCTGTCAGGGATGATGTTGGGGAGTGTGGCTTATTGGCTTGTATGCAGCTCATGCCATCACTGGACAATCCATGTAATGTGTAAGTCTGGTCATGACATGTTACTTAGCATGATGTATTGTGTCAGGATACCGTAGATGTGAGCACAGTGAACGTGCATGGATGGCAGGGTGGCAAGTAGTATTTATGGCCTAGTCTAGGGACTGTTGTTTGTCACGTTCTACATATTTAGTGTGACTCACATAGTTGTACAGCGCATTGTTGCACATTTACAACACAACCTAGGGACATGGCATTGAGAGTATATATATTTTGCTAATGTTATCCATCATTGAGATGGATGTATGCGCAGGGTAACACAGATTCCGTCACACACCTGCATATCAGATGCTCCTGGCGCTGAGTCCATCTACATTGCACAGACCTTTGCACACTTTCTGCGTATTGCCAGTGTGTCAGCTTCCTCTGAATTATATGTTCCTGTGCATGGATGCTCAAACTCAGGCACATGCATGAGGTAGTAAATGTATGTGTCCATTGTGTACGGCACATGGCACAACAGTCATCCTGATTCAGATAACTAACCTGAGAGTAAGTAATGACTTTACATTTTACGTTATTCACAAATGGCATTTATGAGTAGTTCAGTTAGGTATACTGGGCCTGATTCACAGAACTAATCTGAGACAAAATCCTAAACATACTACTTTTTGTATTCACAGAAGGCATTTAGTTGTAGTAAAGTTAGGATTTTGTCTAAGTTTGACTTAAGACAAACTTAAGACAGACTTAAGACAGACTTAAGACAGACTTAAGACAGTCTTAAGACAGACCAGTCTTAAGACAGACTTAAGACAGTCTTAAGACAGACTTAAGACAGTCTTAAGACAGACTTAAGACAGACTTAAGACAAACTCAAGACAAACTTAAGACAAAATCCTAACTTTACTACTACTAAATGCCTTCTGTGAATACCAAAAGTAGTAAGTTTAGGATTTTGTTTCAGATCAGTTCTGTGAATCGGGCCCCATGACTTCACTTCTCATCAATGCCTTTCGTGACTCACTTAATTTTTCAAAATGTGATTTTGTCACAGGTAACGTTTTGTTGTGTGCACACTGTTCTGCTGAGCACACAAGGGAGTAAATGTTGCATTGCTCCCTGTGGTGACAGTGTCATAGCCACTTGTCCCAGCTGTTCCTCTGGCATTGTCTCATAGTGATGCTCCCTTGAAATGTTGGCCTTGCATCTGACTATATGCTAAGTGCAGTGCACCACACATCCCTAGACACATTGCCCAATACGCTCACAGTGATCACAGCATGAGAGGGGTGGAAATTTGTTGTGCATTGTTTGTCCACAGGAAGGGGCTGACTGACGCCTTGCACTTTGGTGTGAGTCCCTATTGGCAACTCAACTTCACTGAGGCAGACATTGTGGTTCCATATGTGTATGGTAGACATGTGCCCTTACGTGTCTTCATCAATGTGAATATGGTGTGCACCATCTTGGGATGTGACATGCAATGCACACCATCAATTGTTTGTAATTGTTAAGGGGGACACTACTTGTGGCCTGCTACAAACTTTGACATTTTAGCACACATGCCAAATTCCGTATTGGACGTGGGTATAGGTTGTGATATAGCTAGATTGTATTTCTTTTGCAATGAGGGCACAGATAGTTGACACATACACGGGCATCTCACTGCCTATCTGTGTCAGGTAAAACATGTACATTGCTCGTATTTCCCTTGGGGTACCTTCTGGTGGATTCATTGTCCATACACTTTTTACAGACTTCTATACTTGATTGTTCATGGACAACACACAACAGTGTGAGTTCAAGATTTTAATCTACATTTACAGAATGAAGACTGGACCAGTGCTTGGCCATACAACCACACATTGCATGGATGCCCGTTAGAGGGCCAGACAGAGTCCTTTGTTGGTAACAGGTCCAAGGGAAGAGGCACAGATCAGTCCGCAGGCTGATTGCAGTGTCATTGGTAAGAAAAATATGATTTGGCAGTCCATGTGGAGGTCCAAGGTGAGTTTCGGGGGACAGTGGAAGATGATCTTCCGTGGCATGATACTAAGCCCTGAACCAAGAAGAAACAGGCCTTTTGGCGTTGATGTATGCTACCGCTTTCTCCTTTGCAATAATGCACTATCATCCTCATCTTCATCCTCTGATGTGTAATGTGCCTCACATGTGGGTGGTGATATAGTGGGAGCAGCATTGTGAGGCACTGACACACACATCAGAAGCAGCAGCAGCATTCATTGACACCAGACCTTGGGGCAGCAATGCAGTGATGAGCAGCTGCAGGGCATGATAGATTCCAGCAACATCGCGCTGGTGTTCAGCCCTGGCAGCCAATTGTTGTGCCTGCATCCGCTCCATGCTCTCCATTATCTTACTGATGTTGGACAAATCCTGGCTGAGTTTGCTGGAGCCACTCTGACCAGACAGTTGGTGTTGTCTCAGAATCATGACTCCAGCAATGTCAGCCATGGACCGTTTGAGAGCATCGAGTGGGCTGTGGGTGTCCGTGAGCTTCTGTATGTGGTCCCGGATAGAACTCAGACACCCACGTATGGCATCAAGTTTGGCCGCCAGCATCTCAAACCCCACCCGCACCTGATCAGCCATCTCCCGCTGGACCTCTAGCACACGGCGTTGGAAGGCCAAATGTGGGTCCTCGAGGTCCTGGGAGCCAGATGTGGTGGGAGGTGCTTGCTGCTGGTTGGTTTGTGCAGGGAGTGGGGTTGCCGCGATGCTGCTGGGTTGCCCTGATCCTGGAGGTGGGCTGCTTAGTGAATTGAGCAGAATTTGCAGTTTATCCTGATTAATGGTGGTGTAATCGTCCTCGTCATCAGTGAAGGTTGGGCCAGTATGCTGTCCAGGAGGTGGGGTCTCTCCCTCTGCAATGTGATAGGAGAGATAAATATTAACAGTGTGTTTCATGTATGATCATGCATTGTATGAGTTTACAAGCAGACTGCAGGACAGTGTGCATTCTGACTGTTTATTGGGAGATGCCTATTTGTTGCGGGATAGTGATTATTTTGAGGACATAACCGATGTGATGTTGACTAAGGATGCTTGTCGTATTTGTACCCACAAATGGCACATGTTGTGTCCTATGTTCATTTGTGTGAGTGATGCAGTTTGTTCCACATATTAGTCAATGTTGATGAGCTAAGATTTGTATGTGTGTGCACTGCATTGTGTGATTGTGGCACCTGCAGCTTTAGTTTTACTGCCTGTTATACCTTTCAGGCAGTGATCCTTTCACTTCTGTGCATTCACAATGCTGAGATGTCGTAAGCTGGGTGGAATATGGCTCTTGGTCAGAGTTGGGAGACTTGGGCATTGTTTGTCATCAAATGTCTTGTTTACGTCAGGGGTTGTATGTACACAAGGATGTGTCAGAGTGTGACCTGCTCCTTTAAGGATGTGGTCCACACTCTGCCCCCTCAGTGAGGTGGCCGGCACCATGTTAAGATGTTGTGCCTGCAGGCATGCTATTCATCATGCACTGTCACTCCCATGTGACATGTAGGTCGCTCCCCCACCACACAGCTCCGTCTGTGTGCCCTGCTGCTGCCCCTGATTGTGCTCGTTTTTCCTTTCTGTGCCCCCTTGCTGCCCTTGATTGTGCTCGTTTTTTCCTTTCTGTGCCCCCCTTGTTGCCCCTGATTGTGCTCGTTTTTTCCTTTCTGTGCCCCCCTTGCTGCCCCTGATTGTGCTCGTTTTTTCCTTTCTGTGCCCCCCTTGCTGCCCCTGATTGTGCTCGTTTTCCTTTCTGTGCCCCCTTGCTGCCCCTGATTGTGCTCGTTTTTCCTTTCTGTGCCCCCCTTGCTGCCCCTGATTGTGCTCGTTTTTCCTTTCTGTGCCCCCTTGCTGCCCCTCATTGTGCTAGTTTTTTCCTTTCTGTGCCCCCTTGCTGCCCCTGATTGTGCTCGTTTTTTCCTTTCTGTGCCCCCTTGCTGCCCCTCATTGTGCTCGTTTTTTCCTTTCTGTGCCCCCTTGCTGCCCCTCATTGTGCTAGTTTTTCCTTTCTGTGCCCCCTTGCTGCCCCTCATTGTGCTCGTTTTTTTTTCCTTTCTGTGCCCCCTTGATGCCCTGATTGTGCTCGTTTTCCCTTCTGTGCCTGTTTCCCGCCGCTGCGCCCTGCGGCCCCGCCCCCTCACTGCCCATTCGCTGCCCCATTCCCTGCTCCTCCCTCCCACCTCCCCATTTATGGCGGCCGCTGTGCGGCCGCGCAGCGGACGTGCACAGCGGGCGCGCCGCTGGCGTTCCGAAGGCGCGCCTAAGGCAAGCCCGTCTGCGCCCGTCCGCGCCGTGACCGCGCCCAGCGCCAGACCCCCTGGTCCGGGCATCCCCCGCGCCCGCCACATCAACAGACGCCGATACGACGCCAGCACCCTCCACGCACTCAACCCCCGGAAAAGATCACGCCTGCTACCAGGCCACCCCGAAGCGCACCCAAGGGCCCTTCACCTGCCGGAACTGCAGCTTCGCCAGCACCCGCCCCGCCAAACCACCGCCCAGGAAAGAACCCAACTACCTCAGATGCATCCTCCTCAACACCCGCTCCACCCGCAAACACGCCATCGAACTCTGGGACCTTCTCGACTCAACCTCCCCAGACGTCGCATTCCTGACGGAGACCTGGCTGAATCCCGCTTCAGCCCCCGACATCGCCATTGCCATCCCGGACGGATACAAGATCACCCGCAGGGACCGCACCAACGGAGTCGGAGGAGGCATCACCATCGTCCACAGGAACACCCTCAGAGTCACAACCAACACCGACGACACCCTCAGCACCACCGAACACATGCACTTCCAGATCCACACCGATCCCAACACCACCCTCAGAGGAACCCTCATCTACAGACCCCCCGGACCCCGACCACAGTTCAGCGATTCCATCGCTGACTTCGTCAGCACACACGCCATCGCCTCCACGGACTACATCCTCCTCGGGGACCTGAACTTCCACCTCGAGAACAACAAGGACACCAACTCCACCACCCTGATCGACAACCTCGCCACCCTCGGACTCAGACAGCTCGTGACTACACCCACCCACGCCGCCGGCCACACGCTCGACTCCATCTTTTCCGCAAGCCCACACGTCTCCTTCAACCACACCTCCGAACCCCACTGGACTGACCACCACTGCATCCACTTCACCTACAGGAAGCCCACCACGCACCACCGCACCGAACAAATGCCTCGCCGCTGCTGGAGCAGAGTCACGGAAGACCATTTAACCACAACCCTCGCCCTGAGCCCACCCGCCGAACCCTCCGACCCCGACACCGCCGCCCGCAACCTCAGACAGTGGATCAACGACTGCGCCAACACCCTCGCCCCGCTCAAGAATCCGCCCAACAGCCACACCAGCAAGAAAGCCACCTGGTTCACCGAAGACCTCCAGGCCTCCAAACGAACATGCCGAAAACTGGAGAAGATCTGGCTCCACGAACGGACAGCGGACAGCTACGCCGCCCACAAGAGCGCCACCCGCAGTCACCATCACCTCATCAGATCCGCCAAAAGGGCCTCACTCAAAGACCGCCTAGACAACAACGCACACAACAGCAAAGAGCTCTTCAACATCGTGAAGGAACTCTCCAACCCCAGCTCCAACACCAACGACATCCAGCCGTCGCGAGACCTGTGCGACTCACTGGCCACCTTCTTCCACCGCAAAATCGCCGACATCCACGACAGCTTCAACACCACGACCGCCCCGGCAACCACCGAGACCACTGCCCCCACAACCACCAACCGCCTGCTCTCCTGGACCAACATCAACGACGAGGACACCAGCGAGATCATGAACACCATCCACTCCGGTTCACCGCTAGACCCGTGCCCTCACCACATCTTCAACAAAGCCAGTACAGCCATCGCGCCCCATCTCCGGAAAATAATCAACATCTCCTTCGAGACAGCAACCTTCCCGGAAAGCTGGAAGCACGCCGAGATCACCGCCTTACTCAAGAAACCCAAGGCAGACCCCAAGGACCTCAAGAACTTCCGACCCATCTCTCTGCTCCCGTTCCCCGCGAAGGTCACCGAGAAAATCGTCAACAAACAACTGACCCGCTACCTCGAGGAGAACAACATCCTGGACCCTTCCCAGTCCGGCTTCCGCAGCAACCACAGCACCGAAACCGCCCTCATCGCCGCCACCGATGACATCAGGACCCTGCTAGACAACGGAGAAACAGCAGCCCTCATCCTCCTGGACCTATCAGCCGCCTTCGACACGGTCTGCCACCACACATTACGAACACGCCTTCACGACGCCGGGATCCAAGAGAAGGCCCTGGACTGGACCACATCCTTCCTTTCCGGCAGAACACAAAGCGTCCGCCTCGCCCCCTTCCGATCCAAGGCCACCAAGATCATCTGCGGCGTACCCCAAGGCTCCTCCCTCAGCCCAACGCTGTTCAACATCTACATGGCACCCCTCGCCCACGTCGCCCGACAGCACAACCTCAACATCATCTCCTACGCCGACGACACCCAGCTGATCCTCTCCCTCACCAAAGACCCCCACACCGCCAAAGCCCACCTCCACGAAGGAATGAAGGCCGTCGCCGAATGGATGAGGACCAGCCGCCTGAAGCTGAACTCGGACAAGACGGAGGTCCTCATCCTTGGTTCCAACCCTTCAGTCTGGGACGACTCCTGGTGGCCAACATCACTGGGAACAGCCCCGCCACCCACCGACCACGTACGCAACCTAGGGGTCATCCTCGACCCCACCCTCTCCATGACTAAGCAGGTCAACGCCGTTTCCTCATCCTGCTTCAACATCCTCCGAATGCTCCGCAGGATCTTCAAGTGGATCCCCACCGAAACAAGAAAAACAGTCACTCAGGCCCTCGTCACCAGCAGGCTGGACTACGGAAACGCCCTCTACGCAGGAACGACGGCTAAGCTCCTGAGACGGCTGCAACGCATCCAGAACGCCTCTGCACGTCTTATCCTCGACATCCCCCGACGCAGCCACATCACACCCCACCTGAGAGACCTGCACTGGCTCCCTGTCAACAAGAGGATAACCTTCAAGCTCCTCACCCACGCACACAAAGCACTCCACAACTCCGGACCAGCCTACCTCAACAGACGACTCAGCTTCTACACCCCCACCCGCCAGCTCCGCTCGACCAGCCTCGCCCTCGCCACAGTCCCCCGCATCCGGAAAACGACCGCCGGCGGCAGATCCTTCTCCCACCTCGCCGCCAAGATCTGGAACACCCTCCCCACCAACCTCCGACAGACCCAAGACCTACTGGCCTTCAGAAGACTCCTCAAGACCTGGCTCTTCGATCAGTAGCAGCACCACCCCCCTCTTCCCCCAGCGCCTTGAGACCCTCGCGGGTATGTAGTGCACTTTATAAGTGACATGATTGATTGATTGATTGGTCACTTGCCTTGTCAGTGTGGCTCATGGACATGCAGCTTTGCAGGGTAATGCACATGTGCATGTGTTTTGTGCAAGATGAGTTATATGTGAGGAGGGCCCCCTTTGTGCACATTAGCAATGAGAGCCTACTTGGTGTTTCAACGTGTGCTGCACTATGTAGTACACATGTGCATCCAGGTAGCTTTGTCTACTGTCATTGTTCTTGTGTGCATGTCGTCCGTCATTTTTTATCTTGCATGCATTGATTACTGCCCTCCTGTTGGCTTACCCGTTGTGAGTATGGTGCATAGTGAGTTTCTATTGTTGTTGCTGCTGTCTGAACTGACAGTGTCAACACCCATTACCCTCAAGGTTGACCCCACGTGTGGTGTGTAAGTGGTCTGTGATTTGATGTATGTGCATTTCATGCTGCCTATTTATGGTGCTCAGGCCTTGTCACCGCCACCCTCAGAAGAGATGCAAATGGCAGGGTGATGTGTGTTTGTGTATGTGCCACGCAGCTGCTGACATGGATGATACATGCTGTCCTGGTTCTGGTTATCAATGGCTGGCTTAGCGTGTGGGTTATAACTACCTGACTGCAAAATGGTTCACTGACACAGTTGACTTACCAAACAGTTAAGTTTAATTGCACATGATGGTGTAATGGGCAACTCACATCAGGACTGATGTGGAATGCTGTTTTCTGTATGGCAGATGTGTAGACTTGGGGCAGGAGGATTGCAATTTGACCTAGGGTTGAGAGTGACATTTCTGACTTTCTTTTTAATTGTTGCAACTTTGCTATCCTTGTTTGTTGTCATACTTTGGTTGTCATACTGCTTTACAGGCACATTTAGGTTCTGTGAGTATGTCACACATCAAGGCATGCAGTACATAATTGAGTGACACATTCCTAATCTGCATTGTCCACGTACTGTGGTGTTGTAGGCGTACCCCCCCTGCAAATTGTATTCCATTGCACTTTGAGTCAAGTCTGCTGTTTGTGTGCATTTTTGGATGTGCATCTTTTATCCAGCGGCCTACATGATCACTTTGTTGTGACATTGCATGTGTGTCTGGTATGCAGACTCACTAGATGCTTCCCCACTTGGTGTACACAGGACTGCATCTCATGAATAGGCAAGTGTGCACATTGCCTGGAGATGCGTGAGGATGTCATGATTTCCCCCTTGCCTCATCAGCACACATATACCAATCATCTGCACAAGGACACATCTCTCTCTGACACCAAAATGATGATGCACTGTGCAGATGACTGATCATGTGCACGAGTAGGCATGCCACCACCAATGTAAGCACACCTGCAACATTGTGCACGTGTGTCTGAGTTGTGTGCAAGGTTGTGTATGTGCAGTAAAGTCCACCTATTTGCACATGCACATTCCTGCACACAACTCAGACACACGTGCACATTGTTGCAGGTGTGCTGACATTGGTGGTGGCATGCCTACTCGTGCACATGATCAGTCAAATTCACAGTGCATCATCAATTTTGCATCAGAGAGAGATGCCTATTTGTGCAGGCAATTTGTATATGGATGGTGATGAGGCTAGGGGGCCATTTTGCCACCCTGCCCCATCTCAAGTTAATGTGCCACTTTGCCATTTCCTGTGGCATTTATTTTGTGGTCTGAGGGTGATCTTGGACTATATTGTGCTTAGTTTTCTGTGTACATTTCAAAGTCTGTGTGCCCGCCAATATGTGTCTTGCAATGTATTGTTTGAGTAGGGTGAGTATGTCTGTGCCACCATGTACAAGGGTATCCAGAACATGATCCACAGTAATTATGTGCATGCACTGCGAGATATTTAATTGTGCACGAGTGCCATTGGGCCCATCTGCCCCCGTCCCCTCAAGTCCCTGGCTCTTACTCACCCTGTTGTTGTTCTGTCTAGTCACGCTCAGCAGTGTCCTGGCCCGCAACTCCAACCACCGTCTCCTCCCTGATGACTCGGGATACCTGCTCCTCCAACTCATCCAGCTCCTCCTGTGGCGCTGGACTCCCACCTCCAGTCTGCATTGCTGCTTTCAGGTTGACTGCTAGTTTCTCCTTGATCTTGCGCTTAGTATCATGCCAGCGCTTCTTGCAGTTGTCCACTGTCCTCCTTCTCTCTCCGACGGCATTCACCTTGGCCACAATGTCCTGCCAAATTTCTTTTTTTCTTGCCAATGTCACTGTGGAGGTGACAAACAGTTCTTGTTGGTGTTCAGTCACCTCCGCAATCAGGACCTGGTTTTCCTGCGGGCTGAACTTGGGGTTCCTCTTCCTCTTGGCCTTCACATGGGGCTCTGGCTGGTCCTCCTGGGTATTTGTGGTATTGTTGGTGGCCTCTGCACTGGTCCCAGCTTCATCCCTGGCTCCTCTGCTATTTTCCATTTTTTTTTTCCTGCTTGGAGGGCCATTTGTAGTGCATTTTCCTGCCGAACGTGAGAAATGCAGGCCTGGTGCCAATTAGCGATCAGATTCCGTCGCTAATTGGCAGATCGGCACGTTTTTTACGTTAGCGTCTGGCTTTTTATCGCCGTCATGCTAAATCTATCACTGTCCATTTCCGCCGGTAAGGGAAGCTATCGTCTGTTAGCGGCGTGTAGCAACATGCCGCTAACCCGGCGATAGATTCCGGCGTTCAACGGCGATAAAAAAGTTCACGCTAAACGCGGTTAATGATAAATATTGCCATTTGCTGCTAATATCCCCCATAATCTTTACTGTGGAAAGCAGGGCGGATTATCCATAGGGGCTTTGGAGCGGCGCCCTGCCGTATGTTTTGAGCTGCCACCCAGGACCTACAATTGGTGCACTGGAAGGCTAACAGAAGCCTTCCGGCAACTGTTCTGCATGACAACACGCTCTTGTTAGACAGTGTTTTTAAAAGCAAATTCATGATGCACATGTAAATGTTGAGCCCATCCTTCCTATGTTCAGTGACAGGGAGAGCGGACTCTTTAAAAGTGATTGAGCTACAGAGTAAACACACGTCCCTCTGTAGATCGAGTGCGCATGCGAGGGTGTGAATTAGTAACGTTCTTTCATCCATTAGCCACAGCAAACCATACTGCGCATGCCTTACAGTAGTGCACAATGGGGCATATTCTCAAGGAGTTACCACCGATTTATCGGCACTTTAGCGCCGCAAAAGCTGCGATAGATTTATCGCCCCATTCACAAGCTGGTGCAAACTGCTGACATTGCCAGTTTTCCTGCGATAGCTACCACAAAACACATCGCCACGGATGAGTGCGACAACTAACGCTAATGATATGCAGAGTAGGAGTTCCCGTGCAAAAACACACGAAAACACGACTTTGCGAGATTCTCAACGACCAGTCAGATCTGCGAAGCGAACCAAGAACAGGCGATAAGACACTTTAGCAGCAGGGATTTAACACCTGCCTTTTGCTGGTGTTAAGCAGGACGACTACCTGCAGTATGAAAGGGAGCCCAGCCCAGAGCCACATCTGAAGACCAACAGATGCCATGGAGCTACTGATCATGCAGCTCGGAGAACCAAGAGGGCCACAACACCCACCGCCACCACTCCCAGCCCCCCCCCCCCGGACCACCACCCCCGGAATACCACCTAGGCAGCGCAGGACAACGGACGACCCTGAAACGCACCAGCCCCAGAGACTCAATGCCAGAGGAAGCCATTAGCCAGCACAGGCTCAAAACGACAACCATCCTCCGCATCCTGACCCACATTGCCCACAGGCTGACGGTACCAACACAGCGGACAACCAACATCCCCCCACAGACAAAGCTGCTGGCGGTGCTGCAGCTGTTGGCCCCTGGTAACTTCCAACCAACAACTGCCAGAGTCGGAGGAGTCTCACAGCCAGCCCCATCAAACTCCCTCACACATGTCATGGATGCATGTCAACAAAAGCAACAGCGGGCCCCTGGATCCGCACCACACGATAGTTCCAATTCCTAGTGTACCTGCGCAACCAACTCCAACGCCAGCCATGCCAGATGCCTCCGTGCCCCAGACCCAAGATCGTAGTAACCGAAATGTGTGTGCGCCAGGTCATGAAGTCCAGTAGTCAACAGTACTGTCAAAACAGAACTTTATTACAAATACACAAACAAACAAAACGAAAAGCCCAGCCAACGCGTTCCATTCCCAACGGGGAACTTCAACAGGGCAACGTGTCTTCAGAAACCTGTGGGAGAAATGGAGACAATGGTCAAACTCCCGTATAGTCACATGCCTAATCTGGTACTGTGTACTGCACTTGGACAATCCGGAATGCTCACAGGCATGATAAATCATGCATGAGAAGACCGTAACAGAAGTTTGTGTGGCCGCAACCGTCATAGGAATGAAAAGGAAGGTAACGACCACACGAACTGCTGTTACAGTCACATCATACAGGACTCATCATACCTGAAAGCATCACGGTGTGTGTCAGCTCGATACCCCTGCCCCTCACTCCCCCCACACTGCGCAGGAACATCTTGAGACCACGCAAGGGAACTACGCCATAGCTGGCGTCAAGCACGTGTTGGGGGCAATTCACAACACAGGTGTACGACTTGTGCCCCCTGCCGACACTGCACACAATCACCGCAACAGCAACCACACGCATGCCATCAATGTACAGACAAAAGTGGACCATCGTGGCCTGTCCACCAATGTCGTTGCAAACTCCCCAGGCAGTGTGCATGATTTATACATCTTCCGACAGTCCATCATCAACCAGCGCTTCCAGGATGGCACCTATGGAAGTGCACTGCTCGTTGATAAGTACCAACGGAACTCACCACACACCTCAACTCCACAAACACACAACGCACAACTGTGGGAATGGACACGTAACAAAATCACATTCAACATGGCAACCAACATGCACACCTGCCAGACACGACAACACAAGTAACCGTGGTAAGAGGGGCCAGAAATGTGGACAAACCATACACTAAGGCATAGCCCCTCTGCCACACATTTGCAGAATGTGGGGAGAGGTGGGAACCACGATTGTCCGAAGGAGGCAATGGACCCATGAATAACAATGTACACAATGCCAAGTGTGGCGGTGATGTGCTGGACAGTCCTGAGTATGCAGAGCACAGACATGTCCATGTGGACACATACTGCAGGAGTCTGCAGTGTCGTGGACAGTGGACGCAACCATGTCATCACAGGCAGTGGGGAACACCTTGGACAAGTAGCCATGTCGGCCCCCCTGTAAGGGTAAGTGTACTGGGCAGGGCTGGCGCATGCCAGTCCAGTGTAGGGGAGTGACTAAATAGGCCGGGGCTCAGGGAGTGGTTCACTTCCGGGACGGCCATAGAAGTAACTACTCCGTGTGGCTCTGTGTCCGCCATTTGCTGACCATAGGCCTACACACACGTGGCCGCCCACCAATGTTCCCTCTAATTATTCCTCCTCTTGTGCGGCAGCGGAATGTTTGCGTGTACACTTTTCTTGGCTGTGAGCGCAACCGAGTTATATGATGTGCAACTATGCAGGTGAACCAGGCACTGCTTAAAAGTAGGTATAGAGGAAGGGAACCCGCCTTTTCGAAACCTCCTTTTGCCATCCACCCTAGTTTTCAGTTTTCTAAAGTGTGCATTTTATAGCACATTTTCCCAATGATATTGAATTAAATGTGTTAGGTTTAGATACTGTTGAGACTGATAGCTCACAAAAGTGACTAGTACTTCAATCATAGACACTGTACATATCACTCTTCTGGAACAAAAACAATCATATGAAAGTCTGGAGTATTCTTCGCTTTTTCATATGTAAAAAAACTACACATCACTTCTAGACCACACAAAAAAAAATGTGCAACAAGAGGAACTATGCCGATGTGAAAAAGTGCCACAGCAAAAATATCGACCATCCGAATTTATATGCCAGCCAAAAAAATAAGCATCTTGGAACCAGGGACAGGATCTAGACTAAAATATGTATCTCAAATACCTGTGACACAAAAGAAGGCAATCAACAGTACAAGACAGAACGGTGCAGTCATCCATTTCTTGTTAGGAATATGGCAAACTGTATGTGAGTATATATAAAGATGTTCTGTGGTTGCACTTTTAACGGAGAGGAAGCACTACTGTGCCTTTGCTTGTCTAATAGTCACTGTGCCACAGAATACCTGACCGTAGATCACTCTGAACATAACACACTGTTCACCTGTCACTGGGCCACATAATATGTGCCATGAAAGGCCTGCACATTACTGGGGTGTAAAATGCCTGAACATGAGATACTAGCCACACGAACACATCCATGGTCACTCCCTCATGCGTATTTCTCTTCTTTGCTCTCCTTAGTTCTCACTCTTCTCATACACTTTTCCTCGTTGTTACATTCATATTTCCTTGTTTTCTCATATGTTCACTATCTATTTCTATCACACTCCATAGTTTATTTTCTTCAGTTCCACCTTTTACTCCTACTTGTTGACTGCCACACAGACACTATTGCTGCTTGTGCCTGTTTTTCGTAGCTTGGAATGAACAATTCAAATCAGATAGAGAGAGAGAGAAAACATGCCCTGGATCATGGATGAATTATAATTTCCTGGAGGGCATGACAAAGTTCAGAAATCCGGGCCCCATCTAGATTTCAGAAGTGGGAAAAATCAGGTGTTTGATGCTTCCTCCTTCTCATGTTCAAGCAGAGCAAAATTAAATAAATCAATATACAATCTACACAGAAAGACTGACCCAGGGCAGACACAGCAGTGCCAGCCCTGCTCCTGCACATATAGCAGCAATTAGATGAACAGCTGCTCTGTCTTTTTTTTGTGTGCTGAAGAATTGTTTACAAATCCCATCCCTGCAGTGCTCTTAACTCACCTTTTTGCTTTGTGAGGAGAGGTGTGGGGGGACATGGGAGGGGTTGTTGCGCAATGGCCAAAAAAGCAGACTTTGGAACTGGGGAATCAGGCTCGAGTCTCAGCGTTTGTTCAACATCTTGTGATTCTGGGCAGAAAACATAATCTCTCCGTGCCTACAAAAAACGAATATGACCTTTTGTATTGTAACTGATTCTCATATAAAGCACACCGATACCTTTGGTCGGGTTCTCTATATATAAAACTGCAAAAAAAGGAGACAGACTTATTAAGCAATGAATACTAAACTTGCCCGTCTCCTATCAAGGCATTGGATCCGCTCGCCCTCCCCTGCTGATTTAGGGCCGAGCTCCACTGCAGGTGTTCACATTCCTCTCAATGGTCTCTCGAAATAAAAAAAAGAACTGTCCCGAAAGCGGCATTTCACAGCTCATTATCTGTGCGGCAGCATCATCACTCATAGCTTCTTACAAACACAAGCCGCTCTAAGACACTTCTTTTATGCACAGTGACTGGATAGCAGACACCTCCAGGCCCAGTCTCCATGCACAGAAGAACTGCTGGCTAGTGGGTGGTATGGATATACATCACCTTAGTCCCCTGGCTCTAAAACCTGGCGTATCAGGAGAAAACATATCGGATTGACTCCGCGTGCCTTCCCCACTTCTCAGCAGAGAGAAAGGAGGAGTCACTTCAAACTCTTCACCGAAGCATTTCATGGCAGTCAGAGTTCGGTAAGGTGCGCGCTGCATCACACTCAATGCGCGGAGGAAAACACATTGTACGCGCCCGCTCGAGCGCGCAACTTAGAGGGAACTATGCCGCCCACCTTCAACGGCCAACATTACAGTCTTGCTGTCAGTCCTGCGGACATGCGCAGACAGGCGTGACAATGGTGTGCCGTAGGAGTGCAAGTAATGCAACCGCGCAGCGCACACAAGTAAAAAGGCTCGGGGGAGGGGGGAGCAGCTGTGAGGCAACGTAACACACTGTGACGCCGCTCATTTGCCACATGCTAGGCATGTCATACATGATTCACAAAGTCGCAGAAATCCCACCCCACCCCAACAAGCCCCTATACATTTCCTGAATGCAAGCAGATGACAAACTAACATTAGGGATGAAAGCTCCAGTGTCTGAACTATCAGGCGGGAGCACATCTGCACCTCCGACCTCGGAATTGCATGTGCCCGGGAACCCCTGACAGATACTATAGCAGCTGATGACGACTCCCACACTATGCACAGCCCGACGACAGACCAACGTATACACACCCCACACACAGTAGTTCTTGATCATAGTTATCTTGCATGGAATGTCCTTCACACTTACTCCCACACCATCCCAGGCCTACAACCGTTGCACACAAACACTGCTCATTGATCCGAGCTGTGGCTTTTCATCCACGGAACTGGCGCAGGTCAGAACAGTGCCGCTTCAACCAGAGCCACTAACACAATGGCAGACCATCCCAGACACATGCACAGCCCCTGTCACGCGGAACTGTACCGTGCATGTATGCTGCACTTACTGGGGGCACTGCCATTGGTAGCGCTGCGGATCAGTTACCGGCTAAGCTTCCGCCTTGCCAACGTCACCTGCGTTCTGCCTGTGTTGCATTGTCGCTCGTGCATATTCGAGTGGTCCATGGATGTCTGCCTATCCAACAGGACGGTAGCCGAACTGGATTTCGACATGTGTCTGCGCCCCCTGTTGGCCCACGACCATGAGTGTCACCCGTCTATGGGATGCCTGGATACTTGGCATACATGCTGGCAGCTGGACCTGGGAGATTGCAGAACTCCTCGTGTGCAGTGACCACATTGAGCCGCTCCCCTATTGGGCTGTAGTGCTAATTGGTGAAAGGGGGTGGACGCAGCACATCTGTCCGGACCTGCTAATGGTTGGCCTCGCCGTCCTGTTCGATGAAGTTGACAACGACCTCATGTTGGAAATGATTGCCTACGAAGCTGCACTCGCTTTCATGGATGTGTAACTACGTACCTGCAGCCACAACAGTTTGGAACACATTGCACATGTCCCGACACCTTGTTGGAACTTGGGGTTCTGGTCACATCTCCCACGACGACAGTGGACATGGCTGCATTTGCCTGGACTCAGAATGCATCTGCGGACAACAACGCGGGTAAACACACACCTGTGAATGGTGCGGCACTGCCCCGGAGTGGACAGCGACGCTTGGCAACGTTCCACGTTCTGACATACTGCTGCATTGGTCTGCATGTTGTGGCACTTATCTTGGCCGTACTGACACGCATATGCTGATGAAGTCTACGCACCTTCACTTATATTCAACTGTGATGAGTGTTGATTTGTATGACAATGTGTGTCTCACTGTCTATCTGGGTCACAGCCATACATGCATTACTACACCATCAGGGATGTGGGGTTGTACTAGTACATTATCATCTCACAGTTTCCTGCTATGCCACATGCGAATGGCCATTTTCGACACACAAGCGGCAGCAGTTGTGTCCTCTGTTCTGTTGTGCTGGTGTTGCTGTTTGTTTAACATTGTGGTAAATGTTGCGGTGCTCTGGATCTTATGTGTGTGTGCTGCATTGTAGGTGAGTTGCCCCTTCAGCTCTGATTTGGCTGGCCCTTATCCCTTTCAGGCGGTGTGGCTTACACTCCTGTGCTTATGCAGTGCTGTGATGTTGCAGACTTGGGTAAATTGGGCTCTTGGTTGGGGTTGTGACTCTTGGCCATGGATTGTCCGCAGTTGTGCTCTACTTAAATGTGCATGTGTGCCATTGTGCCCATCTCCCCCCGTCCCCCCAGTCCCTGGTGGTTACTCGCCCTGTTGCTGTTGTGTCGGGTCATGTTGAGCAGTGTCCGGTCCCCCAACTCCTGCCCCCGTCTCCCCACTGATGACTGTGGACACCATTTCCTCCATCTCATCCAGCTCCTCCTGTGGCGCTGGACTCCCACCTCCAGTCTGCATTGCTGCCTTCTGGTTGTCTGCGAGTTTCTGCTTGGTCTTGCGCTTCACATCATTCCAGCACCTCTTGACCTCGTCCATTGTCCTCCTCAGCACTCTTACTGCATTCACCTTTTCCACGATGGACTGCCATGTTGCATTTTTTGTTGCCAATGATACAGTGGAGGTTACGGACAGTTGTTGATGGTATTCTATCACCTCCGTGATCAGGATCCTGTTTTCCTGCGGACTGAACCGCGTCTTCCTCTTCTTCTTGTCTTTGCCCTTCCTTGACCCCGAGGTTCCAGGCTGGTCCTCCGGGGGGCTTGTGGGGTTCTGGACGTCCTCTGTGCCTGCTCCGGCTGACTCCATTGTGCTTCGCAGTAGTTTGTTTTTTGTTTGTGGTTTTTTTCTGTGCTTTTGTAGTGGTTTTTCCCGCCTGACATGTGTGAATTGCATGCCTGGTGCTGCTTTTCGCTGATTGTCTTATCGCGGTTGAGCCCATCGCAACTTATTTCGCGTTCGGGTTTGGATTTTTATCGCCGTCCCGGTAATGTTATCGCGGACATTATGAGCGTTATCGGGAGACTATCGCATGTTACCGCCGTGTTGAAAGTACGATGTTAACACAGAGTTATTTTCCCGTGATAGACGGCGATGTGAAAAGTTGCGTTAACCTATTTTGGCGATGTTAATCGCACGTTCTTGTGAATATCCCCCAATGTCTGCTGTATGAATATCAATGGGCGGGCATCAAAAAATCCCATCACCAATTACAGCCCATGAAGTACATACATATGGGGCGGGTTGACAAGATCTCTCTCAGCTTTGTAGGCATTACACTTTCACCCTTGTCCGAGGCTGAGATGGAATCCGAGGCAGGCCTCTTATCAGTTTTTGTCTTTTACACGTTCTTCGTGGAAGAAGAGATTAAGAAGCTTAAAATGTATGATTGTACTATCGGGTGAAGTGAGCAGAATTTTAAGAAAGTAAGAGACATTTAACTTATCTTGCCATATGAGAACAGGCATGCAGGGTTACCTTCAGTTTAAAAAAAAGCCAGGCGACAAGAACAAACTGTTTTTTGTGCCATTAGTTGTTGTTGCAAATAATTAAAATAGACCAGAAAAAAATAGATGCTGAATTTGTGGCAATTATTAATTTATTCTTTGCAACTTTACTTACAATGCACGGTGACCTTTTATTGTGTGGCATTGTCATTCTTTCCACGAAATACTTTGTATGTATGCAGCGTGGGGAAGGGAGAGAAAGTAAAAGATTAGGAGGGAGAGGGATGGAGTGAGAGAGGGAGAAGGAGGAACGGTGAGGGACAGAGAAAGACAGATGGGATGAGGGAAATAGGGTGAGAGAGAGGATAAGGAAGAGACATGATGAGGGAGAGGGAGAGGGTATGTTTGTGATGGAAAGTGATTTGACTGTTCTAAAGGCAGAGAGGCGAACAGCTTTACTACACACACACCGTGCTATCTCCAATCCCACTTTAAATAAACAGTGCATTTTTGTACTTATGGGTTATTCGTGGCTATGCCTGGACCCTTACTTCCACCTGGATTCCATGCTATGTTTACATATATTTCAAGAAAAAATGAGTCGTTGTTGGGACACACGAACGCTTGCCGGAGTTGGAGCGGGTGCGAGGACTACAGCCCCCAGACTGCCCTGTCACTGCGTCACCTTAGCGCCCAGAGGCGCATAAATTACCAGAGGGGCTCCAGCAGCGCGACACATGAACGCTTGCTGGAGTTGGAGTTGGAGCGGGTGCAAGGACAGCAGCCCCCAGACTGCCCTGTCGTTTACCGCATCACCTTAGCACCCGGAGGCGCATAAATTACCGCAGGGGCTAACGCAGCATGGCGCGTGCCCAGGCAAAGGGTGTGCCCATCCTGCGCCTGGAAGAGGCTGGGCTGGGCCACCCCCCTAATATTTCCAAAGTGACTTTGCTTGAAGCCAGTGAGTCTCGAAATTTAGATGTCTTGTGGGTTCATTTTTTGAATTTATATTTAAAACTTTATTGTTTTACATCAGGCCTCCCGGCCATACAAACCTTGGTGTCAGCGAGCTAATAATACTATGGGGAAGAGGAAAGCGGAATCCACCAATGGGACAGACGAAAGACCCAGAGCCAGTAAATCAATACTGTCCTTCTTCAACCAGGCTGTTGGAGTACTTTCGGATGAAATTTCGTGTGCCGAAGTTGAGCTGACCACGAATCATCAAGCCATTATTTTATCCAGAGACGTCCAACGTGAAGGGGAAGTTATTTCAACTACTGTTTCTCCTGTACCTTTACCTAATCCTTCCTCCCTTTGATAGAGCGAAATGTTCTTGTGAATTGTAGGGGTGCATCATAATCACTGATAGTCCGCACCCACATGTATTCAGACATATATTCGTATATTCAGTTTCATATTCAGGTATGTTTAGTAAAGAATGAATAGTTTGCTGAGACAAAGTGAATCAGCAGCATAATGGTGTTAGGATATTGATGTAATGTAATGCTTATTGAATTGTGTGAACTTAATGCATAGGGAAATTAGTTCGTGTGTGTAATGTAATTGCAGTAGTTTAAACGTGCACCATATTAAAGTTGCACATGTAATTCATTGTTTGCATATGAAGTGTAATGAAAATGCTTATAGGGAAAAGTAAGATGTGTGTTTAAAAATTATATGTAAAGGCCTGACTACATATATGCTTAGGGGAGGCCTGGTATATTCTTATGTTAGCTTATATTGTAGGCCGAGAAATGTTTCTCTTGGTAAGGCTCTCTGGGCACAAACGGTAGATTTAATTTGCACAGTAGAAGGTTTCTGTTGAAAGTATCTTTCGTTGCAGGTGCAAGGACACATGTCTCGTTAGCAAGACTAACTCTTTGTTTTCGAAAGCTAGAGAGAGGGGAGGCATGGTACGGGGAGTGAAAAGGAATGTAGGGATGATACTTTCGGCGGAGAAGGTGCCTGGGACTCAAGGTCATCGCAACCGTCCAGGATGAAGTAACCGTTTCGATGGAAAAGCACAAGAAAGAAGGCCTGGCCAAGGAGGCGTGACTAAGGCGTGTACAATTGTATTGTGGTTTTGTATTAGGGATAGTGCCCTGAGGGAGGAGGCGAGAGAAGAGGTAGGGGAGACCGGAGAGAAGGACAGAGCTGAGCTTAGGTACTATGTGATTGCACTTCTTAGGAAGTCTTCACAGCTGACACCTTTTATTTACTCTTGCCTGGAAAAATCGTTATGCAGGGAATGTCACTTAGCGTTAGTGTAGGGACAGCAATTGATTTTAAGCTTGTTTAGGCCAATGAAGAGTAACTTAGAAATAGGAGCAATCATAGTCTGGTTGATCCTTCTAGAACTTTCTATTCTCCTTATCCTAAGTCGGATGAGATTTCTGCGTAGATTATTATTTGTATTAGTGCCCATATATTTCTTTAACCTCGTGTTGAGGTGCTTGCACGTTCAGTTATTTTTGGCGATAATAAATTCTCAAACTTGAATTCGGAGTCAGTGGTCCTTTCAGACAAATTGAATGCTGATATATAACCAGATGAGATTCTCTCCTTTACACTATTCAACAGGTAAAAAGATCTTGGCGACCAGAAGGTTCTTATAGATAACTAGATAAGAATCGGCGTTATCAGTTGGTAGCAGAGTAGGATGGTTACCTTTGATGGTAAGGGGAGATCTAGAGCAAGATAGGAGATTAAGTTGCCCCCTAGAGCCCGAGTGACGCAGATCCAGAGGACCGCGGGAGAAGGATGTCGGAGGTCGTGGAAAACTGACGGAGAGTGACGGTGCGGCGGAAGTAGCAGTTCGTGGGAGAGTGAGTATGAAAAGAGTGATGTTTGGTAGATTGCGGTGTTTTATTGTTGTGTGATGTCTTGCGGAGTTAGAAAGAGAGTTGTGTGATTGAGAAACGGACCGTGAGCGCGCGCGGGACCGGGAGATTTATTGTGGTGTAGAATACACCCAGAGTTGAGAACGTTGACCAGAGTTGTGGGGGTCACGAGACGTCATTGACAGACCCACTGAAGATAGGGAACACATGTGTGAGTGTGTGAATAACCAACGCAGGTCGTAGGTTATTGTGTGCAGAACATCGAGTGATTGAATCCTATCGAGTGTGCTAAAGGCGATTGTCCGGTCGTTTCGCGGACAGACGATTGCCAGATTGAGGTCAACGAGCTCAAGAGGCTGATCGGTCATTGGTAAGACCGACGGTCAGAGAGGTAATTGTTCGGTAGGACGGACATTATTTCAGAGTATGATTGGGACAGATGCGAGCGAGAACGAGTGAATTAGAAAGGAGGGGAACTGCTGCGAGCGGAGGAAAAGTGATGTCAGACCAGTGCCGCGCTGCGATAGGCCGGTTGGTGTGAGCCGCGCTGGGATTGGAGGATTGAAATCAGGAAGTAAAAGCGGACATTTTGAGTGCAAATACAAAGTTGATTCATCATGAAATGTTTTAAAGCTTTACGGGAACTTTGTAGAGGTGATAGACATGTGGTTGTTCGGGAGGGAGAGGAAGCTCCTCCCGAGGACACACCAGCACATTATATGGCGAAGAATGTAGGATTGCATACTATAATTTGGCTTGAGAATTGGCATAAAATGACAGAAGCAGAAGGAGAATTGTCGTTCCCTCGGTATGGTACTTTCAGGTTAGAGGTGCTGTACCAGCTAAAAAGTGTAATGGCTTCATTACGACCACTACCTAGACCAACACAGTTTGAAGCACTACATGCGTGGATAAGAGCAGCGTATGATAGGAAGAAGGACAGATGTCAAGAAAGGGTGAAGAAATCGGTCAGGGCATTTCAAGATGCAAGGTGGGATGCATTGGAGAAAAGGTGGAGAGTGGAAACGATCGAAGGAGATAAGTTGTACCCATTGTTAGTACAAAATGGGAAAATAATAAGAATCGATGAGGACGACAGTGATCTAGATGACAGCTTGTTGGATAGGATGTTGGCAGAGAGGCCACCACCATTTAATCCAGATTCAGAAGAGGGAAAGACGACTCCAGCAGAGGCAATAGTTGATGAAAGCCAGAACCAGACTAGCATGAGAGTAGTGGGAAGGATTTCCACAGGAACGGAGGGGCAACGGCGTCTATGATAACACAGCCTCCTGCGGGGAGCACAAGATTACCGGACTCCTTGACAGTACCGGTTACCATTGGCCCTATAGTACCGGTATACGACCCAGACCGAGTGAGAGAAGGGAGTTCCGTACCGATGAGAAGGGAGGAAGGAAACAGTGAGAGTGGGAATGGGTTTGGAGTGAGGGTGGTTCATTTCCCAAGACCAATGGAGACAAGTACGCCGTTACCGGCTACTGCGGACTCTTCCTTCAGGAGAGAAGAGGAGAGACCAGAAAGACCGAGGTCTTTGCGGGAATCTAAGTCAGCTTTGAGGGAGTGGACACCAACAGTAACGAGGCAAGAGGATAGGATGCAAGGAGATAGGGCACAAAACGTCTCGGAAGACAGACCAAGTTCCAGGAATATGATGGAAGGGAATAGATCGCAAGGACAGAATAGCAACTGTGATGAGCGGGATGGCTCGGGTTGTCGAGATGTACTAAATCCGTATTTGTAAAGCGCGAACTACTCACCCTTTCGGGTCTCAAGGCGCTGGGGGCCGTCGTGGAAATTAAGTGAGCTATTGCCCAGAGTCACATGGTGCTGAGCTGAGCTGCCGCCGGAGCCGGGGATCGAACCGTGAACCCTGTGCTCCGAAGTCAGCTGCCCTGGCCGCTGCACCACACCTCTCCTGAGGAGTGCAGTACAGGCAAGGTTGCTAGACGTAGTGAGGTTGAAAGCAGAGGTAGACGAAATGATCAGTGGGGGTCTGCCTTTGGAAAGGATAGAAATTTATGGATCGGATGAGCTGCTGTTTGTAGCAAAAGATGTGGCTCGAAAAGCTAGAATGGCACATGATAGATTGAAGGAATTGGCCAAAAGATATGAAGTGGACCTGAACAAAACTAAAGCGTTACAGGGACCACATAGATTGCATTACAGTGATCAGGAGCTGGAGGAGAAAAGAATAACAGGATTAAGAACACACACCAGAGACCTGATTATAGGAATGAGAATATGGATTTTGTTGGACAAATGGGAAGAAAGGTGGTCCAAAAAGAAACCAGTAAAGAGAGTAGAAGGGGAAACGCCGCCGCCAGGAGGGGGCGACGGGTGTTGGAAATTTTCCTTTACGGGAAGTACAGAATGGAGGGTACGTGCATGTGCCGTGGAATAGAGGTGATTTGGCTGCATTTACAAATGATTTTCCTCGGCTGAGGGAAAAACCGGTGGAGTGGTACAAACAGGTTGAGCGGTTTGTGAAAATTTCAAAAGTATTGTGGATTGATTTGAACACTTTGTTTGACATAGTGGTACCGGGAGATTTGTGGACAGCTTGTAAAGTCGCTATTGAGTGGCCGACTTCGGAACCGGATAGAGAGGCGGTTACAAACGGTCCATCACCCCTAGTCATGAAAAAGTATGAGCAGGTGATTACATGGTTGAAACTGAAGATTTCACCTCAGGACATAGATTGGGTTAAGATAGATCGGACTGTACAGGAACCCAAGGAAACGGTGCATGAATATTATGAAAGACTTTTGCAAGCTTTTAAACAGTATAGTGGGTTAGATATCTTGGACCCCAAGGATATGGGACAGTTTGTCTCAAAGTTTGTACTGGGTCTGAGAGTGGAAATCAGCCTCATGATACAGCACCATTTGATCTGCTGGCAGAACAAGCCACTAGATGAAATTTTGCGATATGCGAGATACTGTAGTGATGAGGTGGAATCGAAACATAGAAAGCTAAAAGACAAATTGATGCTTGTCCAGATGCAGACAGCACAGAGTCAGCCTAGTGGAGGGACCTTAGGAAGAAAGCAAGGAAATTTCCAGGGAAACCAGAATGGGCAGGTACAGGGAAAGGGAAAACCAGTAGACCCCAAGACAGGAGTGGACGTGGCCACATTGAAGAAGACCACTGCGTGTCATCTTTGTCGCCAGGTCGGACATTGGAAACGCGAGTGTCCTTTGAACCCAGCTAATCAGTTGCAGGAAGAGGAAGAGGGGGCTCAGGCACCCGCGCAAGAGGTAGTTAACACAATAACGAGGCCTAGAACGATGAAAGGGGGGGTTTACAATTCTCACGCCCAGGTTCCCCAAGCTCCAAGGATTTCACAAGGAACACGAACGTACCAACAGATGCCCCTGTTCGAAGGTTACGATGAGGATAGCTTAGACCCTTTATCCTGACGGTGCCTGAGGGGGGAGGAAGACTGCACACTTGGAGCGGTCTTGGAGGTAGACCAGAGAGGACCTTTTGTGCAGGCAGAGATTGAGGGCAATCCTGCAACACTTTTGGTTGATACTGGAGCTACCCGGTCTACTGTAAGATCAGTAGTAGTCCCTAACCTACCCCTCTCGGGACAATCAATCCAGGTTGTTGGAGTAGCGAACAAGAAAATAAGCAGCCCATTGACAGAACCGATCCTAGTAAAGATAGGTTCCTTCCAAACTAGACATCAGTTTGTAGTGTGTGATACGAGTCCAGTTTGTCTTTTGGGAAGAGATCTGTTGTGCAAGTTGAACTGCACGATTTATTGTACACCACGGGGAGTGGAGGTCCAGACGATAGATGACGATGCTGACTTTAAAATTACCAATCAGCTTCTGTGTATAGATCTGTACCCAATGGTGACTGTGGAAGAACTTCCACTTGATCTGAGAGACGCAGTGTCGTCTGTGGTGTGGGATTTCGCAGGTGACGAAATAGGTTTAATCAAAGGGGTTGAACCAGTGCGGATTGAGGTGAAACAGAATGTTGATTTCCCCAGGACACCTCAATACAACCTGTCGCCAGAAACGATTGCAGGAATAAGACCTGTGATCGAGACTTTCATTGAGAAGGGTATTTTGAAGGAGATCAGAGGTAGCCCCTGTAATTCGCACATAATGGGACTACAGAAACCGAGCGGGAAATACAGGATCGTGCAAGACCTGCGAAAGGTTAACACGATAGTTGTCCCTTGTTGTCCAGTGGTACCGAATCCTTCAGTAATACTGTTCCAGATCCCATGTGAAGCCGAGTGGTTTACGGTTATCGATTTGTGTCAAGCCTTCTTTTCGATACCGCTCCACGAGGAAAGCCAATTTCTTTTTGCGTTCAGGCTAGAAAATCGTGTGTTAACATGGTGTCGTATCCCTCAAGGGTATACGGAAAGTCCATCTATCTTCAACCAGATTCTGAAGAAGAACCTTGAGAGTCTCGTGTTGCCGCAGAACTCAGTTCTCGTGCAATACATAGATGACTTGCTCATTGCCTCAGAAACAGAAGATGCTTGCAGAATTGACACTGTAGCCCTGTTGAACCATTTAGCAGAGAACGGACATAAGGTGCCTCCAAACAAGCTGCAGTACTGTTTGAAAGAGGTACAGTACTTGGGACACAGATTGGAAAAAGGCAAGAGGAAGGTGTCACCAGATCGAATAGAGGCAATAATGAGCATGGCAGTGCCAACGACACAGAGAGAAGTTAGGATGTTTCTGGGAATGGTTGGCTATTGTCGACAGTGGATTCCTAGTTTCTCCTTGAGAGCAAAGCCTCTGCAGAGGCTTACGCACAAGGATGTGAGTGATCCGGTACCATGGGACGAGGAGTGCTTGATATCATTCCTGAAACTGAGAGAGGATTTGTGCAGGGCTCCGGCACTGGGAATGCCTGATTACAACAAGGCCTTTTCATTGTTTTGTTATGAGAGGGAAGGATGTGCATTAGCAGTGTTAGCTCAGAACCATGGAGGTGTCCGTAGACCAGTTGCCTACTTTTCAGCTACTTTAGATCCAGTAGCTTCTGCGTTGCCCGGATGTCTAAGATCCGTTGCTGCAACAGGTGTCAGCATTGAAAGATGTGAAAGCATTGTAATGGGACATCCATTGACTGTACATGTGCCACATTCGGTTGAGTTATTGATGACCAGGACTAAGACCCAGCACCTAACGAACAATAGGTTAACGAGGTACGAGCAAGTCATACTTGCCGCAGAGAATGTGACTCTGAAAAGGTGCTCCGTCTTGAACCCTGCGACATTGATGCCTACACCGAACACGGATGATGAAGATTGTGAGGACCATGATTGTCTCGATGTGACCGAACTTTGCACCAAACCGAGACCTGACATTGTCGATGAACCACTGTCTGACCCAGATGAAATTTTCTTTGTCGATGGTTCATGCTTAAGAGACAGTGTGGGGCAATTGAGAGCAGCGTTTGCTGTATGTACCATTTCAGGAGTGGTCGAAGCTGCTTGCCTAGAAGGAGTATGCTCCGCGCAGGTAGCTGAGATCATTGCCTTGACCCGTGCCTGTTTGGCCGCTGATCGAATTCGAATCACGATTTACACAGACAGCCAATATGGGTTTGGCGTGGTGCATGACTTCGGGCAGTTATGGTCTCAGAGGGGATTTTTGACATCATCTGGCTCACCCATTCGCAATGGAGAATATGTAAGACAATTGTTAGATGCATTACAGCATCCGAAAGAAATTGCTGTGGTAAAATGCTCAGCCCATGGGAAAGGGGAGGACTTTGTATCATTGGGTAACAATTATGCGGATGAGGTTGCCCGCTTCTGTGCAGAACAAGGATGCATATTCACGGAAAGAGAGATAGGGGAGAGCCAAGAAGGAACAGATCTCAGCATAATGTTGGCCATGGCAGATACTTGGGAAGAGCTTAAGAGATTGCAGGATGAAGTTTCAACCCAAGAGAGAGAGGGATGGATCAAAGCTGGGTGTGAGAAAGGAGATGTGGATGTATGGGTATCAAACGATGGGAGAGCCGTGTTGCCTGAGGAATTGCTGAGTTCGATGGCAAGACTGATACATGGACAGGCACACCTTGGTAGAGATGCAATGATGAGGGTGTTTAGACAGATGTGGTATAACCCACGGTTCCGAGCAATGGCTGAAACGGTATGTCAGAGGTGTGTTACGTGTCAACAGATGAATGCTGGAAAGAAAACTGTAGTTACATTGAGTCATATTGGAAGGTCAGGAGGGCCCTTCAATAGGATACAGCTGGACTTCGTGGAGATGCCCAAGTGCAATGGGTTGAGATACATTTTAGTGCTGGTATGTGTATTCTCACGGTGGGTGGAGGCTTACCCCACACGCAGGTGTGACACGCTCACAGTGGCTAAGTTACTGTTGAGGGAGCTTATCCCTAGATTCGGGATCCCGACCTCTTTGGAATCAGATAGAGGAGGGCACTTCCATAGCGAAATCATGAAGTTGCTTTGTGCTGCATTGAACATAGACCAGAGACTTCATTGTAGTTACAGACCAGAGGCTTCTGGGATGGTGGAACAAGTTAATGGAACTTTGAAAGCCCGGATGGCAAAAATGTGTTCTTCGACATCCCTGAAATGGCCCGACGCCTTGCCACTTGTGCTAATGAGCATGCGAAGTGTCCCAGACAGAAAGACCGGGTTGTCCCCCCATGAAATACTAATGGGGAGGGCAATGAGACTGCCAGCAGTACCAGCTACAGCCTTGATAAACATCACTGATGATTTGATTCTTGATTATTGTAAAGGACTCTCTGATGTGGTCCGTTCTGTATCCCAGCAGGTGCAAGCAGCAGTGGTCCCAGCCTCTAGTGATCTATGCCACGACTTGTGTCCCGGTGACTGGGTACTCGTCCGAAAGCACGTGAGGAAGAGTTGCTTGGATGCCCGCTGGCGTGGCCCGTATCAGGTGATACTTATCACGAACACAGCAGTAAAGTGTGGAGGATTGCCGAACTGGGTGCATGCTTCCCATACCCGCAGAGTTCCAGCACCCTTGGAAGAAACAGCTCCTCTCATAAATGAAAACCCAGCTGATGTGGCAGGGCCACATGAGAGGACAAGTCAAGCTGTAAGGGTCGTTGACACAGCTGGTGGTGCACTAGAGCAAGCTGAAGGGGGTTTCCACAGTTCGAACCCTGACTCAGACACCGAAGACAGAAACAGTGCAGTGGGCGGAGAAGAGTCAGAATCAGCAGAAAGAGGAAGTAGTGCACTGGGTATAGAAGGGGAAGACAGACGAACGAACAGAAGTGCTGAAAGTTGGCCTGAAAGACAGAGGCGACTGAACTTGAGGTTGGCACCTGAAAGAGACCTTGCTCCAGTGTCTGAAGTATCTGAGACAGAAGCAAGTGACGAAGACCAAGCACAAGACAGTCGGCGAAGGTCAAAGAGAACACGAGTGCCTTGTCGCAGATACTCTACCCCTGAGTGGACTTACACTGTGTTTGATGCAGGGGGTGGTGAGTACGGGAAGACTGAGGTCAGTGCAAGTGGTCAGTCGGAGCCCGAATGTGGTGGTGAAGGTGGTGCTGCGGATGCCAGGGCTCGAGATAGAAGGAACACTGACACTCACGGTTCCGAATCCCCCGCTTCTGAGTGAAGTCCGAAACTTGCTTTTGCATCGACTCGAATTTCCGCCTTTTGGAGTTGAGCCGTTTTCACATGAAGTGCTGATTTTGCGTCTTGAACTTTTGTATCACGTTCTGGTCTTGCTCAATGAGGATCTCATTGTGGATCAGTTATGAACTGTAAATAAAAGTCTAAAAGAAGAAGATAACCTAGGTCCGAGTGGAAGAAGAATAAACTTAGGGACTTTCCACAGAAGAGGAACGAAAACTAGGAAGTCTTTTTCTGGACTGTGTAAATAAGTTTGTGATCGGAGAGGGAAAGTCCGGAGATTTCATGGTTGCTCGAGCTGGTTAAGCAAGTTACAAATAAAGGACAGAGACTTTTTCAGAGTTCTTTGCGATAACCAAGACTTTTTGAGAACTTTCGAAACCATGGAGCCGGGAGATCCCAATCGTAGATCAAAGTGGATTGTAGGCATTCTTATAAGTAGTGTAATAATTTCTATAATCATAGTAGTTGTAGTCTCATACACTGGTTCGCATGAGCAAGAAGTAGAGGAGGTGACAGGGACACCTACACCTATCACACCTAGTCAGAAGGGGGTAGACAGGGCAGCTGATAGAGCTTTGCTATTAGAAGAAAGTCGTAGATTACATGTAGATTTATCTAAAGGGGATTTTAAGTTGAATGCATATGCTAAGTTGTTGTATGAGTATGTTGACGTGATGGATGCGAAAGATTGTTATGTGTGTATGCAGTTGCCTACTTCGGTGGATGAGGGTATTAGGTATCACCATCTTCCACTGACTTATGGTATTTCATGTAGTCTTTTGCTTAGTTTGTTTTATGAGAGAGAGCAGTTCGAGTATTTCTTTTCCAATTTCGACACAGTGCTTCCTGAAGTCCCAGCTTACAAGCATTTGAATAAGTATGACTATTATAAGACCGAGGACAGACTGAGGAAGTACTTCATACCGAGTTTGGAATTGGATACAGCATTCGCACACAGACACAATCTGACTTGTTTGATGTCGGATGTAGAGAGAAAGTTCGTAGATCAAGTTGAAGATAGGTATAGAAAGCTGACTGAATCCCGAGATTTAGGGCATCACAGGACAGATTGGACAGAGGAAGAACGGTTGCATAAGACCAGGGAAGCTATGGTCCTATAGCGTTAGATAAGGAGCAGAGGGGTAAGTTGTGTATAAGGCGTTATCAGACTTACTACGAAAAGGTTCCAGTGGGACAAAGTACTTGTGATCACGTTTTCACCATGGCAGATGTGGCAAAAGATTTTCTCCAAGGTCCTGTACAAGTAATACCTACGGTGTATTACGTATGTGGGAAGAATGCTTATGTGAGGTTGCCTGCAAATTGGTATGGAACATGTTATTTGTCAATAATATTTCCAAAAATTTACCATACAGAGGATTTAAATCTTCTAGAGGGTGGAGAGCATTCAAGAACGAGAAGAGCTGCAAGTGCAGGGATCGTAGTGGGGGATATCTTTGGAGCTATGATACCTAGTCTAGGGGTAGTCTTGAATGACGTGAAGATCCGGAGGTTAGCGACTGTGGTGGATGAATTTTCGATGAACACAGCAAAGTCGTTAGTGTTGGTGGAAGGAGAGATGTTGTCGATAAGGGGAATGGTTTTGCAGAATCGCCTTGCTTTGGATGTCCTATTGGCAAAAGAGGGCGGAGTCTGTAAAATGTTGAAGGTTCAAGAGTGCTGCACTTATATACCAGACCGTAGCAAGGATCTGGAGAAATATATAAGTAACATCACTATGATCCACACAAAGATAAGCGGATTTGACCGAAGAAGGGGCCTGGGAAAAGGTCGGGAAGGGTTTTGGTCAAGTGGGAGGTTGGTTTGCGAACCTAGGAAAGGGTTTCCTTGGGTACTTCCTGAGACCACTCCTTATTTTGGTGGTTTGTGTGGCTGGCTTGTGGATTGTGATCAAGGCCTACAAGTGGTATCGAGCAGGCCGAGTCAAGAGAGCTTTGAGGGAAAATGACATGAAGTTGGCAAGATTGCAGGACAATCAGTATCAAAGGCTCAAGAGCATGGAGAAATTTAGATCAGGGAAGATGGCAACAAGTTCTGTTTAGGTCGGTTCTTTCTCCGAGGGAGTAGAATGAAATGTGATGACAGGAGTCATCAAAGGGGGAACTGATAGAGCGAAATGTTCTTGTGAATTGTAGGGGTGCATCATAATCACTGATAGTCCGCACCCACATGTATTCAGACATATATTCGTATATTCAGTTTCATATTCAGGTATGTTTAGTAAAGAATGAATAGTTTGCTGAGACAAAGTGAATCAGCAGCATAATGGTGTTAGGATATTGATGTAATGTAATGCTTATTGAATTGTGTGAACTTAATGCATAGGGAAATTAGTTTGTGTGTGTAATGTAATTGCAGTAGTTTAAACGTGCACCATATTAAAGTTGCACATGTAATTCATTGTTTGCATATGAAGTGTAATGAAAATGCTTATAGGGAAAAGTAAGATGTGTGTTTAAAAATTATATGTAAAGGCCTGACTACATATATGCTTAGGGAGGCCTGGTATATTCTTATGTTAGCTTATATTGTAGGCCGAGAAATGTTTCTCTTGGTAAGGCTCTCTGGGCACAAACGGTAGATTTAATTTGCACAGTAGAAGGTTTCTGTTGAAAGTATCTTTCGTTGCAGGTGCAAGGACACATGTCTCGTTAGCAAGACTAACTCTTTGTTTTCGAAAGCTAGAGAGAGGGGAGGCATGGTACGGGGAGTGAAAAGGAATGTAGGGATGATACTTTCGGCGGAGAAGGTGCCTGGGACTCAAGGTCATCGCAACCGTCCAGGATGAAGTAACCGTTTCGATGGAAAAGCACAAGAAAGAAGGCCTGGCCAAGGAGGCGTGACTAAGGCGTGTACAATTGTATTGTGGTTTTGTATTAGGGATAGTGCCCTGAGGGAGGAGGCGAGAGAAGAGGTAGGGGAGACCGGAGAGAAGGACAGAGCTGAGCTTAGGTACTATGTGATTGCACTTCTTAGGAAGTCTTCACAGCTGACACCTTTTATTCACTCTTGCCTGGAAAAATCGTTATGCAGGGAATGTCACTTAGCGTTAGTGTAGGGACAGCAATTGATTTTAAGCTTGTTTAGGCCAATGAAGAGTAACTTAGAAATAGGAGCAATCATAGTCTGGTTGATCCTTCTAGAACTTTCTATTCTCCTTATCCTAAGTCGGATGAGATTTCTGCGTAGATTATTATTTGTATTAGTGCCCATATATTTCTTTAACCTCGTGTTGAGGTGCTTGCACGTTCAGTTATTTTTGGCGATAATAAATTCTCAAACTTGAATTCGGAGTCAGTGGTCCTTTCAGACAAATTGAATGCTGATATATAACCAGATGAGATTCTCTCCTTTACACTATTCAACAGGTAAAAAGATCTTGGCGACCAGAAGGTTCTTATAGATAACTAGATAAGAATCGGCGTTATCACCTTCGCCAGCAATCACCCACAAATTCTTTACCCAAAGTGGCACATTATAAGAATCATGAGTCCCTTGTTAACAAGGAAACTGTCAATACTCTGAGGACCGGGCCAGGTGCAAAGTAAAAATTCCAGGAAAAGTCAATTTCCAACAAACCAAGCAGGAAGTTCGGAAGTGGTACAAGGTAGGCCCTTACAGAACATCTAACCGACAATAATACTGATAATAATACTGATCCTGGGATTAATAAGGCTGAGAGCAGATTTTTAGATCTGTTTCATAACTTAGAACTCAAGATTTTAACAGCCCTTGATGCTTTTGGATCACAGATTACTGCTTTGGAGTCAGCAGTAGGAAAGCTACAAAGGTCTGCGAACACTATACAAATACAAGTTGAGAAACTGTCCTGTGTCTCAGCCCCTAGACCAAGCACTCTTACTATTTCAACAGATACTGATAAAGGTGTCACTAAGGGTGGACCAAATTGCTCTGAGCCATCTGTGCATCAGGTAGCCAATAAGGTTTCAATGCCCTTAATTAAGGAATAGGCTTCTCATTTCCAACGTCATCAACTAAATGCACTGGTGATTCAGCTCACCAGATGGACCATCATCATGCCCAGCAGATTAGCCTTAGCGCTTTTAATGGCCACATAGCTGCAGCCCACCATTTGCCTCAAAAAGCCTCTTCTGCATAATGTCCTTGTACCAATGTTATACAGTTGCCCCCAGCCGCTACCCCTTATGTTCTTTTAATGGTGGACATCACCCCCCCGTAGGGAAGGTTGTTGAGGAAAATTATTGGCAACTCAAGAATAAAGTGGTTCACTGGTTGGCACCTAGGGCAAATTCGTTCCAGCCTTTGCTCCAGCCTTTTTTTCATGAAATCATCATGGAATGCAGAATAGGCCGGATTGGTCCCTCTAAAAAGATGTTTGCAGGTGACTGTATAATAGTTAATTTCCGCAGTGCCGTGCGGGTGGGATGCATTCTCCACGCTTTTGGGCTTAAAGGTACCACTAAGGACCGAATTTCAGTGTTTCCATTGGGCTTTTCCTATCCATCCCACACTGTGAGGTCACTGGAAAGGGGATGATTGCACTCTGGCCAGTACAGGCCGCAAGATGGACTGGTTACTCACTCACGTCAAAGTAAAACTGCAAGCATACCACTCAGCAATCTTTTTGAACCTTTGAGTAAGCTGGAAGATCTTGATTGACTGGGTGCAGCCCCTGTTGAAGAGGACTTGGATAAGCATATGGTGCATATTAGGCCCACGGATTTAAGGGTTCTCAGTTGGAATATAGCAGGGGTCGGGGGCAAGTTATCTGATGTTGGTTGGATCCGAATGTGGGCCACCTTTGATGCCATATGTCTACAGGAGACGTGGGATGCCAAGGGATGCCTAAATTTGGGCGGTTTTGCAACTGTACCAGGCATTTTGTCACCCAGTGGGTGCACTAGTGGAGGCCTTGTTACACTTGTCAATTTGGGCCTTAACTGTAAAGTTGAACTTATCAGCTCCAATTCAATGGATATTCTTGGTACCCTCTTGACCTTTCAAAATAAAAGCAGAATGGGGTTGTACATTTTAATAATGCAACTGTAACCAGGAATGAATTAGATGCCGTCTCTAGTTTAAGTGTTTTTATAGATGATTTCTTTCACTCAGAGTCTTTCTTTACTGTGATTGTGTTATTGGGGGATTTTAATTTGCACCCTTGTTTTTCTTGTCGAGACAATGACGTATCAGAGAATGCGAATCCATTTACTGACCAGGTGCACCATAAACATATGCAGCAAGGTGATAACATTAATAGTCTAATAGTCAAGTATAATTTGGCTAATTTAATGGACCCAAGACAAGAGGGGTCAGCTGAGAGGATACCCACGTTTAAGGGGAGGGGATTCAGCTCAACTATAGATTATATTTCTGTATCTTTCTGTTTATTTTTAGTTCTTGTAGATTTTAAGGTTATGTGGGAACAACTTAAGTCATCATAATCCTTTGATGGTCACCTTTTTATGGGATAAAAAGCATATTGATGTGACCCACTTTTGTAAGGACCAGTATTACCCACCGACCAGTCGGAGGGTGTGGTGGGCATCAACTGTCCCATTGGATTTTACTTCCACTTTGGTTACTTCTTGATCAACTGATTTCTCCATTTGTCTTAATGATGACACTTTGGCTCAAAGTATTATGCTGTCATTTTTAAATATTTGTAGATTTATTAAATCTGCTCTTTGTAAACCAGGAGCTCCATCCCGCCTCATTTAGTTAGGTGGTTCGACAAAAAGTGCTCAAAAGCACATAAGGGTCTGTTGAAAACCCTGCATTAAATACCTTGGTGTCAGGATAAGGTCAAGAGAGCCCGGGTGGCCTACCGCTCGATTTGCAAGGAGCATAAGACCCAGCCGAAAGAGGAGGCCTGGGATAATCTACTTGCCGCTAGTGCTCAGCGGGATGGTGCTACCTTTTAGCGAGTGTTAAATCTTCCCTTGTTTAGTAGTGACCAACTTTCTAATCAGGCATCAACCATCACACCGCAAGCTTGGGACAAACATTTTAAGCCCATTTATAATCAAGAGGAAGAGGTGACCTCCTTAGTTGGTAGTAAGGAGGATCACATAATTGTATTTCAACTGGCCGAAGTGATTTCAGCGATCTCTTGTCTTCCCTCCAACAAGGCTCCTGGGCCAGATGGAGTGCCTGGTGATCTTTATAAATCCTCTGTAGATCTGTGGGCTCCTTTATTAACCCTGCACTTAAATGCAGCTGATAGATGCTCCTCTACATGGTGTCCGTCGGCCACAGTTCCAATTTTTTAAAAGGGAAATAGATCAGATCCAGCTTGCTACAGGCCCATATCTCTTATTGATTCAGAGGTTAAAATTTTAGATTGTGTCCTGTTGGAGCGGCTTTCAATTTAGGCAGAGGATCACAGCATTTTTTCTGATCTGCAATATGGGTTTAGGCCGGGCAGGGCCCTATTGAGCAAAGCCTGAATCTTTATTTACTGATCTGTAAGTACACCAAGGCTAAGGGGGCGTAATCCATCTGGCCTTCATGGACTATGTTCAGCTTTTAGAGTTAGTTGCTCTAAGCTGTGGTCCATGATGGCTCAGATGGGCATAGAGCCCGCACTAGTTCACTTTTTGCGTGATTTGAACAAGAACTGTTCGGCATCTGTTAGATATGGCCCTAATGGTGAATGCACACTGCACTTTAAATTGAAGAGTGGCGTCTGCCAGGGCTGCATATTAGCACCATTTCTTTTTATTTTATATTAATCAACTAGAATCAATTTTGACGGAACTTTCCCTTGATTTCCCTAGAGTTGGAGGTCGTCCAATCCCTGCTCTATGCAGATGATACTGTTTTAATTGCACAGACTGCTAGGCGGTTACAGAGACTTTTAGATCTTTTTATTGATTTTATGAATAGCCTTGATTTGTCCACCAATTTTTCCAAATCACATGCAATGAAGTTTGGCCTGTCCAAGACTAAAACTATGAAATTTGTTGTAGAGGGCCACCATATTAGCCAGATTGATAAGTTTCGTTATTTGGGTGTTCAATTGGACTCTTGTCTTAACTGGCACTCACTGATAAATTATAATGTACTGGCTTTCAATAGGGCTACGTATAGTATAGGAGACTTTTCTCATCGGTTAGGGTGCACCCATTAAAGACAGTTCTGGATATTTTTAAGGCTAAATGTATCCGATAGTCAGCTATGGTTGTGGTATTTGGGGATTCGGGCCTGTTGTCCCAATTCAAATCGCTGAAACTAAATTCCTCAGGGGGTTCCACAAAGTACATCTTCTGAGGTTGTTCACGAAGAGTTGGGCATGGGTTATGGTAGTGATTATATCCATCTTTGCCCTCTGATGCTTTGGCTCTCGGTTTGGATAAAGAATGAGTTAGGACTTAACAGATTAATCATGCAAAATTGCATGAATGTGGACCACTCATCACAGATCCCTTGGGTGATCTACATTTTTTCCAATATGAAAATTTTATGGAGGTCTGAATTTTGTACTAATCCAAGTTGTATTATCTAAACTTACCACATATCGGTTAAACAAGCATTTAGAGATAAGATGGCAGCAGAATGAGAGGCAATAGCATTGAATAAGCATTCAGTAAATCATGTGATATTGGTGAAAACTGTAAGTGGTTTGTTGCCTTATCTTACTTTGGACATGCCCCGCTACCATCGACGATTATTTACTTTTTTAGGCTTAATTAATTTCCGCGCCTTCGAATCCTCTAATCATGGCTGTTATAAGGATTCGATGTTGCGCTTGTGTGAATGCGATAATGTTTCTATCAGTGACACTATGCATATAGTTATAATTTGTCTGAGATATATCTATTTGCGTTTTAAATGTATAAGTCCACTTCTGATGTTTATGAACTTTAAACAAGTGAGACATGCATTATTGTTTTTATAGTTTTTAACTACTCCTACAGTATGCTATTTTTTATCATGTTGTCTCTCTGGTGTTTTAAAGCAAGTCAAACTGAAATTTGTGATGATGTCGCTATTTATGTAATGTATCACATTGTGCTCCACTTTTATGATTTTATTTTTAAAATCTAATAAAGTATATTGATTGATTGATGAGTTGTTGCACATTAGGTATTAAAGCAGACAGTGTGTTGCTTCATGAGCCATCCCTGAAAAAACTCTTATGTTCTTTTGGTTTTTAAGTTTGAAAAGATGAAATACAGTACTGCAGTCATTGTTTCTACATGTTGCACCACTGCATAATTGCAGTATTTTAAGGTTAACATTAACAAGCCAGTGATAATATGAGATGACAGGTCATATGGGTGGAAAATATTGTAATTATGGTGACACTAAACTATCAGCAGTGCTTCCTTTTTTGGCTTATAGTGACAAAGTTTGCCCTAATTGCCCATTTTTCAAACTTCATATATTCAGTGTGATGTAATTGATCATTTTATATTTCACGGATGGATGCAATCACTTAAAAACCCTATTTGATTTTCCCTTTGATATACTAGTACTCGTCCGATCCCACAGAACTGCAGATGGAATAAATATTGGAAAGATAAGTGGTACACTGTAAGGCATTTCGTTTGTGAGTACTCACTGCTGGGCAGACCTAGCAGATAAAGGAAACCGTGACAGGAGACAGGCTATTTCAGAAAGATAGTGATAGGTACAGGAACTGTACAGAGGTAATTCCTGTAAATAGGTTAAAGGAAGTCACCCTTGCTGCTGAGGGCCATTGGGGGCCAAGAACCACTATTGTTGCCACAAGTAATTCCGCCACAGTCGGATTGCTGAGATGTGGTCAGAGGCTCTTTTCTCAACCACTCTGCTCAGGGGACTCCTGGTGTTCTATTGGTTGGGGAATGAAGTACCCTTGGCTGATGAGGGTCGTTGGGGGCCAAAAACCCCTGTTGTTACCACGAGTCTCCCACAGCAGGATTGCTGAGATGTTGGTGGAGGCCCCGCCCCCTTTCTCAACCCCTCTGCACAGGGGCCCCTTGGGGCATTACTGGTCGGGGGATTAAGACCCCTTGGCTGCTGAGGGTCGTTTGAGGCCAAGAACCCCTATCGTTGCCACAAGTAAGTCCTCCACAGCTGGATTTCTGAGGCAAAGTTGGTGGCCCCTCCCCTTTCTCAAGCAGTATGCACAAGGGCGTATTGGCATACTACTGGTTGGGTGATGGAGCCCCCTTGGCTGCTGAGGATCATTGGGGGCCATGAACTCAGATTGTTGCGACATGTAAGTCCCCTACAGTGGGATTGCTGAGACCTCATAAGAGGCCACAGCCCCTTTCTCAACCATTCTGCACTGGGGTCTCCTGGTACACTATTGGTTGGGGTATGAAGTTCCCTTGGCTACTGAGGGTCATTGGGGGCCCAGAACCCCTATTGCTGTGACAAGTAAGACCTCACAGCTGGATTGCTGAAATGTCGCCGGAGGCTCTGCCCCCCTTCTCAACCACTCTGCACAGAGGCCTCCTGGCGCACTACTGGTTGGGGGATGAAGTCCTCTTGGCTGCTGGGGGTCGCTGGGGGCCAAGAACCCCTATTGTTGCGACAAGTAAGTCCCCCACAGCCGGATTGCCGAGTCCCCACCCCCTTTCTCAACCACTCTGCAAAGTGCCCGGGCCTCCTGGCACACTACAGGTTGCAGCCGCCGTTGCTCGAGCTCGATTGTGCTCACCTATATGCACAACAAAATTCAGTTTCAGTGTGGAGTTTATTGGTAACTCTGCATTCTTTGCAGAACATTGAGTTGCCAAATTCTGCAAATTCCGTGACCGGAGCGGAATTGTATGCCCAGGCCTAGTTACCATTCACAGACCCACTCAGAGACTCACACACCCAGTCCCAGTCCCAGACCCACTCAAACACTTACGGACCCACTCACAGACCCACTCTGACACTCACACAACCACTCACAGACCCATTCAGACATTCACTGACCCACTCAGAGACTCCTACACCCACTAACCTACCTATACCACCACTTACCCACTCTCAAAGGTTACAGGTTACAGTTAGGAAACAAAATGTAAAAAACCTTCGAAATTCACTGAAAAAAACGAAGGTTACAGGCACGTTATAGTTAGGAAATAGAATTAAAAAAAACATCGAAATTCACTGAAAAAAACAAAGGCTACATGGATGTTATAGTTTGGCTCAGATTTCACTTGTACAAAACCAGAGAAATTCAGCAGTTATAGTTACCTGAGCTAAATATAACTTACGCCCCGCAATGCAATGCTTAAGACCTCACATATTACATCACTCCTGACAAGGTCAGTGACTTTACTGATAACATCACTGATGACATCTTGAAAAGCGCGGTTTTCCAAAAAGTGTTTTAAAAATATATAGAAAAATATAAATACATTTCTATACTAATTACCACTTTAATAAAATGGTAATAGGTAGGGAACAAAAATAAAACTGATGCAATTGAAGATACAACACAGGTAAGTGTTGAAGAAGACTTTATTCAGCTTCACCACCACAAGCCCAGTCAGCTGGACTCAGCTGTGGAATCTTCACAACAAAGGTAAGCATGAACCAAGGGGAAGAAGGAGGGGGGGGAACGAAATGTACCAAGTGCAGATTATAGCACACCTCTTATGCAAGGTAAAGAAAAGCAAAGGAAGAAGAGAAAGGAAAGGGAAAGGAGGGAAAAGAGGAGAGAGGAAGGTACCAGGAACAGAAACAAGGAAATACAATAGCATGGATACAAACTGAAACAATTGCGTTACATGAGCAAGAGAAAATTTTCAACGTTCAGGAATCAGGTTAAGCTATAGTCTTTGACCCACACAGGAAATGTCTTGGATCTCTGGGAAACTCTTGGAACTTGAGGTACCATATTCCCTTTAGTTCCGCCTTGATCAGGATTGTCATTGCTCTTAGCTCCTACTTGATCCGGGCTAGGGCCGGAACCCCCCCCCCCCTTGAAGGGAATAATTCTGTCCCTACTCCAGGTTTGGCCATTCTCAAGTTGCACTACATTTTTGCCAACTTTGGTAACTTTGATGGGTTCAGAAAATCTGGAGGCCTCCCTCCTGCGAGGTTTAGGGAGGTGATCCAGCGCGGCTAATATGAATTTCTCCTCAGGACACCAATCCAAGAAAACACCTACACACACATTTTGTCGGTGGGGCCCATAACACCGCTCACATACATTCATTCAATCTTCTGGATTTAAACGCTAAGGAGAAATGAGCTGCTGGACGGGCGGGATACCTTATAAAATCACGCTAATTGGTCCATTTGGAGGGGTGGTGATGGTCACCTCATCGCCCTCCTTGTTCGATCCGGTTTGGACAATAAAGTACACAATGAGTTTTCATGTCCAAAAGTAGTTCCATTTGTTATATTCTTTTTGTAGCAAAACCGATGGCCACACATTACTTCATACATTTCATTTGTTCTTATCCTTTTATTCCCATGCATTCTATGCTGTTCTTCTTGGCAGGCGCCTAATTGCAGGTCAAGTTGTCCTTGACATCTCAAACTCCGGGCACAGGCCGCATTCACGTGATTAGAATTCTTTCTCGCCCATGCGCAGAGATCCTTTGGCTTCGGCGCGCGCATCTCATCTTTTCTGTCGGCCATTTTGGAAACATGGCCTAGCAGGCCTGAATGGAACTAATATAAGAACAAACACAACAGTAATTAAAACATGGAAAATAAGCCTTTCTGTTTACCACCCACCATTCTAAAAGCCCGTGTTAGGTATTACCTAGCAAAAGCGATATTTAAAGCCATTTTACTTACCACCTGCATTCTTTGCCACAATACAACTTATCACGCAACATAAATCATGCAGTTTTTCACTATTTACTACTTAAGTCACGAAATAAGTTACTCAGCTTCACATTTGTAAATAAATTAGTTAGCTTCATGCATTTAGCAGATTTCCCCGCGTATAAATGTTTAACAAAGTGTGTATTTGTTGGTTAGTTCATGCAATTTTCAAACAGTTAGTACCATTAAATTATGAGGTTATTAATTCCAAAGGGGTACACATTATTTTTGTTTCCCCTGCTCCATCAATTCCCCCCTTTGGTGATTTTTAACATCACCACTAAAACCTATCCCTACCAAATTTTATCAGATAATGTTTCTTGTCCACTTGCATTTGTTATTCTAGACAATTGTGTTCTTTTCGTCTTGTTTCTTAGACCTTTTGTACATATTCTCCTTGAACTCTTCTAATTCGATCGCTCCCATTTCTCGTTCTCTTTCTTAGTTTTTCTTATTTTCTCTTTTTACTCTATTTTGTCTTTTTCTTCTCTTAACACACACATATGCTAATCTTAATAATAATAATATTATTATCACTAAAGTCACTGGAATTAGTACCTTTCCAATTAGTGAACTACCTATCTCAGTGAACCAATTTCTTATTGAGGAAAAACCCTTACCAAGTTTCTCCCAAGCACCTTCAACCTCCAGTGGGGCAATTTCTTTGTGTAAATTTGTAATGTTCTTTATATACTTCTGTATATTTTGACTTTTATCTGGAATGTAAGTGAAACAATGTTGAACTTTCAGCATTCCACAGACTCCACCCTCTTTTGCCAAAAGAATGTCAAGGGCAAGTCAATTCTGCATTACCATAGCTCTCATGGCAATCATCTCAGTATTTATCATCAAGAAACCTCCAGCAGTAACGATCTACCACTGTAGACAATTTCCGAATTTTGTATTCATTCAAAAATACACCCACTGCTGGTATCAATGCTCCAAAAATGTCACCTATTATCTCTGAGAAGCTTTCCCTTCTCCTACGGTTTAATGGTGTTCCCATTTCGTGAATTCCCTTTGTTCCCCTTTCCACGTGAAAACTCTTTGGAAAGACTAGACCTAGATAGCATGATCCGTACCAATGGTCCGGCAACCTATAGTATGCTCGGTTTCCACAAATATAATAGATACCTGGAAATACTGGATCTCTTCCTCCTTTGAATCCCCATCCCCCTAGAATCTTGTATGTATCTTGGCACTCACTAGAACCCACAAAATAGTTATCATACCGGGTATTCTCTCTACTAATACATAATTTTCCCTGTTGGGACCAATCTAAACCCATAGCAGCATTAGTTTCACTCTTGTCCTGAGCTTCTTCCTCAAACGCCCAAGGTGGGGTTTTTGTCTTTTCTTTAGTTACCTTTCTTTGAAACTTAACTCTTCTATCTTCTACCATGTCTAAGAAAACTTTTTCTTCTTTTCTTAACATACAGGTAAGGTTATGTCTAAATGCATTCTCTAATGCTAATTCTTTTGTTTCCAAGAAAAATTCACCAAAAGTCTTTGCAAATTTCAGCCTATTTAGCTCAGGGTCTATGGGAATTTTAGCAAAAATAGCATCTATGTCAGTATGATAATATTCTAATTTACCAGTTTTGTAAAACAAACTAGCTAAAACACTACATGTTATTCCATACGTTAAAGGAAGATGATGATATGTCACTCCCTCTGTTACAGACGCAGGTAATTGCATACATACATAACAATCTCGGACATCCATCGTCTCCACATATTCGTATAAAAGTTTCATGAAGACATTCTTGGAGAAATCAGTTATTGACTTATCCTTATGAAATTCGGTACTATCTATCAGTGTTGCAGTGTTCTTTATGTTAGCTTGTTTGTCTTTACTCATGTCATTTATGAATGCAGATGTATTTCCTACTGCTAGCCTTAGTGGTATTACTCTCGTTAAAATGAACCAAACAAACATCAGAAAACCTGTACAACATAAACACATTTTACACCATCTTCGTAAAAACCCACATCTAAACCTTCTACTCTCGGTGTCTACCATGTTGAAATACTAATTTGTTATATGTACAAAAGTGTGTCCCCACACCTCAAATGACTTGGTATTGATTTGGCATCAACTACTTCTTCTGCACTCTTTTGGTTTTCTTAAAAACCTTCTTTGTCTTAATCAGTTTTTGTGTCAAATCCGGATTTTCTTTTTCTGACTTTCAAGATTGATTTAGTTCACTCTCGCCCACTTGTTCACAGTCTTTGTCTGGTTTTTCGTGACTGCTATCCACTTCGTTAATGTCGGACAGTGCTATGTATACCCATTCAGGTGATTTGTACTTCAAGTTAGGTCTTTTCACTCTTTTAGGTCTCTGTAATTTTCTTTTATTAGTCTTTCCTTGTCTTTCTTGGCTTGTTATTTTGTGTACTTGTTCTGCAGTGTCTTTGTTTACATTTATTATCTTATATCTCAGCTTCTTGACTTCGTTGGGCCAATTGTCTCCTTTTCTCGGTCTTTTCAGTTCACTTTCTTTTTCTTCTCGTTCTAGTCTCCAAGTCCGTTTTCTTGGACCTATTCTTTGTCTTCTCTCATCTTCACTTTCTTCAGATTCTGTTTCAGATCTCACTTCACTTCCTCTAACCTTAAATTTTATAATTTCAGTTTCTTCATCTGATTCTAAACCTCCTCGGGGGTCTTCCGCTTGTTTTTCTAAGTCAAATTCTCCTAACTCAGCTTCTTCGTTTGATTCTAATTCTCCTCGTGTTTCTTCCGCATTTACCTCACTCTCCCTATCTGAATCTGAACTTTCTTGAGTTACCTCTACAGTTTCTGGTGGAAGTTTTCCATAACTTGTACTTGGCTGCTCACCGTCACTGTCTATTTGTTCAGTTTCTCCTGTTTCAACATCAGTTCTTTTGTTTTCGTTTTCTTCTGTTTGCCTTTCCTTGCATTCAGGTTGATCTGTTTCAGATGCTGAACTGGTATCTGATATTTCCAGATGTCGACTTACAGGTCGAGCTTCAAGATCTGGAACTCTATTTGTTTCAGTTTCTTCTTTAATTATCGAATTGGTACCTGATACTTCCAGATGTCGACTCACAGGTCGAGCTTCAGGATCTGGAACTCTTGTTTCAGTTTCTGCTTCAGACTCTGAACTGGTGGCTGATATCTCCAGATGTCGACTTACAGGTCGAGCTTCAGGATCTGGAACTCTGATTGTAAGGCTGGCATGTATCCAATTTTTCACACCTGCACACTTTACTGCAGTTGTTGTCACCAGAATCACTTGATGTGGCTTATCCCAACGCGGAACCAAGCAATTTCTTCTTCTGTGGACTTTTATGCGGACCCAATCTCCTGGACTCAGATCATGAGCTGGTTTTCTTTCAAGAGTGGTCGCATCCGGTCCAACCTGATGAAACACAGAATGTACCACATCAGCTAATCATTTGCAATAGTCCAGTACAAGATCATCAGTTATAGTCAGCAATTTGTTCACAGGTACATGTGCTTGTCTCATTGCTCGTCCCATGATTATTTTGTGGGGACTTAAACCAGTCTTTCTGTCAGGTATACTTCTTATGCTCATTAGCACCAATGGCAGGGCATTGGGCCATTTGAGTCCTGTTGCTTGACACATTTTTCACAGTCTATTCTTTATGGTGCCATTTACTTGCTCTACTACTCCAGAAGCCTCTGGTCTGTAGGCACAATGCAGCTTTTGTCGAATATCCAGTGCTTCACATATTAGATGGATAATTTCATTTTGGAAATGTGTTCCTCTATCTGTCTCAATCGTTACTGGAAAACCATACCTTGGGATGAATTCTCTCAACAGGAGTTTTGCCACAGTAACTCCATCATTCCTTCTAGTCGGATAAACTTCTACCCAACGAGAAAACAAACAAACAACTACCAAAACATATCTTAATCTGTTACTCGGGGGCATTTGAATAAAATCTAGTTGCATTCTGGTAAATGGACCTCCTTCTCGTCCTATTGTTCCTTGGCTCACCACTGTTTTTCTTCCAGGATTTAGCTGTTGGCAAATAAGGCATCTTTGGCAAAGACTTTCAGCTATAGCCCTAAATTTTGGGTTGTACCAGGTCTGTCTGAAAAGTCTGATCATGGCATCCCTACCTATGTGTGCCTGTCCATGGTACATCCGTGCCATGTTAGAGATCATGCTATCAGGCATAACTGGTCTTTCATCTCTGTAAACCCAAACTCCATCTTCTTCTCTCTGCCTGCAACCTGCTTTTATCCAAACGTCTTTTTCCTCTTCACTTGCCTCTTCTTGCAGATCCCTCACTTCTTCCCATGTTTCAACTGAGTTAGTAAACAGCAAGGGACATGGAACATTCTCTTTCTCCCTTCTTCGATTCATTGAGGTCTCATTTCTGGCACAATATTGGGCTATTTCGTCGGCAAACTGATTACCCACTGAAATATAATCCGATCCATTTTTGTGAGCTGCACATTTTACTACTGCAATTTGTTTAGGCAGCTGTATTGCCTCAAGCAACTTCTTTACAAATTCACCATTTCTAATAGGAGACCCCGAGGAAGTCAGGAATCCCCTCTGGGACCAGATCTGTCCGAAATCATGGACCACTCCAAAGCCATACTTGCTATCCGTGATCACAGTGATTCGGAAATTTCTTCCCAGTATGCATGCTCGAATCAGAGCAATCAGCTCAGCAACCTGGGCTGAACGTATTCCTCTCAAACAAGATGCTTCCATTATGCTTGCTACTGTACATACAGCATATGCAGCACTTAAGACTCCTTCATTCGTTCTCAAACACGACCCATCCACAAACATTACATAATCTGACTCTTTCAGAGGTTCATCTCTAATGTCTGGGCGAGGTTTTTGTGCAAAATTCAAGCACGTGCAGACAGTTATGATCAACATCATCTTTGACTTCTGGATCTACTGCATCTGGCAGTGAAGTGGAAGGATTCACACTTGTGCATCTTACAATGGTTACATTTCCTGCACCCAAGATCACCTTTTCATACCTAGTCAGCCGACTATGTGTCTTGAATTTGGTTTTTGTTCGGGTCAGAAGGATCTCGACAGAGTGAGGGACATATACCCTTAAAGGATATCCCATTACAATGCCTTCACTTTGTTCCAGACACACAAGTAGCAGCTACTGCTTTTAGACATCCAGGCAACGCTTTTGCTACCGGGTCCAAAACGGCTGAAAAGTAAGCTATTGGTCGTTTCATTCTTCCATGTCTTTGTACCAAAACTGAAAGCGCACATCCATCTCTCTCACTGCAATACAGTTCAAACTCTTTTTCATAATCAGGCATTCCTAATGCTGGTGCTTCGCACAAACTTGTTCTCAAATCCTTGAAAGATTTAATCTCTTCATCATTCAATTCAATCGGATCTTTGACATCTTTCTTTGTCAATCGCTGTAAAGGTTTTGCAATCAATGAAAATCCATTTATCCACTGTCGGCAATAACCAACCATTCCAAGGAACATTCTCACCTCTCTTTGTGTCATTGGGGCTCTCATTCCTTTAATAATCCTTATTCTTTCTGTTGTCACTTTTCTCATTCCCTTTTCAATCTTATCACCTAGGTACTGTACTTCTTGTTGACAGAATTGTAGTTTTGATGGGGACACTTTGTGTCCTCCTTCTGCTAAGTGATTCAGTAAAGCAATGGTGTCCGTAACACATGCTTCTCTAGTCTTCGATGCCACCAATAGGTCATCGATATATTGTACCATCACAGATTTTCTAGCATTTTAAAATCTTCCAGAGATTTCTTCAGAATCTGATTAAATATAGAAGGACTTTCAGTATACCCTTGAGGAATACGGCACTGTTAGACCTGGCATCCTTGGCGTGGGTCTCCCTTCCATTTTTTTCATAATGCCTCCACTGTTGTCGATATGTTTTTGCTGGACTAGATGCTCATGGGCACTTTGCCACTGCTAATCAGTGCCAAAGTGCAAGTGCTCCCTATGATAAATTGTGTTGTGTATTAGTGACTCCATGATTGGATGATTGGTTTACTTGTCAGTCCCTAGTACAGTGCACTGAGTGTGCCCAGGGCTTGTAAATCCAATGCTGCTGGTGGGCTTGCAGCACTGGTTGTGCCACCCACAGGAGCAGCTTGTAAAGTGTGTCTCAGGCCTGCCATTGCAGAGCCTGTGTGCAGCCTAGGGCTGCCATGTCGACTTGGTGAGTGCACCCACTTACCAGGCCCTAAACCTTCCCTTTACTGCATGTTGGTCACCCCTAAAGTAGGCCCTAGGGCAGAGTGCATTGTAAGTATAAGGTAGGACATGCCCTGGTGTGTGTGGCATGTCCTAATAGTGAATTACAGCCATTTTCGTTTTTCACTATTGCAAGGCTACCTGTTCTCCATAGGCCAGAATGGGCAGTTAGATTATTACATTTTATAATCCTAACTGACTCAGGGAACATGGTGGAAATTCGAGTTTAGTATGCCTGAACTCAGAATGATAAAATACATCTTTTAGTGAAGTTGGTTTTAACATTCTGTGTTTGAAAATACCACTTTTAGAAAGTAGGTATTTTCTTGTCTAACTATCCAAAGCCTGCCTCTGCTAGGTTGTGTATTCCTTGTCTGGTGTTTTTGAGTGACAGGGCTGGGGATTCCAGGAGACAGAATGAGTCAGCCCAGTGGTGAATAGAGAGATCTGCATCTAGATGGGTGGGAGGAGTTGCACCAGGGACCTGAATAGGACAGTGCCTGCCCCCCCACAGTGCTGGCTCCACCCTCTGTGGTGCGTCTGATGTCTCTGCCCTGCACAGTGAAAGAAGAGAAGGAATCATGTCAACAAAGTGCTCCAGGGCTGGGCTTTCCCTCCACAATGCTGGCTCCACCTCCTGTGGGGCGTCTGATGTTTCTGCCCTGCACTGTGAAAGGAAAGAAGGAGTCATGTAAACAGAGTGCTCCAGAACTGGTTTGGACTGGGCAAAGGCCCCTCTGCCCTCAGAGGACAAAGGATTTTGGGGTATAAATATTGGGACCCTGATCCCAAGAAATTAGATCACTTTTGGGAACAAGAAGAAACCTTTGCTGAGGAGCGGAACCAAGAAGAAACTGAGGAGAGACTATCCCTAAGCCTGAAGTGCTGCTTGGGGGATTGGCCTGCAGTGGTTTGCCTGACTGCCAAAGAAAGGAGAAAGGAACTTTTGCTTTGCTGTGACTTTCATCAACTTGTGAAGGATCTCCAAGGGCTTGGAAGAGAGCTTGCCCCCTGATCGAAGTCCCAGGACCATTGGACTTCACCCCTTTGTGAATTGCTGCTGGAAACTCTGTTTCAGTGGCTACAGAGGTGGGGAGCTGTGACCGACTCTCCCAACCAGCTCGGTGTCCTGTTGGCACCGCATCGAGCAACGCCTGCATCTTGCAACGCATGGCCTTGGTCTCACCGACTCCGTCAACGAGCCGCTGCCTGCACCGTAACCTGTGAGCACCGCACCTTGCAACGCCTCGCTACATCGAATCCATCTGGTCCGACCGACACAGTCACGGTTGCTGAGTTCGAGTCCTGTGACCGCACCGGAGTTGGGCACCGCCTCGCAAGCTTCGCGACGCACCGCCCGACTCGCACCGCTGTCCGGACTGATCGACGCCAGCTCCTGAATCCGGCTCCGTCGCCGCACCGCAACCTGCCAGCACCGCATCGAAGCACCGTCTCGCCCTGCAACGCACAGCCCTGGTCTCACCCACTCCGTCTCGACGACGTCAACGAGCCGCTGCCTGCACCGCATCGAGGGACAACGCGTCCTGCAACGCTTCCATTTTGCATCGCGACCGCTACGTACAGCCATCCGGCTCGCACGCCCGTGCCTGCCGCTTCAAGTAAAAGGTACTGTGACCGAGTCTGTCTACGCTGTGTTGGCCCGTCTCGACGCGGTCAGCTGGATTAGTTAGACTCTGTTTGTTCTTGACATCGCCGTAGCCGGAGGAGGCTACCGACTCGCACAGAACCTTGAATTAAGCCTTTTTTGATCAGAACTAAGCATCCTTGACAGTAATGTGGATTATTTTTGTCGTTTATGGTCTTGTGATAAATCTATATATAGTATACCTATTTTTATAAATATATAACCTGTGTGGTGTCCATTTGTAGTGTTGTCACTTGATTACTGTATGTGTTCACAAATGCTTTACACACTGCCTCTGAACTAAGCCTGTCTGCTTGTGCCAAGCTACCAAGAGGGTGAGCAGGGGTTATTTCAGGAGTGTACCTACTTTCCCTGACTAGACTCAAGGGTCCCTATTTGGACAAAGGTACCTACCTCTGCCAACTAGAGACCCCCAAATCTAACATTGGTGGTCAGCGGTGAGGATTCTGGACTTGCATTTGTGACTCATGTACAGTAATTGGTGAACACTACTTAGTGAGTGCAGACCAAAATGCAACCACATACTCTTTGATAGCATTTTCTCTGGGATTTTCTACTTTTGCAACTGCCAAGTTTAATCACCATGGAGAAACCAGCATCAGTAGCCTCTGTTGAGTGTGATTGGGAAGAGGAGAGGCTAGAATGCTACACCCTCAAGAAGCTCAAGAATTTCTGCAAAAAGTTTAAAGTGTCCATGACCGGGCTCTCCAGGAAGGAGGACCTCCAAAAGGCGCTGAGGGCCTGGGTCGAATCAAGGAGTGCCCCTGTGGAGGGGGCTGAGAATGCAGAAGGGCAGCTGGAGGGGCTATTGGGTCTAGGGGCTGGAAGACCACCTTCCCCAGTAGGTAGCAGTGTTTCTGCCAGAGGTCTGTCTCCAGAAGAGTTGGAGGACAGGAAAGAGAGTAGGATGCACGAAATGGAGCTGACAAAGCTCAAGCTGAATGGGCAGTTAGAATTTGAAATGCAAACTAGGAAATTAGCCCTAGAAGAAAAGAAAATGCAGTTTGAACATGAGAAGGTTTTGAGGGAGTTGGAATTGAAGGCCAAAAGCTTAGAGATTACTCCCTCTGGTGGCAGTGTACCGCCTGTGCCTGTTGAAGCTAGGGTGTATATTCCAAAAGGTGTGGTTAAGGAATTTTTAAAAAATGATGACATTGGGCAGTGGTTCAAAGCCTATGAGGTAGCCATGTCTTCCCACCGGTCCCTGAGAAGGATTGGGGAGCGGGGTTGTGGGGACGGTTCCTTAGTGAGGGGCGGGATACCTTGTTGGATTTGCCCTCTGAAGTCTATAATTCATATAGCCACATGAAAGATGCATTGATGACTAGATATGGTTTAACCCCTGAGCTTTATAGGCAGAGGTTCAGGAACTGTAAGAAGATTGAAGGCAGAACCTGGGTTGAATATGTGACCTTCTTTTGCAGAGCCTTGGATGGTTGGGTAAAGGGTAGCAAAGCGACTGATTTTCAGGCGCTCTTTGATTTGATTGCCTGGGAGCACTTGTCCAGTAATTGTTTTCCTGAGCTACGCCAGCACCTGATTGATAGTAAGCTGACTAACCCTAGGCAGCTTGCTGAGGAGGCGGACGCTGGGTGAGTACCCGGGTCCACAAGGGTCACGTGGGAGACTCCGCCAAGGGTGGGCAGGGTCCCCAGCAGAAGAGTGGGGGGGACAAAGGTAAACAGAGGGAGTTCCATAAAGGGCCCCAAAGTAGACCCCAAGGGAACCAAGGGAAAGGTTCCCAGCCTCCCCTGAGAAGAAGCCAGTGGCCCTGACAGGCCCCCTGTTCACCAGGGACCACTGGTGTGTTACAAGTGTGGCGCCCCTGGCCACAAGGCAAACGATCCTTGTTGCCCTTTGCATGGAAAACCAGCACCCACTGGTGCCCGGCAGTTGGCTAGTGTAGCCCTGGGGGAGGAGTGGGGTGCCCAAGGTGGGGGGGATCCCACAGTGTTTTCCCTTGTCCCATTAGGAGACTCAGAGATGGTCACTAGGACCCAGCTGCCTGATAACACTAAAAAATACAGGCAGTGGGTGACCATCAATGGCCATAGGGTGGAGGCTCTGAGAGACACAGGAGCCAGTGTGACAGCTGTCAAGTGTCACCTGGTGTCTAAAGAGCAGGTTGTCCCTGATGCATTCTATCCGGTTGTTGCCGCTGACAACACAGAGAGTCACTGCAAGGTGGCTCAGGTTCCCTTTGAGTGGGGGGGGTCTTGGGTACTCTTCAAGTAGCTGTGAGGCCAGCCATGCCTGTTGACTGTTTGTTAGGGAACGATTTGGAGAGCTCACCTTGGGCTAAGGTGGAGCGGAGTGCGCATTTAGAAATGTTGGGCTTGCCTGATTGGGCATGTGTGACCACCCGGTCAATGGCAGCTAAAGGTGTTCAAGAGGACCTGGAGCCTGAGAGGGAGGCTCAGGTGCCTGCCGGAGAGAGAGGAGGCAGGGGGCACGGGAAACCGTCCCCCGAAGTTCCCACGGTCCAGGAGGAGGCAAACCCTGAGGGGGATGCCCTGGAGCCTACAGGGGAACAGGTAGCTGAACTGGGGGACCTACCTGAGCTGACCCATTGGCAGCAAGAAGGAGGACCCTCCAGGGAAGAGTTCTGCGAGGAGCAGAACACACGCCCTTCTCTCGTGGGTCTGAGGCAACAGGCCACAGACCAGGCAGCAGGTGATCAGTCTGGGTCACATTGGATTTACTGGGAGAATGGTCTCCTGTATTCAGAGCCTAAGGTTGCTGAGCCTGGGTCAGCCCGTGTGCTGGTGGTACCCCAGTGCTTCAGAGCCTTCCTACTGGGGTTGGCTCATGATGTACCGTTAGCAGGACATCTGGGGCAGGACAAGACCTTTGAAAGGCTTGTCACCCATTTCTATTGGCCCCAGATGCGCAGGAGTGCCGCCACTCACTGCAGGACATGCCAGACTTGCCAGGCAAGAGGAAAGAGTGGGAGGAAGCAGAAGGCTCCTCTCCAGCCATTCCCTGTGGTCAGCACCCCCTTTGAACGGGTGGGTATTGACATTGTGGGGCCACTGGACCCCAAGACAGCCATGGGCAACAGGTTTATCCTGGTCTTGGTGGACCATGCCACCCGGTACACTGAAGCCATCCCTCTGAGGATCGTGACGGCCCCCGTGGTGGGACGGGCACTGATGGGAATTTTCTCACGTGTGGGATTCCCTCAAGAGGTGGTGTCTGACAGAGGTACCAACTTGTTGTCCAAGTACATGAAGTCTCTGTGGCAGGAGTGCGGTGTAACTTACAAGTTCACCACTCCTTACCACCCTCAAGGAAATGGGCTGGTTGAGAGATTCAACCGGACCCTCAAGGGCATGATTATGGGTCTGGAAGAACCCATGAGGCGTAAATGGGACGTCCTCTTACCTTGCCTGTTGTTTGCATACCGGGAGGTGCCACAGAAGTCTCTAGGGTTCAGCCCATTTGAGCTCCTCTATGGACACCCGGTGCGAGGACCTCTGAGTTTGGTCAAGGAAGGCTGGGAGCAATCTCCCAGGAAACCTCCCCAGGATGTATACAGTTACATGCTGGCCTTCAGGAACCAGACTAGGCATTTCAGAGAGCTTGCTGAGGCAAATCTGGAAGCCAGCCAGGAGGAGATGAAGCAGTGGTACGACCAGAATGCCACTCTGGTCGAGCTTCAGCCTGGTCAGAAAGTGTGGGTCATGGCCCCTGTGGAGCCTTGTGCGCTCCAGGACAGGTGGACCGGCCCTTTCACGGTGGTGGAGCGCAAGAGTCCAGTTACCTATTTGGTGGACTTGCAGTCTCCCAGGAACCCCTTGCGGGTCCTGCATGTGAACCGCCTGAAGCCCCACTTGGAGAGGTCCCAAGTGGGCATGCTCTTAGCTACAGATGATGGGATGGAGGAGGAGACCGAGCCTCTTCCCAACCTCCTGTCAGCCTGAGAGCAAGATGGATCAGTGGAGGGAGTAAACCTCTCTACCTCCCTGACACCTGAGCAGCAGGGTGACTGTCGCCAGCTGTTGGGACAGTTCCCTGACCTGTTCTCCCTGGTTCCCAGTGTCACTCAATGGTGCGTCCATGATGTGGACACTGGGGACAGTCTTCCTGTGAAGCACAAGGCTTACAGGGTGACTGACAGGGTCAGAGCCTGCATCAAGGAGGAGGTCTCCAAGATGTTTGCGCTAGGGGTGATTGAGTCCTCTAACAGCCCTTGGGCCAGCCCAGTGGTCTTGGTTCCAAAGGCTGCCGCGCCTTGGTGCCACACCAGAACTCCGGTTCTGTGTGGACTACAGGGGACTCAATTCCGTCACCAGGACTGACGCACACCCCATCCCCAGAGCTGATGAGCTCATAGATCGGTTAGGGGCTGCGCGGTACCTCAGCACGTTTGACTTAACGTCTGGGTACTGGCAGATCGCCTTGACTGATGGGGAAAAAGAGAGGTCAGCATTCTCCACACCAGATGGGCACTACCAGTTCCGGGTGATGCCCTTTGGTATGAAGAATGCCCCTGCCACCTTTCAGATGTTGGTCAACCAGGTGTTGGTTGGACTGGAGGATTTCAGTGCCGCCTACCTGGATGACATCGCAGTGTTCAGTGCCAGTTGGGAAGGACATCTGCGCCACCTCTGGGAAGTGTTGATGGCACTGCGGAGGGCAGGCCTCACAATCAAGGCAAGTAAGTGCCAGATTGGGCAGGGTTCTGTGGTGTACTTGGGACACCAGGTTGGGAGCGGCCAGGTGGCACCCCTCCAACCGAAAAATGATACCATTCTGGCTTGGGAGCCCCCCAAGACCCAGACAGAGGTGAGAGCCTTCCTAGGACTCACCGGGTATTTCAGGAGATTCGTCAAGGGGTATGGCAGCATTGTTGCCCCCTTGACAGAGCTGACTTCCAAGAAGCAGCCCAGGAAAGTGATTTGGACTGACGCCTGTCAAAAAGCTTTTGACACCTTGAAGACTGCCATGTGCACGGCGCCTGTGCTCCAGGCACCCAACTTCTCCAATGAGTTCATTGTTCAGACGGACGCTTCAGAGCATGGTGTAGGGGCTGTTCTATCACAGATCAATGAGGAGGGCCTAGACCAACCTGTAGCCTTCATCAGTAGGAGGTTACTTCCCCGGGAACAGAGATGGAGTGCTATTGAGCGTGAGGCATTTGCTGTGGTCTGGGCACTGAAGAAGCTGGGACCATACCTGTTTGGGACTCATTTCCGGGTTCAGACAGACCACAGGCGCCTCCGATGGTTGATGCAGATGAGGGGTGAGAATCCAAAGCTGTTGAGGTGATCCATTTCCCTACAGGGGATGGATTTTACGGTGGAACACCGCCCTGGTACAGAACACGCCAATGCTGATGGTCTGTCCAGATTTTCCCGCCTTAGGGATGAGAACTCCCTAGAGGTAGGATAATTCTCCCCACATTTCAGCTGGAGGGAACACGTGTTAGACCTGGCATCCTTGGCGTGGGTCTCCCTTCCATTTTTTTCATAATGCCTCCACTGTTGTCGATATGTTTTTGCTGGACTAGATGCTCATGGGCACTTTGCCACTGCTAATCAGTGCCAAAGTGCAAGTGCTCCCTATGATAAATTGTGTTGTGTATTAGTGACTCCATGATTGGATGATTGGTTTACTTGTCAGTCCCTAGTACAGTGCACTGAGTGTGCCCAGGGCTTGTAAATCCAATGCTGCTGGTGGGCTTGCAGCACTGGTTGTGCCACCCACAGGAGCAGCTTGTAAAGTGTGTCTCAGGCCTGCCATTGCAGAGCCTGTGTGCAGCCTAGGGCTGCCATGTCGACTTGGTGAGTGCACCCACTTACCAGGCCCTAAACCTTCCCTTTACTGCATGTTGGTCACCCCTAAAGTAGGCCCTAGGGCAGGGTGCATTGTAAGTATAAGGTAGGACATGCCCTGGTGTGTGTGGCATGTCCTAATAGTGAATTACAGCCATTTTCGTTTTTCACTATTGCAAGGCTACCTGTTCTCCATAGGCCAGAATGGGCAGTTAGATTATTACATTTTATAATCCTAACTGACTCAGGGAACATGGTGGAAATTCGAGTTTAGTATGCCTGAACTCAGAATGATAAAATACATCTTTTAGTGAAGTTGGTTTAACATTCTGTGTTTGAAAATACCACTTTTAGAAAGTAGGTATTTTCTTGTCTAACTATCCAAAGCCTGCCTCTGCTAGGTTGTGTATTCCTTGTCTGGTGTTTTTGAGTGACAGGGCTGGGGATTCCAGGAGACAGAATGAGTCAGCCCAGTGGTGAATAGAGAGATCTGCATCTAGATGGGTGGGAGGAGTTGCACCTGGGACCTGAATAGGACAGTGCCTGCCCCCCACAGTGCTGGCTCCACCCCCTGTGGTGCGTCTGATGTCTCTGCCCTGCACAGTGAAAGAAGAGAAGGAATCATGTCAACAAAGTGCTCCAGGGCTGGGCTTTCCCTCCACAATGCTGGCTCCACCTCCTGTGGGGCGTCTGATGTTTCTGCCCTGCACTGTGAAAGGAAAGAAGGAGTCATGTAAACAGAGTGCTCCAGAACTGGTTTGGACTGGGCAAAGGCCCCTCTGCCCTCAGAGGACAAAGGATTTTGGGGTATAAATATTGGGACCCTGATCCCAAGAAATTAGATCACTTTTGGGAACAAGAAGAAACCTTTGCTGAGGAGCGGAACCAAGAAGAAACTGAGGAGAGACTATCCCTAAGCCTGAAGTGCTGCTTGGGGGATTGGCCTGCAGTGGTTTGCCTGACTGCCAAAGAAAGGAGAAAGGAACTTTTGCTTTGCTGTGACTTTCATCAACTTGTGAAGGATCTCCAAGGGCTTGGAAGAGAGCTTGCCCCCTGATCGAAGTCCCAGGACCATTGGACTTCACCCCCTTTGTGAATTGCTGCTGGAAACTCTGTTTCAGTGCCTACAGAGGTAGGGAGCTGTGACCGACTCTCCCAACCAGCTCGGTGTCCTGTTGGCACCGCATCGAGCAACTCCTGCATCTTGCAACGCACGGCCTTGGTCTCACCGACTCCGTCAACGAGCTGCTGCCTGCACCGTAACCTGTGAGCACCGCACCTTGCAACGCCTCGCTACACCGAATCCATCTGGTCCGACCGACACGGTCACGGTTGCTGAGTTCGAGTCCTGTGACCGCACCGGAGTTGGGCACCGCCTCGCAAGCTTCGCGACGCACCGCCCAACTCGCACCGCTGTCCGGACTGATCGACGCCAGCTCCTGAATCCGGCTCCGTCGCTGCACCGCAACCTGCCAGCTCCGCATCGAAGCACCGTCTCGCCCTGCAACGCACAGCCCTGGTCTCACCGACTCCGTCTCGACGACGTCAACGAGCCGCTGCCTGCACCGCATCGAGGGACAACGCGTCCTGCAACGCTTCCATTTTGCATCGCGACCGCTACGTACAGCCATCCGGCTCGCACGCCCGTACCTGCCGCTTCAAGTAAAAGGTACTGTGACCGAGTCTGTCTACGCTGTGTTGGCCCGTCTCGACGCGGTCAGCTGGATTTGTTAGACTCTGTTTGTTCTTGACATCGCCGTAGCCGGAGGAGGCTACCGACTCGCACAGAACCTTGAATTAAGCCTTTTTTGATCAGAACTAAGCATCCTTGACAGTATTGTGGATTATTTTTGTCGTTTATGGTCTTGTGATAAATCTATATAAAGTATACCTATTTTTATAAATATATAACCTGTGTGGTGTCCATTTGTAGTGTTGTCACTTGATTACTGTATGTGTTCACAAATGCTTTACACACTGCCTCTGAACTAAGCCTGTCTGCTTGTGCCAAGCTACCAAGAGGGTGAGCAGGGGTTATTTCAGGAGTGTACCTACTTTCCCTGACTAGACTCAAGGGTCCCTATTTGGACAAAGGTACCTACCTCTGCCAACTAGAGACCCCCAAATCTAACAGGCACCATGCCAAAATACGCTCTCCGAACCGGAACGCAAATAATGGCTGGCTGTCAGGGTGCAATGGAATAGAAAAGAATGCATGGCACAAATCAATGACAGTGTACCATTCTGCATCTTGTGGGATTTGATACAGTATTACAGCAGGGTTTGGTACAATTGGGCAACAAGGAATAACAACCTTGTTTATTTTTCTCAAATCTTGAACGATTCTAAATGTTCCATTTGGCTTTTTCAGTCCCATTATAGGTGAATTATATGGGCTGCTCATTATTTCTTTCAAAATTCCTTGTTCAATCATTTTATTAATCACAGGTGTTATTCCCTCAATAATTTCTGGTGTCAATTTATATTGCGGGGTATTTGGGTAATTTGTTCCTTCCTTTACATAAATTTTCACAGGATCTACTCCTCTCATTAGTCCTACATCTTCCCCTGTGAAATCCCATACATCAAAATCTAACAGTTTCTTTTAATTCATCATGGATTCTTTCTGCATCAAACACAGGAAATGTACCATATAATCCTGGCTCTAGTTCTGTCATTGTTAGTTTATACAAAACATCGTCATCTGGGGTTTGAAAAGCAATACCATCTGGAGAACAATAGATGGTACAATTCATTTTACAAAGCATATCTCGTCCTAACAAATTTACAGGACTACAATCACATACTACAAAACGATACATGTTTTTGAATGGACCTATTTCCACCTCTATCGGGTTTTAATCTGCCTGTTTGAAACACCTACAACTTGGATGTGTTCTCCTGAGAGAGGAAGGTTTGGAATTTCCACTGACCTGACAGTAGAACGGGTAGCACAAGTGTCCACAAGTAAAGTAACACACCATTCACCTTTCCATCCACAAATGGACCTGACTGATCTACCTCTAGAGTTGCGCCAAGCACGCACTCTTCTTCCTCTCCTAGGCACCGTCATAAACTTTCATCCGATTCATTTCCATCATGTCGTAACCAATACTGCGAGATTGCAGCTGCGCGCGGCAACTTTGTTACCTGCTCTCCTCCGTAGAATCCTATCTCTGCACTGTATTTCAGAGGATTTACACTCTTTGGAAGAGGTGGTTGCGGCACCTGACAATGTTGAGTAACTACCTGTGGCTGCTGTGGTTGTTGGTAACTCACCTCATTCTGCACCTGTGGATTCAATAATTGATTTTCTGTGTTAGTTTTCGGAGGTAATCTACACTCGTTTCTTCAATGCCCTAATTTTCCGCAATTGTAACACAGCCATTTCTTTTTGGCCTCTTCTATACTCATCTGACCTTTTCCCTTCCCAATATTTGGTTTAGACTTGGTCTGTCCTGCATCACTAGGCTGATTATTCATTTGAGCTTCTTGTTTTTCTGCAACCTTTACTTGTGCCCACATTGCCTTTTCCTTGAGTTTACGCTGTCTACACTCAATATCATCACTACAATATTTTGCATATCATAATACCTCGTCTACTGTGCTGTTCTGCCAGCACAACATATGCTGTTTAATCATTTCACTTATCTCAGGTCTTAAACCATATACAAATCTGTACAAAAAATGACTCATGTCCTTTTCACTCCAATTCTCATATCCACTATACTGTTTAAAGACCAAAAGTAGTCTCTCATAATATGCATGTACAGATTCCTTACTCTCCTGAGTTGTTCTATCAATTTTTACCCAATCTGTCTCTTTTGGTGGAATTTTATTTTTCAGAAACGTGATTGCCTGTTCATATTTTCTCATTACCTCTGGACCTGGCGCTCCTGTTTTTGCATCTCTAGGATATTCTTCCTTTGGCCAATCAACTGTGATTTTACTCTCTGTCCATAAATCTGCAGGGACAGCAATTTCAAATAGTCCATCTAAATCTTCCCACAATACTTTTGAAACCTTAACAAACCTCTCTACCTGCCTATACCATTCTACAGGTTTTTCTCTCAATCTTGGAAAGTCATTCGTAAATGACAATATATCTTGTCTGGACCATGGAACGTGTACATAACTTCCTCCTGGAGTTTCTCTCATAGGACCCTCCATTACTGTTTGTTCTTTTTCTTTTACTGGAAAAGCCAATGATGCTTTATCTGTTGTTCCCTCTTTCCTTCTTATCCACCTACTTCTCCATTTCTCTAGATTTCCCCATCTTCTCAATAAGACAATTAGTTCTTTTATCTGAGTAAATCGTCCTGAAGTGTTCAGATTTTCTATGTCTTTCTCGCTGAAATCTACCCTATACGGTTTCTGTAATCCTTTAATCGTCCCAAAATCTACTCCCAATTCATTCGCTGTATCTTCTAGTTTTTCATGCAAATTCCTAGCTCTCCAAGTGATGCTTTTGCACATGAACATTAACTCCTCATCTTGATAGGACTTCAATCGATCTGAACCAATAGTTCCTAGAATCAATTCTTCCATATCTATTTTTAATCTGACCACATCCAAAAGTTGCGGTTCAGCATCCTTTTTCTGTAAACTCCTTACCCAATCATTTAATTCTTCTGCAGTCGGACCCACAGGGATCCTATTTAATTCCATCTAATTTGTAATTCTCTCTGGGGTTTCAGTTGCTGGCTCAGCTCCCCTAGGAGTCCTATTTATCTGACTCTCATTAATCGTCAAATTTACGGGTGGACTTAGTCTATAGGGACAGGCAAAATCCTCTTTCTCTCTATTTTCTGGATTTGTTTCTTCTCTCACCCTTTGCTTACTAGAATTTAATGGAATTGTTAAGGTGTGTTCATCTATCTTTTGATTTTCAAATACTGGGATTACTGGCCCAATAGTTACTGGTACAGTCACAGCTTCCATATTCTTTGTTAATTCTCTTATCTTTTCAGTCAGTTCTTTTGTGGTTCTGGCTAATTCATCTGTATTACCATTATCATGTCTCACAGTCTGTGGTGTTTCTAACTTATTAATTTGGCTATTTATTTCAGACCATCGTTCTGGGCTTTGACTCATCACAGTTCTCATTGGCGGTGCATTTGGTGTCACCACCGCAGAATCCTGTTGATATGGAGGGGGTCTTTTATTCAAAATGTCCTCCAGCAACTCATCCTCTGTGTCGCTACCTCCATACCCACATTTCTCTGTTACTGCATGCCTCTTTTTCTCCGTACACATTTTCCCTGTAATTTCTTCAACCGTTCTGGCAGGAAACATACCATCAGTCATGTTAGCATATCGCCATCTTCTCATCCTGTCCTCATGATTCACTCCCCATACTCTTCCATGAACCAAACTATAATTCTTTGCACCTCTGTGTTTTTCCCTTTCATACATCTCATCTTCCCATTCACCTAAAGCTTCAAACTGTGTCGGTCTAGGTCTCGGTTCAAGTTTCATCATTTTTTCTCTCAAATTTCGAAGTACTGCTGTGCTAAATGAACCATTTTCTGGAAATGCTAATACTCCATCGCCTTTGGTGTATTTCACCCAATTTTCCAACCATATGCAAGTATGGTAGCCATATTTCAACATCATATGAGATGCTGGCGTTTTCGGCGGAGGAAGTACTTCTCCTTCCCTAGTCACAACCTTCTTATCTTTCTTTAAAAAGTTCTTAATTTTTGTCATCCAAGACGGCTTCTCTCTCTCATATTCATTATAATAAGGCATTTTCACTGTTTATTTTGCCGAAGCGACTCACACAATCCTTTACTAAGCTGTCTTTTCTACTGCTCGGTTATTTGAACCTATCCCAGCGCGTCTCACACCAACGCACCAATCAGAAAGCGTTTATGTCACCCTCACACTAATCTATCCCAGCGCGTCTCACACCAACGCACCAATCAGGAAACTCTTCGTTCTTCCACAACTGGCCAATACCAGCGCGGTTCTTGTTGACGTCCGCTCTACTCTACGCAACCCCGACAGACAATGCCCCAGGAAAGCAGCCTGGTTCACAACCTTCTCTCCAAGAAGCCAGACGCACCTGCAGACACCTGGAGAAGAACTGGAGAAACACCAAGACAACCGAAAACCACACCACCTACAAGGATGCCATGACGGACTACCACAACCAGATTAGAGCCACCAAAAGGAACTTCATCCACAACAAAATCCTGGCCAACTCCACCAACTCCAAGGAACTTTTCAGTGTCATTCAAGAATTCACCAACCCACGCAGCGAAGCCACAGACATCACCCCATCCCAAGACCTCTGCGACAAGCTTGGAACCTATTTCCACCTCAAGATCAAAAACCTCTACGACAACTTAATCGACCATCCACCAGGCGCCACAGACGGCCCCCCGCCCCCCAGAAACACCAGCCAGCCCACCATCTCCAATTGGACACCGATCACGGCCGAAGACACCGCCTCGACTATGAAAAGCATCCACTCGGGGGGCCCCCACCGACCCCTGCCCCTCTCGCATCTACCACAGAGCCGTGGCCGCCATCGCACCCAAACTACAATGCACCATCAACACCACCTTCAAAACAGGCACCTTCCCAGACGACTGGAAGCGCGCAGAAGTCAGACCCCTGCTCAAGAAGCCCACAGCTGACCCCACCGACCTCAAGAACTATTGGCCCATCTCGCTCCTCCTCTTTGCAGCCAAAGTTGCAGAGAAAACAGTCAACAGGAAACTGACACGATTCATTGAAGAGAACGCCGTCCTCAACCCGTCCCAATCCGGATTCCGAAGCAACCACAGCACAGCCCTACTCGCCGCCACAGACGACATCCGCACCCTCCTGGACCAAGGCCACTCCGCAGCCCTCATCCTACTTGACCTATCAGCGGCCTTCGACACCGTCTCCCATCGCACACTAGTCGTCAGACTACACGACGCAGGCTGTGAGAAGTTGCCCTGGTATATGCTGTCCACTAGTTATAGTGGGCACCTTGCACCAGTCCAATCGACCTTTATTGATCATAGGTTTAAAGACAACCTTTAGTGAAAGCTATCCTAGTGGTAGCTATGGAGAGCAGCCTTCAGGCTAAGTCTTGAAGGAGTGTTAAGCTGTTTGTTTTACCAGTCTATAATCTCATGAATGACCAAATGAAAGGAGAACCACACCAGGTATATATATAAAATATATGTATTTATTACTAAACACTACCCAATAGTCTCTTTATGAGGCTAGAGGTCAAAATACACAAGTTACAAGTCAAATAGCATAGTAAAATAGCACAATATACGATTAGCCTTAGGGGCGTACCAAACCATATATTAAGAAAGTGGTATAAGAACCACGACTTAAGTAGACACAAGGCCTAGAGCCTGTAGAATCGCTGGGACCCCAAGGAACCACCCAAGGTAGTGACACAGGGGACCCACTGGGGCTGTGTGCAGTGTGTGAACACAGCCGCAAGCTCCGTTATCGTCTATGGGAAAGTCGCGGTTATCGTTTTAGAGTTTAAGGACACTTAGAAATGGACTAGGACCAAACCCTCTTGGACTTAGACAGTTCTAGGGTCAACACCCACAGGAGCACCGGAGTACTCGAGTTACCTCACCCAGGAAGCCGGTGCATAGGTGTCAAATGGTGTCGGGTCGCGTCGTCGTTTTCAATGGCAGTCTGCAGAGAAGTGCTGCTGCCGGGAAGATGCGAAGTGTCCGAAGAGATCCAAGCCTGGATCGAAGATGAGAAGGACCTGAAAGCAGAGGGGACAGAGTCTGGGTCACTTGCCAGTGACCAGGGGCACGATAGTCGAATGCCCACCAATGTTGGGTGTTTCAGGTGAAAGAGGTGAAGCTTGACTCTTCAGCCATGAGGCCCAGGAGGTGTCCACGACATCCAGGAGCTGGATTCGAGCTCTCCCACAAAGGATGTCGAGTGCTGCAGCATTGGTGTCCGGATTGAACACAGCAAGCCTTGGTAACAGCAACCCACGCAGAAAGGAGAAAGATGCTTCGGAGCAGACCAGCAAGGTCTGGGGGACTCACCACTGGGTGGGGAGTCAGAGCATGTGTAGAGCAACCAGAAACGCCCAAGGAAAATCAGAGTTGCCTTCACAGGGACCCACCAGACGACGGACCAGGGATCGCGAAGGAGCCTCGAGCGGAAATGCAAGAAGCGGGCCCACGGAACACTCGTGGAGTGTAGGCTCACAATCTTCGGTGCAAATGGTGCTCGGGGCCTGGGCTACAAGTAACCCAAAGCAGGACTTCAAGGGTCATCGAGAAGTCAATGCACTAGCAAATGTGCCCGGTGACCCGGGGTTCCGGTTCCACGCTACTCACGAGGGCTGCGGGTCTCAGCTTTGCTGGGGACTCGGGTCGGTCTCTGAGATGTCTGGAAATCCTCTTCCTGGGCTGCAAATACTTCGGAGTCCGGCGGGACTTTGGAGATGCAGACCGGCAAATGCTTTGTTGGTGCCTGCCAAGCAGGGGAGTCACTCCTTGACCCCAAGGGAGATTTCTTCAGTCCTCTAGTCTTGAGTAGAGCGTCGAAGGTCAAGGATTCAGTTGCAGAGTTTCGTCCAGGGATATCTAAAGTCCTGTTGCCAGGGTTCCCTTACTTATACTAAGAAAGGGGGTTGGACTAGCTCTGGGGACCCACCCATGGGAGGGTTTGGAAAGAGGGGTGGCTACACCCATTTCCTTTGTCCAGTTTCACGCCAGAGCAGGGGCTGGTAGCCCCTCCAACCGGTTTTAACTGGGGTATGCACGAGGACACCAAATGTGCCCCCAGTGCAGGACTTCAAAGCACTCATGGAGTGCACCCACCCAGCCCCAATACACTAAGGCCTGTCTGGGAGGTGGTTACACCTCCATGTGACAGGAAACCTATTGTCCAGGCCTCCCCTGCCGGAGTTTCGGTCAGCAGCAGGAGGCCAGACTCGTGTCTGTGGCTGCAGCATCCATTTTGTGATGCCAGGGCTCTTTAAGGTTCCTACCGGGTATACCGGTGGGGACATGTCTCTCCCTCTAGAAGGGTGGAATTCTACAGCTGCCACCAGGACTGGCGGGGGGGTAGGATTCCAAGGTGTTTGACACCAAACACGACATGTTTTGGTGCAGCCAGTCCAAAGTTAGCATTCTACCGCGAGGATATAATGCACTTAAGAGTATATGGTCAGGCTGCACCACAGACAGCTCCGGGTAAGGGATTCCGAAAGCTGCATAGGGGCTCAGCTCATGCCAGAGCACCCTCTCACATAAAACCAAGCACCCTGCCTTCAGGATTGATAAGGCCTGCCATAGGGGTGACTGATAGGTTTCTATGTGCAGTGATAGGTGATATATAGTGAACCTATATCTCTGTAAGGGGTGCATGCACCACCTCACTCAGGCTGCAGTAGCAGTCCTGTGGTGTCATTTTGGATGGCCTTCCAGGGGTGGCACAATACATGCTTCAGCCCCTGGTAGGCCTCTGGGGTACCTATGCCCTGGGTACATAGTATACCATATACTAGGGACTTATAAGGGCACACCAGAATCCAATCTGGGATGTACCTAAAGTACATGGAATCAATTTAGAGAGGAAGCAGCTAGGATGGGGTCCTGAATAGCAGGGCCCCAGCCAGACTAAAGTCGAAAACAGTGTAACACCAGCAAAAAGTGGGGGTAACCATAAGAGGCAGATCCTACTCTCCTACACAGGCATACAAGGAACAGCCCTGGACTGGATCCGATCATTCCTCACCAGAAGAAGCCAAAGGATCAGACTCCCACCCTTCCTCTCCGACCCCACGAAAATCACCTGCGGAGTCCCACAGGGTTCATCACTGAGCCCCACCCTCTTCAACATTTACATGGCCCCCCTCGCAGCTATCGTCCGACAACACGGCCTCAACATCGTATCCTATGCCAACGACACCCAGCTCATCCTCTCCCTCACCAAAGACCCCACCACTGCCAAACTCAACTTCCAGAAAGGAATGCAAGACGTCGCAGTCTGGATGACCAACAGCTGCCTGAAGCTCAACGCCGAGAAGACAGAAGTCCTCGTCCTCGGTACCACCCCTTCTGCAAAGGACAGCACCTGGTGGCCGACCGCCCTCGGAAGCCCACCTACCCCCTCAGACCACGCCAAGAACCTCGGCATCGTACTCGACTCATCACTCTCCATGAACTGACAGGTCAACGCCGTCACCTCCAGCTGCTTCAACACCCTCCGCATCCTCCGCAAGACCTTCAAGTGGATCTCCCCTGAGTCAAGGAAGACAGTCACCCACGCACTCATCACCAGCAGACTGGACTATGGAAATGCTCTCTACGCCGGCATCAACAAGTCCCTACTCCGCAAACTCCAGACAGTAAAAAACACCGCCGCCAGACTCGTCCTCGGCATCCCCTGACACAAACACATCAGCGAACACCTACGAAGTCTCCACTGGCTCCCCGTGGAGAAAAGAGTCACTTTCAAAATCCTCACTCACACCTACAAATGCCTACACAACAACGGACCCAAATACCTCAACGACAGAATCAACTTCCACGTACCCAAAAGAAACCTCCGATCTTCCAACCTCGCACTGGCCGAAACCCCGCGCATCCACAGAGCCAGAGCAGGCGGAAGATCCTTCTCTCCACATTGCAGCCAAGACCTGGAACGAGCTACCGGCAGACATCAGACGTGCCCCCTCCCTGAACACCTTCAGGAAGACCCTCAAGACCTGGCTCTTCGGCTAAACAGATCTGCGGACCCCCCCCCAGCGCCTTGAGACCCTCACGGGTGAGTAGCGTGCTTACAATTCCCTGATTGATTGATTGATTACTCCTGCTTCTGCTGACCCCTCCTTTAAAAAAATTATCGGTACTGCGCTTAACTTGTCTTTTCGACTAAATTTATTAGTTACAACGTAAAACACATTTCCATTGTCTGTTTCCCTAAACAAAAAGGATAGTTTATTCTTTCTCACAAGAATACTATTTTGTTCGATAAGTGTAGCACTTCCCTCTACCTTACCCTTCTCTCAAGCAAGAAGTAAACCCGTTTCTCTGGGGATAAAACACATGTGGAGACTACACTGCTCCTGAGAATTAAGGCCAAAGTTTCACAAGAAAACCTGTTACTTTTTTCCATTCACACATTATTCATACATGAAATTTCCCTATCATAACACAATCCTGTGTTATCACCAATTTTGAAATCAGACAATGCACAATTCCGTGTGACTTCTCTTGCCACACACGTCCACTTCCTGCTTCCTGGAAGCTTCAAAACTTTAGACTTACATATAACGTAATACAAATTTAACATGGAGTGTTAGACATATAAAATCAATAATCAATGAATAATAATCACCAAACTAATCTATAGTAACCATATCTCTGCTACCAAGAAATCTGATCCAGCGCTGCTAATATGAATTTCTCCTCAGGACAACAATCCAAGAAAACACCTACACACACATTTTGTCGGTGGGGCCCATAACACCGCTCACATACATTCATTCAATCTTCTGGATTTAAACGCTAACGAGAAATGAGCTGCTGGACGGGCGGGATACCTTATAAAATAACAGAATTATATCTATACCTTATATACATTAACATTGAATCCTATCAGTTCTACACATCAAGGTATTCCGCTATTTTGGTCGATGGACCAACTAGTATACTCAATTGATGGTGATTAAGACCAGCTCAATCACAAATAGAGCTCTTAACATTTGATAAGACATTTATTTTATTTAAAGAACCACAGACTCAATTTAAGTTAGAATATGATTTTATCTAAATTCTTTTCATAAGTAAGTAAAATTCTTTATTCAACAAAACACTTACAAATCATCAGTAAATGCAATTGGGAAATTTTAATAAAGAAAATTATGCTTTACCCTCAAATCATGAAGTGATGGCAAGAAAAGTTCACCAAAGAAGATGAACCGCAGATCACTGGAAATGACTCCCAAAACTGACTGACTGTCCCGCTAACCTCCTCGGACGCACCTCCCGGGACAGACTTCACGCAACGTTCTCATTCCTCCTTGATCAAATTTCAGAGTCCAAATTGACAAGAGTCTCTCTCAGCATCAAGTCGGAAAAATAAAAAGCACGTTTTTTAACAACGTCAGAGCAGACCCTCTTATACCCTATTTTCTGGCTCACTACACTTCGATAGTTGCAAACTTTCGGGGCTAGAATCACGCTAATTGGTCCATTTGGAGGGGTGGTGATGGTCACCTCATCGCCCTCCTTGTTCGATCCGGTTTGGACAATAAAGTACACAATGAGTTTTCATGTCCAAAAGTAGTTCCATTTGTTATATTCTTTTTGTAGCAAAACCGATGGCCACACATTACTTCATACATTTCATTTGTTCTTATCCTTTTATTCCCATACATTCTATGCTGTTCTTCTTGGCAGGCGCCTAATGGCAGGTCAAGTTGTCCTTGACATCTCAAACTCCGGGCACAGGCCGCATTCACGTGATTAGAATTCTTTCTCGCCCATGCGCAGAGATCCTTTGGCTTCGGCACGCGCATCTCATCTTTTCTGTCTGCCATTTTGGAAACATGGCCTAGCAGGCCCGAACGGAACTAATATAAGAACAAACACAACAGTAATTAAAACATGGAAAATAAGACTTTCTGTTTACCACCCACCATTCTAAAAACCTGTGTTAGGTATTACCTAGCAAAAACGACATTTAAAGCCATTTTACTTACCACCTGCATTTTTTGCCACAATACAACTTATCATGTGATGGAGCAGGATAATTGTAAAAATTTTAACCTCCTAATATTTTCGTAAATTATTAATAAACATGTTTGTTTAAGTAAATAACCAACAATGTATGTTAAGGGTTAAAGGTAACACGCAATTCTGTGTGCAAATTAATTGACTTCTAATTGTTTACGTGTCTAACATAACATAATAGTTGCGTACTAATTAAATAATAAATGCATGATTTGTGCTTTTAAATAAAACTTGTGATTGTAAATAAAGCGATGGTAAGTAAGGGACAGCTTTATATGTTGCTTTTTGCTAGGTAATACCTAATTGGGGTACGTAGAAAGACGGGAGGGAAACGAAAGGGTTTATATTTCCTTGTTTTAATAATATTTTGTTTATCTTTGAAAATAGTGCGCTTAGGCCTGTCAAGCAGCAATATAAAATGGCCGCGAGTTGCTAGAGTACGCATGAGCAAGGGACCATGTGATAGAGGCGAGAGGCTGTGGAAAAGGGATGATCACGTGCTGATGCCGAGAGGCTAGGATGAAAGTATGGTCAAGGCTGTCATGACCCTTCTGAGCAGATGTGTGCCAAGATGATCAGCAAGAAGCGTGAGAAGTCCGACCGAATCAATAGACGGAACAATTGTACACAAAAAGTAACAGAAAAAGATACAATTTGGACTGATCGAAACGGATGAGCAAGTGCATGAACTGTGGGAAACGATGCTTGCATAGACATTCCACACGGAACTGGTTAAGACCAGGAAGTTTGATTAAAATGTATATGGACCTGAGTTTTTGACCAATGAGAATGAATCGCGCCATGAAGAAGAAACATTTTATGTTGTAAGCTAGAATTAGGGTATAAGAAGACCTACTCTTGGTGGGAGGGAAGAGATGCTGTTCGAATGCTGTGGGCATGCTGAGGGAGATGCTGGAGAAATTAGATGCTGTAGATGAGTGAAGTTGCGGTTGCTGATGCTGACGAGCTGATGCTGCTGCTGTTATTTCTCTTTTCCAGTTGAGTATTAAGATGCTGCTTTAGGAGAGTCTTTCCTGATAGCTTTTATTTTAGAATTATTAGTTTTTCCTCGAACAGATAGATAGGGTGATCTTTAGAGTTCGTATCATGATAATCATAATTTTCCGTCTAATAAATATGCAATGCAATTCCAAAGTATTCGTATATTGATAATAAATGTAATGATCTGAATAATAAGCTAATCTTATTTTCCTGCATTCGAAACTTTATATAAACTTTATTATTCTTTAAACAACTGACTCAGTGATTCTTTAGCTCAATGATTAAAATGAAATGTTGAAGAGTTCATTGTGATTGAGCTGGTCTTAATCACCATCAACTGATTCCTACTAGTTGGTCCATCGACCAATGAGCGGAATACCTTAAAAGCAAATGAGAAATATTATGTCATGATAAAAGAGGTATCCCGTCTCCTTCCAGCGAAATCGTTTTTCTCCTAGGTTCATTGTCGGAGGAAATCCAGGGAATAAATGAGTAAGTGAATGTATATGCGGTGTTATGGGCCCCACCGTCATATGGATATAGTGTGTGTGTTAGAGAAATAATTGCACCTGGATGACCAAAGCATAATAGGAGAATTATTTTTATTGTTAACGCTGGATCAGATTTCTTGGTAGCAGAGATATGGTTTCTATAGATTAGTTTGGTGATTATTGATTATTGATTATTGATAAGTTTATGTCTAACACTTTTTGTTGAGTCGCGTTATGTTATATGTAAGTTATCACGCTTCCGGGAAGTAGGAAGTGGAAAACGTGTGGCAAGAGAAGTCACATGGAATTGTACACTGTCTGAGTTCATTTTTGGTAATAACACAGGTTGTGTTATAATAGGGACATTTTTGCGTGTAAAAGGTGTGTAAATGAAATAGTGATCGGTTTTCTTGTGAAACTCTGGCCTTAATTCTCAGGAGCAGTATAGTCTCCACATGTGTTTTATCCCCAGAGAAACGGGTTTACTGATTGCTTGAAAGAAGGGTAAGGTAGAGGGAAGTGCTACTTTATCGGCGAAACTGAAAATTCTGTGGTAGGGTAGAGGTAAGCGCTGCCTACTGGAAAATACAGAATTCTTGTGTAAATGATCAAAGCTATCTTTTCGGTTTAGCGAATCAGACAATGGAAATGTGGTTAAAATGTTGTAACTAACAAGAAAACTGTTGAAAAAGAAATTGCCGATAAATTTTGTAAAGGAGGGGTCAGGAGCAGAACTGACGTAGACAAGAGTCGCGCTGGGATTGGACAGTGCGATAGTCACATGAGAACAGGAGCAGGACTGACGTAGACAAAAGCCGCGCTGGGATTGGACAGTGCGCCGTAGACAGAAATCGCTGTGATTGGAGTGTTGGTGTGAGTCGCGCTAGTATTGGTTGAAATAACGCATAGAGAACAGTATTGAATTGCGGATTGTTTAAGGAGAAAAAGGTTGTGAATCATGTCGTACTATGAGTATGGTAAAGAGAAAACGTCATGGATGTCGAAAGTTAAGAACTTCTTTAAGAAGGACAAAAAGATAGTGACTAGAGAGGGACAAATAATTCCTCCGCCGAAATCACCAGCTTCACATATGATGCTGAAATATGGATATCATACATGCATATGGTTAGAAAATTGGACAAAATACACCAAGAATGATGGAGCATTGGCTTTTCCTGAGAATGGTTCATTTAATGTAGCTGTACTACGGAACTTGAGAGAAAAGATGGTAATGTTAGAACCTAGACCTAGAAAGACACAGTTTGAAGCTTTAACGGAATGGGAAGATGAGATGTATGAGCGAGAGAGATCAAGAGGATTAAAGAATCATGAGTTTTTGCCTGGAAGGCTGTGGGGAATAAATCATGAGGACAGAGTAAAGCGATGGAGATATGCTAACATGACAGGAGGTTTGTTTCCAGCTTTTGCAGTTGAGGAAGAAGCGAAGAGAAAGTGTACAGAGAAAAAGAAACATGTAGTGGTAGAAAATTATGTGTATGGTGGTAGTGAAACAGATGACGAATTGCTGGAAGATATTTTAAACAGAAACCCACCTCCATACCAACAGACTTATGCGGTGGTGACACCTAATGCACCACTAATGGAAACTGGGAGGAATAAAAAACCTGAACGAAGAGACGAAACAAATAGGTCACAAGAAACATTTAAAACTTCACAAAATGAAGAGATAGAAAGTGACAATGCAACCGAATTAGCAAAAACGACAAAAGAATTGACTGAGAAAATAAGAGAATTGACAAGAAATATGGAAGCTGTAACTGTACCAGTAACGATAGGTCCAGTAATGCCAATTTTTGAGAATCAGAAAATTAATGATCATTCTTTGGTGATTCCCATGAATTCACATTTGCAAAGAAAAAGAGAAGGGATGGAACTGAATAAAGAAGGGGCACACAATTTGGCTAGTACCTATAGACCAAGCCCACCTACAAATTTGACGATAAATGAGAATGAGATGAGGAGAATGCCTATGGTGACAGAGTCCGCATCAGGAACACCAGAAAAGAGTAGCGATTGGATAGAATTAAATAGTACGCCTGTAGGTCCGACTCCAGAAGAGTTGAACGAATGGATGAAAGCGCTAAAAGTAAAAGAACCGGATGAAAAACCATTAGATGTAATTAGGTTAAAAATAGACATGGAAGAATTGATTTTGGGAACAATTGGAACAGAAAAACTAAAGAATTATCAGGATGATGAGATTATGTTTTTGTGCAAGAGTCTTACCTGGAGAGCCAGAAATTTACATGACAAATTGGAAGAGATTGCAAGCGAATTAGGAGTAGAGTTTGTGAAAGTAAGGACGTTGCAGAAACCGTACAGAGTAGATTTTTGTGAGAAAGACATAGAGAATTTGAACACATCAGGAAGACTGACCCAAATAAAAGAGCTGATTGTTTTATTGAGAAAATGGGGTGATGTGGATAGATGGAGACATAGATGGTCGAAAAGGAATGAGAAAACAACAGATAAAGCCTCTTTGGCTTTTGCAGTGACAGATAGGGAACCAGTTGCTAGGGAATACCCGATGAGAGAAACACCAGGTGGTAGTTATGTGCATGTTCCATGGACCAGACAGGATATACTGTCATTTACAAATGACTTCCCAAAATTGAGAGAGAAACCAGTAGAATGGTACAGACAAGTGGAAAGATTTGTTAAGGTATCAAAAGTACTGTGGATAGATCTGGATGGATTGTTTGATATAGTAGTGCCAGCTGATTTGTGGACAGAATGTAAGATTACCATTGATTGGCCAACTGTAGAATATCCAAGGGATGCCAAAACAGGAGCGCCAGGTCCAGAAGTGATGAGGAAGTACGACCAAGTAGTTACTTTTCTGAAGAATAAAATTCCACCAAAAGAAACAGATTGGGTACAAATAGACAGAACGCAGGAAAGCAAAGAGTCAGTGCACGCCTATTATGAGAGATTGTTGTTGGTTTTCAAACAGTATAGTGGTTATGAGACACTGAACGAGAAGGATATGAGTCATTTTGTATATAGGTTTGTGTATGGATTAAAACCAGAGATAAGTGAAATGAATAAGCAGCACTTGATTGGTTGGCAGAATAGCACAGTGGATGAAGTCTTGAGATATGCTAAATATTGTAGTGATGAAATTGAGAGTAAACAGCGTAAATTGAAAGAAAAGGCCATGTGGGCACAGGTGAAAGTTGCAGAGAAGCAAGAAGCTCAATTGAGTAATTCTGGTAATGAAACAGGACAGTTTAAATCCCGACCTAATATAGGGAAAGGAAAAGGACAAATGAGCATAGATGAGGCAAAGAAGAAGTGGCCATGCCACAACTGCGGAAAGCTAGGACATTGGAGAAACTAGTGTAAATTTCCTCCAAAACCTAATGTGGAAAATCAATCATTATATTCACAGGTGCAGAGTGAGGTAGTTACTCAACAAAGTCAGGTGCCACAACCACCACTTCCCAAGAGTGTTAACCAACAGAAATACAGTGCAGAAACAGGATTCTACGGAGGAGAACAGGTAACACAGTTGCCGCGTGCAGCTGCCATTTCCCAGTATTGGTTGCGACAGGATGAGGATAACACGGATGAAAGTTCCTGACGGTGCCTAAGAAAGAGGGAAGAGTGCGTGCTTGGCGCAACTCTAGAGGTATATCAGTCTGGTCCATTTGTGGATGGAGAAGTGAATGGTGCAAATGTAACATTCCTTGTTGACACTGGAGCTACCCGTTCTACTGTTAGGTCAGTGGAAATTCCAAACCTTCCTCTCTCAGGTGAACATATCCAAGTGGTTGGAGTTTCCAATCAGCAAATTAAAACGCCTCTTACTAAATTAGTAAAGGTAAGAATTGGTCCATTTAATGAAATGCACCGATTTGTGGTATGTGATTGTAGTCCCGTGAACCTTTTAGGACGCGATTTATTGTGCAAAATGAACTGCACAATTTATTGTACCCCAGACGGAATTGCATTTCAGACTCCAGATGAGGATGTGCTGTATAAAATGACAATGGTAAACTTAGAACCAGAAGTAAATGGTTTGTTTCCTGTATTTGATGCAGAGAAAATCCCAATTGAATTGAAAAGGACAGTGAAAGAAGAAGTATGGGACTTTACAGGAGAAGATGTAGGATTAATGAAAGGAGTAGATCCCGTTAAAATAACAGTAAAAGAAGGAACGAGTTACCCAAACACGCCCCAGTATAAATTGACTCCAGAAATAATTGAAGGAATAACGCCAGTAATAAATAAAATGATTGAACAAGGGATTCTAAAAGAAATCATGAGCAGTCCATGTAATTCGCCAATAATGGGACTGAAAAAGCCAAACGGAACATATAGAATCGTACAGGATTTAAGGAAGGTAAACAAAATTGTTGTGCCTTGTTGCCCAATAGTACCGAACCCTGCTGTGATTCTATACCAGATTCCACGTGAAGCAGAATGGTATACAGTAATTGATTTATGTCATGCATTTTTCTCTATTCCATTGCATCCAGATAGCCAGCCATTATTTGCATTTAGGTTTGGAGAGCGTATTTTGGCATGGTGCCGAATTCCTCAAGGGTACACAGAAAGTCCCTCAATCTTTAATCAGATCCTAAAGAAATCATTAGAAGATCTAAGAATGCCAGAAAAGTCAGTAATGGTTCAGTATATTGATGACCTACTGGTGGCATCAAAAACGAAAGAAGCATGTGTCAATGATACAATTGCTTTGCTGAATCATTTAGCAAAAAGAGGACATAAAGTGTCCCCTTCAAAATTGCAGTTTTGTCAACAAGAAGTCCAGTATTTAGGGCACAAAATTGAGAAAGGAGTGCGAAAGGTAACGACTGAAAGGATAAAAATGATTCAAGGAATGAGAGCTCCAATGACACAAAGAGAGGTAAGAATGTTTTTGGGAATGGTTGGATATTGTCGACAATGGATAAGCGGATTTTCACTAATTGCCAAACCATTGCAGAAACTGACAAAGAAGGATGTTAAAGATCCTTTTGAAATGAATGATGAAGAAATGAAAGCATTCAGAGAGCTGAAAAAGAAATTATGTGAGGCTCCAGCGTTGGGAATGCCTGACTATGAGAAAGATTTTGAACTGTATTGCAGTGAAAGAGATGGATGTGCATTTTCAGTTTTGGTACAGAGACATGGAACTATGAAAAGACCAATTGCATATTTTTCAGCAGTTTTAGACCCTGTAGCAAAAGCGTTGCCTGGATGTTTGAAAGCAGTTGCTGCTACTTGTGTGAGTCTGGAACAGAGTGAAGGCATAGTGATGGGGTATCCGTTGAGAGTGTATGTTCCCCATTCTGTGGAGATTCTTTTGACAAGAACGAAAACACAATACATGACACATAGTCGGCTGACTAGGTATGAAAAGGTAATTTTGAGTGCAGATAATGTGACCATTGACAGATGTATGAATGTGAATCCATCGACATCATTGCCAGATGAAGAGAGTGTGATTGAAATGGATGAAGTAGATCACGATTGTCTGAATGTGCTTGAATATTGTACAAAACCAAGGTCTGACATACGAGATGAGCCTTTGAAAGAATCAGATTATATTCTGTTTGTGGATGGCTCATGTTTGAGAACGAGTGATGGAGTTCTAAGTGCAGCATATGCAGTTTGCACAGTAGCAACTGTAATGGAAGCATCTTGTCTGAAAGGTGTACGGTCTGCTCAAGTCGCAGAATTAGTAGCTCTGATTCAAGCATGCAAGTTGGGAAGTAATGTACGGGTTATGATTGTGACAGATAGCCAGTACGGCTTTGGGGTTGTACATGATTTTGGTCAGATTTGGTCACAAAGGGGTTTCTTGAAGTCTGCAGGAACGCCCATCAGAAATGGAGATTTTGTGAAAAAACTGCTTGAGGCGATACAGCTGCCTAAACAGATCGCTGTAGTGAAGTGCAATGCACATAAAAATGGGTAAGACTACATAACTGTCGGCAATAAATATGCTGACGAAATGGCACAGTACTGTGCAAAGAATGTGGTATCTTTGAACAAATGTCGTGAAAGAGAGCATATTTCTTGTCCTTTGCTTTTTACTAACACTATTGAAACATGGGATGAGGTGAGACAGTTACAAGAAGCTGCAGAGGATGAGGAAAAAGATACATGGATAAAAGCAGGATGCAGAAAACATGAAGAAACTGATGTTTGGGTTTACAGGGATGAGAGACCAGTTATGCCTGATAGCATGATTTCTGACATGGCCCGGATGTACCATGGACAAGCCCATATTGGGAGAGATTCAATGATCAGACTTTTTAGACAGACATGGTACAATCCAAAATTCAGAGCCATAGCTGAGAGTCTTTGTCAGAGATGTCTTATTTGTCAACAGTTAAATCCAGGAAGGAAGACAGTAGTGAGTCTAGGGAGAATAGGACGAGAAGGGGGTCCTTTCACTAGAATGCAAATGGATTTTATTGAAATGCCACCTTGCAACAGATTAAGATATGTCCTAGTGGTCGTCTGTTTGTTTTCCCGTTGGGTGGAAGCATACCCAACAAGAAGGAATGATAGTATTACGGTAGCAAAACTTATGCTGCGAGAATTCATTCCGAGGTATGGTTTTCCAGTCACGATTGAAACAGATAGAGGAACACATTTCCAAAATGAATTAGTTAAACTGATTTGTGAAGCACTTAGTATTAAACAGAAACTACACTGTGCATACAGACCAGAGGCTTCTGGAATAGTAGAGCAAGTGAATGGAACAATCAAGAACAGATTAGGAAAAATGTGTCAAGCGACAGGACTAAAATGGCCAGATGCTTTGCCATTAGTTCTCATGACAATCAGAAGTATTCCGGAAAGGAAAACTGGACTCAGTCCACATGAAATAACAATGGACGAGCAATGAGACAAGCACAAGTACCTGTCAACAAGCTACTGACTATAACTGATGATCTAGTACTGGATTATTGCAAAGGATTGGCTGATGTGGTGCGTTCTGTGTTTCATCAGGTTGGACCGGATGCGACCACTCTTGAAAGAAAACCAGCTCACGACTTGAATCCAGGAGATTGGGTTCGAATAAAAGTCCACCGGAGAAGAAACTGTTTGGTTCCTCGCTGGGATGAACCACGACAAGTGATCCTGGTAACAACCACTGCAGTCAAGTGTGCAGGAGTGAAACACTGGGTGCATGCCAGTCACACTATCAGAGTTCCGGAACCTAAAGATCGACATGTGAATCGACATTTGGAAATATCCGATAACAGTTCAGCATCAGAAAGAGAAGAAGAAACAGGCAGGGTGCCAGAACCTGAAGATCGACCTGTAAGTCGACATCTGGAAGACCCAACTACAAGTGAAACGATAGAAGAAGAAGAGGAAATAGAAGAAATAGCTGAAGTTCCAGAACCTGAAGATCGACCTGTAAGTCGACATCTGGAAATATCAGACACCAGTTCAGAATCAGAAACAGAGCATTCGGATTGTGAAGAAATTCTAAAAAGAAATTGGAATTTTGAAAGCATAAGAGAAGAAACTGAGCAAGAAGGTAGTGACAGTGAGCAACCAAGTACAAGTTATGGTAAAAATCCTTCGGAGGTAATATTAATAGATGAAGAAGGGAGAGTTTCAAACAAAAAGTTAGAAAAATCGGAAAATCCCCGAGGAGCAGTAGGGACAGATAGTCAAACACAAGAACAGGGAAATTTAGAAGCAGATAGAAAGACTGACACAAATTCGGAAGAACCTCGAGGAGGGACAGAAATAGGTGAACGAAGGAAGATAAGAAAAGAACAACAAGTAGAAGAAAATGAAATTATAAGTTTCAAAATAAGAGGAAATAACGAAGGAATAGAAACAGAATCTGATGAAAGTGGAGAAGAAAGAAATGAAAAACTAAAGACAAGAAAAAGAAATTGGAAAACAGAAAGAGAGGAAAAAGGAAGTGAAGCCAAAAGGCCAAGAAAAGGAGACAATTGGCCCAACGGAGTAAGAAAATTAAGATACAGAATCATAAAATTGGATGGGAAAAGTGCTGAACAAGTGAATGAAATAACAAGTCAAAAGGAGCAAGAAAAACAAGGTGGAAAACACTTGCAGAAAACGAAAAGAATAAAGAAGGTAAATCAGAAGTATAGATCGCCTGAATGGTTGTATCGTGCTTTGACTAGTCACAAAGAAGAAAGGAACACTCACGAAAACCCAGAACAAGGAAACCTGATGGGAGAAAGTGAAGTGCAACAAACCTGAAGAAGTATAGATAGTTTCTACCGGATTTGACAAAACACTGGATCTGACGAATTTACCGGATGTGACAAAGAAAGAATTCTGAGAAAGAATTGAAAGAAAGTACCAAGTAAAGACAAAACATTGGAAGTACAGAGTGGCAAGCAAGTCATTTCTGAGGTGTAGTGACACAATTTCCTATAAAACAAAATGGAGAATACTAGAGATAGAAAATGTAGATGTGAGTTTTTAAGTAGATGGTGCAAAATGTGCTGTTTTTGTACAGGATTATTAATAACAGTATGGGTGGTTCTAGCAATCACTATTCCAATTAGTTTAGCTGTAGTAGAAATGTCTAATAACACTGAGAAAGAGAAAGGAGCTAACACTCAAGAGCCAGTTATTTTAAAGAGTAGTGCAGAATTACACAAGGACAAATCAATAACAGATTTTTCAAAAAATGTTTTTACTAAATTGTTATATGAGTATGTAGAAACAATGGATGTAAGAGATTGCTATGTTTGTATGCATTTGCCTGCATCTGTAGCAGAGGGTTTGACTTATCACCTCACTTTGACATATGGAATAACATGTAGTGTTTTAGCAAGTTTATTTTATAAAACAGGTAGATTAGAATATTATTACACTGACATAAATAAGATTTTTGCAAAAGTTTCTGTAGTTCCCGAGCTTAACAAAATAAAAGAGGGAAAAACGTTTGGTGAATATTTTTTAGAAGATAAGATTTTAACATTAGATAGTATAATTAGGTACAACCTTACCTGTGAGTTAAAGAAGGAAGAAAAGGTATTTTTAGAGATGGTTGAAGAGAGAAGAGTGAAATTCCAAAGAAAAGTGATAGAAGAGACAAAAACACCTCTTTGGGCGTTTGAGGAAGACAATCATGACAAGAAAAAGATAAATGCAGCTATGACTCTGGATTGGCCCCAACAGGGAAGGTTGTGCATTAGAAGAAATAAGACAAGATATGACAATTATTTTGTGGGTTCCAGTAATTGCTATGACAATTATCAAATTTTAGGTGGATGGGGATTCAAAGGGGGACAAGATCCAATATTTCCAGGGATTTATTATATTTGCGGAAATAGGGCTTATTATAGGTTGCCGGACCATTGGTATGGGTCATGTTACTTAGGCCTGGTCTTTCCAAAGATTTTTCATGTGGATAGAAAAGAAAAAGGAACACACAAAATGATAAATACCTTTACACGTAGAAAAAGGGAAAGTTTTTCAGAAATAGAAGGTGATATTTTTGGTGCATTGATACCAGCAGTGGGAATATCTTTGAATGCATTTAGAATTCGGAAATTATCCACAGTGGTAGATCGTTTATCTACAGATACTGATGGGGGGTTCTTGATGGTAAATACCGAAATGGTTGCCATGAGAGCTATGGTGATGCAAAATCGTCTTGCCCTTGACATTCTTTTGGCAAAAGAGGGCGGAGTCTGTGGAATGCTGAAAGTCCAACATTGTTGCACTTACATTCCAGATAAAAGCGAAAATATACAAAAGTATATAACAAATATTACAAATTTGCACAAAGAACTTGTTCCACTGGAGGTTGAAAGTGCTTTTGGAAAACTTGGTAAAGGGTTTTCTTCTGTAATAAATTGGTTAACAAGAATGAGTGGATTAATAATAGGGAAAGTTATAATAATAGCAACCATGATAATAATAATAATTTTAATACTGAAGCTTGCAATAACATGTATAAAGAGAAGAAGAAGGCAGAATAAAATAGAAAAAGAAAACATGATAAACAAGGAGAGAGAGAGAGAAATGGGTGAAATAGAATTAGAAGAAATAAAAGAGAACATGTACAAGAAAACGAAGAGACAAGTTGAAAGGGATACAGTTGTGTAAACTAACAAAAGCAAATGGATAAAAGATATATGCTGTCTGAGAAAATTGTATAACTTGGATTTTTGTGGTGATATTAAAAATCACCAAAGGGGGGAGTTGATGGAGCAGGATAATTGTAAAAATGTTAACCTCCTAATATTTTCGTAAATTATTAATAAACATGTTCGTTTAAGTAAATAACCAACAATGTATGTTAAGGGTTAAAGGTAACACGCAATTCTGTGTGCAAATTAATTGACTTCTAATTGTTTACGTGTCTAACATAACATAATAGTTGCGTACTAATTAAATAATAAATGCATGATTTGTGCTTTTAAATAAAACGTGTGGTTGTAAATAAAGCGATGGTAAGTAAGGGACAGCTTTATATGTTGCTTTTTGCTAGGTAATACCTAATTGGGGTACGTAGAAAGACGGGAGGGAAACGAAAGGGTTTATATTTCCTTGTTTTAATAATATTTTGTTTATCTTTGAAAATAGTGCGCTTAGGCCTGTCAAGCAGCAATATAAAATGGCCGCGAGTTGCTAGAGTACGCATGAGCAAGGGACCATGTGATAGAGGCGAGAGGCTGTGGAAAAGGGATGATCACGTGCTGATGCCGAGAGGCTAGGATGAAAGTATGGTCAAGGCTGTCATGACCCTTCTGAGCAGATGTGTGCCAAGATGATCAGCAAGAAGCGTGAGAAGTCCGACCGAATCAATAGACGGAACAATTGTACACAAAAAGTAACAGAAAAAGATACAATTTGGACTGATCGAAACGGATGAGCAAGTGCATGAACTGTGGGAAACGATGCTTGCATAAGACATTCCACACGGAACTGGTTAAGACCAGGAAGTTTGATTAAAATGTATATGGACCTGAGTTTTTGACCAATGAGAATGAATCGCGCCATGAAGAAGAAACATTTTATGTTGTAAGCTAGAATTAGGGTATAAGAAGACCTACTCTTGGTGGGAGGGAAGAGATGCTGTTCGAATGCTGCGGGCATGCTGAGGGAGATGCTGGAGAAATTAGATGCTGTAGATGAGTGAAGTTGCGGTTGCTGATGCTGACGAGCTGATGATGCTGCTGTTATTTCTCTTTTCCAGTTGAGTATTAAGATGCTGCTTTAGGAGAGTCTTTCCTGATAGCTTTTATTTTAGAATTATTAGTTTTTCCTCGAACAGATAGATAGGGCGATCTTTAGAATTCGTATCATGATAATCATAATTTTCCGTCTAATAAATATGCAATGCAATTCCAAAGTATTCGTATATTGATAATAAATGTAATGATCTGAATAATAAGCTAATCTTATTTTCCTGCATTCGAAACTTTATATAAACTTTATTATTCTTTAAACAACTGACTCAGTGATTCTTTAGCTCAATAATTAAAATGAAATGTTGAAGAGTTCATTGTGATTGAGCTGGTCTTAATCACCATCAACTGATTCCTACTAGTTGGTCCATCGACCAATGAGCGGAATACCTTAAAAATAAATGAGAAATATTATGTCATGATAAAAGAGGTATCCCGTCTCCTTCCAGCGAAATCGTTTTTCTCCTAGGTTCATTGTCGGAGGAAATCCAGGGAATAAATGAGTAAGTGAATGTGTATGCGGTGTTATGGGCCCCACCGTCCTATGGATATAGTGTGTGTGTTAGAGAAATAATTGCACCTGGATGACCAAAGCATAATAGGAGAATTATTTTTATTGTTAACGCTGGATCACATGCAACATAAATCATGCAGTTTTTCACTATTTACTACTTAAGTCACGATATTAGTTACTCAGCTTCACATTTGTAAATAAATTAGTTAGCTTCATTCATTTAGCAGATTTGCCCGCGTATAAATGTTTCACAAAGTGTGTATTTGTTGGTTAGTTCATGCAATTTTCAAACAGTTAGTACCATTAAATTATGAGGTTATTAATTTCAAAGGGGTACACATTAATTTTGTTTCCCCTGCTCCATCAGAGGTCAACCCGAACCAAATCTCCTTCTTGAAACAAACAAGATTTGACATGCTTTGTGTGGTCATATCTGCCTTTATATTTGAGCTGATGTTCATTCACTCTCCTGGATATCTCATTGCGGTCCACTACACACTTCCTTTCATTCTTCAAGTTAGGAGGGGATAATGTAGCTTTGGTGCTCTACCTTTTAAGGACATGAATGGGGATATTCAAGTGATGGTATTGGGGGTAGAACGATATGCCCAAATTGTGTCTTGTAAAGCGGCTAAAGCAGATGTGCCAAGAGACTCGGCCCTTTGTAAACACTCCTTAAACATCCGGTTCATCCACTCTACCAGCCCATAAGCGCGGTGACAATACAACAACGTTTTATGGTGAACAATGCCTAGATCACCCAAAAATCCTTTCATGTTATCGGACGTGAATTGCACTCCATTGTCCGTGACCAACACATCAGGGATACATTCTTCAAAAAATGCCCCTTTCAAAAACATTATGATAGCTTCTGTATCGATTTGATGCACACACTTGAAAACTACCCATCGAGTGGGGTAATCCACCAACACCACGATGAATCGCTCTCTGACGAATATATACCCTTACAACGCATGCGAATACATCGCATACAATTACAACGTGGTCGTTACAATGACCTCTTTGTTAGAACGCTTACCATTACATCGCAAGTCATTACTACGACTTTCTGTAGTGGGCGCGCTAGACTTAGGAATAGTATTATTTACTATTCCTACTCCAGTTTGCGCAACAGCAGGGAAGGTGTTGGATTCTAAATCCAACACCATTGCGAACCCCCACAGCAAGTCGTACTAATGACTTGCGATGTAATTGTATGCAGGGTAACATCGCAATCATTGTAACGATCGTGTTGTAATGGGACTGGATTGTGGAGACAGCGTTGTAAACACTGTTTAGCTCTCTGAGCATATTGAGGTTAAGTGGACCAATAATGTCCATTGCCAATTTGGACCATGGTTTATTTGTGACATCTATAGGAGAAAGCGGAGGTTTACGTGTCTGGTGAATTTTGTCACTCCTCCAACACTCAAAGCAATCCTTCACAATGTTCTCAGTCATGGAGTCCATGCCTGGCCACCAATAATCCATGCGTATCTTGTTCTTGGTGAGGCTACGACCTAGATGACCTACGTGTGCTAGTTCAACAATTGTTTCCCTTAACTTTACAGGAGGGATGATCTTCTCTTCCCTACAAACCATCCCTTCTTGTATGTTTAGCTCTAATCTCACCTCTCAGTATTTGCCTGGCAACGTGGGAACCTCGCTTTTGGTTAAAGGCCAACCTTCCCTTATGTATTCTTTAAGTGACTTCATTTCTTCATCTGCTTCAATACTCGTTAACTGTAAGAAAATCTCCCCACACTCCCCATTGTCAGATTCCTCCTCTACTTCAATCGGTGAGCGGGATAAATAGTCTGCTACAATATTTTGCACACCGGGTATATATTTGACCTTGAAGTTGTAGTCTTCCAAACTCAAAACCCATTTAGCAATCCTGGGTGTGGTCCTGTCTGACCCTTTTGTGGTGAAAACAAACATAAGGGGTTTGTGGTCAGTTTTTACGGTAAATGGTATTCCCCATAGGAGGAACTAGAAATGTCTGTTGGCACAAAAACAGGCAAGTGGCTCTTTTTCCACCACCGAGTAATTTCTTTCTGCCCCTTTGAGAGCACGAGAAGCAAATGCCACCACTTGCTCCTTGCTGTCCACATATTGAGTAAGACTGGCTCCTAACCCCTTGTTGCTGGCGTCAGTACACAGAGCCGTGGGTTTGGTTGGGTCAAATATACCCAGTGATGGAGCAGTCAGAATACCTTCTTTCACTGCCATGAAAGCCTCATTACACTCACTGCTCCAAACATAGGGAACCCTGGACTTAAGCAAACTCTGTAATGGTTCTACAATGCTGGCATAGTTACGAACAAATTTGGAGTAATACTCTGATAGGCCTAGAAAGGACTTAAGGTCCTCCACACATTACCGTGCATCAGTATTTTGAATAGCTTCTACCAGATCTAGGTTGGGTCTGATGCCATCATGTGAGATAGTGTGGCCTAGGTACTCCACCGATCCTACCCCTGTACAACACTTTTCCAAAGTGAGTCCAGCCTTTTCCAGATTGGACAACACACTTCTCAGCCTGATGTTATGCTCCCCCACATCCTTTCCATAGATGAGTATGTCATCTTGGAAGCACAATGTTCCAGGAAGGTCCCTCAGCACTTGCTGCATAATGCGTTGGAAGCCAGGCGCAGCCGAGGCCAATCCAAACGGCATGCGCAGGAACTGGTACGCACCCAACGGGGTAATAAAAGAAGTAAGGTGGCGGGAATCGGGATGGAGCTCTACCTGGTGATAAGCCGCTGACAGATCCAGGACACTGAAGCAACTAGCTCCCTTGATAAATGTGAGGACCTCATGGATACGTGGCAGTGGGTGTCTATCCACCCAGATATTTTCATTGAGGTCCCTGAGATCCACACATAGCCTAATGTCCGGAGCAGAGGCTTTGGTGGCTAGAACTATAGGGGGTCAACCATTGTGAATTTTCAATGGGTTTAATCACCCCTAAGGTCAGTAAGCGGTTCAGTTCAAGTCGGAGAGGGGTTTGCATAAGGTGGGGAATAGGCCTAACTTTATGAGCAACCGGCTTGGCCTTGGATTTGAGTTTGATAGAATGTTGATAATTTTTTTAACAGACCCAAATCCTCAGTGAATACCTTGGGGAAATCATTATAGACCTCCTTCTCTCCCACTGATGGGTCCACCAGAAGGATTTGGTCAGGGGTATTAGGGTCCAATTTGATACCCAATTCCTTCTGGTGCCTCCACCCGAGCAAACTGGAACCTTTCTGTGTAACATAAATCTTGCCAACGATACTTCTGCCTTTGAACCCAATTTCCATAGTAGTCATCCCTAGTAAAGGTATGGGATCCCCATTGTAGCCCCCAGGTTGTATATCAGGAGATTGCAATATGTCTTTCCAAGCAGGGAAAAGTTCAGAAAAGCATTTGGCATCAACTAAAGTGTAAGGGGAGCAAGAGTCAGCGAATAAAGATACAAGTTTCTTATCAAGTGTGATATTGCATGAAGGAAATCATGTGGCCCCACTACCATCTTGAAGTTGGAACACAAATTTGGTGTCAGTGGGTACATCATGCTCAATAGCTAAGACCGGTTTGTTGCATTGTTCTCTACAGACTCTTGCCATGTGTCCCTTCTTCCACATTTGTGACACATAACTGCTCTCGCTGGGCAAGCTACTTATTCGCCAAATGGGCTTGGCTACCGCACCTCTAGCACTTGGGTTTGACCGCTGAAGAGAAGGTGCTGCTGATTTTATTTTTACTGTCCTTACCTATATCCTGTTTATTAATAACATTCACATCAGTTTGCTTGTCCCCACCCTCTTTCATAGCCACAATACAATCAGCTGTGTGTTCAATCCCTACCGCAATATCAATTGCTTCTTTAAGGTCAGGATTGGCAAACAATAGTCTTTCCTGGATCTTAGGATTATTGGTACATCTGACCAATTGATCTCTGATAAGTGACTCTTGGAGAGACTCAAACTCACATGTATTCGCCAAACCCTTTAAAGCAGCAATGAACGGTTTTACTTTCTCGATTTTTCCTTGTACTCTTGAAAGGAATTTGTGCCTTTCTAACACAACGTTAATTTTATTCCCAAAGTGCTTTTCTAACCTGTTTACTGCAGCTAGGTAGATGTTCTCCTCTTCATCGCTGTCCTCTTCGTCCTGACCGGACACTGATATGTTATCATAGGTTTTGCGACCTTCAATCCCCAAATTATGAAGTAACATGTGTAGTTTCCGTACCAGGGAAAGTTTTTCCCCACCAATAGCAATAAGATAAGATTCCAACAATCCAAACCACTGCTTCCAAGGTAATAGGGATTCACCTACCTCGTTCAGAAAAGGAGGTGGTTGTGACATATTCGCAGAAGCCATGGCTACAGAGGGAAAAGAATGCAAAAGGAAAAGTCACAACGTAATTTCACATGTGCTAGATACTACTAAAAACAAAGCTGTGCCATAAGCGAGTGGAAACTGACAAGCAGCAGGAATTTGCAAAAAATAAATGGCTGTGTGCGTCAGCGAAAATAAAACAAGCCAGGCACGGTGTCTGTAATAGATGCACAAACTGTGCTTATCAGTGAGCAGAAGAACTGACAGGCAGCTCGTGTTTATAAGGAGCAGTGGCTGTGCCTGCCAGTGAAATGGGCAAAATAGGCAAACTAGTACCCATCCAGAATTGAGAGCTGTGCCTATTAGCGATTAGGAGAACTGACAGGAAACTGGTGTTTAAAAAAAAAAATGCTGTGCCCATCAGCGTGGAAAACTTTCAAGAAAGGCAAAACTTGCACCATCCAGATTTGAAGAGCTGTGCCTATCAGCGAGTAGAAGAACTGACAGGCAGCTGGAGTTTTATAAGAGAAAAAGGCTGTGCCAGTCAGCGTGGAAAGTGGCAGGAAATCTGCCTGCTTAAGATCAGCTGTACCGCTATGAAGGCACACCCCCCAACACACCACTCCCTGGGTGTGCACTGTTGGCGAAGAGAGGGGCGGCAACAACAAAGACGTCCCGCCGCAAAGGAGGAGCGTAAGGCAGCAACGGCAAAGCGGAAGAATGCGGCCACAGAAAATGGAAACTGCGTCTCTTCACAGCGTCGTCGAGACGGCCAGAAAGAAGAAGGATCGCGGTCCTGAAAACGGGCACTGCATCCTAAGTTCAGCAACCTAGACTGAAAACTGCGACACAAGAAAGCGTCGTCACAGCGAGAATCACAGCTGGAGAATGGGAACCGCGTCCCAAGTTGTGCCTCGTAAAAAGGCCTCAGGACGAAGACACTTCCCGCAGGTGCCGCGCTAGGAAGCAATGGCAGAAAGGGGCAGCAGCAAGTAAGATAACAGCAGGCGGAAGAAAACAATAGCCTGCAAGCCAAGCGATGCACAGTACCTCAGGGGATCCCCTAAGAGAGGGGATGACGCGGCAGCTTGGAGATCCGAAGCATGACACCAGTAACAGCTGATGAAGACGTCTCCAGCAATCACTTCGAAGGGTACAGGAGTAGTAGGAAGCAGAACAGCACTGGATAAGAAGTTGTGGGTGGTGATTAACCATCCCCACATGGTGAATCGTTGCCAATGATGCAATTGAAGATACAACACAGGTAAGTGTTGAAGAAGACTTTATTCAGCTTCACTACCACAAGTCCAGTCAGCTGGAATCAGCTGTGGAATCTTCACAACGAAGGTAAGCATGAACCAAGGGGAAGAAGGAGGGGGGGGGGAACGGAATGTACCAAGTGCAAATTATAACAAAAACCTAATGCTTACCTCTATGTAAGGCCCTAACCCCGAATGCAGCCAAAGTGTGCTGAAAACTACATGGCTGCCTTTTACGTTTTTTAAAGGCAGCCTTTAGGAATGGGGGGTGAATAATTGGAACAGTAGTCTAAAAGCTCATTAGGGTTGAGATTAAATTTCTAGAGGAGTCTTTGGATCTTTCCTGTTTTTCTGAAGGATTGAAGATACCTATCAGGAGGGATCTGATGATAATGTGCAGTTTGGGTATAAATGTGTTGAATTGTAGAGTTTAGATTATTGAGATAGGGCATAATGATGATCACCTATCTTTTAAGAGTGATTGAGGGGTGATTGTGCAGCCATAATGAAGGATTTCATCAAAACCTGGGTAAGATATTGGGCTCACCGAGGTTGCTGTGCTGAGGACATTATCTAGATCTTTGTGGGCCGTGAGGATTGCAATGTCAGGTGCATCTCCTTGTGCATGCGTTGACAAGCATGAGTGAAATGGGGATAGGGAGGAAGGCTTTGTAGTGTAAGGGGGGGTGCATACCACTCATCGTGATGTCAATCACCTAACTGTATGGAAAGGAGCTTCTGCAAAGCTGTTTGTGGGTGCAGAATATATGTATGTGTGTTGTGTGTGTGGAAGTAGGAGGAAAGTACTAGAATGTGCTGTTGAGGGTGGAGACATGCGTTTTTGTGTGTGGTGGAAGAGGGGTTCTGTCAACTGACTACACAGGGCCAAACAAGGCCAATCAAGTTTCTAACTAGAAGGTGTCATTCTTTACCTCATCCACCCTGTGCAGAGTACACCTACACTGGACACCCTGGGATACATCGTTTACAGTTTGACCCCTTATCACTTGATTCCGTCTTTTGATACTGGTCAGTCAATAAGGATGAGGATAAAGAGGTTTGGACATTTTAGAGTCAGGCAATCAAGAAACACAAGATGTGTGATGGAAAGTTTCATTGTACAGCGAAGAGCACCCCGGTTTTGAGAGTTACAGGGGGTGTTTGGAGGACAGCTCGATCTAAAAAAATATAGATTTCAGAATAAGCTCTCGTTTTCGTGAAGTCATAAATGCCTCTCTATAGTGAGAAACACACAAGATGATGGACGGAATGCTGCACATTGGTAAACATTCACCCCCAGTCACAGATCTGGGTTTAATCCATCGTTATTTTGCTTCACCACGCCACCCCAGTTCAGACATAGCCATATGCAAATCAGTCTTGACCCTGTGCCTCATGGGAACAGTCCAGACCGAACTGCCAAGCCATGTCTTCCCTGGACCGGAATCAAGCATCCTAGGACCGGTTTCAGGCTATCAGCCTTCATCAGCCAGGATAGCTTGACTCCAGTGGCGTAGTGAGCATGGGACCCACGTCTGGGCATACCCTTCCCACTTAGGGCAAAATGCAAAACACACAAGATGATGGACGGAATGCTGCACATTGGCAAACATTCACCCCCAGTCACAGATCTGGGTTTAATCCATCATTATTTTGCTTCACCACGCCACCCCAGTTCAGACATAGCCATATGCAAATCAGTCTTGACCCTGTGCCTCATGGGAACAGTCCAGACCGAACTGCCAAGCCATGTCTTCCCTGGACCGGAATCAAGCATCCTAGGACCGGTTTCAGGCTATCAGCCTTCATCAGCCAGGATAGCTTGACTCCAGTGGCGTAGTGAGCACGGGACCCACGTCTGGGCATACCCTTCCCACTTAGGGCGAAATGCAAAACACACAAGATGATGGACGGAATGCTGCACATTGGCAAACATTCACCCCCAGTCACAGATCTGGGTTTAATCCATCGTTATTTTGCTTCACCACGCCACCCCAGTTCAGACATAGCCATATGCAAATCAGTCTTGACCCTGTGCCTCATGGGAACAGTCCAGACCGAACTGCCAAGCCATGTCTTCCCTGGACCGGAATCAAGCATCCTAGGACCGGTTTCAGGCTATCAGCCTTCATCAGCCAGGATAGCTTGACTCCAGTGGCGTAGTGAGCACGGGACCCACATCTGGGCATACCCTTCCCACTTAGGGCGAAATGCAAAACACACAAGATGATGGACGGAATGCTGCACATTGGCAAACATTCACCCCCAGTCACAGATCTGGGTTTAATCCATCGTTATTTTGCTTCACCACGCCACCCCAGTTCAGACATAGCCATATGCAAATCAGTCTTGACCCTGTGCCTCATGGGAACAGTCCAGACCGAACTGCCAAGCCATGTCTTCCCTGGACCGAATCAAGCATCCTAGGACCGGTTTCAGGCTATCAGCCTTCATCAGCCAGGATAGCTTGACTCCAGTGGCGTAGTGAGCACGGGACCCACGTCTGGGCATACCCTTCCCACTTAGGGCGAAATGCAAAACACACAAAATGATGGACGGAATGCTGCACATTGGCAAACATTCACCCCCAGTCACAGATCTGGGTTTAATCCATCGTTATTTTGCTTCACCACGCCACCCGAGTTCAGACATAGCCATATGCAAATCAGTCTTGACCCTGTGCCTCATGGGAACAGTCCAGACCGAACTGCCAAGCCATGTCTTCCCTGGACCGGAATCAAGCATCCTAGGACCGGTTTCAGGCTATCAGCCTTCATCAGCCAGGATAGCTTGACTCCAGTGGCGTAGTGAGCACGGGACCCACGTCTGGGCATACCCTTCCCACTTAGGGCGAAATGCAAAACACACAGTTCGGGCTGGACTGTTCCCATTGGGCGCAGGGTCAAGACTGATTTGCATATGGCTGGGTCCAAACTGGAATGGCATGGTGAGCAAAAAAACGATGGATTTAGGCCCAGATCTCTGTACTGGGGTGAATGTACGACATTGTTCTGCATTCTGTCCATCAATTGTTGTTTTTGCATTTGTCACCCCGAGTGGGACGGGTATGCCCAGACGTGGGTCCCGTGCTCTCCATGCCACTGGAGTCAAGCTATTCTGGCTGATGAGGGCTGAAAGCCCGAAACCGGTCCTAGGATGCTTGTTTCCAGTCCAGGGAGGACCTGGCCTGGCAGTTCGGGCTGGACTGTTCCCATTGGGCGCAGGGTCAAGACTGATTTGCATATGGCTGGGTCCAAACTGGAATGGCATGGTGAGCAAAAACGATGGATTTAGGCCCAGATCTCTGTACTGGGGTGAATGTACGACATTGTTCTGCATTCTGTCCATCAATTGTTGTTTTTGCATTTGTCACCCCGAGTGGGACGGGTATGCCCAGACATGGGTCCCGTGCTCTCCATGCCACTGGAGTCAAACTATCCTGGCTGGTGAGGGCTGAAAGCCCGAAACCGGTCCTAGGATGCTTGTTTCCAGTACAGGGAGGACCTGGCCTGGCAGTTCGGGCTGGACTGTTCCCATTGGGCGCAGGGTCAAGACTGATTTGCATATGGCTGGGTCCAAACTGGAATGGCATGGTGAGCAAAAAACGATGGATTTAGGCCCAGATCTCTGTACTGGGGTGAATGTACGACATTGTTCTGCATTCTGTCCATCAATTGTTGTTTTTGCATTTGTCACCCCGAGTGGGACGGGTATGCCCAGACGTGGGTCCCGTGCTCTCCATGCCACTGGAGTCAAGCTATCCTGGCTGATGAGGGCTGAAAGCCCGAAACCGGTCCTAGGATGCTTGTTTCCAGTCCAGGGAGGACCTGGCCTGGCAGTTCGGGCTGGACTGTTCCCATTGGGCGCAGGGTCAAGACTGATTTGCATATGGCTGGGTCCAAACTGGAATGGCATGGTGAGCAAAAAACGATGGATTTAGGCCCAGATCTCTGTACTGGGGTGAATGTACGACATTGTTCTGCATTCTGTCCATCAATTGTTGTTTTTGCATCTCTATAGTGGGAGCTACGTTTAATTTACATAACATCACATTTATATGTTTTTACTATGGTACAAGGCTGTTTTTGTGAATCGTTTTTCAACCAAATATAAAATTTATAGTTAAAGGTTCAAAATGGCTTGGTTATAAAATATGCTTTTTCTACCTTTGTAGAATTTTTAATTTAGCATGACATTTGCAGACATGATGAGAGGAGTATAACTAAAAAAAATCTGATTTCCACATTACACCTGAGCCTTTCAGACTGTGCTCTGAACCAGTGTCCCCCTCAGGCTACTGTAATATAACAGACAATGGACATTAAGCAAAACTGATTTTTATTTGTACTTGCTTCTTTCTACTTCCATATGCCATAATATCTTGCAATTTCCTTCACTCGATATGCAGACAATAAAATGAAGAAAACAGTACGGAATTGAGTTAATTTATAATTCACTTACAAGGGATTTTCATGCAATACACGTCACAGAAAAATTTCATTTCATTGAGCATGGTAATGAATAGCGCAGGAAGGCTTGTAATAGCCTATTCGCTGGAAGAAGTTAATCAATATATATAAATGAGAGTTAGGCCTCTGGGGACTCCTTTGTTGATTCTAGCCCTACGTGGTTCTTTTTGGTGATGCTCCAGCTCTTTCCACAGTTAGTATTGACAAAAAAATCAGGAACAGCTATAAACTATATCGCAGCTTATTTACAAGCCTTGTGCGCTGCCGGTACGTCACTTTTTCCCCATTTTTAAAAGTGACGCACCGGCGGCGCAAGGGGCTCGTAAATAAGGCCCAATGTTTTTTCTACAGATTGCTGCAGAGATATCGCCAATGGTATGGCGCCCATTGAATTCCAGATGGAAAACACTGATCAGACTACTCAGATACCTCCCACAGGCAGGGCCAGACTGGCCGTAGCGGGCACCGGGCGTTTCCCCGGTGGGCCGCCGGGGTGGGGGCCGGTTTTGGGCCCCTGGGGGCAGTTTTTGTTACGGGGGGCCTGCAATAGCGGCCCCCGGTAACAAAATCGTCCGAAACCGGCCCTTACAAACAGCCGGCCGCACCCCATCAGCCCCCCCAGGGGGGCGGCTGAGCAGTGTGCCAGGGCCGGTTCCGGTTCCCAGTCCCGCCCTGCCCACAGGGGTGTACAGCAGCTGCTGCAGTGGCACCAGAGCATGTGAGGAGCCCACTAAACCCGACTTATTGCTGTCCTCTACTACCCAAAGGGGGCAGGGAGGCCATTTTCTTGGCTTTCTGATGGGCTACAGGGCCCTCGCCAAGCCAATGTCCTCACACGAGGGAGAACTTCAGGGCTGGTCTGGACATGTTTAGGCGTGTTTCTAAACGTTAAACCCAGGGAGGGGATAACATCTTTATAAAGGAATGCTCTGTAAAGAAACAGGCACCAATTTAAACACTTATTTTTAATACTCGGGAAGCTGCTCATGGTAGGATTTGCTTCCGCGTTTTCAGTAAATTTGCAGATTTAGGTTATTTGCAGGCAAGAAAATCTATGCAAATCCTAGGACCACAAAGATTGATGTATGAGTAAAAGCGAATTACTCTTATAGTACTCTTGCTCAGGAGTGATCCTGACTTGCTCTTGATTTACTCCTGGATTTCAGGGGAACTACAGCAGTAACTCACAGCAAAATCTTTGTGAGCCAGACACATAAATAATGTACTCTTTCTGCTGTACACTTACTACTGGGGATTGCCCACGTGGCGGGAAATCTGCATGAGTAACTGTGGCAACAATGTGCATTAGTATGTTTCACTTTTTTCAATCTTCTCCACCAGGAAAATGGGTACTTTTGGTGGAGAAATGCCTTTCCTTGCATCCCTTTGGAAAATGGGGTTGTATGGGGAACTTCTCCACCCCATTTTCACTCTTCATCACTCTTGTTTTGGAATATATTAGTGTGTGTTTATGGAGTGGACAAGACATTGGGAAGGTATGTGAGCACCCACAAAGTTACAACATTGTGGCTATTTACGCCATCATCAGAAAAATCCACAGTACTGGAGATTTTAAGTGGTAAAAACACAATAGTGGAGAATTTTGTGCAGAAAATATCTAAATCAAGATTTGCCATTTGTACCACTACGTGGCATTTTTTCCACACCTAAGCCGTGAATTGGGTCACATATGCTTAAACGGATTCATGGATAGCAACAGTAAATAGTTTCCGTAAATGGATGTGCAGAATTTTGCTACATTATTCTCAAAGGCAATGCAGATTGTGAAGACAGAGGGGCTTATTTATGAGAGCCCTGCATCACATTTGCACCACATAAAGTGGTACATGCATGAGGCAGGGCTCTCGTTTCAATTTATAAAGCCACGCAGAGCCACCCTGCATGGCTTTCAGTGCCCTCATAAATCACGAGTAAGGCGACACAGCGCAAATTGCTGTGCTTCCTTACCCTGCACCCGGGAGGCGTTCCATGGGCATTGCAGTGGGTTTTCCAACACAACACCCATGGAATTTCACGCTGCCCCAGATTTACAAAGTGATGTAAACCTGGGGAAGCACCAAATCCATACACCTCCCGAGGTGAGGTGTCACGAGGAGAAAATATGTTAATTTCTCCTCGTTTTGTCCTCTTTTATTATGTGCTGCAGAATAGCACACATAGACAGAGGAAAACGCCTCTTAGAATTGTTTTTGGGCAGGAAGGTACCCCTTCCTGCACAAAAACAATCCTGCATGCAAGGGAGGCACCCTTGCACATGGTGCAAGGGTGCCTAGTTGGCACTAGCTGCCGAAACAGCACCAGCCAGGAAGAAAAGACAGGAATGCACCGTATTGCTTAAATACGGAGTATTCCTGCCTTTTCACTTTGGCCTAGGGCAGCGCAGCAAGGTGCTTGCTGTGCTGCCCTACGCCAAAATCCCATAAATGAGGCCCAGAGTAACCACTATCATGATTAACTTATTTTCTGTTAAGATGCAACAGGATAGCTTTTGAATGAAGGAAGGGAGAGTACATGACCAATACCATGGGCTACTCGGGCATCTGACCAGTAATCCATATGCCCCCCAAAACAATTGGGACCAAAGTCACCATTAATTAGGTTGTCAGACTTGTGTTCAGTGACAGTAAAAGGAATCCCCTGCTGACCTATTATCCATACTGTGCGGTTCACACACCTATTATGACATGTTTAGCTTACACATTCAAATACTCCTTTTTCCCAATGAAAACCCACTTATAAAATTCACAGAAGTTGGTTTTGAGCACATTAAAGAATACAATCACACAAACAATATTTTGGGGGAAGTAAATCTACTTGGAGCAGCGTGGCATTACAAGACTGGAATGACCTACAACATGAGTTTGTCCACACCCTCAGAAATGTGCGTGCTTCACAAAATACATTTTGCGGACGGAAAGGGGATCGTAACACCTCAGAAATTGTCGGGTATGTAGTACAACAAATTTCTCCAGCAAGAAAAAAGGAAAGAAAATGTTAACAAACGAACTTGCTCTGGACATTTCGCATGAACAAATATGAACGTGTATATTTGTTCATTTGAAAATGGAAGAGCAAACGTTTTCCAGACTATGCATACAAACCTGCTACTTTTGCTGGTGTCCAGGCTTACTTCTGGAAACTTTTGTGAAGTTTTGAAAGTAGTAAATTTGCCACCAAGAAAGTTCTTTTCTCTCCGGATGCAGATTAATGACTTTATTTATGTTCTATAGTGGACACCACTTAAAAAATTGACAGGAATCGATGCAGCTGGTACATAACACTAGCTGACTCGTTCTCGGCTTCTTTTTAGGTCCTAACAAGAATGGTCTTCTTTAGAGTAACACTAGCTTATTTATCTATCTACAGTCCGACTATAAGGTAGGCAGATTTAGATGTGGGGATAGCTGGTGGCTGGTATGCCCACATCTAAATCCGTCTATTATGAGTTTCTGTCCCCAGAAAGGGGGAATAACATGAGGACTCATTCAGTTCTTTCACATAAATGGATTCCACTTTCTAGGGCAATTCTACTCCCACACATTCTTCAAGCGAGTGCTAAATGGAAGCATCCTGTGTTGCGGGGCAGCGCTTGGGTTAGCGGGAAAGATGTGAGGAGGCAGGGTTGGCTGTGAGCCAGAATGCGTAACATTGCAAGATGGTTCCTCCTACAGGAGGTGGGCAGGTGGAGACAAGGCTTTACTTGTGGCCGAAACCAGTGAGACCTGCACTCAGTTTCACCAGCTGGCTTTTCTGACTGGTAAAATTGGGTATGGTGTTCACGCACTTGGTAAATCCGGGTGCATAAACATTGGACTTCATGATTAGGTGGAGCAGTATTCAACCTGTGGATACTGCTCTTCCAGATCTGGAATTAGCTACAGTGTTAGTTTTATGCTATGATTTATTTCACTTTTCAGTTGCTTCAGATTGCTAACATGTGACGAAATTATGTTCAAGGCAAGCAATGACAGGTTAGATTCTGGTTGTTGGTGGGAATATTTGTCATTCATGACCCATGTTGAGTGTGGTGGTCAGTCAAAGGCAGGTTTAATTAGCTCTGTTTTCAAGAATTTTCTGAACCCATTGTTTAGTGCATCCTCACAATTTTAGCACTTGACTTCCAGGAATCTTCCTCCATATTTCAACAGCTTGTGGGTCTATTGGTTGAATAGATGTGCAAGCCACAGTTGTGGCATTTGTAGTGTCTTCCCCAGCCTGGGTACACACCAATTACTATGCCTCACACAAAGCTTTGTATTACACATCTTTATTCTTCTGTGTGTAACTGTGAACTCAACATTCAAAATCAGCCTTTATTGCATTCTGCTCTTACACTTATGTCACAGCTCTAAGGAGTCCATCAGGAGCCAAAAGGGTTCCATCATTGCTAACTCACAAGACACTACAAAATGGAAAGCAAGAGCCAAATTCATCACAGAGAAAAATAATATGGTATGGCAGCAGTGCCTGTAAAATTCCTAGTACCTCCTCATATTACTTCCTCACCCCAGTCCTTAAACTACGCTTCACCTTTCTATATCATACTTCCTCCTAACTTTTAAGTTGCCACCCATGTAATGACCTAGAATCACCTTATCGACCAGTAGCACATGCAGGTAGCATGAAATGGTTATTTGGTATCTGTATATTCCTTTGTTCACAAACGTCTTTGAAAGGTAGACCACCAACTTTAAATAACACACAGGAAATCAATTGAACATATTTGATAATGTACGTAAATAACCTCTTGCGTCAGAGGCCCATTGGGAAGCACATAGCACAACGTGGTTGATCTGCCCTTGCCGGTGTCCTCACCCTGTGTGTGTCTCACCTCCGAGCACAGAGCCTGGAAACAAATCAAAACGCTAGCAGAGATGGCGCCTGCAAGAGCTAGAGTGCTCACATCATTACAACCCCTTCCACTGCTAGGACCCATAAAGGGTGCGTTACTCATTGCTCCTACTGCTGTTTTTTATGTCAGCATTGCACAGATGTTTGTAGTACACTCACACGTATGCTGATCCATGTCTGGTAGAGATGTGCTTGATCATTTTTTGCATTGTTTCTTCCTTCCCTCTGCAGCTGGCTTTTGGTGGGTGTAGGACTTGGCCTTTTTGGCTAAAGTTCCCTAAACTTTTTGCTTTCCCCCTAGACCATTTTCCTGACATAGAGTTGCCAATTTAGATGCTTTGGGTACTTTGCCGCTGCTGATCAGTGTCAAAGTACAAGTGTTCCCTGTGCAAAGTGTAATGGTAATTGGTTGGCCATGATTGGTATGTTGCCTTACTAGTAAAGTCCCTAGTGATGTGCACTGTGTGTGCCAGGGCTAGTAATGCAAAGGTGCGCGGAGAAGGGAACTCAGGCCTGCAGTGTAGGGCCTGCGCACAGTGTGCTAAGTTAGCATGTTGTCCTGACAAGTGCAACCACTTGTCAGGCCTTACTTTCCCTTTTGCGTACACAGTGGGCACCCCTGTGGTAGGTCCCAGGTAACCCCTGGGCAGGGTGCAGTGTAAGTAAAAGGCAGGACATATACTGAGGTGTGTGTTATGTCCTGACAGTGAAAAGCACTCCATTTCGTTTTCACTGGTGAAAGGCCATCCTGCCCATAGGACAGAATGGGGGAGGCTGGGTATGGTGTTTGTTAGCCTAGTTTCCCATAATTTAAAATGGAGAGGTGAAGTTTAGTATGTATGAACACACAGCGTCATAACACATCTTTCTATGAAAGTGGTTTTGTCACTGTGTGTTCAGAAACCACTCTTTTAGAAAGTGGCTGAGTTTTGTGCTTTAAGCCTTTCTCTGTCTCTCTGCTGAATGTGGATTGACTGTCTGGATCTGAGAGGGGAGAGGAGCTGGGGGAGGACTTGACCCAAGGGAGGGGTTGAGATGGCACCAGGCTGACCTGCATCTGGAGAGTAGGCGAGGAAAAGCACCGGGAGGTGAAGAGGCCTGGCTTGCGGCTATAAAACAATTGACCTATCTCCTGCTGAGTGATTAAGGATCCAGACCCCCAGTATCAAAAGGAGAAAGGTGACACTGGGAGGGAGACACCCAGAACTGATTTAGGCAGGGGTCAGGGACCCCTGAGCACAACGAACTTCAAAGACATTTAGGGGTATAACTATGAGAGCTGAGACCCCTGAACGTTGGAATAGAAATGGATCGAGACTGAAAAGGCTTGGACCCATTTCGTGGTCAAGAGGAACCTCGGCTAAGGAAGGAACAACTGAAGAGACTGCTGGGAAGGACCAACCCTTGCTTCGTGATCTGGGGCTGGTCTGCAGTTTGCTGTTTTAACCAAGGAAGAGGCTGTTGGGACTGTGCTTTGTGCGCTGGGTCCCCCTGCTTGAAGAAGACTGTGCTTTGTGCTGTGTCTTGTTACCCCAAGGGCCCGAGGTGAGCTGGCTCCTGTTTGGAAACACAGGAACATAAAAGTTTCCGGAGAAGTTTCAAGCGACGCGGTGGGCACGTGTTGTGGCAGCTTGAGATCCTCGGAAGGTGTGCCCTGTGATCTTGGACACACGGAGGAGAAGTGAGACTCGGACACGCTGGGTGCGTGTCGTGGTGCACAGGAGGCGTTGGTGAAGAGCGCCTGGTCACCGTGTGCACCGAAGGTGAAGTGAGTCTCAGACGCGCTAGGTGCGTGTCGTGGTGCACAGCAGGCGTTGGTGAAGAGCGCCAGGTCAGCGTGCGCATCGGAGGTGACGTGAGACTCGGACGCAGCATGGTTGTCATGGTGCACCGCAGGCGCTGTTGAAGATCGCCTGGTCAGTGGGTGCATCGGAGGTGAAGGGAGTATCGGACGCGCAGGGTGCATGTCGTGGTGCACAGGAGGCGTTGGTGAAGAGCGCCGGGTCAACGTGTGCATCGGAAGTGGAGTGAGTCTCGGACGCGCAGGGTGCGTGTCGGGGTGCACCGGAGGCGCTGGTGAAGAGCGCCTGGTCATCGAGTGCACCAGAGGAGAAGTGAGGCTCGGACACGGTGTGCGTGTCGGGGTGCGGCCGAAGGCGTTGGTGAAGAGCGCCTGGATATCGGGGCACCGGAGTTGGTGTAAGTCTCAGTGAAGCAGTGTGCATGCTTTGGTGCAACCTGGGACTGTGGAGGTGATTGGCTGATCATCGTGTGCACCGGAAGAAAGTGAGCCTCTGCAGCGCGGTGTGCGTGCCTTGGTGCCAACTGAGACCGCAGGAAGGAGTGCCTGGTGAACGTGCACTCGGAGTCGACGTGAAGTCCCATCAGCATTGTGTGTGTGGCTTCGTGCCAGAGGAGACCCGGAGGGTGCTGTGGTGAAAGTGCACCCGGAGTAACGTAATCTCAGGGGCATGGGGTACGTGTGCCCTGCGGCCACCTGAGACCTTCCTAACAGTCGCGGCCCGGACCGGCAGCCCCGGAGGAGCTGAGCTGCCAGGCCGAGCCGCTGAGACCCATTGAGAAAGTTCTACACGGAAGGCCCAGTTCGCTGAAGGAGGAGAGGAGAGTGGGGTCGCGCCCCCAGGTAATGTGGATCACTGCCTGGGCGGGGCGCGGGCTCGGAGGGACACTCTCTCGGCCTCTCAGTCCTTCTGGCGACAGGAGCCTTTGCTTCGGCTCAGATTGGGGCCCATACTGCGTTCATGATTGTAGCGGCGCGCATTGCATTATTTCTTCATTGCAAAGTACGTGATTGGGGTGTGACGCATTGCATTATTCCTTCATTGCGCAGTACATGATTGTAGCGGTACGCATTGCATTATTTCTCCCATTGCAGGTACCGGGGTGTATCGTTACGCATTGTATTATTTCTCCTTTGCCCAGCACAGGATAGTATCATTACGCAACGCACTATTGTTTGTCCATTGCAACGTGTGTGATTCTAGCATTGCGACCAGCATAGCATTTTGAAAGCGGTGGTTGGGATTTGAACCTGCCAGCCGGAATGAATATTACCCTTTATTACATGTTGGCTTATGTATCGTGTGGTCTGATCGTATATCTTTTTACATAAAGTTTATACTCGTTTTATCAAACTCGTGTGGAGTCCATTTGTGGTGTCACCAGGGGGTTGTTGTGAGTGTGGTTGCACATACTGTACACTCGTGCCTTGGAGATAGGCCTGGCTGCTCGTGCCAAGCTACTAAGGGGGTGAGCAGGGCTATCTCAAATGGTGTCCTTACTTGGCCTAACGTTGAGTGAGGAGTCCCGGTCTCGCATTTGGTGACAGTGGTGCGGGATGGGGACTCCGGCTTCCAACAGTGGGCACTACCAGGTAGGGAGTAGGTTTCAGGACTCCTCTGGAATCTCCTTCCAGTTCAGCAGGGTCTGAGGCTGGAGATAGGTGAACGCTTTTCCTGTGTACCAGCTCAGGTGATGCATGATATGACAAGATGCTGCACATCAACAGATGGTTCCTCTCCCAGCTTGTCATGTGTAGCAGTCATGTTGATTTTTGTCACTTGACCTGCCATTCTCGGCCCTGCCCTGTGTTTTGTGATTTTGGCACAAGGATGCAATTGATAGGGAGGTGTTTGAGTTCCTCCTCAAGACAGTCTACACATGGATAGTGGCTGAGTTTGTTTACCTTGGAGCGGAAACATCCAGCTAAGCAAAACTAAGAGCCTTCTCTTGCAGGGAATTCTCCTACTTCACAGGGTACTTCAGGGGCCCCAGGGCTTCCTCAGGTCTGTTTTCAGGCCTTTAAGACTATGACCTTCTCAGAACTTTTGGTTAAAGAAAGAGCATGGATACAGGATTTTATGGATTCCCATATTTCTTCTTCTTCCTCCTTGACTTTATCCAGATAATGTGATGTATTCAGATGTTTTTGAAGTTCCTGATCCAAGAAGGCGTTTGGTGGATAATGAGGACCTAGCTCTGGTTCTGAAATACGTAGTTAATATTTTGGGATTTCCTGCTGACCAGGTGCATGCCCTAAGCACCAACTCACGTTTATTTTCTCAGTTTTATCATTTTATCCCTAAAACAAATCTTGTCATTCTGGTGGTAAAAGAAACGATCTTCCAAGAGCAGAAGAATATTGAAAGAATCAATATTTCTTAGTTCTTGAATAAGATGTATCCAGTGGAAAATGTGGATTATCTGCACTCATATCTAGTTGATTACATGCTCTTCAGATTTGCTGGTTGGTCCATACTGGTGATCCAGGATGTTTCTCTCACCATTTTGCAGACAGGAAGGTGGATTGTGTCCTGTGTAAAGCTTACACCAGCCGAAACCTGGCTTTCTAATTTCCCTCTATAACTATACCATCAGGATAAGATTGTGCTGAGCTCCATATAAGGATGGATCTTCAAGGAAAGCTTCTTGGTGATAAATCCTTTGACACTCTTGAAGCTATAGCCATTTCTTTTGGGGCTGTTATTGCAGGCTGCTCTTAAATATGGACCCAGAATTGGACGGTAGAGGGTCTTCAAAAATCAACTCTTCAGCTTCCGTTTTTAGGATGGAATCTGTTGGACTCTATTTGGATGATCTGCTGCTCAAGTCATTCATGGACAATAAGCATTCCCCTTACTTTATTGAAGGGTCTAAGGGCAGGGAATCATCCAGATCATGCAGGAGAGCTTCCTTTATATGTTCGCATTGTCCCATGTCTGCCATATCATATGGCAGAGGTAATTATTTTAGGTGTAAACACTAAGGGTAGACTCACAATGTATCTTTAGCCTCTCCCTCCAAGACCTCACATAGCTCCTACAATTTTGAATATCCAGAACCAGATCCAGTGGGAGATTGCATCCAGAGATTCCTCAATTACTTTTCTAAATTGGTTACAGAAGCTTGCGAGTTAGAGATTGTTTCAGAAGGATACTCAGTTAAATTTGCACCTCTTATGTTCACAAGCTTTATTTACACCCTCCCTCCAAGACTTTTCATAGGTGCTTCCTAACCATTCTGAGTATTCAGAACCAGATCCAGTGGAAAGTTGAATCCAGAGACTCCTCAGTCACTTGTGATGGTTTATTACAGAAGCTTGGGAGTTGGAGAATTTGCCCTCTGCCCCCTGATGCCAGTTCCTTGATAACACCATGGCCCCACTCCCAGAACAAACAGAAGACCCTCCATGCAGGAATATAATATCTACTTAACAAGAAACCAATTTCCCCTGTTCCCCATGAAGAATGGGGGTTTACAGGATTACTCTCAGATTTTTGTTGTGAACGATCAATGTATGATTCAGGCTATCCAGAAAGTTTATTCAGCCAATCCAATTCAAAATGGACTCTCTTGAGGCCATCATTCCCCTGATATTGACTTCTTATCAATTCTAGCTCTCAGGATAGCTATTTACGTATTACAATTTGACCTCGTCCCCAGTTTGCTCATTTCCATTTTGAGGTGCTTCCGTTTTGACTCAATCCTGCCCCAAGAGTATTCTCCAAAGTTCTTACTCCAACAGTATGCCTTCTTCAAAACAAAGGGCCAGATGTACGACCGTTGTTTGCGGTCACAAATGGGAAATCAGCCAGTTTGCCACCAAAAATAGGTCTGTACAATGTACAAACCCTATTTTGCTATTCTGTAACCTATTACCGACTCGCAAAATAGGGTTTGCTACTTGCTATTAGGAAGGGGCATGCGAAGGGCGTCCCTTCCTAATAGAGAGTCGTACTTCTATGTACGATTGTTTTGCAAACGCAATTGCAGTCACAAAACACTTGCAGTTTGCCACCTATTTCAAAAAAGTGGTAAGCCACTCGCAAACAGGAAGGGGTCCCAAGGGGAAGGGCCCTTTGTGACTGGCAGCGAAAAAAAAAATTTAAGAGTTGGCAGTGGTCCCACGGACCACTGCCTACTCTTAAACAAGCATTGGCATAGCCAATAGGTCTCGCCTTTGGGGCCTTATAAGTGTTTAGCCAGAGCTATTGACTTTGCCAATGTCTTTAAGCTGTGCTATAGAGAAGTGTGGCTGCTGTGCAGCATGCTGAAAAGTTTTAATAAAAAAGTGTCAGAAGCATTTTTGTTACCTTATATATGACCAAGAAGGCATTATGTACAACTGAACGACCATATTAAAAAAAGTATTTACAATAAAAAATTTCCTCAGTTTTCTTTTGTTCTTGCAATGCTGGCAACTTGTTTCTGCCTATTCCAATGGTTGTTTGTTAAAGCTTTTCTTTGAGGGGGCATAAACAATCAGAGGGTGAAGTTTGGGAACTAGTACCTGTGTTATAACACTAGCAGCGGCCAGACGATAGGGGAGAATCAACTGATGCCAGATTTCGAGAGCAGGCTGAGGTGGTGGTGGTGGTGACTGGTGCGGAGACGATGCTGAGGTGATGTTGAATGATACTCAGGTCTTGCTGAGTGATGATGATGTGGTGGTGTACTAGTGCAAAGGCGATGCTGAGTGATACTGATGTGGTGCTGAGTGATGCTGTGGTGACGCTGAGTAATGCTGTGGTGGTGCTGAGTGATGCTGTTGTGGCGCTGAGTGATATTGTTGTGGCCCTGAGTCATGCTGTGGTGGTGCTGAGTGATGCTGTGGTTGTGCTGAGTGATGCTGTGGTGGCCCTGAGTGATGCTGTGGTGGTGCTGAGTGATGCTGTGGTGGCACTGAGTGATGCTGTTGTGGCGCTGAGTGATGCTGTGGTGGCGCTGAGTGATGCTGTGGTGGCGCTGAGTGATGCTGTGGTGGTGCTGAGTGATGCTGTGGTGGTGCTGAGTGATGCTGTGGTGGTGCTGAGTGATGCTGTGGTGGCGCTGAGTGATGCTGTGGTGGTGCTGAGTGATGCTGTGGTAGTGTTGAGTGATGCTGTGGTGACGCTGAGTGATGCTGTGGTGGCGCTGAGTGATGCTGCTGTTGCGGGGAATAGCTGCTGCGACCTTGCTGATAAACGCATTTTATAACATTACAGTTAACAGCACAAAACACAGGGAAAAACCACACTGCGAGTTTCTCCATTAAAGTAAAGTTCAGATTCCCCCTCGAAGATGAAAAGCAGTGAAACCAGTGACATTTGGTGTCTCTTGGCAACGCCTTGAGATACTGAAGTACGGCCTTTAAAGCCAATGACTATAAACGTGAATTAAACTAGAAAATAAGGAACAAGCGAACAAAGAAGCAGGTCATGTAGACCCACAAAAAGGAGGCGAGAAACTGGGGAACATACGTCACATGGGAGCGGGAATTTAAGAGAGGAGAATAACAGGGTTATGTAAGGGCACAGACACTGGCGCAGTACCGCGAATCAAGCCGAGAAGTGCCAAAAAAGTAATGCAGCCCTCCTTAAAATGACGGCGGAGTACTCCAAGACTGTTGAACAGTACGGGTAAAAATCCACAGCAGTGCTGCCTGTCCCGTTCAGCCGGGCTTTCGTTCTTCAATTTCTTCAAATAAACTCCCTGGCCATCGATGGTGATTCCAGGCAAGTCGTCGGGGGTTGGCACACCAGACAGGAAGGGAGCTGACATCTGGTCTGACCAAAAGTCTCATGGAGGGTCGGAAGGCAAAGAATACAAACCTTCAAAAGCTTTTTGCGACCACAATTAGGACTGCTTTAAATAATGAACATCACAGACATGTTCCACCTTTGTGGCGCGGTGGGCGGGACCTTCCTTTGTGCCACGTCTGGTTTGGAACATATTTATGTAATGTAAGCGATGAGCTAATTTCAGGGCAGACTGAGAAAAGGGCTGCGAATAAAATGAAAGCTGCGTTACTGAAATCAAACGTCCGACCGGAAACAAGCATGCAATCACTTTTGGTCTGCAGCCCGGCCAGTCTGCTGTTGAATTACACAAGCCTGTGATGCAGTGTTTGTGAGGCGAGTCAAGCCTCCATGCAAGAAATGAAAAAAAAAGCATTGGCCGCGCGGCCGTGAAAGTGACGTGGCAGTGAAAGTGAAAATGATCGCGATCGCGGGCTGTAAGGGTGCCCGCGAGCGATGCGCTTAATGAGCCATGACGAGACAGGAAAGCCAGATGGTGCCTGTGCTCGTAACTGTGCGCGTAACCGCACGCTCTAGGCCACACAAAAAGCTGTGGTCGGCTTTTTAAAGCCCACTCACTAAATGTCTCGCCAGACAACGCATGCGCTGGCTCAGGCGAGACCTAAAAAGGAAACAGAAACGTTACATTTTTCTTTTTTAAATGCATCTAGTTTTCCTTTAAGGAAACCGATTTATTTAAAAAGGTCTGATGACCCCAGCATGCCACCATCCCTGTGAGTACTGGCCATTTTCAATGGAGTCGCAAATTGCGACCTGCCTCATAAATATTAATGAGGTAGGTCGTTTGCAACCCCATTGGGAATGGCAAACAGTGTCTGAGACACTGTTGTACATTCCATTTTGCAAGTCGCAAATTGCCTTGATATTGTTCTCTTTGTTTTACAGGCGCTGTACATTCCCATGCATTAAGCACTTCAAACTGTGTAGGTTTAGGTAACGGTTTCATGGCAAACATTATCCATCTCAAATGATCAATTATTCTCAAATTAAAAGTACCGTAGCATGGAAACAACAATGCACCTTCTTTCTCTGTGATCTTGTGCCAATTCTTAAGCCATATAACAGTATGGAGCACTACTTTTGTCGCCATATAAAGAGCTGAGGTGTCCTCCGGTGGCACTTCCTCACCAATTCTAGTAGGCACACCTACATCTCGTAACATATCTCTTATTGCTCTAAAACATCTCATTTTTCACCCTTTTTATTTCAACAATTTAAATTCAATCCAAATTAAACAATTTTCAAGTTCCACAGCAATACAATTTCCACTAACAGCTCAGTATCCAAGAGACAATTTCACCAATCTCAGCGCGACGTTACACCAGCCGACCTATCCCAGCGTGGCATGCTCTGACGTCACTTTCTCTCCTAGCAGCAGTTCACCCCCTTCACAATCTTTCCCACACTCTCTCTCTCTCTCTTTCTCTTCTGTTTATACTAAAACATTAACTAACAATTGTCTGCTTCACTAGAAGAATTGATAGAATAACTCACCCCAAAGAACACACATTGACAAATGAAACCTCGACCAGAAGGCATACAAAAGTTCCCTATCTCAATTAGGATGTCAACAACGTCTCATGACTTTAGGAGACAATTATAACACGGTGTCTTCTGCACTTTTATTATATATCCTGGGATCTTAGGTCACGTCGGACCCGATAACAACTTCAACAACTTAGTGCCACATTCACACAACTCTCACAACATCTCCGCCAGACATCACACAATCAATATTGTACCGCAAGCTAAGCTTAATTTTCATACACCCATTCCTACTAATACTCACTTCTCCACCGTCGCTGTTTCAACACACGCCACTGGAACTCTGTCTATTCTCCGCATCTCGATACTGGATTCTGGACTAGGGCCACTGGGGTTGGGGTCTAGATAAATCTAGGTTAGATTCTAACTCCCTTTACTTCAAGAGTAACCATCCGATAATGCTACCAGCTGTTAGAGCTTGGGCCCAGTCATTTATCTCTAGAGGGGCAACCTTTCTAGCAGCACGAGATGTAAAGGGAGAAAACTATCACTTGTTAACATCTCATTTTAGTGCAACCCATGTGGCCACACAATAATCCACTCAACAACTTATTCTGGGTTTAGTAGGGTTAAATTATAAATTTAGATACAATTCAATGTAGACCAATCTCAACATAATCATAGAAAAGTACAGAAAGACCAAGATAATACCAAATCTCCTGAAAAGATTTACTCTATATCATACAAAGCAGATGACTAGCTCTATGACGATGATGCAGACGACCAGGAAAAAGAATTGAGCACTAAATTTCATCCGATAATTTTCCTTAATAAGCATGAGCCAGCTTTCTTTCCCTACACTGCCTTAAAAGGGGCAACCCTAAGCTAAGAAGCATTCGATAAGGATGAAATCAGAAAGGTGTCAGCTGTCAGAGTCTTCATTAGAAGGCACTCCAACCATGGGTCAAGAAGCCTAAAACCACACAAGCAGAAGCATAGGTCTGCTCCCTGTGAAAACCTAAGATGACTCCCCTGTCCCTCACTTCATTCAGCATAAAATATCAATTGCAGTCAGAGTAGGCAATTCCGCGTGATCTTTGCCAGTGAATTTCCATAACTCGAGTACAGCTGGATACTTTCACTACCTTTCCCTCGTCCTTGGTCATTCCTCTCCTCTTCCTCTCCTCTTCCATGAGAACTCACCTTCTTGCTCATTACCGCGCTTCTCCATGGCAACTTTGTCTTCTCATACCTTGCTATCTAAAGAAAACAAAACCATCCTATGCTAACTAATGAGGCTTTCTCTCTCCATACCTGCAGTGGAAACAAAATACACACATTGAAGGTTAAATACGAGTTACACGTTAAACTCCAAACATGAGCATGGACCAAACTGTTTCTCGGGGCCCACTCTAGACAACTTTAGTAGTGCACAGGGTTACAGAATATGTGCACATTTCTACACAGGCACTCACTAAATGCAGCTCCTTAATACATGTATAAATTGTAAAGAATTATGAAGGTCATTCTAAATGCACCTGCATGAAATAAATTCTCGATACACATATAAATGCTTAAACATTAGTTTACATACATTTCAAAATGGAACACATCTATGTTAACTTATCCTATCACATTAATATGTAAGGGTCACATAAACCTTTGCTAATCACGTTGTATACACGAGTATGTCATGTGGAATACTTTAAATATGCAATACTCCACTCCCTTAATTAATGTTAATTACACAGACTATATTCGAGTGCTGACTACGCATGAATATGATGCACTCCTATAATATCTCAGATGGGATCCAGATTATACTTCTCCACTTGTGTGAACCGTCAGGTGAGCACCAGGTGCAAGAATGTGTCCAAAGTGCCTTTCCAGTTAGATCTATGGCTAGAGAAACATCTTTTGTCCCTGCAAGTGGACCTCATAAATTGGTTGGGCACTGCTGATTGAGCACTTTAAATCAATTATTCCCATCTTCACAGAACTTCTCTCTCTCTCATAGGGTGTGTCATGATATACATGCCAGGTTCACAACTCCAGTGATGGACTTATTTGTAGATCCGGACAATGCCTCCGTTCAGATGTTCGGCTCGAGATTCCTAAGAGAAAAGAACTAGGAGGTGGATACTTTGATCTGTCATAGGCCAGCAGGATTTCTGTTTGCCTTTCTCCTATTTCCAATGGTTCCTAAGCTCTTGGCTTGTGTACTGTGCATGGGCATAATTCTGGTTGTCCATTTTGTTGCCTGGATGATTCTGGTTGTCCATGTTTTTGCCCTGGAAATCTTAATATGTGGTTCTCTATCAGATGGCGTCATCTCTGAAGTGGAGTCTAATTGAATAGTGATCTCTTCTTTGGCTTAATGCTCTTTGTTGTTTCTGAGCGAATGTCAGGAAGTTCTTCCACTAGGAAGGCATATGACCACCAATGGGCATCATTTCATAAAGGGTGTACACTCCAGAATGCGGTTCCTTGGGAAAGTGACTCTATTTTGATACTACACTTCCTTAATGATGTTTTTTTTCTTTTGGATTACCTCCAGAAACTCTAAGAGTTCAGTGGGCTACTGTGAGCAAGTTATGTTTTGTTGTTTCAAAGGCGGGTCTGTAGGTGAGCAGAAGGGTTCCCCTTTAGACAGGGATAGTGGCTAAGAAAGATGTTGACAGAGGAGTACAGATAGGTCCAGAGGGGCATAAAAATAAAAGTGCCACTGCAGAGGTGGTCAATTGTCCGTGCTCTTTTGCCAGAGCAGAGAAGCTCATAAAGGGATTAATTAGTCTACCCTAGCTTTGGCTTTGCACGGCATGTGTAGTAAATGTGCCTTTTCTGCGTGGTCACCCCAAATTGTTCACATTTTGCTGCACTCTATTTTATTTGCTGGCTTTAGGACCATTGGCACTTTAACTCAGCTATCCAGTAGAAAAGTGCTCTATATTCTGCCTGAATGCATAGTCGAATTGGCATATTCTTGATTTGCATATTTAATTTACACATAAGTCCCTGGTATATGGTAAAAATTTACCCAGAGCCTGTATGTTAAATGTTACTAGTGGACTGCAGCACCTATTGTGTAATCCACTACAGTAGAGGTCTTCAATCATTTTTGCTCAGCACCACCCCCTGAATTATTTTTGGAAGTTAAGCCCCCTCCAAAACATTTTGGCAAGGATTGAGTAGCGGGAGTGGCAGGGCTGAGCGCCAGGGTGGAGTTGATGAGACTATTCCAGGGGTACTTTTTCTACAGCTCACAATCCATATTAAGTGTGAGACTTATACAAGAGCAAATGTGTCAAACAAAAACAGAAACTGGCCAACAAAACACTGCTCCCATGATTTGGGTTATGCAAGCCTCTCATACTCCTGGATCCCAATGCAACTGCACCTGATGCACTAATGATCGCAGCAGGTCTGAGTAGCAGGGTGTCTCCTGTGCTTTTTTCACCCTTCCACCACCATGCCACACCATTCCAGGTTATCACTACAGTCTTGAAACTGGCCCTCTGTTCCTATGACCCCCCACCCCCGCTCCTATGGCACTTACGATCACAGTTTCCATGCTTTTTAATGCACTTCTACAGCTGCAAATGAAGACAGTCTGGAAAAGTGACAAAAAAGGTTGTACTTCCAAGCCATCCTCATTTATAAGTAGCTGAGCACCCCTGCAGATACAGGCTCTTGGGGGGGGTTGCACACTGAAGTTTGAAGAACTTTGCACTGCAGTTACAGTGTCTAGCATGGCTTCAGGCCTACCGTTGTAGCCTGACTGTGGCAGTTTAAACACTACAATCAACTTGTCAAAATAAACCCTTTTGATAGGTTTAAATCTTAATAAGTTACCCCTATGTAGGCCTTGTTGCCCACAAGGCATGGTGCATGGTATTAAAAGTAGGACATATAGAAATTGTATGTTAACATGTCCTTACAGTGACTAGCACCCAGAAGCTATTTTTCACTGTGGCAGGCCTAGCTGTCCTGCGCAGTGCAGATTAAAAATCCTAAAACTGTGTTTTGGGAAATGGACCCACTAGAAAAATAATCAAACACCTATTTTTGATAGCTATTGAAAATCCAATACAATGCTGAAGTTGAATCTTTGATAAATATTAAGGGAAGGGAACTTTTAGACTGTTACCGTTCTCTGCCTGAGAATCCTGAAGACTAAATTTGCATTTGCTCTCCCAGTTCTACCAGCCAGTAATTAGCATTTGAATAGGTATGAAAAAGGTGTGAAGTGCCTCCCAGGAACAAGCAGTAGGCTGACATAAATGGGCAGAGCTGACTCCTCTCACCCTCCCAGAATATGCCCAGTGGGGGCAGTGAGCATCCTTTTTGACATTACAGTGTCAAATCCTGCTTCAATGTTAAATCCTGCTTGGCAGGTCTTCTGGGTTTTCAGATATGATGCCAGGGGCACACTTAAAAAGAAAGGAAAAACAATACCAAAGCAATTTTTGACTATCCACTGTTTGGTTGCTGAAAGACCTGCTTTGTCCTATCAGACTTCTGTCTCTATGTTTTTACACATAACACTGGGGGTGCTCTTAAAAAGACGAGAAACAGCATGCCAAAACAATTCTTGTGTATCCACTGTCTGGTTGCTGGAACACCCTACTTTTGTTCTACCAGACTTCTGTCCCTTGGGTGTAACACATAACACTGCTGGCACATTTGAAAAGAAGGGAAACAGGATGGCAAAACAATTGTTGTGTACCCATTCTCTGGTTCCTGGACAACATCTGTTTCCGGGGTTATTGTGTGTACAGTGGCTGCCCCAAGTTTAGTGTTAGATGTGGGAGGGCACTGGGATTACCATAGTACACTCCTCATACACATCCACAGCCCTCAGCTCCCAAGTGTAGTGTAGCCGAAGACTTCTGCCATCATGAAACTTGACCAAAGTGGGTAGGGGTGGCCTAGATAACGTTTACCCTATTGATTAGGGCTTCCAGAAGGGTCATTCCAACCAACTAGCTCATGCTAGACCTAAATGTGGCATCTACAGGCACCCACATCAGAACACTCATGAACCTGAGAAAGAACAGTAGAGGACTGGACCTGCTGTCTGTGAACTGGGAGGAGCCCTGAAGGACTGGACCTGTTCCCTCTGTCCCCAGGATAAAGAAGGGACTCCTGGGGTCATAACTTCCGGTTAAAGCTACAGGGACACAACAAGCAACAAGGGGACTTTTCCTGCAACTGCCCAGCTGACCAGTGGCAACTGGACCTGGACTGGAGCTGCTTTTGGCTTCTGCCCTGACACCCTGTGAGTCTCTCAGTGCCTCTCCCAATATCACTGGCACACATTAAGCACCAGCTGTATCTTGCGAGGGCATTCCCTCATTTGTATGGGGATGTGGCCCATGTAAATGGGAGGATCACTTTGCCTCTGTGCTCTCACCGTATTATGGACAAAGGCAAAGAAGCAGTTAGGAGGCGCACTGACAGTGGGCCACAAAAAGATGGCACACTGTCAGTGTGTTCCTTAAGGGCAGCTCTCTGGAGGGTACAAAGGGGGTCCCATGGACCCTCCCCCCAGATACCCCTACAAAGCAGGTGCAGTCAGTCATTGCACTCACCTGCAGGAGGATCTCTGTCCCCTCACTAAAGTGGAGGCAGGTGCACTTGTACAGTGAAATAAGGAGTAGCCGCACCACATTTCACTGAATGCGCGCCCCCCAGGGCAGAGTTTAGTTCACAGCTGCCCGAAGGGCAGAACATTCATTGTAATCAGGCGCACTGTTCACGTTTGCACCCCACTCACCTGTTTAAAGGTGCACTGTGGCACAAACATGAACAATGTTCCTGATACATAATACGGCCCCAGAGGATTGAGCTCAGGTTAATTTAGTGACATTGAGGGTTCACCCTTACATGGGTTGTGAATATTCATTAAGGTTGATAGTTACCCACACAAAATAATAATACAATTTCTTACAACATCAAGACTTATAGTGATCCCTGTATAATGATCCATGTGGAAGTTTGCAGGGTATTGAGTCTTTTGCCTCTCGACTCTTCAAGTGTTTTTTCTTGGCATGACTTCCAGGTTGAGAGGAAGCTCCAGCTTTAGATCTGTCCTTGGTGCTCTCTGTTTTGCAATATGATGCTATTGATAACTTGCAAAAGGTCTCTTTGAAATCTTTGTCCTTAAGGACCTATTTTGAGGTAGTACTGTAGGAAAGTAGGATCTGCTTCTTATGGTTACCCCCACTTTTTGCTTTTTGCACCCACTGTTTTGACTAGTCTGGCTGGGATCCTGCTATTCAGGACCCCAGCCTATCTGCTTTCTCCCTTAAATTGCAACATATGTACTTTGGTACACTCCAGATTGGATACTGGGGTACCCTTATAAGTCCCTAGTATATGGTACACATGTACCCAGGGCATAGGTACCCCAGAGGCCTCCCATCGGCTGAAGCATGTATTATGCCACCCATGAGAGGCCATGAAAAATGGAACTCTAGGTCTGCTACAGCAGCCTGTGTAAGTTGGTGATTGCACCACTTACTTTAGATATAGGTTCACTATATCTATATATATCACTACACTTAAAACTTTGTAAGTCACCCCTATAGCAGGCCTTAACAATCCTGAAGGCAGTGTGCTGGGTTTTACGTGAGAGGGTGCTCCTGCATGAGCAGGGCCCCTCTGCAGACTTCGGAGACCATTCTCCCGGGCTGTACGTGATACTACCAGACATATAGGTAGAGGTGCATTATAAACTCGCGGTAAATGCTATCTCAAAAACGACTGCAACGAAGTATGTCGTGTTTGGTGTCAAACACCTTGGAATCATACCTCCACACCAGTAACTGGTGTGGGAGGTATGATTCCTCCCCTCAGAACCGAGGTTATGGGGGTACCTAAGTCTACCGGTACCAACTTTCTCGAGCCTTACAGCACAAAATGGATGCTGCCAGCCACAGACACGAGTCTGCCCTCCTGCTGCTGAGCCAAGCTCGAGCAGGGGAAGGCAGCGCAATAGGCATCCTGTCACAGGGAGGTGTTACCACCTCCCAGACAGGATTTAGTGTATTGGGGCTGGGTGGGTGCACTGTCTCAGTGCCAGAAAGTCTGCACGAGGGGCACACTTAGTGTCCCTGTGCATAGTCCAGTTCAAACCAGTTCTAGGAGCCATTTGCTCCTGCTCTGGTGCGAAACTGGACAAAGGACATGGGTGTAGCCACCCCTCTGTCCTGTCCCTCCCCTAGGAGGGTCCCTAGAATCTGTCCAACCCTTTCCCGTGGGGATAAAATGGGTTACCTGGCTACAGGACATTAGATTTTATTTGGACAAGATTCTGCAAGAAGATACCACTACACTTCGACCGTCTGGATACGCTGGACTTCGCTGGACCTCCCTTGGGCTCGACTTCGCCTTCCCTTGCCGTCCCCAGTCTCGCCACGGCCCGTGATCCATACAGGCTCTGTGCAGGACCCTGTTGACCTCCAAGACAACAGAAGAATCTCCCTTGGAGTGAAGGAGTCACTCCCCTGCAAACGCAGGCACCATAATGCATCTGACCGGTTTGCTGACCCTGAGCTCCTGCAGACTCTGAAGGTTCCAGCAACACAGTAGGTAGATTTCTGAAGGTCTCTGAGGTTGAGCTGCCCTCTTACTGAGTTTGAGGCAGATATCCCTCGTCGGGACCGTATACCCTTACTCCTGTGCACATGTCCATTTGCAGCTGCACATGCTTGTTGTCGTGAAATAATTCCGTGCATTGGGCCATTTGTAGCCCTGACCCCAGCGCATCTTTTCTGAGAAGGACTCCGGCATCCTCGCACTCTGTGCCTTGCTAGCTGGTATCCTGTGAAACTGCCTGAGGTCCCCTCGCGACTCCTGTGCCTTCGGCCTGTGGGTCCACTTGAGGGTCAATGTTGCTTTATTTGGGCTCCCCTAGTTGCTCCAGGCCTGCCCTGACTCCCCTTGCTATGGTGAGTCTCCTGGTCCTTGCTGGGCCAGATCAACACTGAATTTGACCATCTACGTTGTTTGGCGCTGCCAAGGCTTGATCGGTGCTCCCGCTGGACACTGACCCCTCAGCACTCGACATCCTTTGTGGGACAGCTTGTATCCAGCTCCTGGTTGTCCAAGACATCTCCTGGTCCGCGCAGCTGAAGAGTCAAGATCACCGTCAACACACCTGAAGCACCCGACATCGGTGGGCATTCGTCTACCGAGCCCCTGGTCACTCCAAAGTGACCCAGCCTCTGTCCCCTCTGCTTTCAGGTTCTTCTCATCTAGAATTCACATTTGGATTCCACCGGACACTTTTCTCTCTTCCCGCAGCAGCATTTATTTGTCGAAATCCATAGAAAACGACAAGGATTTCCGACGCCACTTTGCACCTATGCACCCGGCTCCTCTGGGATAGGTAACTCTGGTACAAAGGTAACCATGGGTGGGGTGGCTCTCCAAACTCTTAAGTTCCAAGGGTTGTCTTCGTAATCTGCTGGGAAGGGTCCTTAATCTCTGATTTTCCAACCGCGACTTTCCCTTTGAATTGTGCGGAGCACGCAGTCGTGTTCTCACACTGCACCCGTCCTCCGTGGGGTCCCTACTCACTCATCTTGGGTGGTTCCTTGGGGTCCCAGCGATTCTACACCCTCTAGACTAGGTCTAGTCCCGAGTCGTGGTTCTTATACCACTTATTTAGTATATGGTTTGGTCTCCCCTGAGAGCCCACTGTGTATTGTGCTACTTACGTTTGATTCTTTGCAACTGTATTATTTGATTTGTGTTCTATCCTCGTGTAGAGCATACTAGAGAGTGTTATATATAATAAATACAGATTTTTATAATTACTGTGTGGTTTCCCTTTCATTTAACCAATACTATAAGGTTGCATTCTGGTAAATTTTCACAACTGGGGCAAAATATTGCCCCGACCAAACGCACAGCTAGGGTCGCCTGTTAGGCTATTATCCAATTATACCTAGTTCATCCAAGTATTCCATTGTAATCCAAAATTATAAACCCTTTGATCCAACTTTTTTTCAACATTTTCTCTCCACACGCGGAATGGATTTGCCAATTTTCAAGTTTTCTCATGTTTAAGCTGAGCCATCCGAACCTCTTGCACAAAACACGAAAGAAGCAATTTCCTCTGAGGCAGTGTTGTTTATTTATAAAACCCAATGCATTTCGGGCCGCTGGTGCCCTTCTTCAGGAATTACTAAAATGGCAAATAAAATAACCAATATTACCATTAACACATATAGCAACATCAATCATAATACGTTAATAGATAATCGAATTTAAAACTCCATAAAAATTAACATACTTTTCAATAATTCCTACATAGCCAATATACATCATTAAACTGGCGGAATTCTCAAACATTCCCCAACTTTTATCTCTCCCACCCACATTACTCCCTTAACCGATCATCTGTCTAGTCCCCAGTAACTGCTGTGATCATTCCCTCATTGGACTTTTCATAAATTCGTGGTGCGTATTTGCGCTGCTTAACCTGCCTAACTCACATCTCTTTAATCAGCATTTCCCACCATCCTCACACACACTCACCAAAGACTACCCCACTTTTAAACTGCCAACCACCAGACAATCCCACTTCTGTCCTTACTCCTCCTTCCCTTTCAATCACCTTTTCCACTCACCGCTTTATTCACACTCACCCCAACCCTTAAACAACAACTCCGCCAACCCTACATTTGAATATCTCCATACATTCCCGTTCCTGTTAGCTCTCGTCTGAATCACTTTCAATCAAACCCATCACCATTCGCGCCTCTCACCCAATCTCACACATCCAAGCAACACTCCTTTTTAGTTTCACCCCTCCTAACATACATGATCTCACTTTCAAATCATTCTCCCCCATTCTTAAACCCAATCGTAACAACTGTGCTTCCCCTCCAACAATAAACACATTCACTTTCCAATCTCTTCAACTACTCCTCCATAACGCCATCATACCCATCTACTCATATTCTTTTTCCTACACTTACATCCATTCACACCCGGCTAAACCGTAAACATTACTCTTGTGCTTACGCTACGTTCCATACCTGCCACTGCCGTTACTGAACAACCGTCTTCATTTCTTAATTAACAGATGGTAATACCCTCCCTCTTCCCACCCCTGCATTCTGGTAAACCAAGGTGCTTAACATTCCTTCAAGACTTAGCCTGAAGGCTACTCTCCATAGCTACCACTAGGATACCTTTCAATAAAGGTTATCTTTGACCTAATCACCATAAGGGTTGTTTGGACTGGTACAAGGTGCCCACTTTCATTAGTGGACAGCATATACCAGGCCAACTTCTCACAAATACTCACTGTTTTTTTTAATCTAGTACAGTCTTTCCAGAGGATACGTCCTTACACACCTTAGATATATTTATGACTGGGTCCATGTGTCGTGGGGAAACCGCTTCTCTTTGTCACTGTGATAATTTGTTCATTACTTTGATGCCTCTCATCATGGTTTCAACCCTTCTACTAGTTCCTTGAGTAGGTGAATAATGTCCACAATATTTTTAGCCTACAAAGTGCAGGGATCAACCTGTTTTGCTTCTGGGCTGGTCTACTAGAGGCAAGGGGGTTTCTTGGGCAGAGGTCTAGTTGGTATCCTTCACTAACATTTGCTTGGCTGCTGCTTTGGTGACTCTCCTGACTTGTGTGACTCACTGCAGGATATCGGGTTAGCTGGGAAATTTTTCCTCAAGTGTTTTGTTGGCTCTTTCAAGGTCTGTGGCAGATTGAAATGTTGTGAAAAGTGTACTGGGTGTTGCATTGTGCGTTGTGCTTTTTTGTGGATGGCTCCATCTCTGAAATTACTGAAGAGGCTTGGGAATGTACTCAAATGTAAGGACATGAATGGTGACATAACATGAAGAATTAATACCCAGATTACTTACTGGTAATCATATCACTTCAATTGTTACTTCATCATCCTAAGCCTGATGTCCACCCTCCCTCCCTTTTTGGTTCAAGATTCGCTGAGACAGGAAAAACTTATGGGTAGTGCATTCTTTATGGCTCCTACCAGTGGGAAGGGTGGGAACTAAAAATAAGTCATAAAAATGTAGGCACAAGTATACTATAGAATGCGCTATTTGGGAAGCGAAAATACCTCAAGCATTAGGCCTAGGATGACAATTGGAGTAATGGAATTACTGGTAAGGAATTTAGGCACTCTAACTTGACAGCAGGTCATTAGTGAGTATAACAAACGATCCACCCATAGACTAATGCATGCTTCTCAAATGAGAACAGAAGTTTTATGTGTCTCTCTGTAAATGTACGAGTACAAAATCTACCTTGTGTAAGGCAAATATAAGACTTTCCGAAACTGAATTTGGTTAGAATATATTTGGAACATAGTGAGCTAATTTTATGACTGTCAATTGAGAGAAGACCTCTTCTTTGAGCGAAAAGAAATAAAATCTGAGTGTGCCACTTGTGCTAAGAAACGGGCAAGAGGAATGATTGAGTAGCATACATTTTGTGTTGGTGAAGGACATGGGTGTGAAGAATGTCAATACCAGATAAATTGTCTGTCATTTGAGATCTGCATGCTATCTTACTTAACCCTTTCCATGCCAGGACCTGATGGTTACGTTCTTGCCTGCGGTGCAGCTGTGCCAAGGATGTAATCACTACATCCTCAGCACAGCAGTCTGAAATCCCTCTGCTGTAAACAGTAGAGGGATTTATTTTTTTCTTTTTCAGCCTCAGGAGCTGGGGAAGAGCTTCCCTAGCTGCCTGAGGCATTTTTTGTTCAGTGTAGTGACGATCGGTGTGCATGGCGCGCTGATGTCATTACACTGAAGCTGAAAGTGAAATGACCCGATCAGCTCATTTCACTTTCACTACCTACGTGCTCCTGGGGCTATCTCAGTCCCCGAGCATGTAGGCAGATGGGAGAGATAGCATTGGTAAGGGAAGAATCTCCCCTTTCCAATGGTACCCTTCCCTAGTGGATCCTGCTTGGCAATCGCCGCAGGAGGGCGACCCCCAAGCAGGGATCCACCCTCTAGACACCAGGGAGGGTGGAGCGCCTCTGGGCAAGGGCATTTGCTCCCCCATATAAATTTGGCCATTTTCCATCTTTATGCCCCCACTGGGGGGCAGAGATCACATTAGACACCAGGGATTCTTTTTTGTGAATACTTAGGGGTGGGGGCTGCCCTAAATGAATATTATAATGCCCCACCCCTCCAAAAAATGAGCATAGACTTTCTGCCCCCCCCCCCCGGGCTGCAGATGGGGCCAATAGCCCCTGAAAGCCCACTAGGCACCAGGGATGATTGTTGTTTTTTTTTTTTATAAAAGAAGGGTAAGGGCTGCCCACAATGGGCATGTCAATGCCCTCACCCCAGCACAAAAAAGACAGTCTTTGTGCCCCCCCCAGGAGGCAGATGGGGGTTATTACCCCCAGGGGTGGCTCCTCCATTAGGGCGGAGGAGCGTCAGAAGGCAGGGTATGCCTGGTTTGGGGCCGGCGGTAGGGTATGCCTGGTTTGTGGGTCCGGGAGGAGTGGCTTGCCCATTGTTGTGGGCCTTGACTGTTTGGTCGGCCCTCTGGGGCCGACCAAACCAGTCATGCGCACTCTATGTTTTCTCTATGTAGGCTGCATGCAGCCTACATAGAGAAAATGGCCTCCCTAGCGGCGCCTGGCTGGGCGCTGTCTGCACCAATCACAATGCTGCCATTGCAGCGTTGTGATTGGCTGTGGGGAGGGGAGGGAATATGCATGCTTCCTGTTACTGCTGCTAAATGCGGGACCCGGCCAGGAGCGGCGGAGGCAGCATGGGGCCCAGTAAGGTAAGTTACATTTTTTTTTTAAACCACCTCCATCCCCCCGCGTGCGAACCCCCGCGTGACCCCACCACCCACGAGTCATGCGAGCCGCGACTGATTACCCCCGATCTGCCCCCCAGGGGGCAGAAAGCACACTTGATACCAGGGATTTTTTTCTTCCTAAAAAAGGGGTGGGGCTGCCCAGAATGGGCGGGCTAGTGCCCCCATCGCCCAAAACAAAAGGGACAGTCTTTCTGCCCCCCCTGGGGACAGATGGGTGTTATTATCCCCGATCGGCCAAAGGGGGGCAGAAAGCCCACTAGACACCAGAGAATTTTTGTTTTGGATATGAAAGGGCGGGGGCTGCCCAAAATGGGCATGCCAATGCCCCCACTGCCCAAAACAAAATGGACAGTCTTTCTGCCCCCCGGGAGCAGATGGGTGTTATTACCCCAGATCTGCCCCCTCAGGTGGGACAGAAAGCCCACTAGACACCAGCATTTTTTTTGTATTATAAAAGAGGGATTGGGGCTGCCCACAATGGGCAAGACCATTCCCCTACCCACAATTATAAAAACAGAGTCATTCTGCCCCCCCCCGGGTGCAGATGGGGTACCTGTGCCTGATCTGCCCCCCCGGGGGGCAGAAAGCCCACTAGGCACTGGCGAGTTATTGTTTTGAATATGTAAGGGTGGGGGCTGCCCAAAATGGGCATGCCAATGCTTCCCAAACAAAAAAGGGACAGTCTTTCTGCCCGCCCTGAAGGACAGAGGGGGATTATTACCCAAGTCTGCCGGGGGTGGGGGGGGGGCAGAAAGCTAGATACCAGGATTTTTTTTTTTATATAAAAGAGGGGGGCTGCCCATAATGGGCGATGCCAAAGCCCCCAGCCCCCAAAAATAGCTACAGTCTTTCTGCTCCCTGGGGGGGCAGAAAGCCCACTAGGCACCCAACATATGTTTATGGGCATGTCAGGGAGCTGCCCCTTAGGCAAGGGTTGCTTTCCTTTTTTTTGTGAACACATTTTGGCTGCTTCTGCCCTCCTTGGGGACTGATCAGCAATATTTTTAGGCACATCTGCTACCAAGGGGGACAGAAAACCAGTAGACACCAGTGAATGTTTCTGTGTGTGTGTGTGGAGTTCGGCTGACGGTCTGTATTTACTGGCATTTGGCTGGCTGTGTGTGAACCGGCATTTTGCTGGAGGTTTGTGTGGAGTTGTGCTTAGCTGGCAGTGTGCATGGACTGTCGCTTGGCTAGTGGTCTGCATGGATGGCACATGTTTGGCAGTGTGCGTGGACTGTCACTTGGCTGGCAGTGTTTGTGGACTGTTTGGCTGTCGATGTGCTTCGATGGAGCTTGGCTGGAGGTGTGTGTGGATGGCGCTTGGCTGGTGGTATGCATGGATGGTGCTTGGCTGGTGGTGTGGTTGCGTGGATCTTCCAGTGTTTTAGTACCCAGAATCCCCTGCAAACCTTAAATTTAGCAAATAATTCACATTTCGATGTGGAAAATTTGTTGAATCACTGTGCAGGCACAAATTTTCCACCGCCGAACGAGTTACCATTTTTATCGGGAGACCTGGGGGAATGCTGGGTGGTAGGAAACTTGTGTCGGCCTGGTGATCCCACAACTTTCCCACACAGAAATGTGAGGAAAATGCGATTTTGGAAGAAAATATTGGGGGATCCATGCAAGCTACACCTCCCTGGACTCCCCCGGGTTTCTAGTTTTCAGAAATGTCTGGGCTTGCTAGGTTTCCCTAGATGACCGTTGAGCCCGGGACCAAAAACGCGGATGACTCCCTTGCAAAAGCAGGTTGTTTTTTAATAAATAATTTTGATGTCTCCACAATAAGTTTTGGGGCATTTTTCCTGTTGCAGGCACTAGGCCTACTCACACAAGTGAAGATACCATATTTATCGGCAGACTTGGGGGAATGCTGGTTGGGTGGAAGTTTGTGGCTCTCCATGGATTCCAGAACTTTCCATCATAGAAAGGTGAGAAAAAGGTGTTTTTTTTTTACAAAGTTTGAGGTTTGCAAGGGATTCTGGGTACTGGAAGCTGGTGAGAGTCACATAAGTCACCCGATCCTGGATTTTCCTGGGTGTCTAGTTTTAAAAAATGTACAGGTTTACTAGGTTTCCCTAGGTGCCGGCTGAGCTGGGGCCCAAAATCCACAGCTAGGCGCATTGCAAAAAATGGTCAGTTTTCACTGGAAAAATGTGATGTGTCCACGTTGCGTTTTGGGCCATTTCCTGTCACGGGCACTAGGGCTACCCACACAAGTAAAGTACCATTTTTATCGGCAGACTCAGTGGAATGCTGGGTGGGTGGAAGTTTGTGGCTCCCCACAGATTCCAGAACTTTCCATCACAGAGGTGTGTGGAAAATGTGTTTCTGGGTAACAGAACCTGGTGAGAGCCACACAAGTCGCCCAATCCTGGATTTCCCTGGGTATCACGTTTTCAAAAATGTACAGGTTTGCTATGTTTCCCTAGGTGCTGGCTGAGCTGGGGCCCAAAATCCACAGCTAGGCACGTTGCAAAAAAGGGTCAGTTTTCACTGGAAAAATGTGATCGGTCCACGTTGAGTTTTGGGCCATTTTCTGTCACAGGCACTAGGGCTACCCACACAAGTGAAGTACCATTTTTATCGGCAGACTTGGGGGAATGTTGGGTGCATGGAAGTTTGTGGCTCCCCACAGATTCCAGAACTTTCCATCACAGAAATGTGAGGAAAATGTGTTTCTGGGTAACAGAACCTGGTGAGGGCCACACAAGTCACCCGGTCCTGGATTTCCCTGGGTGTCAAATTTTAAAAAATGTACAGGTTTTCTGGGTTTCCCTAGGTGCTGGCTGAGCTAGGGCCCAAATATACACAGCTAGGCACATTGCTTAGAAAGGGTTAGTTTTCAGTGGAAAAATGTGATGTGTCCATGTTGCGTTTTAGCCGGTTTCCTGTCGCGGGCACTAAGCCTACCCACACAAGTAAGGCACCATTTTTATTAGGAGACTTCGGGGAATGCTGGGTGGGTGTAAGTTTGTGGCTCCCCACAGATTCCAGAACTTTCCATCACAGAAATGTGGGTTTTTTGACAAAGTTTGAGGTTTGTAAGGGATTCTGGGTAACAGAACCTGGTGAGAGCCACACAAGTCTCGCTGGATTCCCCTTGGTGTCTAGTTTTCAAAAATGTATAGGTTTGCTTGGTTTCCCCCGGTGCAAGCTGAGCTAGGGCCTAAAATCCACAGCAAGGCAAATGGTGAAAAAGGGTCAGTTTTCAGTGGAAAAATGTGATGTCCATGTTATGTTTTGGGCTGTTTCCTGTCACAGACACTAGAACTACCCACACAAGTGAGGTACCATTTTTACTTAGGGGAACACAGAATAGTAGAACAAATGTTATTACTATTTGTCTTTCTATGTATTTATGCCTTCCAAAAGTAAGACAGTGTGTAGAAAAGAAGTCATTTTGAAAAATACCCTCTCATTCACATGCTAATATGGGTACCCAAAGATTCAGAGATCCACACATACCCGCTGCTTATAAACTCAATATTTTGTTCCCATTTCAGAAATTCATAGGTTCCCTTGATGCCTATATTTCACTCTTTATATTTTACTAAATGAACTACTATATACCCGGTACACAATTAAAAACCATTGAAAGGTGCAACTCAGTTACTGGCTCTGGGTACCTCGGGATCTTGGTGAACCTACAAGCCTCATATATCCCCGCAACCAGAAGGGTCCCACTGATGTGACAGTATATAGCTTTCAAAAATCTACCATAGTTAGAAGAAGTTACAGGTGAAAATGTAGGCACAAATGGCTGTTTCTTTTCAACTAAATTTCAATATTCTTTTAGTTCAACTGATACTTTCTATAGAAAAACCTTGCAGGATCTACACAAATGACCCCATGCTGAATTCAGAATTGTGTCTACTTTCCAGAAAGGTACGGCTTTCTGGTATCCATTATTGGTTTTACACCCATTTCCTACCCGTAACTGGAAGGAAGTTGAAAGCACAAAAATAGGAAAAATAGGCTATGTCCCAGTAAAATGCCAAAACTGTCTAGAAAATTTTGGTTTTCTAAGAAAAGTCTGCCTGTTCCTGAAAGCTGGGAAGATGGTGATTTTATCACCACAAGCCCTTTGTTGATACCATTTTCAGGGAAAAAACAGATGCTCTCTTCTGCAGCACTTTTATTCCATTTTTCACAAAAAAACGCCAATTTTGCTATATTTTGCCTAATTTCTCGGTCCCATCCAGGGTAATCCACAAACCACAGGTATCTTTCAAATCCTCTGGATGTTGGCAAAAAAGGACGCAACTTTGGCATGGATACCTTATCTGAACAAAAAGGTATGGGGGAATAAGTGTAAACTACCCCAAATAGTCAAAAAAGGGCGTGGCATGGGGGTGGCCTGGCAGCAACAGGCTTAAGCTCAATCACCTATAAAATCTACTTACTTAATTTTGTGAGAGATGTAAATCATCCACAATGTAAGACTACCCTGAAATACTGCACAGGGAGTATCAGAGGGCAGTAGAACATAGTTTAACGTTTTCAAAACTGCTCCAGATAATGGTGGATGCAGGAAGACTCCATAATCTCTGTAACCGCTGCCCCGACTGTTAATCACCTAACATGTTCTGAGCCATTAGAGGCAATTGCAGTTGGCTAGCTCTTCTAAACTCTTCTAAAATGATGACACAATGAATGTTTTGAAATAGACCTGGAACTAGACACTGTATACTTAACCAGGCTCTTTTAACAGGAATGCCATTACAGACACCTTTAAACTTTGCAGAAGTACTCCTTTTGAAAGATAGTTGATGGAAATTAAACCATTGTTTCTTGTTCTAAGGCTACTGCTAAGCCAATCAGGGCTGGACTGGGTAACCAAATGAAGCCCTGGCAAAAATGCTCAATCCAGTCCCACTTCCTTCGTCTTCTGGCTCTATTGCTCTCTTTCCATCCATCCATTCTTTTGCTCTCCTTCCTCTCTCGTCGCTTTCTTTCTAGCTTCACCCTCAGTCCTCTCTCTCTCTCTTGAAGTCTTCCTGTGCCTGCTGCAATTAATCTCGGGGATTAATAGAGGCACCAGGAGCTGCCATGGGCTTTCAAAACCAACCTCCAAGGGCTACAGCCCACTAGGCAAATGCGCCACGAAATATAGCCTTGTCCTACCCTGAAGCTGATTTTCTCCCTCAACTGAGACCTGCATATTTAGTAGATTTTGTTGTAATGTTTTATTTTAAAAAATGTTTTAAAGACAAAAATCAAAAACAATATATGACAGCATTGAAAAGAGAAGACAAAAGAAAGCAAGAGAATTTCAGTGAAGCTACTTTAAGATACCGTCCCTGCTTTTCCCAGCTTCTAGCAATGTAATGGGACACAGAGTGGATTATAAGTGGATCAACCACAGACCACAACAATATCACAGTGTTAGAAATGAGGGTCTCTAGTTGGCAATGGTCTGCACCTTTGTCCTAGTAGGGACCCTTCTTTCTAGTCAGGGTAAGGGGGATACACTTCTAAAATAACCCCTGCTCACCCCCTTGGTAGCTTGGCACGAGCAGACAGGCTTATCTCAGAGGCAATGTGTAAAGCATTTGTGCACACATACAGTAATACAGTAAAGACACTACAAATGGACACCAAACCAGTTTATAAAAATAAGTAATCTTTATCTAAACCAAACAAGACCAAAATGACAAAAATCCACAATACAGTAATCAAAATATGACTTTTAAAAGGTAGAAACAGTTCTGTCCATAGCAAATTATAGATGCAACACTTTCAACACAAAATACCTTGGATGTGTCAAAATCAAAAGCAAGAACAGCCGCAGGGAAGGGGATGAGTCTGTTCCTTATGCGCAGGGAAGGAGATGCGTCGGTTCCTTACTCCAGGGGAGGGGATGCGTCGGTTCTTTACTGCCACGCAGGAGAGGTGATGCGTCAGTTCTTTACTGAATGGGAGGTGATGCGTTGGTTTCTTACTGCACGGGGAGGTGATGCATCGGTTTCTTACTGCGGCCTCTGTGTCCTTGTAGACTGGGCACCCTGGTGAGATGCGTGAGGATCGGGGATGCAGTGGTTCTCGATGCGGCAGTGGCAACGGCGCTGCGTTGGTTTTTTCAGCCGCGGTCCCACAATGCATTGGTTCTTGCAGCCACACAGCAGGGCCTGCGTTGGAATCAGTGCAGAGATCTCAGACTCCGTAGATGGGTGCACTCGATGTGGCGTGCAGTGATTTCTCCAGCCGCGGGCAGGCGATGTGTCGGTTTCTTCAGCTGCACAATGACGATGCATGGAAACTTTTTTCGCACGGCGGTGATGCGTTGGAAACAGTTGCGGATGCATCGCGCTTCTCTTAGATGCGTTGCTTTTCCAGCTCCCAATGGCAGGAACAATCTCCAGAGGCCAGAACAGCAGTAGGCATCTCTTGGCAGGTCAGAACTCCCAGCAAGGAAGTTCAGGGGAGCTGGGAGTGAAGTCTTTGTGTTCCTGAGACTTCAGAACAGGAGGCAAGCTCTACTTCAAGCCCTTGGAGATCTTCCTCAAGCAGGGGACACAGCACACAGCAAAGTCCTTGTCCTTTCCTTGGCTGAAACAACCAATGCAGGCCAACCCCAGACAGCGCACAGCAAATGGGCAGTACTTCTCCTCAGTTTCTCCAGCTCTTCTCCTTGGCAAAGGTTCCTCTTGAATTCCAGAAGTAATCTAAAGTTCAGGGGTCTGGGCCCCACTCTTTATAGCACAAATGTGTTTGTTCTCTGGTGGCAGAGAAGCTCTTTGCCCATCCAAAACCAGTTCTGTTCTCTCTGGTGCAGCTTCCTGGCAGGAGGTGGAGACAGCATTGTGAAAGGCAGACCAGGCCCATTCAGGTGTGAAAGACATCTTCCCCCCTACTCTGAATGCAGCCTAGGTCTATTCAGCTCAGCCCTGACTCACCCTAGCAAGGCAGGACACACCTCACCCCCCACCCCAAGTGGCTGTCTAAATAGAATGCATATCCCCAGCCCCTGTCACTCCAAAGCCAGATAGTCAATACACAAACCTAGCAGAGGCACACAGGATGGCTAAGCAAGAATATACCTACTTTCCAAAAGTGGTATTTTCAAACACAGAATGTAAAAATCATCCTCACTAAAAGATGCATCTTTACATTCTGAGTTCAGGCATACTAAACTTTACCTTCCTATCTTGTCCCAATGGGAAGGTATATTTATGAGATGTTATAAATGAACTCCCATTCTATCCTATGGGACAGATAGCCTTTCAATAGTGAAAAACGTAATTGGCAGTATTTCACTATCAGGACATGCCACACACATCAGGACATGTCCTATCCTTCACATGCACTGCACCCTGCCCACAGGGGTACCTTGTGCCTACCTTAGGGGTGACTCACATGTAAGAAAAAGGGAAGGTTAGGGCCTGGCAAGGTCGACATGGCAGTACCAAACTGCACATAGACACTGCAGTGGCAGGTCTGAGTTACATTTACAGGCTGCTCATGTGGGTGGACAATCAGTGCTGCAGGCCCACTAGCAGCATTTGATTTACAGGCCCTGGGCACACACAGTGCACTATGCTAGGGACTTAACAGTAAACCAAATAAGCCAGTTATGGAAACACCAATCCATGACAACAATTTGCAGAGGGAGCACTTGTACTTTGGCACTGAACAGCAGTGGCAAAGTGCCCAAAGCATCTAGGCCAGCAAAAACGAAGTTTAACACACGGTGACAACACAGGAGGCAAAGGCAAAAATACAGGGGAAACGCATGCCAAGCATGCCAGGTCTAACACATTGTCATTGGTTCCTCTCTGCTTCCCTTCTCTCATAAAATCACTGTTCATACTCTAAAATAAAGGGGGCAAAAAAAGATGAAATTCAGTGTGATTTCTCAGCCAGTTGAATCACTAGGAGGGGTCAGTGATGCAGAAATTAAAATAGTGCAGGTTATTCATTCATGAATAAACAGACTCTTCTATATGATATATTTATCTAGACCTGCCTCATTCTACTAAACTTATTTTTGCTTATTATGCAATATTCCTTTCTAGACAATTCCCTTCCATTTATTAGGATGCTGTTCATATACTTTACTTATCCTTAACTTTGGAGTTTACCTCAGAGTACCAAGAATGAGTGTTTCTTTTTAATTTCCTCAGAGATAGCTCTCCAACATGTTGTGTGAAAGGGTGGCTGATGTTGATAAAGCTGATGATATAGCAGATTAAATGATGCTGGCAGCAACCGGCAGCCTGATCATGGAGGATGCTGATCAGGATGGCATGAAGCCACAGTGACTAGCATCCAAGCCCACGGTTGGTGGCGGGTGGAGCAGAACAAATAGCAACAATTTCACAGCCAGCAGTCTGAGGTAGATTAGGAGAAAGATACTTCCCTAGCACACACCCCCAAACCTGCCAACTCCACACTCACAGATGAAAGCGCACTTTTTGGGTTATCATTTACCATCAGCTCCAAGCAGTAGATAACCAGCATGTGCAGTTCCGTCTGTCAGCTCCTGACCTACTTAGTAATTCTTATAGAAAGAACGGAGGAGCAAATGGGAAATAGCTTCTGTTGCAACAAATGTAATTTGATATTTGAATTTATCCCAGTTTTAGATGTTGTTTATTTTGATAAACAAAGGGCCAGATGTACTAAGCATTTTAATCATTTAAATGCTCTAATTCATCATTTTCAACTGATGCAATACTATTTTCCATGAACTAATCCCCATGGGATTCTGAATGGATACCAATTTGGTATCGGGAAGGAGCATCCCTTCCTAATGCTATATTGGTATCATATGTATCAATGTTTTGCAAATTAATTCTGGTCACAAAACATTGACATTACCGACACCTCGAGGGAGATGTTAATGCATTCCCAAAAGGGAAGGGGTTCCCTTGGGTGACCCAACATTAAATCATTTGCAAATGAGCCCTGATATGAGAGCTTCCTGCCAGCTGGTGTTTCTTCTGTCACAGTATAATACTTGGGTAGCAAATTCCTCTTCATTTTTAGAATAACTACTTTCTCCACTGTAAGAAATTGAAGTATTAGTTCAGGGAAGTGAAAACTGACCTCAAATAATAATCACAATCCTTGTCAGGTTGAACCACTGGGTGCAGTTGTTGATGAAGGCGGGAAAGCTCTGACCAGGTGAAGTCTGGAGTCAGTGCCCAGGAAGGCCGCATCACTGATTGGCTTCAGCTCGGCATCGGTCTTGGTGAAGCCGTCAATGTTCGGACTAAGAAACTTTTCTTTAAGTCGTATCTCCTTCAGCAGGGAAAGCCAGCAAGTTGCGGCTGACTGAAGATTCGATGACTGTGGCTTCGAACACGACCCTGGACTTTTTCCAGGCAGAAAATTGGAAAAATGTCCCACTTCTTGATGTTTGGAGACAGGAGGAGAACAATCTAACACTAGTCACGGGTCTATGAGCTGGGAGGCACGATTTGGGCCCAGGACTCATTCCAGCAGAGGCTAGCAGCAGGATTAGGTCTAGGTGCGACTGACCAGCCGGGCAGTTGCAGAAAAAGGAGTCCTACAGAATCTCCTTGTGCCCCAGTAGCTGAAACAGGAAGTCAGCCACCTGCCCCTTGGAATCACTCCTGGGGCACAGGGTTCAATTCATGCAGGTTCAGTCTTCCTTCATTTTTTCCAGACAGCAGGGCATTTCTTTTTCTGATTCGTCATAGGTCCAGGGGCGTTCTGAGGAGAGGTCTGTGAGGTCCACTTTTATACCCAGAGCAAACCTGTGGATGGAGGGCAAGCCTTTGTCTACCATCTAAATCATTTCTAGTCAGTTCTTCCCCACTCTTTGGGGATGGAGCCAGCCTGACTAGAGAGAAGAAAATGGAGGCAGCACTAGGTGTGAGGTTCACCTGCCAGTGAAAGGATAGGCATCATTTGAAGATCAATGACGGGGCAAAGAAAGAAAGAAAGAAAGAAAGAAAGAAAGAAAGAAAGAAAGAAAGAAAGAAAGAACCAACGAAAGAAAGATAGGAAGGAAAGAAGAAAGGAAGAAAGAAGGGAAGAAAGAGGAAAGAATGGCAGTCAGAAAGGATTGCAAAGATAGAGCAGCCTCATGGGCTTATATTCAGAGTTCATGTGAACTGCTCAAATGGTGTGAAAAAGCAGCAGTCAGATAAACAAAGGCCAATTCAAAAAGAATTTAAAACAGCACCTGCAAGAGACAGAAAATGATAAAGCTGGAATGTGCCCTGTGCGTACACCTGATAGAAAGTCCTGATATCAAATCAGGCTCTACAAACTAAGGCAACACTAAAGTGATAAAGTAAAAACAAAAACACTGGCACTGAAGGGAATTGCTTTGTGTGTTGACGTGCCCTTTGTGAAAGGGCTAAATGCAGCCACTCAAAGTGAAGATAACCAGTGACTGAAGTAGAATGACTCATTGCCCCTTGCTGTATGCTGTAGTGGATGGAAGCAAAATGTGAATAACAACAGACCAATGGATGAAGAGAGGTGACTGAAAGCCTGTGAGAAGTTGGCCTGGTATATGCTGTCCACTAATTATAGTGGGCACCTTGCACCAGTCCAAACAACCCCTTATTGGAGATAGGTTAAAGACAACCTTTAATGAAAGCTATCCTAGTGGTAGCTATGGAGAGCAGCCTTCAGGCAAAGTCTTGAAGGAATGTAAAGCAGCTTGTTTTACCAGTCTATAATCTCTTGAGTGACCAAATGAAAGAGGACCACACCAGGTATATATTTAAAATATATGTATTTAGTCTTAAACACACCCCTCTAGTCTCTTTATGAGGCTAGAGTTCGAAATACATAAGTTACAAGTCAAATATCAACAGAAATAGCACAAATACACGTTTGAGCCCTAGGGGCGTACCAAACCATATACCAATAAAGTGGTATAAGAACCACGACTGAACTAGACACAAGGCCTTTCTGCATTTCTTTTGCTTCTTTCTGTGCGTTTTTTTGTTCTTTCTTCACATGTCCTTCCTCTGTAGGCATAGTTAGAAACTAGCATTTAAAAAACCTTTGAAATTCACTTTAAAAACCATAGGTTTCAGGCACGTTATAGTTAGAAATGAGCATTTAAAAAACCTTTGAAATTCACTGAAAAAACCATAGGTTTCAGACACGTTATAGTTAGAAATTAGCATTTAAAAAACCTTTGAAATTCACTGAAAAAACCATAGGTTTCAGACACGTTATAGTTAGAAATTAACATTTAAAAAACCTTTGAAATTCACTGAAAAAACCATAGGTTTCAGGGGCGTTATAGTTAGTTGGACATTTCGCTCGTACAAAACCCGTGAAATTCCCCCGTTATAGTTAGTTCAGCTAACTATAACTCGCGCCCCCGCAATGCACTGCTGATGACGTCACATATTACATCACTCATGACATGGTTAGTGACATCACTGATGACATCACTGATGACATCTCAAATGACATCACTGATGACATCATCCATGTGAAAATTTCATGCATCTTCTCACACCCTAATACAACCTTTGATACACCCACTCTAAATTACACACTACCATTCTCAAAATCATAGACACTCCAACACCAATAACTACATACCCACTCACTGATTCTTAGGTCCACACACACATCCACTCACTCACCCGTACAGTCACTCATTCTTACGGTCACTCAGTACAGGACTATCATATGCACTCATACACCTATATAGACACTCACACACCGCCACTCATCCATAGAGGTACTCACACACCTAGTCAGTCATGCAAAGAATTAATCACACTCCCATTTACTCAGATGTACAGTTATACACACACCAGCTCACTTACTCATACAAATACTAGCACATTCTTACGCTCTTATACAATCACTGATACAAGTACACACTCATCCATACAGCCACTCTCACAATCACACACTCTCACTTATAGCCATTTATATACTCCAACACACATATATACTGCCTTTCACATATGTAGTTACTCACACATGTACCACTGAGATATACATTCACTCACTAACACACCCATACACACACTCACCCACCCATACAGTCCATCACAGATGCACTCTTGAAACCATGCACCCAGTGAATCACCCACTCACACATCTATGCACAGAGTCACACACATCCCACCCACACAAACACTCAGGCACCCATACAGATACTCAGACAACCAATCAATAACCCATGTAGACACTCATGGAACTATTCAGAAACCCATGCAGCCGCTTACACACCAACAGACAGACGGATACAGACATTCACACAGTTTAGTCACTAACCCATGCATTCAGTAAGATACGTTTAATCACTCACTTATAGAGTCAGTCACGCACCTACTAAATCATCCATTCAGACAATTATACACCCACTCACTCTTCAATACGCCTTTCCCTATATATATTAAACATATTTAAACTTTACAGAAACACACAGTCACTGGATGATGTCATCAGTGATGTCATTTGAGATGTCATCAGTGATGTCATCAGTGATGTCACTGACCATGTCATGAGTGATGTAATATGTGACGTCAGCAGCAGTGCATTGCGGGGGCGCGAGTTATAGTTAGCTGAACTAACTATAACGGGGGAATTTCGCGGGTTTTGTACGAGTGAAATGTCCAACTAACTATAACGCCCCTGAAACCTATGGTTTTTTCAGTGAATATATATATATATATATAACCTACTGGCAGTCGCCAGTAGGTAGTTAAAACCTAGTTTCCATGGGAAAAGCGTTTTTTGTTTTGCCAATAACTTTGGCGCCGTTTGACTAATCTTCGCGACATTTTCAAAAAAGATGGCCCGCTCCGGTCAGCTCTTGTCCTGAAAGATTGGGGGTGATTCGTCAAGCGGGGGCCGAGAAAAAAGGGGGGTCCCAAAACGCGTTTTTCCCATGTTAATTTCCATATGAACTTTAGACAAAGCTACAGCCCGAACTGCTGAACGGAATTACACCAAATTTGGCAAAAAAGGTAGGTCTTGTTTCAGAAAGAGCCCTTTGTTTTAAATGGTGTAAATCCGTTCAGTAGTTGCTGAGCAATTTAAAAAATAAAAATATCGATATCTGAGCACCGAGAAGGAGTCGCGACTCCTCCCGGGCACGAGCTTCACTCTGATTGGCTGCCAACACTCCAAACCAGGAAGTGTTGGCACCCATCTTGTGACTCGGTAACCAAGTCACAAGAAAAGAGTAAAAAAAAAAGTGAAAAACAAGAAAAGGGGGCAGGGTACAAACACCCTGACCCCCTAGGCCTGCTCAGGGGGTCCCACAAGGACCCCCAGGGCCAAAAAAAGCATTTTTTTAAAAAAATAACACGGGTTCGCGAATCCTGCCGAGAAAATAAAATAAAAAAACGAAGCGCTTCGTTATTGTTAAGCCCCCGGGTGGGCCAGGTCCCGGGGGCAATCCCAAATTATATAGCGGGGGCCCGCAGGGGGCTCCCACAGCCCCGGGGACCGCCACCTGCCCGGGGTTTCATTGATGATTTGCGGGGGCACGCAGCCCCCCTGCAGCCCCGGGGACCACCACATCCCCGGGGCTCTCATTTTTTAAAATTAAAATTTGTGTGGGGGCGGCTCGAGCCCCCTACACGCCCCGGGGACCACCACCTCCCCGGGGCACTAAATATTCAAACTCAGGGGTCCGTTACGGACCCCCAGCCCTGGGGACCACCAACTCCCCGGGGCTTTAGAGATGAAGGGAGGGGGGCCGCGCGGCCCCCTCCTGGAGCCCTTGGTGGTCCTGGGGACCGCCACCCCCCAGGGCCGGCTCCTGCAATGTCGCAGGGTGCCCACCCCGGGACATTGCTGTTTGCTATGGCAGGGCGGGAGCACGCCTCCCGCCCTGTCATTGCAAGCTCTGCTTCGGTTTTTGGAAGCGAGAGCTCGCTTCCAAAAACCGAAGCAGATTGCTTTTGCACAAGGGGAGCTACATGTCAGCAGCTCCCCTTGTGCAAAAGCAATGCCGGCTTCTGCAGGAGGCGGGGAGCCGGCGGGACCGTGGAGGCTTTGGGGTTCCACCCACGGTCCCCAACTGTGAAGCCAGGCCCCGGGGGATGGGGTCCCTGGGACCAGAAGTGGCCTGGGAGGGGGGCCCCCTCCTTTTTATTTAAAAAAAATTAAATGGCCGGGCCCCGGGGGTGGGGTCCCCGGGGCCTAAATCGGCCTGGGGATTGGGGACGCACGCCCCCCCTCCCCTATTTGTTTTTTGTATAAAAAATAGGCCATGCCCCGGGGGATGGGGTCTCCGGGGCGAATACAAAATAATGGAAGTGGATCGTTTTTTTTCGATCAAGTTTGGAGTCGCGACTCCAGTGCGGCGCTCAGCGCGGCCCCCCTGTGTAACGTTGCGCTGGATTCGCAAATTCACCTTAAATAAATAATTAAGTAGTATATAATATAGAAGGTAGTGTTGTGTTTGTGAAGTTGTTTTAAAGAGGTATTGTGCTTGAAGTTAGTGACAAGATTACAATTAATAGAGTTGTTATAAATATATAAAATTAAAATGTAATATTTAAAGTTGAAAAGTGTGTTGTGTTGTAGTACGATGAGTTTGTGCTTTTGTTTTGTGAATTCGCGCTGGGTGCGCGAATCCACATTTAAAAAAAAAACGTATGTGTTAAAAAAATTAATTATAATCCGTATTATGTTATAGGGTGGCTCTAAAAAGAGCCCTTGTTTTCATTGTGACCTTGTTGTAGCTATATGTAAGTGCTGATGCAGAGCTTTAGGTTGTTGAGAAAGACTCTGTTTCCCTGATCTGTGAAATGTACTCCATCACTCCTGTAGATGCCATCCATATCAAAACGTAGATTGTTGTTATATATGGAGCCCATGCTATGGTCTCTGAGGTAAGCAGAAACCGCTTTATTGACATTTTTTCTAGCTTTCTCAATCTGTGGACAGAATTGATTTGACCACTTCTATTTCTGTTTTTGGCATATGTTAGAGTATACAAAGACAGTTTGAGGTAAAAGGAGCATCAATTGTGCAAAGGTGTCCTTCATTAGCATTTCCAGACCTACCCCAGTCAATGTGCCTAGGTCATTTCAACCACAGTGCACAATCATGAGGTCAGGTGGTTGGAGATGTAAAAAGGTTTTAACCAAAGGCATCAATTGGTGCCACTTTAATCCTCTCTGTGCAATCCATTTAATGTCCACATTTTGCAAAGCTAGGTCTTTGTCAATACCTCTGCGTTCTGCATACCTTTTGCACCAGAAAACATAGCTGTGTCCAATAATCCACACTGAAAGCATCTTGAAGGGGTGTGGAAGTAATGAAAAGATGTCTGTAGCTGAGGTAGTCAGTTGGTAAAATGAGAGGTATGTAAAATGGTGGACAAGATGCTGTTTTTTAAAAAGTAGAGAATTGATTGGCTGTTTAAGAACATTGCACATTCAAAAATAGGTTGTATTTTACTTTTTTTGTAAAAGTATGTTTCTTATTGGATAGTAAAAAACATTTGAAAGGTACACTAGAAAGGATAAGGTAATATTTTGCAAAGACAACCACACCTGCTGTTTGTATTTGCAACATTGTATGGTGAACTTGTAAATATGGTGAACTTGTGACCTGTCAGTTAAGTTCAGTGTTCCATGAACTGTTACTATGGAAACTGGCATTATGAAGAATGGGGGTAGGGTTGAAACTTTACTGTGGCATTAAAATGTGAATTTGTAATTTATATATAAGTAATATGTTATTACAGTGACATTTCCCAAGTCAGTACTATCTTTAGAAGTGGTGTGTTATTTAAAAATAGTGGTAAATTTATTTGTAATATATTTTTGAACTCCCGAATGGATTCGCTGCTCCATCGCGTTGGTGCACGGTGGACTCGCGACTTCAAAAAATTCCAGAAGCAGTTTGGGTACTTTTAGAAGTCAGTTGGTAAGGGTTAATATGTCTAACCAACAGTACTGTTTTTTAGAATTTGAAATAATGTAGGAAGCAATGTGATTTGTTACTTACATGTATTTGTGTGGAGAAAGAGAGGGAAACTTTGCCATTACTGGTTTTGCCTTGCTGAGAGCAGTGCATTATATTGATTGTGTGCATAAGAAAATCCTTTGTGAATTTCTGATATTTCATATTCTACAAATTAATTTGGAAGGTGAGTTATAAATTTGTGAGGTGTATTATGTGTTAGCTTTATTTTTAAAGGTAAAAAATTATTCATAAACTTTGATGTTTGAAATATATTATTAAATGTAGAGATGTTTATTATAGTTTGTTTTATTGTAGTTAAATGTTGTTTGAAATACATTTTGTATAGTATTATGTGTATATTGGAATATGGATTACTGATTATGGTAGTTTGTTTTAGTGTGTGGATATGTATATTTGTAGTATACCATATAATTTTAGCTGTTCCTTTAAATTTGGAGGTGGACTCTGTCAAATATTAAGGTGTGCATGGACTTCTGCCTCATGTATGTTTCTACTTGTATATGTATTTTCATATGTCTTATACATTTTAAGGTGCATGATGTATAACAAAGAGCTGTTGTTGCTTTTTATGTGGTAGGGTCAAGAGTATGAGTACTAGTAGAATGGTGAAGCTGCAGCACAAAACTGTGCTTTGAAGGATGCTCACATAAGGTATTATTAATTAGGCTTCTTTTTTGTAGTTTGTACAAAGGTATAGTTGAATGATGCCGCATAATTTTAGATAGAATGGTGAAGATGCTGTACAAATGTGTGCTTTGAAAGATGCTCATATAAGGTGTTATTAATTAGGCTTCTTTTTTCTAGTCTGTAGAAAGGTATGTTGAATGATGCCGCATAATTTTAGATAGATTTATGAAGATGAAGCACAAATGTGTGGTTTCAAAGATGATCATACAAGGTGTTATTAATTAGGCTTCTTTTTTTGTAGTCTGTTGAAAGGTATAGTTGAAAGATGTCGCATATTTTTAGATAGAATGGTGAAGATGCAGCACAAAAGTGTGCTTTGAAAGATGCTCATATAAGGTGTTATTAATTAGGCTTCTTTTTTCTAGTCTGTACAAAGGTATAGTTGAATGATGCCGCATAATTTTAGATACAAAAGTGAAGATGCAGTATAAAAGTGTGGTTTCAAAGATGCTCATATAAGGTGTTATTAATTAGGCTTCTTTTTTTTAGTCTGTTGAAAGGTATAGTTGAAAAATGCCGCATAATTTTAGATGTTTGGTTGAAATTGTAAGTTTTTTCTTTGAAATTTTAAGGTTTGGATAGTGTTATGATACAGATATATTTATGTATGCTTTTAGTAATATGGTGAAACTTTTACTAAAGATATGTGAAGAATTTCTTATTTGTGTTTGGGTATATTGTACCTCAGTAGTCCTGCAATCACCCAAGAAGTACACATGCACTTATAAAATCACCCTGTCACTTGCTATGTAGTCATGTAAATAACCAAACATTATCCCTACAGTCATGCAATCACTGATGTGTTACCCATGTAGTCCTTTAATCCCCTTGTACTCTTTCAATCACATACGCACTTTTCTTGTACTTATGTAATCATTCAGCCAGTACTCATGTACTTTTAAAATAACCTAGTCACTACCTTTGCACTCCTGTAATCAGTCAGGCAGTATCTTAGTGGTTCAGTAATCACACAGGTGGTACTCATGAACTTATAACATCACCCACTTACTTGCTATGTAGTTCAGTAAGCCTCCAGAAGTTAGCCTTGCAAGCATGTCATTATCCAGGGTCTAGTTAAGTACTTTCCCTACAGTCATGCAATCATGCAGGCTGTACCTATGCAGTCATGTAATAACCTACACACTACCCTTGCAGTCGTAGAATCACCCATGCCCTTCTCTTGTATTCATCTATTCACCTAGGCAGTAGTCAATGACTCATTGATCCCTTCAGGTCCTATTTATATGCTTATCCATGCTGTCAATGTGTATGTTTGCACTCATGTAATTAGCTAGTCACTATCCATCTTCTCCTGCAATTATCCAGTGACTACCCTTGCACTCATACAATTACCCAAACACTACTCACAGAGTTTTGGAATCACTCAGGCAGATCTAGTGTTGTATTCCGCTTTAGGTGTCCGTATATAGGTTTTCCTGAAACATGTCCTTATATAGGCACAATTCGCATTGCCCTTATATAGGCATAGAATTCCAGTCCTTTTTTAGGCATTAGCCGTGCACTCCAAATACAGGCATGGTCACCGACATCCGTCCACCCTAACCGCACACAACGATTTTTTAGAAACCAGACCCTTAAGCTTCGGGAGATCCCCTAGCACAGGACTATTGATTTCTCCAAGAACTCATCTATTATGTATGAACCATTATACCTTAAGGGTTCATTCCTGACGTCTTCCTCTGTCCGACTTCACGTCAATGCACCAAGGCACCTACCAGGTATAAATATACCTTCCCTTGCCCAAGCAAGTCAGAGGAGACCTCGACTTCAGAGGAGCCCGTATCCCGGCCTGACGCACTGAGAAGACGCTGTCATCCCTGCTCGCAGAGAATCCAGCTTCCAGTGTTCTGACTCCCTTCGCGGGGTGTTAGAGTTCCAGACCCAGGAATGAGATTCCCACCTCTCTCATTCTCAAGGTATGGAGCTGACTAGAACCTAGCGGGACTCTTGGCATACTAAACTTAACATACTCTTAGTATACCATACTAGAGAATACTCCGCCTACTTCTTACCTTTCCCTACACCTAGATCAAGTTAGGTACACTGGGGTAGAACTAGCTTAGAGAAGCATCATATGAGTACTCGCATTTTTAGCTCATGTTTTTTATGTACGTGAATATATGCTAAAAGATAATGCTAGCGCAGTATTATTTATTTCTACTGCTTACGCTGTACATTATTTATCTTGCATACTGTCTTGTGATCATAACAGCACATATCTCTTACACGAGAAACAAGACTGTTCAATAAATCCTTTTATTGAAAACGCCCGTCTTTCCTTTCTGTGTAACTCTGCGGAAACTAAGCATGCACGATTGACTGAGTGAAACTGTTATCTATTGTTTCCACGATTCTGAGAAGTGTTCCGATTCTAAAGGGAAACAAAGTAGTCATGTTTATGCGGTTGCCAGAAACTACTCCCTTCTTGTTCCAAGGAGTTTCTAGTGGCCTCTGAGCTAGCTGGCACAAAGTAATTAAGTTTAATATACTCGATAGGGACATACCGACCTCAGTCCTATGTCAAACCTATAAGGTATATTATTCCAATGCGCAGAGCCTATTAGGGAAATAGGAACTACACTACATGGTGCCCAAACGTTTGGTAAGGCAGTAATTTAACGCTAGATACTGAGTAACTCAGTCGTGCTTTTCCCAGAGACCCCTACTCACATACTCCATAAGACGTCTGGAGTGGGTAGGGTTAAATATCCGCCAAAGCTAAATAGGACAAAAAACCCTATAGATTAGCTATTTTGGTTTGTTCAACGTTGAAGGATACAGTGTTCCAAAATATTGTGCACCTTATCTTTTTTTTTCCTTGAAACTTGTTCTACATTTTTCAAAAAACAAATGTCCCTGAACGGGGACAATAACACCGGGAACGGTGTAGCTGTGACTGACCCAGACGTAGCAGTTTTTAACATTACAGGTTTAAATGACACCGAGGAGGGTGTTATAGACATCCATCCAAACTTAAGAAGAGCCATCACTCTAAAACTTATAAAACACGGCCTGCCACCAAGAGGCGGTAGAGCAGTTTTCGTGATAGAGGCACACAAATCATTTCAGACAGAGGTATTCTATTCATGGATAATATTCCCTGAATCAAATTCAGTAACAAAACTGTTTCACTTCTAAAAAGAAGATGAACCACCAGAGGAATATATTCCTTTCGAGGATATCGAAATTCCACTAACATACCAGGAGCATCAGCTCTGGTTTAAAGGCGCCCTAAAACATCACAGAAACATTACCAGGCTCGGTCCACTAGGTAGACCAGGAGCAACATGGCCCATTCTAGCCGGCTACACTCCTCATCCTGACCTCGATATAATGTCAGACGAGGAATTACTTACTCAACTTACAGAGTTAATAAAAATCTACAGACAATTAGTCCAATATGTCATGCGGACTTTCACAGTCCAACCACCATTGACCATTCCAAATCAAACCCCTCACCAGGGGAATACACTAAAAATTACTCCACAGACTTTATACGCAGTCATGGGTAAAATGCCCACAAAACATGAGCAAATTCCATTCTGGATAGCTCAAACAATTACTCAAATAGAAGCAGTATTTCCAAATACTAGCCCTTATGAGAAACACAGAATCCTAACAATCTGTTTACCAATGGGGATCACACCACAACTGGAAGATTGCACCACTTGGGGCGCAGTCTTTGCTGCCATCTATACTAAAACACATGGTGTTCCGTCATTTTCAGTAATACCAGATGTCCTGAAACAAATTCAAAACAAATACGGGGCAGAGCCTGCTTTGAATTTAGGTATGAAATTACTGAAAAATTTCGACCAGGTCTCAACAATAATATTATCTAATATTAAAGGGGAGGCAGCAGCAGTGGCGATCCGCCAACGATTAAGGGAATTTGATGTTACAGAACATCAAACTGAACTACCCAGAATAATAGAACAATCATATGCTGAATTAGGCAGAGATAGTTTGGGTGGAAGACCATTTAAGCCAAAACTATCTGAAAGTCCTGAGAAGGACTCTATTAAACAAAATCCTACATCTTCTAAAAAGAAATGGGAAACTAACAAACAAATTTCAAAAGAGAAACGTTCTCAATCCCGAGGTAGGTCTCCTCAAATGGAGCCCTCTGAAAGGAGGTATAACCTCAGGAATAGGGATAATTTGAAAAAACCTGACAGGTATCAAGATACTGATACATGTTCCTCTCGTACCATTCAGATATCGTCACAGACATCGGAAAGAAGAGGACGGTCAGAACACAGAGAAGAACGCGTCAAATCGAAAGACGACAAACACGTTCAGAAAAATAAATCAAAACCTCAATTCTCAAAGAAGAAGGTAGCAGGTCTGAAGATCAGACATGCCGAGAATACTGAGAACACAGCTCAAGAACGGAGAATGGGCTCAGACAATGCTGGACAGTGCAGCAGAAGTCACAATAGCTCGCCAGAACCTGAGGGAACTTCTGGAGATAGTGGACTTGAATGAGTACACTACAGTAGAGACTGTAGACACCAGGGTTAGTACTCCACAAAAGTTATATGAAATAACACTCCGAATGGAGGGAGACATACCAAGAAAAGTGAAGTTACTCTTTTGGGAGAAACTATCAAGGGGCTATGATATACTTCTAGCAGAAAAAGACTGGCCACCACAATTTGTCAGGGAGTGCCCACATGGCGAGGACATTATTATGCCTACCTTCTCCAACCATATTCCAATTCACCTAAAATATACTTATGCCAGGAAATGGGCAGTTGCCCAGGCCCCAGCATTATATAAAAATCATGTAGGATGGGATGAGGACTCATCTCACCACAAAATACATCTAAAACATGAACCTACTGCACAAAGGCAGTACCCAATAAAGCAAGAAGCTAAAAAACAGGTCAGGGAGATCTTAGATCAACTTGAATACCAAGGGTATTGATTGAAACATGCACCTCCTCAATGAACAATCCTTTGTTTCCTGTCTCCAAACCAGACAATACATATCGTCCAGTTTTGGATTACAGACACTTGAACACTTGTTCTAAAACATTTGCAGTGCAAAATGCACATAGTACAGCATAAATGAATAACATTGTGCGTAAAAAATATAAAACCACATTGGACATTTCAAATGGTTTCTTTTGTCAAAACATAGCACCTGAAAGCAGGTACTTGACAGCTTTCTCAATAATGGGGACCCAGGGTCAATTTTGTAGACTCCCAAAGGGTTCAAGAACAGCCCGAGGTTATTCTCAGCGAGGGTAACAGAGTTACTACAAATTTATGATAATGAGGCATTGTCATATGTCGATGACATCTATCTGACAGACGATGACCTGGATAGGAACTTGAACAGGGTGAACACCATTATACTGGGCTTCGCCTCTGAGGGCTACAAATTCAACTTAAAAAAATACAGAATTGCCCATCTCAATGTCCTTTTTCTAGGATATGAGCTTTCAAGTGAAGGCAAGAGCTTGGCAGCTAACTTTTTAGAAAGGTGTGCGCTGCTCCAACCTCCAAAAACGCTGAAAAACTTACAATCCATCTTGGGTTTCCTGAATTTTTGAAGAACATACATTCTAAATTACGCAGAAAGGGTTAAACCCCTTTACGCACTAATTAAACCTGATTTTTTAATCAAACATTGGACACAGGAACACACAGAGATCCTGCGTTCTCTCCAAGCTAACATGTTAGCAACAAATCACTTACAAACACGCGTAAGTCAACGCAATTTAGTGATCCGAATAATTTCGGGACAATGCGGTTTCACCTATTTAACATTTAATGAGGGTGAAAAAGTACCAATAGCATACAAATCACATTTGTATACACAAGCAGAAATGCGCTTCACTTCAACAGAAAAAATACTGACAGCAGTTCAAACCGCTGTAGCAAAAGAAAGAGCTCTAGCCCAAGGGAAACGCATTATTGTCGTAACTCCAGTACTGGCCTTAGAGGCGGTTACAAAAGCGAGCATTCCAAATGCAAAAGCTTTACATCCTAGATGGATATAATGGGTTAATTCTCTTGCTGCAACAGATGTTGAATATGTTTTTGATCCAGATTTAAAAACACAAGCGTTCCTGCAATATGAACAAGAATGTCCTCTGCCCACTGAAATTCTGCCTCTCGATCAGTATGAATTCATAATTTACACTGACGGATCCGCACAACCCGCTACAGGGAGTAAGCAAGCTTACAGTGCAGCATGTGCAATCGTTAAAGGTCGCATGCGCGCTGGTATCTTCATACCAATGGTCACTAAAACTCAATCTCTAGGAGATTGTACAGCTCAGCGAGTTGAACTACAAGCATTCAAACTGGCACTTGAAAGTACAGATCGCGAATTCCCCACACTCATAGTATGCGATTCTTTCTACTGTGTGCAGTCGTATAATGAATATATACAACATTGGCTTGAAAACGGGTTCAAAGATGCAAAAGGTGGCACAATAAAGCTTAAAACGCTTTGGGAACAAGTAGTTCAGTTAAAAGACGAACTACCAAAGGCTCACATGATACACACACTGAGTCATCAACGTGATGGCGTTCACGTTGCAGGGAATTCATTGGCTGACAAAGCCGCAAAGGGGGCTGTTCAGACGGCTTCCGTAGCTGCAATCACTCATTCAAAAACGAGGATAGACAGTGAGATAATGTTGGCTGTCAATGCTTCAAGCAAAGGCAGTGGTGCAGCGTTACCAAAAAAGTTTCCACTCAAGAACTCTTATGTAATTGATGCAAACAACGTTCCTTTTGCTCGAATCCCTGTAGTGGGGGATAGGGTAATTCCAAACAAGGAACGTAGATTAGGACTAATCCTAGCAGCACACGAAGGGATAGCCTCTGCCCATGCAGGTATTTCTGCAACAGTATCTTTACTTAAACAAAGATATTGGTGGCCTGGCATTAGGAAACAAACCAAGAACTAGGTTCTGGAATGTGAAATATGCCAACAGATTAAAGTCTCCACAGTGAAACGCCCTGCGCAGACACCCCTGTTAATCTCAGACAAACCATTAGCTTGTGTTTACCTGGACCACTGCGGTCCCCTGCAAAGGGACGGTAACTATAAATATATCATGGCCGCAGTGGATTCGTGCTCAAGGTTCCTATGGATATGGCCTCAGCGCTCGGCTGACGCTCGAACTGTTATAAAAGATTTGCGAGTCTTTATCGGCACATACGCAATAGGCAGGCTACATTCTGACCAGGGCCCTGCGTTTAGCTCTCGGGCTTACAAAGAAGCCATGGCCAGCCTGGGCGTTGCATTGCGGTACTCCTCTCCATTTCATCCTGAGGGAAATTCTGTTGTGGAAAGGAAAAACTGGGACATAAAGCAGTCTATAACAGCTAGGGTATTAGGTTCGGGTGATGGGTGGGTCAAACATCTATTTGGGGTCCAACGCTAATTAAATAACTTGCCAAGAAGTTCTCTGGGGGGGTCACTCCATATGAGGTCCTATTTGGGACAAGAATGTGGGTTCCTGATCTCGAATGTAAAGGCACAGTGGTGGAAAATAAACCCTTTGATATCAAAGATCGTTTGGCTGTTTTACAGGATCTAAATGAACTAAGATCGAAACAAAGCAACGTGTTCCTGAAGCAAACCACCACTGGAGAAAAACCGGCAGTCCCAGCAAGGCCTGTCTGGATCCCAAAAGTTGGAGTTCTAGTCAGAGAGAAGATTGCGGACAAGAAGGAATTTGGACCTTCTTACAGACAACCAGTACCTGTCCTAGCCATACACGGAACAAAAACAGTACTTCTGCCACCCCTTGCTGGAAAAAAGGAGAAAAGATTTGTGTCAATCGACCTCATCAAACCACAGTATGTGGCCAATACTAAATAGTAGGCCTCGTGGACTCCGACCTAGTAGCAGACGCACTCCTCTCGCTACTATCCAAGAGGTTCAGACTGAAAGACTCATAACCATTGGGAATTCAGCAGTACCAGATGAAGGACTATGCAACAATGCTATGGAACTCATCCCTCTTGACACTCAAAATAACAGTTCGTCCAAATACACCTGTTTACACCAATGTAGCAAGTGATCAACTGGTTTCATCGATTTCAACAAATCCTAATGCAATTCCAACAATTGACAGAACTGCTTCTGGCTATTTCATTAACTTTGATACGTTTTCTGAGGATCCGAGCGAGCCTGAAACGACGCCATCATCAAAAACTTTTAAACAACAAGTACAAGACTTTTTTCATTTTCTGAGAAAGACTTATCTGGTTTCACCATGGATTGAACTGTGGATTATTTCTGGAATATTTTTCTTTCTGCTTTGGCTAGCTCTAGTTATGACTATCAGCGTGCTTTTATAAACGGCAGATACATCCATTTGGACACTGAAAGTAAAGATGTGAACTTACTTTTGAAACCACACAAATCATCCCATCGTGAAGCAAGAGACTTGTCAGCAGTGAACATCACAGCCGTTCCTATACATGATGGTATAGTGTGGGACAAGACAGATTACGATATCTTCGGCCCTACGGAACTGTTGAACATTCCACATTTATTTAAAAATTCATTAAGTGATTTTATTTCATCCAGTACCTATTCAGATGATTGAGTCTTTGAAACTGTGAATGATTTGATGTTTGATCTAGAAAGGTCTGCTGCATTTTCTAATAATGAATATTTAGAGGGTTCATCAGATTATGAACAGCTGTATTGCTATAATCATTATGGTCATCATTTCTTGCATAAATCTGCAACACCTACAAATGTGTTTATGTTTAACCAATGGGAGCGTTGTCCTGCACCACCAAAAGGTAGTTCAAAAACATTTGCTAACAAGTTTCCATATTTTTCAGGGTACAATACATCTGATCCAGAAACATTTTACTACAAAAATGTAAACAAAACAGGACTGAAAATTATGTTAACTAATACAAAACATATTTACTCTGCAGCATTTATTGCCCAACTGTCTAGACATGGTTTCGACTTGTGGAAAGGCACAATAGACACAAAATCTGTCTGGGGTTCTAAAGATTGGCAAGTACAGGGGATAGAAGCTTTGTTTCGAGCCTGTATCATCCCACAGCAAATTATGTTTTTGAATGACACTGTGCAACAAACGTCTTGCCCTGGTTTAGCCAAGATCAAAGACATGAAAACACCTTCTGTACCTACACCTGCCAGTAATAACAATACACAGGCAGCAGTTACAGTTGACACAATAGTACAACTCAACAGAACAAATCCTGATTGGAGAAAATGGTTGATCTGGCCCACAGACACAAACATCTGTCAAGCGATATTCCTGAATAAAACACAGGGGTTTACTATCCATAGGCCAGACCCAAGATATGTCCAAAGACAACATCCGGGGGTAGTAACAACATACAGTGTAGGAAAATTATGCCTCGATTGGCTACAAAAATCTACACTTAAGGATGTGAAACAACACTTATCTTTACTTAAAGAAGACGCAGACCTTAGGGAATTCTTGCTTGGACCAAGAAAACCGCGTCAAAAACGTTTCATATATGCCGGCATCTATGCTGCTTATAATGAAGCATGGAAGGTTTCACAGGTAGAGGCCGCAGCACGAATATGTGAACTTGATCGTATTAATTTAGAGAAAACTCTCACTGTGGTCGACAATGGGTTAACAACTTTGTCATCCAGAATTTATTCATTGGACAACATTGTATCCTCTACTATTGACATACTGGAACAAGATTTAGCCATGTTACAACAAGGCCAATCACAGTTACGTTCTATTATGTTATTAAGCTGGACGCTGCAATCTTTGCGTGCGGGCTATGTGCCTTGGCGTTTTATCAACACGTCGGCTCTGTTTGCAGAATACAATCTAACTGATAAACAGATCGAACTGGCACAAAGGGGAGCAAAGTATACAGTGCTGAGCATTGAAAAACTGGACAAATTACCATTTACAGTACAGAAAAACCAGCTACAGAATGGCTTATTCATGGCAAAATCACTCTGCCTGTCACTACTTTTCAGTTTCAGTATTGCCTCAAACAGATGCAAGCAGGCAAATATGAAAGGTTGGGTAAAGAATACATTAAGACATCCTGGAATTTACCTTTCAACTACAGATGTTGGAGTGGGGTTCGTGAAGTGTTTTTAAGCGGTACACACTGTGAAAGGGCATTAAGCGGTTCGCTCTTATGTCAGGACATTTCTTTACACGGGGCTTGTAATGGTTCTGTGGCAAAGCTGAGGCACGTAGCTGTCGTGGGTAACGTGGAACCGTGACCCCTGGGCACCGAGAACTTTTGCAAGTGCATCCTCTTCCTGGGCTCCCACGAAGTTGTGCATTGGGCTCCGAGTAGCCCCCGCCTCCAGCACCGACTGCACCGAAGATCACTGGCCTCCACTCCACAAGTGTCCTGTGAGCCAGCTCCAAGTGCGTCCACTTGAGGCTCCTTCGCGGTCTCTAGTCCGTTGGCTAGTGGGCCCTCCCGAAGGCAACTCTTCTTCTGCTTGGGCTTCCCTGGTTGCGCCAGACGTGCCCTGACTTACCCTTGCTGGGTGAGTCCCTCAGACCTTGCTGGTCTGCATCACCATCCTTTCTTTGTTTCCACATTACTTGCCGTTGCCAAGGCTTGTTGGGTCCAGTACGGCCGACGACACCTCAGCAATCGACAGACGTTGTATCATAGTTCGAATCCAGCTCCTGGTCATCGTCGACACCTCCTGTACCTAGTGGCTGAAGAGACAAGACGACCATCAACCAACCTGAAGCACCCGACATCGGTGGGCATCCGCTCATCGCCTTCCTGGTCACTGGCTAGTGACCCAGACTCTGTCCCCTCTGCTTTCAGGTTCTTCAGATCTTCGATCCACCCTTGGATCCACCCGGACACTTTTGACTTGGCCGCCAGCAGCACTTTTCAGCAGATCGCCATTGAAAACTACGACGAAACCCGACACCGAAAGACACCTATGCACCCGACTTCCCTGGGTGAGGTAACTCAAGTACTCCAGTTCTCCCGTGGGTATTGACTCTAGAACTGCCTAGTTCTAAAGGGGTTTGCTCCAAGTCCTCCTCTAAGTGTCCTTTCCTTTTAAAAATCCAACCGCGACTTTCCCCATAGAAGTCAACGGCGGCTCGCGGCTGTGTTCCCACACTGCACGTGTCCCCCGTGGGTCCCCTGTGTCACTATCTTGGGTGGTTCCTTGAGGGCCAAGCACTTCTACAGGCTCTAGGCCTTGTGTCTAGCTCAGTCGTGGTTCTTATACCACTTTTTTGGTATATGGTTTGGTACGCCCCTAGGGCTCAAACGTGTATTTGTGCTATTACTGTTGATATTTCACTTGTAACTTATGTACTTCGAACTCTAGCCTCATAAAGAGACTAGAGGGGTGTGTTTAAGACTAAATACATATAATTTATATATATACCTGGTGTGGTCCTCTTTCATTTGGTCACTCAAGAGATTATAGACTGGTAAAACAAGCTGCTTTACATTCCTTCAAGCCTTAGCCTGAAGGCTGCTCTCCATAGCTACCACTAGGATAGCTTTCATTAAAGGTTGTCTTTAACCTATCTCCATAAGGGGTTGTTTGGACTGGTACAAGGTGCCCACTTTAATTAGTGGACAGCATATACCAGGCCAACTTCTCACATTGGTGGCAGCGGTGGGATTCCAGCTTGCTATTGTTTTACCAGATAATCTCAATTGAATTGATCAACTGAAAACCACTAAGGGTACCTTAGGTACATATAATAACAAGCTTAGTATACAGTAAGTTCTACTGAACTTAGAGTTGTGTGTTAAGGGCTAGACCACGCTTTCTACAACTCAAGAGAGTTTAGTAGGCCACACTAGAGTAGGTAGTGCATACACCACACCTCACTAGTAATATCTTCACTACCAGGAACCAGTGGGCTCCTGCCATCCAAATATGACAACCTCCCATTCTTGGAATTGAGAGAGTTGTGCAAGATTAGGAAGTTGAAGACTGGCAAAAGTGCCAACACCCAACGTCTCATGGAGATGCTTCTGCTAGATGATCTCAGAAGACCCCTAGGGTCTGCTAGGGTAGGCAGAGAGGGTGGGGCAGAAGATGAGGAAGGGGCCAGGGGTGAACATACCCAGGACCTGACCTCTGAAACTGGCCAGGAGGATGACAATGATCCTGACCTGGAAAATGCAGCTACTCCTGAGGATGAGGAGGAGGCGCAAGATGACCTCCCCTTTGTCCCCCCAGGAAGAGTTGTGAGTGTGCCCAGAAGGTCTAGATCTCCTTCTCAGGAGTCTAACACTCTGACACCTCAGTAGGGACCTCTGTTTCCTCTCATAGGAGGGAATCCTCTCATGAGAGGAAAGAGAGACTGCTCAAGTATGAGGAAGCTCAGTTGAGAATCAGAAGAGAGCAGTTGGCTATAGACAGGGAGTCCCTAGAGCTTCAAAGGCAAAGAAGAAAGTTGGGACTAGAGTCCCATGGTGGCAGCAATTTCCCTAGTGGTAGGGAAAGGTCTTATGACCATAGAAACCTGAGCAAGATTGTCCCGCCCTACCAGAGTGGGGATGACATCCACAAATGGATAACTGCACTGGAGAGGGCCTGTAAAGTACAGAGGGTCCCTCAGGAGCAGTGGGCAGCAATCTTGTGGCTCTCGTTTGCAGACAAAGGTAGAGATAAGCTCCTCACTGTTAGAGAAGAGGATGCTGATAATTACCAAGTCTTAAAAAGTGCATTGATTGATGGGTTTGGCCTAACAACTGAACAATACAGGTTAAAGTTCAGAGATACCCAAAAAACACAGAATCAAGACTGGGTGGACTTTGTTGATTGTTCTGCTAAGGCTCTGGAAGGTTGGTTAGTGGGCAGTAAGGTATGTGACTTCAAAGGATTGTACAATCTTATCATGAGGGAGCAGATTCTTAATAACTGTCAAAATCAGCTGTTGCATCAGTACCTGGTGGACTCTGATCTGACCTCTCCCCAAGAATTGGGAAAGAAGGCAGACAAATTAGTCAGAACCAGGGTGAGGCAGAAGGTACAGAACCAAGGTGGTGACCCAAAGAAGGAAGATTCTAAAAACTCTGATAAGGGTGGGGAGAAGGGTAAAGACCAGAAGTCTTCACAAGGCCCCCAAAAATCTTCTTCAGGTGGGGATTCACAGTCTAACAAGGGAAAAGGCCAAAAGAAACCATGGTGCAAAGTCTGTAAGCAAAATACACACTGGACCAGTGATTGCACCAAGTCCAAAGACTCTATTCCAGCCACCACCAATGCCCCTAAGGCACCTGTTCCCCCTAGTACAGTTACAAATGGTGGTGGGAGTACTCAAGCTAAGGGTTTAGTAGGGTTGACCCTGGGTAATGAGATGAGCTCTGGCTTAGTCAGAGAACTCACTCAGGCTGTCCTAGTCTGTGATGGAGGCATGGATGTGACCTCCTCTGTGAGTCCCAGTAATCTGGGGAAGTACAGGCAACAGCCATTGATTAATGGAAAAGAGGCTTTGGCATTCAGGGACACAGGAGCAAGTGTCACCATGGTGACACAAGATCTTGTGGATCCTGGGCAGATTATACTTGGTGAGATGTACCAAGTGACCAATGCTAGCAGTGTCAGAACAGACCATACTCTGGCACTTGTTAACTTCTCCTGGGGAGGGGTAACTGGCCTTAAGAAGGTTGTGGTAAGTGCAGACCTACCAGTTGAATGCTTGCTTGGCAATGATCAAGAAACTTCAGCTTGGGCAGAAGTGGAGCTCAGGACCCATGCAGAAATGCTGGGCATTCCTGCAGATGTGTTTGCTGTGACCAGGTCACAGGCCAAAATGTCTAACACTGAACAGGCCTTGGATCCTGGAACAATGGACCAAGTGCCATCCAAGAGGAAGAGTAGTAGGGTCAAGGCAGTGCCTTCCCCCTTGGCTCAGAAGGAAGATAAGTCTCTTGAGGGAGAGGATCTCAGTCCTGAGGAAGGAACTGTCCCAGAGGAGCTTGAGCCTGATCAGGTTGAGTTCTTAGGGACAGGGGGCCCTTCCAGGGCAGATCTGAGCCAGGAGCAGCAGAGCTGCCCCTCTCTTGAACCCCTCAGACAGCAAGCTGCTGCTGAAGCTGCTGGGATTGCTAGTGGTCCCCATAAAGTGTATTGGGATGATGGACTCTTGTACTCAGAGTGTAGAGACCCCAAGCCTGGTGCCACCAGGAGGTTGGTTATACCTCTGAAGTTCAGGGGCTTCCTATTGACCCTAGCCCATGATATTCCCCTAGCAGGTCACCTGGGCCAGAACAAGACTTGGGACAGAATTGTCCCTCACTGTCACTGGCCCCACATGTCTAAAGACACAAAGGAGTTTTGTCGCTCCTGTGTAACCTGCCAGGCCAGTGGCAAGGCAGGTGGCACAACAAAGGCCCCCCTGATACCACTACCTGTGGTGGGGGTTCCCTTTGAAAGGGTGGGGATTGACATTGTTGGTCCCATGGATCCCCAAACAGCATCTGGGCACAGGTTTATCCTGGTGGTGGTGGACCATGCCACCAGGTACCCAGAGGCTATTCCCCTTAGGACCACTACAGCACCTGTGGTGGCAAGAGCCCTCCTGGGAATTTTCTCAAAAGTGGGCTTCCCTAAGGAGGTTGTATCAGACAAGGATGCAAACTTTATGTCTGGATACTTGAAGGCAATGTGGAAGGAGTGTGGAGTGACTTACAAATTCACCACACCCTATCACCCACAATGCAATGGTTTAGTTGAGAGATTCAACAAAACCTTAAAGGGCATGATCAAAGGGCTCCCAGAAAAGCTTAGGCGAAGATGGGACATACTCTTGCCCTGCCTTTTGTTTGCATACAGGGAGGTGCCTCAAAAGGGGGTTGGCTACAGCCCTTTTGAACTTTTGTTTGGCCAGGGGTCCATTGTGTCAGGGGTCCATTGTGCCTGGTGAAGGAAGGATGGGAGTTACTTCTCAAGCCCCCAAAGCAGGACATAGTGGACTATGTACTTGGTCTCCGCTCCAGGATGGCTGAGTACATGAAAAAGGCAACTAAAAACCTTGAGGCTAGCCAGGAACTGCAAAAAAGCCTGGCATGACCAAAAGGCTGTACTGACTGTTTACCAGCCAGGACAGAAGGTGTGGGTGTTGGAGCCAGTGGCCCCAGCAGCTCTCCAAGACAAATGGAGTGGACCCCATACCATTGTTGAACAGAAGGGTGAGCTTACCTATTTGGTAGACCTAGGAACACCCAGGAGTCCCCACAGGGTTCTCCATGTCAACAGATTGAAACCATATGTGGACAGGGCAGACATGGGCTTGCTCATGGCTACTGATGAGGGACAGGAGGAAGAGAGTGACCCACTCCCTGGCCTGCTCTCACAGAACCCTGATGATGGGTCAGTGGATGGTGTAGCCTTAGCAGGCAGCCTCACTGCCCAGCAGCAAACTGATTGCAGACAGGTGCTCAATCAGTTCAGGCATATGTTCTCTCTGACTCCAAGTCAGACCACCTGGTGCACTCATGAAGTGGACACTGGGGACAGTCTGCCTATTAAAAATAAGATTTATAGGCAACCTGACCATGTCAGGGACTATATCAGGACAGAAGTCCAGAAGATGTTGGATTTGGGAGTTATTGAACCCTCAGATTGCCCTTGGGCTAGTCCAGTGGTCCTTGTGCCAAAACTTCACACCAGTGGTGGGAAAAGAGAGATGAGGTTTTGTGTGGACTACAGGGGTCTCAATGCAGTCACTAGGACTGATGCCCATCCAATACCCAGGGCAGATGAGCTAATAGACACTTTGGCCTCAGCCAAGTATCTAAGCACATTTGACCTAACAGCTGGCTACTGGCAGATCAGGCTAGCTGATGATGCAAAGCCAAAAACAGCATTCTCAACCCCTAGTGGGCATTATCAATTTGTGGTAATGCCCTTTGGTCTGAAGAATGCACCTGCCACTTTTCAGAGGTTGGTGAATACAGTCCTTACAGGTCTGGAAGCCTATAGTGCAGCATATCTAGATGATATTGCTGTCTTTAGCTCCACCTGGGATGATCACCTGGTCCACCTCAGAAATGTTTTGGAGGCCCTGCAAAAGGCAGGCCTCACTATCAAGGCCGCCAAGTGCCAGATAGGGCAGAGTCAGGTTGTGTACCTGGGCCACCTTGTGGGTGGAGGCCAGGTTCAACCACTGCAGAGCAAAATCCAGACCATCATGGACTGGGTTGCTCCAACTACCCAGACTCAGGTGAGAGCCTTCTTAGGCCTGACTGGGTAGTATAGGAGATTTGTCAAGGGGTTGGATCATTAGTGACACCCCTGAATGACTTAACTTCCAAGAAAATGCCCAAAAAGGTTCAGTGGACAGCTAACTGTCAAAAGGCATTTGATGACCTGAAGCAGGCCATGTGCACTGCTCCCATTCTCCAGAGTCCTGATTACTCCAAGAAGTTCATTGTCCAAACAGATGCATCTGAATTGGGGGTAGGGGCTGTACTGTCACAATTGAATGATGACGGTCTGGATCAGCCAGTAGCTTTTATTAGCAGAAGGCTGACCCCTAGAGAGAAACGTTGGTCAGACATTGAGAGGGAGGCCTTTGCTGTGGTCTGGGCTCTGAAGAAGTTGAGGCCATACTTGTTTGGTACTCACTTCCTTGTTCAAACAGACCATAAGCCCCTCTTATGGCTAAAACAAATGAAGGGTGAAAACCCCAAACTGCTTAGGTGGTCCATTTCCCTACAGGGGATGGACTTTACAGTGGAACATAGACCTGGAGGTAACCATGCCAATGCAGATGGACTCTCTAGGTATTTCCACTTAGAACATGAAGACTCAACTGGTCAAGGTTAGTTTAATGTCCCTGCGTTTGGGGGGGGGGTTGTGTAGGAGAGTAGGATCTGCTTCACATGGGTACCCCCACTTTTTGCTGATGCTTCACTGTTTTTCGACTTTAGTCTGGCTGGGGCCTTGCTAATCAGAACCCCAGCCTAACTGCTTCCTCTCTAAAATGGTTTCCATGTACCTTAGGTACATCTTTGATTGGAATCTGGAGTGCCCTTATAAGTCCCTAGTATATGGTATACTATGTACCCAGGGCATAGGTACCCCAGAGGCCTACCAGGGGCTGAAGCATGTATTATGCCACCCCTGGAAGGCCAGCCAAAATGACACCACAGGTCTGCTACTGCAGCCTGGGTAAGGTGGTGCATGCACCCCTTACTGTGATATAGGCTACCTATATCACTACCATTGCACACACATATAAACCTATAAGTCACTCCTATGGCAGGCCTTACCAATCCTGAAGGCAGAGTGCGTGGTTTTTATGTGAGAGGGTGCCCCTGCATGAGCAGAGCCCCTCTGCAGCGTTCGGAGTCCATCCTCTGATGCTGTTTGTGGTACAGCCTAACCATATACTCTTAAGTGCATTATATCCTCGCGGTACAATGCTAACATTGGACTGGCTGCACCAAAACATGTCAAGTTTGGTGTCAAACACCTTGGAATACTACCCCCCCCGCCAGTCCTGGCGGCGGGGGTAGCATTCCACCCTTCTAGAGGGAGAGACATGTACACACCGGCATACCCGGTATCATCTTTTCAGAGCCCTGGCATCACAAAATGGATGCCGCTGCCACAGACACAGGTCTGGCCTCCTGCTGCTGACCGAAACTCCGGCAGGGGAGGCCTGGACAATATGTTTCCTGTCACAGGGAGGTGTAACCACCTCCCCAGACAGGATTATGTGTATTGGGGCTGGGCGGGAGCACTCGCTGGTTCTTTGAAGACCAGCACTGGGGCACATTTGGTGTCCCTGTGCATAGTCCAGTTCAAACCGGTTGCAGGGGCTGCCTGCCCCTGCTCTGGCGCGAAACTGGACAAAGGGAATGGGTGTAACCACCCCTCTTCCCTGACCCTCCCATAGGTGGGTCCCCAGAGTATGTCCAACCCCCTACCTTAGTATAAGTATGGGACCCCAGTCCTTAGGACTTTAGATTACCCTGGACGAAACTCTGAAGCCGAATCCTGGACCTTCGACGCTTTACTTCAAGATTAGAGGACTGAAGAATCTCCCTTGGGTTCAAGGAGTGACTCCCCTGCTTTGCAGGCACCTAAGAAACAATTGTCCGGTCTGCATCGCTGAAGCTCCCGATGGACGCCGAAGTCTTTGCATCACCAGAGGTGGATTTCCAGACTTTCCCGAGGCTGCCCTGAGACCCCAACAAAGCTGAGGCACGTAGCTGTTGTAGGTAACGTGGAACCGTGACCACTGGGCAACAAGAACTTTTGCAAGTACATCCTCTTCCTGGTCTCCCACGAAGTTGTGCATTGGGCTCCGAGTAGCCCCTGCCTCCAGCACCGACTGCACTGAAGATCACTGGCCTCCACTCCACGAGTGTCCTGTGAGCCAGCTCCAAGTGCGTCCACTCAAGGCTCCTTCGCAGTCACTAGTCTGTTGGCTAGTGGGCCCTCCTGAAGGCAACTCTTCTTCTGCTTGGGCTTCCCTGGTTGCTCCAGACGTGTCCTGACTTACCCTTGCTGGGTGAGCCCCTCAGACTTTGCTGGTCTGCATCAACGTCCTTTCTTTGTTTCCACGTGACTTGCCGTTGCCAAGGCTTGTTGGGTCCAATCCGGTCGCCGATACCTTAGCAATCGACAGACTTTGTGGGACAGCTCGAATCCAGCTCCTGGTCATCGTCGACACCTCTTGGACCTCGTGACTGAAGAGACAAGACAACCATCAACCAACCTGAAGCACCCGATATCGGTGGGCATCCGCTCATCGCCTTCCTGGTCACTGGCTAGTGACCCAGACTCTGTCCCCTCTGCTTTCAGGTTCTTCAGATCTTCGATCCACCCTTGGATCCACCCGGACACTTTCGACTTGGCCGCCAGCAGCACTTTTCAGCAGATCGCCATTGAAAACGACGACGAAACCCGACACCGAAAGACACCTATGCACCCGGCTTCCCTGGGTGAGGTAACTCGAGTACTCCAGTGCTCCCGTGGGTATTGACTCTAGAACTGCCTAGTTCTAAAGGGGTTTGCTCCAAGTCCTCCTCTAAGTGTCCTTTCCTTTTAAAAATCCAACCGCGACTTTCCCCATTGAAGTCAATGGCGGCTCGCGGCTGTGTTCCCACACTGCACACGTCCCCCGTGAGTCCCCTGTGTCACTACCTTGGGTGGTTCCTTGAGGGCCAAGCACTTCTACAGGCTCTAGGCCTTGTGTCTAGCTCAGTCGTGGTTCTTATACCACTTTTTTGTTATATGGTTTGGTATGCCCCCTAGGGCTCAAACGTGTATTTGTGCTATTACTGTTGATATTTCACTTGTAACTTATGTACTTCGAACTCTAGCCTCATAAAGAGACTAGAGGGGTGTGTTTAAGACTAAATACATATATTTTATATATATACCTGGTGTGGTCCTCTTTCATTTGGTCACTCAAGAGATTATAGACTGGTAAAACAAGCTGCTTTACATTCCTTCAAGACTTAGCCTGAAGGCTGCTCTCCATAGCTACCACTAGGAAAGCTTTCATTAAAGGTTGTCTTTAAACTCTCTCCATAAGGGGTTGTTTGGACTGGTACAAGGTGCCCACTTTAATTAGTGGACAGCATATACCAGGCCAACTTCTCACACTGGGTAAACTAACATTGGCTGAGGAGCTCGATTTTTTAAGTCTGGACCGTCGGCAAATATTGAGGCTGCAGAACCCCAAACGCATACCAGACAAAGCAGAAACCAAAGAAGAAGAGCATGGCGGAAACTCAGCAAACACAAGAATCAAGAGGCGACAATGGCGGAGTAATTTTAACTATGGACAGACGAGAGTGGATATTTTTTAATTCATCCGAAAATTGAAGCTCACCAAATACTTTACCATCAAGGAAGGTCTGGACCGAAATATAAGAGGACCCCAGAATACAAATCCTGATCAAGACAATCTACAGGTATCGGATGTGACCACATTATTAACTATGTATGACTTATCTGATGCAGATGTCAATGGATTTAATGAAGACACAAGCTTAAACTCTACACAAACAAGATTACAGGATATTGGCATACATACATCTGCAGCTGCAAGTAGCCCATTCAAACCGAACTCTATGTTCATGCCTATGATACCGCGAGACGCAATAGATATATTCCATGATAGAGTAACAGATTATTTGAAAAAGATGTATCACAAAACCAGCCTAACTGCCAAAAAACTAAAATATCAAGAGCAGCCATATGCGAAATTAATGAGAAAATTAAAGAACAATAACGAGATAGTTATTAATAAGTCTGATAAAGGGTTATGAGCATTCAAACACCAGGCATTTCAAAGCAATGAAGGAGGGATTGAAAAGGGACCTTATGCAGTGGAAACGAGAGGGGCTAATCACCAACGATGAATTTGCATTTTTGCACAATGAATTACCGGTTCTATCGGCAATTTACTTCATACCAAAGATACACAAAGGAATTTCCCCGACACCTGGAAGACCGATAATTTTGGCAAAGAACGGCCTATTTGAAAGAATATCCCAATATGTAGACTTCTTTTTGCAGGAACATGTCCAACAGTTGCCGTCATTTATAAAAGATACTGTGGACTTTTTAAACAAATTGCAATGGGTACACTAGTCAGATGAGTATTTTCTTATCACGTTAGACATAACATCCCTGTACACCAGTATAGATCATCAGGTGGGCTTGGATGCTGTGAAACATTTCTTAAATATGCGACTGATCAATATGTTCAGTCATAACAAAATGCTGTTACATCTAATCAGGTGGTGTCTTTACAACAACTTCTTTTTATTTGGCAAGGAAATATTCCGACAGGTGAGGGGTGTTGCGATGGGGGCCTGTTTCTCCCCCAGCTACGCATGTTTACATGTCGGCTGGTGGGAGGAACAGGTCCTCAAAAAGGAACATTCAGAGAAATACCAGACACATGTTATCAACTGGATGAGGTTTATCAATGATATTTTTATTGTGTGGCATGGTACAAAAGAAAGTGCAGAGAGCTTCATAGAAAGTATAAATAACAACCAATACAATTTGGAATTCACCTCACACATCGATAGGCACTCCATAGATTTTCTTGATGTAAGAGTGTGCATATCAGACAATAAGTTTGAGACAATGCTACACCGAAAAGACACCGCAGGTATCTTAACGCTACATGCAACAAGCTTCCACCCTAGGCACCTCATCAACAGCATTCCCTATGGAGAATTTTTAAGACTGAAAAAGATATGTAGCTCCATACAAGACTCAGACAAATGTCAACAAGAAGCCAGGGTGAGATTTCTCAAGAGAAGGTATAGCAACAAAGTATTAAATCAAGCAATTGCTAAAGCTAATGCAGTACCGAGAGAAAGCATGTTGGTAAAAAGCAAAAGGAGTTTAGAGGCAATGCAATACAATACACGTAAAAGGGATAAGGAAGGCTCAAAGATCAGGCTAATACCAACATACAGTCGCCAGGAAATTAAGCTAAAGGCGATTGTGAATTAAAGCTGGCCAATGGTACTAACAGATGTGGTCATGGGCCAAAAGTTACTAGACAAACCTACCCTTACATTTCCGAGAGCTCCCTCTATGAGGAACACATTAGTGAAGAGCAGCCCTGAGATAAGTCAAACTACCACCTTGCTTGCTCCAAAGAAAGGTTGTTTTAGGTGCAGCTCCTGTAGGGTGTGAAAATTTGGTGTCAATAACACCCATTACACCACACCATTTAATCCAGAACCAGTGGCAATAAGGGAGAATTACAACTGCCGAACTGAGTTTACAGTGTATGTCCTGTAGTGCACCTGTGGGCTACGCTATGTAGGGAACATGAAGCTACAAGTGCACATGAGAATACTCCAGCATTTAAGGGCTATTGTTAACTCAGACCCCACATACCCTGTAGCCAGACATTTTAAAGCTGAACACAACAATGATCTTAAATGCCTCACTTATTTTGTTATTGGAGCAATACCACCACTAAGAAGGAGAGGTAATAGAGAAAAACTGCTTAGGAGATTGGTATCACGAATGATACTCGCGCTAGACTCCAAATCCCCATCAGGTTTAAATAACAGCGAAGATTTGCACAATTTCTTACGAGCCAACTAACTATTACTAACTATTTATTTAGAATGTATATGCTGATAATGAATTTTATGCTGCTTCAACTACAAACTGTGAATCTGTGCACTTGTAAATATGAGCAAATGTGCAATAATATATTTAAACATCTGTAAGATATGAGCAAGTGTGCAATAGTATATTTAAATATCAAGTACATGAAATGTAATAGGTTATTCTTAACACTATGTAGTGATGAAATGTTTTCACCCCAGTGTCTATATAGGGTAAATCGCAGCATTACTGTTAAAATAGTTTAGTTAATTATGTACAATAGTCCCTCCAGGCCAATACAACACTGAGCCTCAACTTTTTAACTTTTTTAACTTTTGTCATTTTAGTATTAGTCACTTAGCACTTTTGGTAGCACAATGCACTTTACAAATTGTTCATGTATTTATGCACAACACTTTATTACAGACATAAGGAAGGGAACAGAGGAGTCTGAGTTTGTCTCCGATATATGCATTAAAGCAGAGATTATGAACGACTTTCAGGCTTAAGCAGTCGATATGCTGATGCCATCATCATCATAGTATATATGCCAACAAATGAAATTATGCATTATGCAGATAGTAAAAGAATTACTGTTAATATTTTAACTGGCATGAGTATTTTGTAAATGTAATGCACCTTGTAAATATAATTGGAGTCCGTGCCCATCTGTATCCAAGAGTAAGGGATTTGTATGGGAAAGTATCTCATTTGAGATGTCACCAGTGATGTCACTGACCATGTCATGAATGATGTAATATGTGACGTCATCAGCAGTGCATTGCGGGGCCGCGAGTTATAGTTAGCTGAACTAACTATAACGGCCGAATTTCTCTGGTTTTGTACAAGTGAAATGTCCAACTAACTATAACGTCCCTGAAACCTGTGTTTTTTTCAGTGAATTTCTAAGGTTTTTTAAATGCTAATTTCTAACTATAACGTCCCTGAAACCTATGGTTTTTTCAGTGAATCTCAAAGGTTTTTTAAATGCTAATTTCTAACTATGCCTACAAAGGTAGGACATGTGAAGAAAGAGGAAGAAAAGCGCAGAAAGAAGCAAGACAAATGCAGAAAGAGGCAACAGAAGTCCAGAAAGATGAAGTAAAGTGCAGGAAGAAGCAAGAGATGTGCAGAAAGAACCAACAAAGGAGCAGAAAGTCCTCCTGTGCCCCCAACTTTTTGCTGACGGGCACTGGTGGTAACTGACTCTGACTAACCAGGCCTAGAGCCAGTGCTACACTAAAAGACACTTAGCATACAGTGAAAACACCTACATACACTAGGGAACACTATGCGTTGGGGTACCCTGTGATTAGCATGACCTCCTCTGTATTTGCCATGAGTTAGTGCCTGGGTCATTGAATGAGTACATGAGTAGTGACTGGATGATTAGAGTGCTACAAGGAGAGTGCATGGTGATTTTATAAGTGCTTGGATTTTGGCAGAGTGATTGGATAAGTACATGATGCTGGATGGGTAATTGAAGGAGTGCATGGGTAGTGACAGAGGGATTTCTGGAGTGCATAGCTACTACCTGGGTAATTGGAGGAGTGAATCAGTAGTGTGTAGGTGGTTAGAGGTCTGCATGGGAAGTGCTCAGGGGATTGTAGCAGTGCATATGTTAGTGCCAGGGCCATTGCATAAGTACATGGTGCTGGCTGGGTGATTGGAGGAGTGCATGGTTAGTGACAGGGCGATAGCTGGACTGCATGGGTAGTGCTCAGGGGATTGTAGCAGTGCATGAGTTAGTGCCTGGGTCATTGCATGAGTGACTGGGTAGTGACAGGATGATTAGAGTGCTGCAAAGAGAGTGTGTGGTGAATTTATAGGTGCTTGGGTTTTGGCGGAGTGATTGGATAAGTACATGGTGCTGGCTGGGTGATTGGAGGAGTGCATGGGTAGTAACAAGGAGATGTCTGGACTGAATCAGTAGTGCTCAGGGGATTGTAGCAGTGCATGTGTTAGTGCCTGGGTCATTGCATGAGTACATGGGTAGTGACTGGATGATTAGAGTGCTGCACTGCAAGGACAGTGCATGGTGATTTTATAACTGCTTGAGTTTTGGCTAAGTGATTGGATAAGTACATGATGCTGAATGGGTGATTGGAGGAGTGCATGGGTAGTGACAGAGGTATTTCTGGAGTGCATGGGTACTACCTGGGTAATTGGAGGAGTGAATCAGTAGTGTGTAGCTGGTTAGAGGTCTGCATGGGAAGTGCTCAGGGGATTGTAGCAGTGCATGTGTTAGTGCCAGGGCCATTGCATAAGTACATGGTGCTGGCTGGGTGATTGGAGGAGTGCATGGTTAGTGACAGGGCGATAGCTGGACTGCATGGGTAGTGCTCAGGGGATTGTAGCAGTGCATGAGTTAGTGCCTGGGTCATTGCATGAGTGACTGGGTAGTGACAGGATGATTAGAGTGCTGCAAAGAGAGTGTGTGGTGAATTTATAGGTGCTTGGGTTTTGGCGGAGTGATTGGATAAGTACATGGGTACTGACTGGATGATGAGAGTACTGCAAGGAGAGAGCATGGTGAATTTATAAGTGCTTGGATTTTGGCAGAGTTATTGGATAAGTACATGGTGCTGACTGGGCGATTGGAAGAGTGCATAGGCAGTGACAGGGAGATGGCTGGACTGCATGGGTAGTGCTCAGGGGATTGTAGCAGTGCATGTGTTAGTGCCTGGGTCATTGCATGAGTACATGGGTACTGACTGGATAATTAGAGTACTGCCAGGAGAGTGCATGGTGAATTTATAAGTGCTTGGATTTTGGTGGAGTGATTGGATAAGTACATGATGCTGGATGGGTGATTGGAGGAGTGCATGGGTAGTGACAAGGAGATGGCTGGTCTGCATGAGTAGTGCTCAGGTAATTGTAGCAGTGCATGTGTTAGTGCCTGGGTCATTGCATGAGTACATGGGTAGTGAATGGATGATTAGAGTGCTGCAAGGACAGTGCTGGTTATTTTATAACTGCTTGGGTTTTGGCGGAGTGATTGGATAAGTACATGATGCTGAATGGGTGATTGGAGGAGTGCATGGGTAGTGAGAGAAGGATTGCTGGAGTGCATGGGTACTACCTGGGTAATTGGAGGAGTGAATCACTAGTGTGTAGGTGGTTAGAGGTCTGCATGGGTAGTGCTCAGGGGATTGTAGCAGTGCATGTGTTAGTGCCTGGGCCATTGCATAAGTACATGGGTACTGACTGGATGATTAGAGTACTACAAGGAGAGTGCATGGTGAATTTATAAGTGCTTGGGTTTTGGCGGAGTGATTGGATAAGTCCATGGTGCTGGCTGGGTGATTGTAGGAGTGCATGGGTAGTGACAAGGAGATGGCTGGACTGCATCAGTAGTGCTCAGGGGATTGTAGCAGTGCATATGTTAGTGCCTGGGTCATTGCATGAGTACATGGGTAGTGACTGGATGATTAGAGTGCTGCAAGGACAGTGCATGGTGATTTTATAACTGCTTGGGTTTTGGCTAAGTGATTGGATAAGTACATGATGCTGGATGGGTTATTGGAGGAGTGCATGGGTAGTGACAGAGGGATTTCTGAAGTGCATGGGTACTACCTGGGTAATTGGAGGAGTGAATCAGTAGTGTGTAGGTGGTTAGAGGTCTGCATGGAAAGTGCTCAGGGGATTGTAGCAGTGCATGTGTTAGTGCCTGGGACATTGAATAAGTACATGGTGCTGGCTGGGCGATAGCTGGACTGCATGGGTAGTGCTCAGGGGATTGTAGCAGTGGATCTGTTAGTGCCGAGGCCATTGCATGAGTACATGGGTACTGACTGGATGATTTGAGTACTGCAAGGAGAGTGCATGATGAATTTATAAGTGCTTGGGTTTTGGCGGAGTGATTGGATAAGTACATGGTGCTGACTCTGTGATTGGAGGAGTGCATGGTTAGTGACAGGGCGATGGCTGGACTGCATGGGTAGTGCTCAGGGGATTGTAGCAGTGCATGTGTTAGTGCCTGGGTCATTGCATGAGTATATGGGTACTGACTGGATGATTAGAGTACTGCAAGGAGAGTGCATGGTGAATTTATAAGTGCTTGGATTTTGGCAGAGTGATTGGATAAGTACATGGTTCTGGCTGGGTGATTGGAGGAGTGCATGGGTGTGGGAGGGACAGGCTGCCTGAGCAGGAAGACTCACCCGATGCCAATTTTCTGAACTTCACGGCCGAGAGCTGGCAGGAGATGTATAGGGGAGGCGCTCAAAGGGTTAACCCTTTGTCCTTCCCTACACAGCTGACCTCCCGGAAGGTTATGCCGGAAAGCCAATCAGCTGCCCTGGACCGCCTAGAAGAGGGCGGTCCACACGAGGAGCAGGAGATCCACCAGGAAGAAGACGGGCAGTTGAGGAGAGAGGCGGAAGTCGGGCAGAGGACGAAGACGCCACGTCACGACGAGAACAAGACGCCGAAAGCCGCGGCAGAATCGGAAGCCCTGCAGCGAGACCAGGAGGGAGAGAACACCAACGACGAGTCGACGGAGGAGTGGTGGACCCCTCAGGAGAGCTGGAACATCGCTGCCGCAACTCAGGAGAGTTGCGGCCACCCCGGTGAGTAATCGTTAGGTGGGAGGGGGGTGGGTACCAGTCTAGATAGCCTGAGTATGTAATGAGGCACGGGGCTGTCAAAACGAAGAAAGAAAACAGCAAACAACGAAAGCAGCAGACAACCAGAAAAGAGAATCGGTTGGGATTTCTGCTTTCTTTTTTTTGTTTTGTTTTATTCATTTTTTTTGCCACAGAACATCCTCGAGAGAAAGAGAAAGAAGAGGGGGTGTGGAGCTCTGTTATCATCAGCCTACCAAACTGCATTGATTTCTGTTACGAGATAAAAAAAATTTTTTTAAGGTGTTAGTACCAAAGTGTTTCTGTGAACGAAAGGTAGTTGTAACACAGATAGAGAGAGCAAAGAAGGATCCAGGAGATAAAAGAACCCCCAGTGGGCGCCACAATAATACAGAGACATATTTTTATTTTTTTATTTTCTTACCTCTTCTACCACCCTCAACCTCACCCCTCCCACTAGAAGAGTAATACAAACCTTATCATGTATTCGGTGTGGTGAAGGCCTATCTTAAAATGGATTAACAGTGCCTTTGGTTACTCACCATCATCTCTCCTTTCTTCCGAGCCTCCTGGGGTACGTCCCTCTCCCGCCTGAGAACCTGCGAAGAAAAGAAAAATCACTGTGTGAACAACCGGATCAAGTGTTTTGTCAAGATACCAACGAAACGAGAACATTGAAAAGACATTATAGGATCCGCAACATTATAGAAGAAGATCAGAGAAGGGAAGGAGACGAACATATTTCAGGAATTGTATTTACTTTGCTATAATAGCAATAAACCGGTCAAAATTGAGCACTCCATTCGGCCTCGTAGATTTTGTTTCCACCCATCCCTCTGACAATGGGTAGTGACAGGGCGATGGCTGGACTGCATGGGAAGTGCTCAGGGGTTTGTAGCAGTGCATGAGTTAGTGCCTGGGTCATTGCATGAGTGCATGGGTAGTGACAGGATGATTAGAGTGCTGCAAGGAGAGTGTATGGTGAATTTATAAGTGCTTGGATTTTGGCAGAGTGATTGGATAAGTACATGGTGCTGACTGGGTGATTGGAGGAGTGCATAGGCAGTCACAGGGAGATGGCTGGACTGCATGGGTAGTGCTCAGGGGATTGTAGCAGTGCATGTGTTAGTGCCTGGGTCATTGCATGAGTACATGGGTACTGACTGGATGATTAGAGTACTGCAAGGGGAGTGCATGGTGAATATATAAGTGCTTGGGTTTTAGGCGGAGTGATTGGATAAGTACATGGTGCTGGCTTGGTGATTGGAAGACTGCATGGGCAGTGCACAGGTGATTGTACCGCTGCATGTGTTAGTGCCTGGGTAATTGCATGAGTACATGGGTAGTGACTGGACGATTAGAAAACTGCAAGGAGAGTGCATGGTGAATTTATAGGTGCTTGGGTTTTGGCGGAGTGTTTGGATAAGTACATGGTGCTGGCTGGGTGATTGGCGGAGTGCATGGATAGTGACATGGCGATAGCTGGACTGCATGGGTAGTGCTCAGGGGATTGTAGCAGTGCATGAGTTAGTGCCTGGGTCATTGCATGAGTGCATGGGTAGTCACAGGATGATTAGAGTGCTGCAAAGAGAGTGTATGGTGAATTTATAAGTGCTTGGGTTTTGGCGTAGTGATTGGATAAGTACATGATGCTGGATGGGTGATTGGAGGAGTGCATGGGTAGTGAGAGAAGGATTGCTGGAGTGCCTGGGTACTACCTGGGTAATTAGAGGAGTGAATCAGTAATGTGTAGGTGGTTAGAGGTCTGCATGGGTAGTGCTCAGGGGATTGTAGCAGTGCATGTGTTAGTGCCTGGGCCATTGCATTAGTACATGGGTACTGACTGGATGATTAGAGTACTGCAAGGAGAGTGCATGGTGAATTTATAAGTGCTTGGGTTTTGGCGGAGTGATTGGATAAGTACATGGTGCTGGCTGGGTGATTGGAGGAGTGCATGGGTAGTGACAAGGAGATGGCTGGTCTGCATGAGTAGTGCTCAGGTAATTGTAGCAGTGCATGTGTTAGTGCCTGGGTCATTGCATGAGTACATGGGTAGTGACTGGATGATTAGAGTGCTGCAAGGACAGTGCAGGTGATTTTATAACTGCTTGGGTTTTGGCGGAGTGATTGGATAAGTACATGATGCTGGATGGGTGATTGGACGAGTGCATGGGTAGTGACAGAAGGATTGCTGGAGTGCATGGGTACTATCTGGGTAATTGGAGGAGTGAATCAGTGGTGTGTAGGTGGTTAGAGGTCTGCATGGGTAGTGATCAGGGCATTGTAGCAGTGCATGTGTTAGTGCCTGGGCCATTGCATAAGTACATGGGTACTGACTAGATGATTAGAGTACTGCAAGGAGAGTGCATGGTGAATTTATAAGTGCTTGGGTTTTGGCGGAGTGATTGGATAAGTACATGGTGCTGACTGGGTGATTGAAAGAGTGCATGGGTAGTGACAAGGAGATGGCTGGACTGCATCAGTAGTGCTCAGGAGTTTGTAGTAGTGCATGTGTTAGTGCCTGGGTCATTGCAGGAGTACATGGGTAGTGACTGGATGATTAGAGTGCTGCAAGGACAGTGCATGGTGATTTTATAACTACTTGGGTTTTGGCGGAGTGATTGGATAAGTACATAGTGCTGGCTGGGTGATTGGAGGAGTGCATGGGTAGTGACAGAGGGATTGCTGGAGTGCATGGGTACTATCTTGGTAATTGGAGGAGTGAAACATTAGTGTGTAGGTGGTTAGAGGTCTGCATGGGTAGTGCACAGGGGATTGTAGCAGTGCATGTGTTAGTGCCTGGGTCATTGCATAAGTACATGGTGCTGGCTGGGTGATAGGAGGAGTGCATGGGTAGTGACAGGACGATTGCTGGAGTGCACGGGTACTACCTGGGTAATTGCAGGAGTGAATCAGTACCTTGACACTGGCACACAATGAGGGAAGTGGAACTCCAAGACAGAATACACAGAAAAAAAACACTATAACCCACCCATGTTTCTCCACGCCCACTGCCAACATACTTTTCCTACCTCACAACCATTCAAACAACCACTCCCAGTCGCCACGATCTCCAGACTCACCACCCTACCCCTCTATCATCCTCACCCAGCCACCAACCATCACCAATATCTTGCCACAATCCAGGTCCTAACCACACATCCCTCCCATCAGCGCCACATTCACCAGCCCAACCACCATCCTGCAAACTCAGTTCTACACCATCCAAGATGCAAATTCCATTCTCCACCAGCTTCATCCGTGCTTCAAACTCAGCTCCCACCCTGAATTATCCATGCTATCATCTCCACCCCAACTCACCAAGCGATCAACTCTCACAAACACTTTGCTACTATCTCAGCTTCAACACTACCTGCAATCATCTAAAAATTCAATACCACCACCATACAAGCCGCCAACTGCACCCACCCTCAATCATCCGTATCACCACAATACCATTCTAGGGCCCAACCCAACCAGTGCCCATGCTCACAATCCCAGTCACTATCCCTTCCATCCCGAACACGCTACTTATAGTACGGCCCGCGGGCTGCCAGCGGCCCGGCACGCCTTCCTTGGCAGCCCGCGGATCTTACAGGTAATGTACCCATGGCCCCCAGAGAGAGAGAGAGGGAGGGAGAGAGAGGGGGAGGGAGAGAGAGAGTGTGGAGAGAGAGAGGGTGGAGAGAGAGTGTTTAGAGAGAGAGAGAGTGTGGAGAGAGAGAGTGTGGAGAGAGAGAGAGAGTGTGGAGAGAGTGTGTGTATAGAGACAGAGAGTGAGACAGTGGTGAGAGAGTGAGACAGTGGAGAGAGATTGGAGAGAGAGAGTGGAGAGAAAGTGCAGAGAGAGACTGACAGAGAGAAACTGACTGACTGACAGAGAGAGACTGACTGACTGAGAGATACTGACTGACTGCCTGAGAGAGAGACTGACTGACTGAGAGAGAGACTGACTGACTGAGAGAGAGAGACTGACTGAGAGAGAGAGACTGACTGAGACTGACTGAGACTGACAGAGAGAGACTGACTGACTGAGACTGACTGACAGAGAGAGACTGACTGACTGAGAGACTGACTGACTGAAAGAGACTGACAGAGAGAGAGAGAGAGAGTGACTGACAGAGAGAGACTGACTGAGAGAGAGAGACTAACTGAGAGAGAGACTGACTGACAGAGAGAGACTGACTGAGAGAGAGAGACTGACTGACAGAGAGACTGACAGAGAGAGACTAAGAGATAGAGAGACAGAGAGAGAGACTGACTGAGAGATAGAGAGACAGAGAGAGAGAGACTGACTGACAGAGAGAGAGACTGACTGACAGAGAGACTGACTGACAGAGAGAGAGACTGACTGACAGAGAGAGAGACTGACTGAGAGAGAGAGACTGACAGAGAGAGAGAGAGACTGACAGAGAGAGAGACTGACAGAAAGAGAGACTGACAGAAAGAGAGACTGACAGACTGACTGAGAGAAAGACTGACCTACTGAGACTGACTGACTGAGAGACTGACTGACAGAGAGAGAGTGACTGAGAGACTGACTGACAGAGAGAGAGACTGACTGACTGAGAGACTGACTGACAGAGAGAGAGAATGACTGACTGAGAGAGACTGCCTGAGAGAGAGAGAAACTGACTGACAGAGAGAGACTGACCGACAGAGCGAGAGAGAGAGAGGCTGACTGAGAGAGAGACTGACTGACTGAGAGAGAGAGACTGACTGACAGAGAGAGAGTGGCTGACTGAGAGAGAGAGACTGACTGACTGACAGAGAGAGACTGATGAAATTGGTGTCAAAGTGTGTATGAAGCTATACAATGCCTCTTAAGATTGCTATTGTCTGCTATTAAAAATGTATTATCAAAATGTGCTCTTTGTAGTTACATCTGCTTTTGAAATACAGCATTGTCGCATTGTCTAATGTTTTGAAACAGGTTTGATTTTTTTTACTCTAGCCCCCCCCCACTGACCCCACCCCTACCGGTGCAGCCCTCGGCCACAAACCAAACTGTAATTTTGGCCCCCGACAGAAAGTTTGTGAGTACCCAGGCACTAGCCCATCCCCATGGCTCCGACCCTCACTACCATCCCCAACTCAATCTCATCATCATCCCATAGCTACCATCAAACAGCAACCATCAAAGCGAGGATAAGGAGGGAATAACAAAAGTGATCGCACAATCACAGCAGCAGTGGAGTTTCCTCTTAAATTAATTAATAAGGTTCATCTTTGCCCACAGAATTCATTTTTTTGCCACAGAACATCCTCGAGAGAAAAGAGAAAGAAGAGGGGGGGGGGGGGTGTGGAGCTCTGTTATCATCAGCCTACCAAACTGCATTGATTTCTGTTACGAGATAAAAAAAATTTTTTTAAGGTGTTAGTACCAAAGTGTTTCTGTGAACGAAAGGTAGTTGTAACACAGATAGAGAGAGCAAAGAAGGATCCAGGAGATAAAAGAACCCCAGTGGGCGCCACAATAATACAGAGACATATTTTTATTTTTTTATTTTCTTACCTCTTCTACCACCCTCAACCTCACCCCTCCCACTAGAAGAGTAATACAAACCTTATCACGTATTCAGTGTGGTGAAGGCCTATCTTAAAAAGGATTAACAGTGCCTTTGGTTACTCACCATCATCTCTCCTTTCTTCCGAGCCTCCTAGGGTACGTCCCTCTCCCGCCTGAGAACCTGCGAAGAAAAGAAAAGAAAAATCACTCTGTGAACAACCGGATCAAGTGTTTTGTCAAGATACCAACGAAACGAGAACATTGAAAAGACATTATAGGATCCGCAACATTATAGAAGAAGATCAGAGAAGGGAAGGAGACGAACATATTTCAGGAATTGTATTTACTTTGCTATAATAGCAATAAACCGGTCAAAATTGAGCACTCCATTCGGCCTCGTAGATTTTGTTTCCACCCATCCCTCTGACAATGGGTAGTGACAGGGCGATGGCTGGACTGCATGGGAAGTGCTCAGGGGTTTGTAGCAGTGCATGAGTTAGTGCCTGGGTCATTGCATGAGTGCATGGGTAGTGACAGGATGATTAGAGTGCTGCAAGGAGAGTGTATGGTGAATTTATAAGTGCTTGGATTTTGGCAGAGTGATTGGATAAGTACATGGTGCTGACTGGGTGATTGGAGGAGTGCATAGGCAGTCACAGGGAGATGGCTGGACTGCATGGGTAGTGCTCAGGGGATTGTAGCAGTGCATGTGTTAGTGCCTGGGTCATTGCATGAGTACATGGGTACTGACTGGATGATTAGAGTACTGCAAGGGGAGTGCATGGTGAATATATAAGTGCTTGGGTTTTGGCGGAGTGATTGGATAAGTACATGGTGCTGGCTTGGTGATTGGAAGACTGCATGGGCAGTGCACAGGTGATTGTACCGCTGCATGTGTTAGTGCCTGGGTAATTGCATGAGTACATGGGTAGTGACTGGACGATTAGAAAACTGCAAGGAGAGTGCATGGTGAATTTATAGGTGCTTGGGTTTTGGCGGAGTGTTTGGATAAGTACATGGTGCTGGCTGGGTGATTGGCGGAGTGCATGGATAGTGACATGGCGATAGCTGGACTGCATGGGTAGTGCTCAGGGGATTGTAGCAGTGCATGAGTTAGTGCCTGGGTCATTGCATGAGTGCATGGGTAGTCACAGGATGATTAGAGTGCTGCAAAGAGAGTGTATGGTGAATTTATAAGTGCTTGGGTTTTGGCGTAGTGATTGGATAAGTACATGATGCTGGATGGGTGATTGGAGGAGTGCATGGGTAGTGACAGAAGGATTGCTGGAGTGCATGGGTACTATCTGGGTAATTGGAGGAGTGAATCAGTAATGTGTAGGTGGTTAGAGGTCTGCATGGGTAGTGATCAGGGGATTGTAGCAGTGCATGTGTTAGTGCCTGGGCCATTGCATAAGTACATGGGTACTGACTGGATGATTAGAGTACTGCAAGGAGAGTGCATGGTGAATTTATAAGTGCTTGGGTTTTGGCGGAGTGATTGGATAAGTACATGGTGCTGACTGGGTGATTGAAAGAGTGCATGGGTAGTGACAAGGAGATGGCTGGACTGCATCAGTAGTGCTCATGAGTTTGTAGTAGTGCATGTGTTAGTGCTTGGGTCATTGCAGGAGTACATGGGTAGTGACTGGATGATTAGAGTGCTGCAAGGACAGTGCATGGTGATTTTATAACTACTTGGGTTTTGGCGGAGTGATTGGATAAGTACATAGTGCTGGCTGGGTGATTGAAAGAGTGCATGGGTAGTGACAAGGAGATGGCTGGACTGCATCAGTAGTGCTCATGAGTTTGTAGTAGTGCATGTGTTAGTGCTTGGGTCATTGCAGGAGTACATGGGTAGTGACTGGATGATTAGAGTGCTGCAAGGAAGGTGCATGGTGATTTTATAACTACTTGGGTTTTGGCGGAGTGATTGGATAAGTACATAGTGCTGGCTGGGTGATTGGAGGAGTGCATGGGTAGTGACAGAGGGATTGCTGGAGTGCATGGGTACTATCTTGGTAATTGGAGGAGTGAATCATTAGTGTGTAGGTGGTTAGAGGTCTGCATGGGTAGTGCACAGGGGATTGTAGCAGTGCATGTGTTAGTGCCTGGGTCATTGCATAAGTACATGGTGCTGGCTGGGTGATTGAAGGAGTGCATGGGTAGTGACAGGGGGATTGCTGGAGTGCATGGGTACTACCTGGGTAATTGCAGGAGTGAATCAGTACCTTGACACTGGCAAACAATGAGGGAAGTGGAACTCCAAGACAGAATACACAGAAAAAAAACACTATAACCCACCCATGTTTCTCCACGCCCACTGCCAACATACTTTTCCTACCTCACAACCATTCAAACAACCACTCCCAGTCGCCACGATCTCCAGACTCACCACCCTACCCCTCTATCATCCTCACCCAGCCACCAACCATCACCAATATCTTGCCACAATCCAGGTCCTAACCCCACATCCCTCCCATCAGCGCCACATTCACCAGCCCTACACCATCCTGCAAACTCAGTTCTACACCATCCAAGATGCAAATTCCATTCTCCACCAGCTTCATCCGTGCTTCAAACTCAGCTCCCACCCTGAATTATCCATGCTATCATCTCCACCCCAACCCACCAAGCGATCAACTCTCACAAACACTTTGCTACTATCTCAGCTTCAACACTACCTGCAATCATCTAAAAATTCAATACCACCACCATACAAGCCGCCAACTGCACCCACCCTCAATCATCCGTATCACCACAATACCATTCTAGGGCCCAACCCAACCAGTGCCCATGCTCACAATCCCAGTCACTATCCCTTCCATCCCGAACACGCTACTTATAGTACGGCCCGCGGGCTGCCAGCGGCCCGGCACGCCTTCCTTGGCAGCCCGCGGATCTTACAGGTAATGTACCCATGGCCCCCCCAGAGAGAGAGAGAGGGAGGGAGAGAGAGGGGGAGGGAGAGAGAGAGAGAGAGTGTGGAGAGAGAGAGGGTGGAGAGAGAGTGTTTAGAGAGAGAGAGAGTGTGGAGAGAGAGAGTGTGGAGAGAGTGTGGAGAGAGTGTGTGTATAGAGACAGAGAGTGAGACAGTGGTGAGAGAGTGAGACAGTGGAGAGAGATTGGAGAGAGAGAGTGGAGAGAAAGTGCAGAGAGAGACTGACAGAGAGAAACTGACTGACTGACAGAGAGAGACTGACTGACTGAGAGATACTGACTGACTGCCTGAGAGAGAGACTGACTGACTGAGAGAGAGACTGACTGACTGAGAGAGAGAGACTGACTGAGAGAGAGAGAGAGACTGACTGAGACTGACTGAGACTGACAGAGAGAGACTGACTGACTGAGACTGACTGACAGAGAGAGACTGACTGACTGAGAGACTGACTGACTGAAAGAGACTGACAGAGAGAGAGAGAGAGAGTGACTGACAGAGAGAGACTGACTGAGAGAGAGAGACTAACTGAGAGAGAGACTGACTGACAGAGAGAGACTGACTGAGAGAGAGAGACTGACTGACAGAGAGACTGACAGAGAGAGACTAAGAGATAGAGAGACAGAGAGAGAGACTGACTGAGAGATAGAGAGACAGAGAGAGAGAGACTGACTGACAGAGAGAGAGTGTCATAAGGTTTCTGCACATACACAGAGCTATGCACAGGAAAATGGGACCCTGGAATACAGTGGTTTGCCACCATATACCATAGCACCCAAAAACCCCAACCCAACTAGCTTAGCATCCCATTAGCACCCAAGTACTAATGTTTGGACAACCCAGAACACGGTATCTTTATCTCAGGACTCGCAGAAGCAAGAACACTCTTTCGTCACTCACTCGTACTTGTCCACAAGGTGCGTAGGAAGAGACACTGGATAGGTTAAAATGTTTATTCCAACTTACGTGCTCTAATGTACAGTACACGTGTCAGCACTAATAGCATAATGCATATGACTAATATAAGCAGCATGGTTACAATTCCATAGAATACAAACGGGAAAGCATCTCAGAGCTCAGTGGATAAACGTATAAATAACATTACCACCCTCCCCTTGCAGTAAGATAGTTTATTATAGTAATAGAAGACCTCTGGGCTTTGGCTAGCGAACCCCCATACCTCAGTCTCTAGATGCAGAATTACATCAGCAGGACATCATAGCTCTTCTCACTGAAAGGGATTTCTCCAAGTGTGTTTAAGCGCTAGTAAACCACAGTATTAAAAGCATATCAAATTCTTCATGGCAATTGCACATAATGTTATGTCTGGGTGCGCGAGACTGGCCATATCAGGAAGAACCAGAATACATTGTTATGCGACCTTGTACATGTTTGTGCAGACTGAGCCCAAAAAGGTGAACAACAGAAAATGCAGACAGTGCAAAAGAACTTGGCACGAGCAAAGGGCGAGGAAGGCCCGGCTCAGTGTAACGTGCGCAAAGAGAAGCAGCATGGCAGCCAGGCCTAGGCCAACATAACAAGGCAGGTAACAATCCACAAGACACCCTCCCTGGACAGTCCGGCGGCCAGGACAGAGGCCCATCAGAGGAGAAAAACAGATGTCGGAGCACAGGGAGCGCCCAAACGGCGAAGGGCAGGTCAATTCATGAAAGTGAAAGTGCAGAAAAAGCCATACCCTCCAAGAGTTCATCATTGGAATCGTCAAAAAACATAGATGCCATCCAATCCATGAGTTCGAAAGAGCAGGAATGCTCCTCAGCAAAGGGAGCATCCATAAGCAATGCGGGACAGCTTGCGTGATAATTAAAACAGCTTCGTTGTAGGAGATCCTGGGCAGCCGCCCAGATATCCCATTGCGCCAAAATCCCCAGTGCAGCCGCACGCGCCATACAGCCAGCGACGGAACAGTCCTGCTCATGGGCCTCTAAGGGACCCATCAACTGAACAAAATCCGGAACAGACAATGACGAATTGGAGAGGCAATAATCCAGAGTCCAGGTGAAAGGACAGCGGACACAAGTCATCACAGGTTGCACGCAAGTGAAATACGCAAAGCGAAATGAAAGAGTATATGACACGCTCAGTGTCGCCAATGGCAAGACACCAAAACCGGCCAAAAGGCGCTCACGGAGCAGCTGGAGGCGTTCTGGATCGAGCAGGTCCCATCGGGGAGCAGCCATTGCGCAGAAAGCAAATTAAGAGCAAGACACCAGCCGCTAAAGCGAGGATCAATGGGAAACCGCCAAAGACACTGGAAAATATAGAATGTATGAAAGCCGGGATGACACCAAAAATAGTTTGGAAGGAGGACACCAAGCCCGACCCAACGACCTTAAAAAAGTGTACTAGGCCTTCAGTGTTAGATGCGTTAAAAATACGATGTATTAACTCCCCGAAATGTTGGGGGAGATTAGTGTTCAAAAGGGCCTGTATTTCACTGTGGGTACTCGCCACCTGGAGAATGAATGTCTCCCGGGCGGACGTGAGCATAACTTCCTCGTTTAATAATAGTGCCTTTATTCTGCTCAGTCTATTGAAATCTGCTTCCATGGTAGGGATGGAAGGCCAAATAGAGATATCAACCTTGCCATGAGGGGGAGGAAAAAGCACATTTTTGCAGCAGACAACCCTGTGTGAAACTGTTACAATGTAAGGAATGCCAGCCTGCAGGCCACAACAGTTTTCGTTATTTAAAAGTAAATAACTACCATTGGAAAGGAGAGTGAAAGTAGGTGAAATAACAGGAGCAGGAATACCTTTCAGCACACAAGCAAGATTAGGAGAGGAAACGCTACATGAGCCATGCAATTTAATGTGTTTACAAATAAGCGAATGACCTATAGTCGAGTCGCAGTACTCCCCGTGAGAAAGACTTCCTTGCCGTCCCGAAGGCATTTATACATGAAAGGCAAGGACCAGAGTTCATGCAGGAAAACACTGCCCAATGGCCGGTAACGGCCCACAGGATAATGTTTCATGCACGAGTCAAATTCAAACAAGGAAAATGGTAAAGCTATAACCCCATGGACTAGCCATACAGCAGAATCGAGTTCTGCAACAGAGAACGGCAAAGGATCCACCTTTTCGATATGTAATAGAGTGTAAGTTGCATCCTTCATGGACATAAATTGCTGTTTGTCAGTTAAGTTAAAAGGTAGAAATAAGGCAGAGGTGTTCAAAAATGCCAAGGAACTTTACCTAACTTGAGCGTTTGTAAAGTCCATGCAAACTGCATAACTGAACGCAATTGATTCTGACCATGATATAACACAGAAACATCATCTTGTACAATATCGACAACAGAGGACACAATATTCTCTAAAGTATAAATGCGAGAAGACAGGGTATTAATACTATTGTCAACAACAGCAAGCACCTTTTCCATATTTGCTTGATCTATTTCCCGAAGACGGGAGGCAGCTTCAATTTGTGATAGCTTCCAGAGTTCATTATATGTTTCATAAATGAATCTCTTAGGTCGGGGACCACGAGGTCCCAAAACAAAGTCGGACAGATCAATATTGCCTGTAAGGAGGGACAAATGTTGTTTAACAGAATCAAGGGACGAATGTTGCAGCCATTGTTTGCATAATTTACCAACAGAGTATGTAGTGACAGTACGGGCATCAGTAAACCTCGGATCAGGCCTATTCTGTGTGTAGCTAGCACCAGAATCGTGAAAACGCATTTGACATGCATTAGATGATGTAGGCCATACCAACCAGGGTGACTGAACCAGCTCAGAAACATTAAACGAATTATTTTGTAACATTGCCTGCAGGGACACGAGGGACATATTGAATCGTGAGCTTTCATTTGGAAAACTCGACAGGGATGGTATTGATGGCGTATTCAATTGTTTAGTGGTTGCTAAGCCCCAACATGTAGTCTGATAGATGGAAGCATTTATGAACATAATTTGGGTAGGGATGAGGCACGCACGATGCAACGCCTCGGTTCCCTGTACCTGCCATGGCTTGGAGCCCCAAATAGATTTTAAATCCACTATATTATCCCAGTACTCATAACCACCCACAGCTAAGGCACTTAGAAAGGAACCTGAATAAAGCAATTTGGTGTGTGTTAACATAATTTTCTGAGTTGATGTGTTATTTAGTCTAAAATAATAGGATGCAGGGTTCGACCGATTAAAATCAGTGAAATAATTAAACTTATTTCGAAGAGTTTGAGAGCTACCTGGCAAGGGGTTTGGACAATGTTCCCATTGGGTATAGTTAACAGTACTACGCAGGGCACTGGGCTTATGGAGAAAATGATTACCCCAATGTTGGTAACAATACAAATCGGCGTAATTAGCAGAATTCATATATAAATCTTCAGCATTAAAAGATGCATAATATTTTAAATCGGCAAACAATGCTTCAACGGCATGCACATCCCAATCATCAGAATGAATATTATTTTGTACTACATCACCCATTGAAACACGAAGGACATTAGGTACATTAATGATTTCCGTCGGACCATGGATTTGATAGTTCACTGCATCCCATACGATGCCATCAGCAACGGGAAAGCTGAAATATTCACAAATGTGTGGTCACGCTTCATGATGTGAGACGAGGAATGAGGAGCCAAAGTTCCAGAAACATAGTCTACAGCAGAGCGTTCAGGTAAATAGTGACCATTGATTAGTAGAAAAAACACTGTGACAAAGCCAATGGACATGAACAAAAATATCAAGAAAAGTACCAACCAGATGTATGTCCAGGGGGAATCAAAAAATTGTCTCTAAACCAGGATATAAAAATACTGAACTTGGATGGAACTTTTGAAGATGTGGAATCCGAATCAAAGGAATAACGAGTCGGGCTTAGTGGCGTTGTTGGTTGATGTGCCACCGATTCTGATGCAGGATAAATATACTCGTCCTCGTTGATATGGGTGGAGAGTTGGGGATCAATCATAGTTTCAGGCAAATCAACCATCTCAATTACAGCATCAGCGATCGTTCGTGCAGATGGACTATGAACATATGTCCGATAAATGGCAGGACAAGAGACCGCTGGTGTGACACTATTCAGGATCGGCCAGGCGCTGTAGCTTGACATTTTCAACTGAGATGTATCTGTTCTCTTTGCGACCAGGAAGCGGTGGTAAAATGACTGTACGTGTTCCCTTCAGGCCAAGAACTGGAACCGGTGCACGAAAAGAGGGGCCAAATTCCTTTTGTTTTCAACCTTCTCTCGAACCAGTTCTCCAATTTTCGGAAGCCAGCCGGCTACCGGAATCTGCAACGCAGGGTCTGTGGCTGAAGGTAAATGTGTAGTTGCAAGTTTGTCTCGGGCTTCTTGTAAGTCCTGTAACATAGCAGAATGGTTATCTACATCAAACTTGGCGGATTGCGCCGCGATGTCTGGACCCTCAAGGTCAGGCACAAACATTCTTATGCCAAAGAGCATTTCGTATGGGGTCCGCCCACCCAGAGGTCTTCTAGGGAGATTATTAAGTGCACGCTGAACGGTATACAAATGGGCCAGCCAGTTCCTGCCAGTACCTAAAACCCTAGCTGTTAAGGATTGCTTTAAGTCACGGTTCATTCGTTCAACGATAGAGTTGCCCTCAGGCCTATACGGAGACGAAAATTTCACCCGCACCCCAAGCGAAGCCATTGCATCCTTGTAAGCCCTAGAGGCAAACGCTGGACCTTGGTCCGAATGGAAGGTGCCGCATGCGAAAATTCCCACAAAGACACGCAAATCCCTGATCACATTTCGGGCGTCAGCACTCCGTTGTGGCCAGACCCAGAGAAACCGTGTGCACGAGTCCACTGCCACTAAGATGTATTTATAAGCAGTGTCTGATGAGAATGGACCGCAGTGATCCAAGTAAACACACCCAAAGGGTCTGTTAGCAATGCAGAGCGGTGTTTGTGGTGGACGTGTTACCGTGGAAGGCTTAATCTGTTGACAAACGTCGCAAGAAAGCACAAAAGCACGGGTGTCTTTATATAACCCACGCCACCAATAACGCTGCTGCAAGATGGAAACCGTAGCTGACACACCTGCATGCGCCGAAGCCATGCCTTCGTGTGCAGCTGATATCAAGGCACTCCTGCGGTCCGCGTTGGGGATCAGCCGATCTCCAACGTCAGGTATAGTTACATAAGGAACCTGATCGGGACTTAATTTGTAAGAATACTTGGAAGGGAAACCTGTAGGGTAATTATCACCTTCCTTGGTTGCAGCAATAGCTGCTAAAATAACAGGGTCTATTTTAGACATGGACCTGGTAACCGCTGCTACTGAACACGTGACTACTGCTGAACGGGCAGCTTCATCTGCCAGATCGTTACCAATAGCGTGTGCGCCCACCCGCTGATGGCCTAATGTGTGAACCACCTGTGTGAGGGGCAGACGTTGTTGCAATTCTGCCACTCGAACCCAAAGCATTTTATGCTTGATTGTGCTCCCTTTTGCGTCCTTGTAGTCGTTTTTCGACCAGAAAAACAGATTGTCATTGTAAGATTGTACACAGTAAAAAGAATCACATACAATAAGAGTGGTCTCATCCTGTGAAGCGAACTCAAGTGCAAGTAGCAATGCATGCAGCTCGGCCAATTGTGCGGTACTATCTCCAAGTGTGCGAGTGTGCACAACAGAGGATTTGAACGTTCCATTCACAAAGGAACCCGCAACAATAGCACATGCAGCTGAATAAGCGTGCTTGGACCCAGTGGCCGGTTGCGCCGAACCATCGGTGTAGATCACACATTTGTAATCCTCAAGCGGTAGTAAAAACAAAGGAGGAGGATGAGCGAATTCATACTGCAAAAACTCCTGAGTCTGAAGAGAAGAATCAAAAACAAAAGTGACGTCCGAAGACGTCAAAGATGTAGCCCATTGTATCCAACGGGGATGCATTGCTTTTGAGTTCGGTACACTTGCCTTTGTTACTGCCTCTAGGGCAGGACAGGGTGTTACCACTAGAATCCGCTTTCCCTGTGCCAGTGCGCGTTCTTTCAGAATCGCCATTTGCACTGCAGTCAGAACTTTTTCGACAGATGTAAAGCGCAATTCAGCGGAAGTGTACAGATGTGACTTGTATGCGATGGGTACTGTATCACCTTCATTAAAGGTTAAGTATGTGAATCCCACCGCCCCGGAATTATTCTAATCACCAGGTTTGTGTGGTTATCACGAGTCAAAAGATATTTAGACTCCAAAAGGTCTGTCTGCAAAGACTGCAGTATTGAGGTATGCTCAGGCAGCCAGCAAGACCTTGAATAAGTAGGTTGTATCAAAGCATACAAAGGCTTGATACGCTGGGCATATTCGGGAATGTAAGTACGCCCGAAATTCAAGAAACCCAGCAAAGACTGAAGTTTCTTCAGAGTATTTGGGGGCACAAATGTGCACATTTTTCCAAGAAATGGGGGCTAAGCCCTTACCTTCGTTATTGAGCTCATAGCCCAAGAACAGAATGGTAAATTCAGCAATGTGTGACTTAGCAAAGTTAAATTTGTAACCCTGCTCCGCAAATTCAAGAATAATGCGGTCCACACGGGACAGATGCTGATATAACTCGTCGTCTGTCAGATAGATGTCATCAACGTACGAACATGCGTCTTGATCAATGTCATTTAACAAAGAAACAACACGGGCGGCGAATATACCCGGACTATTTTTATAGCCCATGGGTAATCGCCGGAACTGGAATAATTTACCACCGGATGTGAATGCGGTCCATTGACCACTCTCCGGGGCTAGGTTGTGCGTGTAGAAACCGTTTGAAAGGTCAAGTGTCGTTTTGTATTTTTTACGAACAAGACTGTCTACAAGCGCAGAACTGTGTGTATTTTGCACCGCAAAGTTCCGACAATGAGTATTTAAATGCCGGTAATCCAAAACTAAGTGGTACGATCCATCGGGTTTAGAAACCACGAAAAGGGGATTGTTCATAGGTGATACGCATGGTTCAATTACTCCCTGGTATTCCAACTGTGTCAGAATTTCGGAGACGGCGCCTTTTGCCTGCCGTTTGATGGGATATTGGGGTTGTGGCTGCGGTAGTGACCGCAAAGGTATTGCATGAGGAGGTGATTCTTCATCCCATCCCACATGGTTGCGGTATAACGCTGGTGCCAGGTACACAGCCCACTCAGCTGCAAGTGCTTCAGCTTTGTCTTTTGGGACATGCTTTGAAAAGCTTGGAAGGATTACCTCCTCTCCTTTATGTGCAGCTAAAACGAATGGGGGTGGCCAATCCACCTCTGCTAACAAAATGTCATATGAAGAGGTTAGATTTTCCCAAAAATCCCTTTTATTTCACGCGGTATGTCACCTTCAATTTGTATGACTATATTATATAGTCTGTCAGGGGGTGCCACTCTCGTGTCAGCTGTCTCTACAGTAACGAATGTTTCAGTTGCTGTCGCCTCCATATGAGGACGTAGCGCCTCCCGCACTATGGTAACTTCCGCGGCGCTGTCTAGGAGGGTCACTGCCCACGTCCAATTCTGGAGTCTCGTTCTCACGGTCTGAGGCATATTTCGCTGTAACAGCGGCAACCTTTTCTTCTGAAATTGCGGTCGAGGAAGATGAAAGTCTTCTGCTTTACCTCTGACTTGTTGTCGAGGTTGGTCTCGCTCCTGGGGAGCCTCTCGGCCCCTTCCTCTATCTTGCCGTCCTCCTCCACCAGCCTGTGACGACGTCTGGGCCTGTGAAGAACGAGGAGAACGCGTATCAGAGCTCTGAAACCTTTCTGGTGATTTAATCCTTGACCTATCACGTAAATCATAAGTACGTTCAGAAGAAACCGAAACTGGGGAAGCGCCTCTCGACCCCGGCTTCTTTTGTTGCTTACCCTGTTTTTTCTGTCTCCAACTCTTTTTAGTGAAGACTGGTTTATCATCTTTCTCAGATGCACTTTTTGTTTGTATAACTTGTGATTGCGATTGAGTTTGCATTTTTACAAAAGGCTTGTTGCCTAGGCTATTTCTTCCAATTGTTTTATAAGCCCGGGCTATTATTTTCGGTAATTCGCGAGGCCTGTCCAACTCTGGGACCAAAGCCAAAGCATTCGCTACTTGAAAGTTCATAGCATCGCCCTTGACATTTCCAAGGATCAGCTCAGCTACTACATCAAACACTCCCACTAGTCTCATCCCTAATTCCACAGCCGCTTCAGGGCCATGTTCATCCTGTACTTTTTAATTACAGAGGGTAGAACCGTCATGGAAGGAGTTCCAAAACATTTTGAATAAACTGCTGCGAATACCTTACCCCAGTTTTCACATGATGTCAAATCGGGATTATGTCTTTTGGCAAACTTATCGTGAGGATGCGGTGTTTATCTACTGGGGATGTATGTGGAAACACTGCTTCTATCTGATCGAACTTTTCGGCAAGCCAATAAGGATAATCGTCCTTATTTTGTGGACGTTTGCCCATCACAGAATTTACCATGACAGGACTTATAGTCACTCCAGCAGCAATAGCTGGTTGGCCTGCGACTACAGGAGCAGCTCCATGGAGGCTTCCTGTAACGTATGTCACCAAGGCTCGATGCACTCGCACCAATTCGGTATGCATAGTGCACAGTTCCGCAAGCGGTAATGCCAGATAATTTGGATGCGGGGTATACCCGGCCAATACAGGCCAAGTGGCCCCTGAATTGATAAGGGGCCTAAACGAACTGCGGTAGTTGGTTGTGGTAGGGCGCCATTGAACCAAACACGGTGCTGCCAAGCCGTGAGAGGCACTTCAAGAACAGTATAGGGTCGATAGGCAGCAGGAACAGCGGTGGGCTTATATTCATGAAACAGCTTATCACCTGCATCCACCGCTTCAAAAGTGATCCAAGTGTAAAACACTTCAAAGTGATAAGCCGCATCGGCTTGAACCACAAAGACCAACTCGACCCCAGTATCGGGCACTCCATACACAGCTAAGTGGTCTCGGAGTGCTCCTCGACTATGTGCAGCTATCGCCACACCAGCCATGACTAAACAATTATATACGACAACCTAACAGGGAGCACAAAAATGGGTCTATTAACTAACCTTTTTAATAATATCAAGCTTGAAAGAACCTATAAAACATTCAATATAGGAGGTATCACCGTCACATACGCCTCCGGAAGCGTACGCGAGGGGTTTGTGGACAAGCACAAGCACTACTCAAGCGTCTCGCAGATAAGCTGCCCCACGGTGGTCGCGCCATGTCATAAGGTTTCTGCACATACACAGAGCTATGCACAGGAAAATGGGACCCTGGAATACAGTGGTTTGCCACCATATACCATAGCACCCAAAAACCCCAACCCAACTAGCTTAGCATCCCATTAGCACTCAAGTACTAATGTTTGGACAACCCAGAACACGGTATCTTTATCTCAGGACTCGCAGAAGCAAGAACACTCTTTCGTCACTCACTCGTACTCGTCCACAAGGTGCGTAGGAAGAGACACTGGATAGGTTAAAATGTTTATTCCAACTTACGTGCTCTAATGTACAGTACACGTGTCAGCACTAATAGCATAATGCATATGACTAATATAAGCAGCATGGTTACAATTCCATAGAATACAAACGGGAAAGCATCTCAGAGCTCAGTGGATAAACGTATAAATAACATTACCACCCTCCCCTTGCAGTAAGATAGTTTATTATAGTAATAGAAGACCTCTGGGCTTTGGCTAGCGAACCCCCATACCTCAGTCTCTAGATGCAGAATTACATCAGCAGGACATCATAGCTCTTCTCACTGAAAGGGATTTCTCCAAGTGTGTTTAAGCGCTAGTAAACCACAGTATTAAAAGCATATCAAATTCTTCATGGCAATTGCACATAATGTTATGTCTGGGTGCGCGAGACTGGCCATATCAGGAAGAACCAGAATACATTGTTATGCGACCTTGTACATGTTTGTGCAGACTGAGCCCAAAAAGGTGAACAACAGAAAATGCAGACAGTGCAAAAGAACTTGGCACGAGCAAAGGGCGAGGAAGGCCCGGCTCAGTGTAACGTGCGCAAAGAGAAGCAGCATGGCAGCCAGGCCTAGGCCAACATAACAAGGCAGGTAACAATCCACAAGACAAGAGACTGACTGACAGAGAGACTGACTGACAGAGAGAGAGACTGACTGAGAGAGAGAGACTGAGAGAGAGAGAGACTGACAGAGAGAGAGACTGACAGAAAGAGAGACTGACAGAAAGAGAGACTGACAGACTGACTGAGAGAAAGACTGACCTACTGAGACTGACTGACTGAGAGACTGACTGACAGAGAGAGAGTGACTGAGAGACTGACTGACAGAGAGAGACTGACTGACTGAGAGACTGACTGACTGACAGAGAGAGAGAATGACTGACTGAGAGAGACTGCCTGAGAGAGAGAGAAACTGACTGACAGAGAGAGACTGACCGACAGAGCGAGAGAGAGAGAGGCTGACTGAGAGAGAGACTGACTGACTGAGAGAGAGAGACTGACTGACAGAGAGAGAGTGGCTGACTGAGAGAGAGAGACTGACTGACTGACAGAGAGAGACTGATGAAATTGGTGTCAAAGTGTGTATGAAGCTATACAATGCCTCTTAAGATTGCTATTGTCTGCTATTAAAAATGTATTATCAAAATGTGCTCTTTGTAGTTACATCTGCTTTTGAAATACAGCATTGTCGCATTGTCTAATGATTTGAAACAGGTTTGATTTTTTTTACTCTAGCCCCCCCTCCACTGACCCCACCCCTACCGGTGCAGCCCTCGGCCACAAACCAAACTGTAATTTTGGCCCCCAACAGAAAGTTTGTGAGTACCCAGGCACTAGCCCATCCCCATGGCTCCGACCCTCACTACCATCCCCAACTCAATCTCATCATCATCCCATAGCTACCATCAAACAGCAACCATCAAAGCGAGGATAAGGAGGGAATAACAAAAGTGATCGCACAATCACAGCAGCAGTGGAGTTTCCTCTTAAATTAATTAATAAGGTTCATCTTTGCCCACAGAATTAAAGATTTGCAATCTTGGAATACCCGAGCTGAAGCTCGACACTGCAGAGGATCACCACAGCTGCAGGCAAGTGTAAATTTACTAGGTGCAAACTGCACCCACTTCTGTCATCCACAGAACTAGAACATGGAGTTTGTTCACCAGCAGAGATGTATACATTTTATTCAAGGAATGTTTCTTCTCCTTCTGAGCTTATGTGAGAATTGTATGACGTTTGCTACATACAATAAAAATAACTGACACAAAAGCCTAGAACACTTACTCCACATTGGTGTAGTAGCTGGTCTTTAATGTCCTCATCTCTCTCCATATTTATCATCCACTGTTTCTCCTTATGCATCATCACATGAGTGCTCCCTATGTCTCCCTATCTCCGTTTCGTTTCAGGCGTTACTCTTCCCCTGGATCTGGCTCTCCCTCCTGGTGACCCTGGGAGTCAGTCTTTATTCTATCGCCCTGTCCATGCTTTTTCTCCCTTACCTCACAACACTCCTGCCCCTCCCGCTCCACGCCGCACCTTCCTAGCCTGGGTCCCCACTTTTAACTGCATCATTCGGTGCCAAACTATTTCCATCTGAACATCCCTCACCATATGTCCTTCACGGATGGTACCCATCTCAAAGTACCCTGTGCCATCTATGTTGCCCTTCACTTCTCTTGGTCTAAATCTGTCTGCAAGTTCTTTCATCCCCCTCAGCATTTCTCTCTTTCTCATGTTCAATTCTGAGATCCTCCAGTTCTTCCCCCTCTGCCTCTCTTGCTCCAGCTGCTCTCTGACCTCAGGCACCTCTAGTGTCACAGACCCTGTGCTTCAGTCTCCTTTATTCTGTGTTTCGCTGTGTTGTTCCCTCACCCACAAGTCTGTCCAGCCCTCCTCCTCATGGATTCACCATGGCCATCTCACTCAAGCAACTTTCTCTCCCCCTACCATGATGCTGCCTCTAACCTCATTTAGTCTCCTACAAATCCCAGTGTGTCTCTTGCCTGACAATCTCCCGCTATGTGTCTCGCTCTCACCAGCCAGTTGCTTCTCCGTCATCACACTTGCACATCCCAACCATCGCACTGCTATCTCACACTGTCACTTCCGGCACGCCTTGGCCCCTCCCACCCCGGAGTCCACCTGCTCATAGAACCAGTTGGAGGGCCTCTGGCAGGTGGCGAAGGCCTGCAAACAGGGAGGAGATGAGATTAGATGTAGCTGTTTGTAAACGGAGCTTAGAAAGGACAATGGAGGGGGGTGGGTTACACGGGGAAAAGGGCCCCCACACACCTGTACCAGTGCACGCAGGGGAGGGGGTGAACGTGGAACAGAAATAATAGCATTTCTGCTGGTATTCATTGGCAGTGGACAAGCCCTATAGCAGTTTTGTGAAAAGACATCAACCAGATGACACCAACACCTCTCCTACAGAAACTATTCATTCAACCTTGGCACACCCCGAAAAGCACCAGCACTTGGATCTGACATGCATTTGAGGTCACGTGAAACTAAGCCACAAACATGAAACCTTTTTATGTTACAGGCAGGGAGGGCTGCAAGTGTGAAAACACCAGAAGCAAGGTTTATGTTAAAATACACCAGGATTATATCTGCACATGGTCGAACATGAAATAACAGGGTCTCATCCTATCACCGAGCGGTATGGAGTAGGAAGGAAACATTCGCAGTATTGTATACATCACATCTACAATAATTTGCGTCACATCTACAATACTTTGTGTGTATGTGTGCGCGTGTACAAAGCATTCTAGCTCCAACACATCTATAAAAGATATGCACATCATTTTAATTTTTTTTAAAAGCATACAAAATAGCACTTCATTTACCACTTTCATTTAAACCGCCGATTGTATTAAAACATACTTTACACTCAGAGTCAAAACAACAGCAAGAGCATACCCTGAAAAACAGGTAAATTAGAAATTATCCTGTAATCTAACTGATAACTGTACTTGTATTTATAGATTATTCAGGTGTCGAAAGCAGACAAAACATCTCAAGGGGAAAGCAGTGTGTTTTCCAACATAAGATGATAGATAACATCAAAGACAAAACAGGCACTGGTTCAGAATAGCATATTATTAAGAGGCGGTACCTACTGCCAGTGGTTTCAGTCTGTTGGAAATGCATTCATCTTGGTTTCGGGGAGCCAGCCATCAGAGAGGCCCGAGGCCAAGTTGCCTAAAGCCGTGGCTATCACACACCGCCTGCAACAAAAACACAAGATTACAAATGCATTCATGCTTACAAAACAAAACAGGAGTAAACGAACAAGAACAGCAAAGCAAACTGCCTTGCACCCATGTGCAAGTGCTAGAGGGAGCAAAAGAAGAGGGGTGGCTGTGGGAGCGGTGTGTGCGTGTCTACCAAAGTTGAAAAAAAAAGTTAATAGAAACTCAATTGAAAAACTAATAAGGGCTCATTATAAATGTTCTATGTCGCATTCCTAGGGAAAATTACCTTAAAAAAGGAGGATTTGCCTATTCGGTAAGTAGTGCTCTGCTGCAGCGCAGCAATGTGGGCTCCTGGATTCGTGTGCAATTTACGGCCTGGAAAGGGCCATAAATTTGACATGGCTGGACTCAGCCTACCCTTGAATTCTGACATTCTTGACCGCAGATTACACTCACTCGCGGACACACCACCAGGGCGGCGGCCAACGCTCCCCCCTGCAGGGCTCGCCCCCGGCACCCCGGCCAGGGAGGGGAACCGGCGTCTACACACGCATGGCCATGTTACACCCACCGGGCCCGGTGCCATGCGGCATCACCGGTGACTGGCAGCTGGAAGGCACCTGAGCAAAACTATCTCTCCCTGTCGCCTTCTCCCTCCCCCTCTCCTATTTACAACACCCTATCACCACGCCACCCGTTTTGTATCTCTGTAAATCTTTCGCTCATTCGGTCTGTGGTGTGCTTATTAAAAACACTGTGCCCGCCTGGGCTTGTCCATCTGTCAGCGGGACAAGGCCAGGCGGGCTGGCCACGACAGACGAGCGGATGCGGCTTTTGGAGCCAACATGTGCTGGCATCTTAATGGCTAACGCATTACTCTCTTCAGAGCTGCAGCAGGTGAGCAGGGCAGTCCTGGGGCGGCTGCAGCATGGAAGATAAGACACAAAAATACAATAATCACTGCGGCCACTCCCCCCCCAAATGCGAATCTGCTGCAGACACACTTAAATGTCCCCTGTAAAGAAAGCGTAACCTTCTATCCGGGGTTTTAATTATTGCGCGGACACTGTCAGCAGCGCGGCACCGAGGACTCGACTCTGAGATTGAGTTCCCATTATCAAGCCCTGGGGAAGTGGCGGTCCCCCGGGGCTGCGGGGGCCCCCGCGGGCCCCCGCTACATAAATAAATTGTCCCCGGGACATGGCCCACCCGGGGGCTTTGAAAACTTTTTTTAAATTTTCAGTCGCATTCGCGCACACGGCGCGACCCCGCCTGATTTTTAAAAAAAAATGCTTTTTTTGGGCCTGGGGGTCCCTGTGGGACCCCCTGAGCAGGCCTGGGGGGGTCAGGGTGTTTTTACCCTGCCCCCTTTTCTTGTTTTTTTTATCTTTGTCTTACCTTTTTATTTCTCTCTCCGTCCGAGGCACAAGATAGGTGCCAACACTTCCTGGTTTGAAGTGTTGGCAGCCAATCAGAGGCAAGCTCGTGCTTGAGTGGTTAGGCTCCACCCAGATATCGAAACTTTTTCTTTTTTTAATTTCCCAGAAACTACTGAACGGATTTACACCATTTAACAAAAAGGACTCTTTCTGAACCAAGGGCTACCTTTTTGCCAAATTTGGTGTAATTCCGTTCAGCAGTTCGGGCTGTAGCTTTGTCTATGGAAAACAACATGGGGGAAACGTGTTTTGGGACCCCCCTTTTTTTTCTCGACGCCCGCTTGGCGAATCACCCTGAAACTTTTAAGACAGAAGCTGACAGGAGCTGATCACTAGTTTTGAAAATTTCGCGAAGATTCGTCAACCGGTGCCAAAGTTATTGGGGAAACAAAAAACGCTTTTCCTATGGAAACTAGGTCCTAACTATAACTACCTACTGGCGACCGCCAGTAGGTAATATATATATATATACATATACATATATTTATATATATAGACACTTTAAGTGGGTTCACTGCAATAAACTTAAAGATTTAGAATACTCTGTGCTAGCATCTGTTCCCATTTCCGGACGGGGTGGGAACCGAGAAAGGAATCTCCGTCAATTAGAGACTCATTTTATTTTAGCTCTCGACACAAGGATGCCTAATGGCTTAAACACGAGTTAGGACATGTACAATTTTCATTAATATGCAATAGATCATGAACTCGTTGCTGAGCATTTTGTAGTGGTTGTTTTTCTTCTTCAATTCCATTTTAGGTATTTTGTTTGGTCATTGAAGCGCTTAGGTGTATATAGACTGTTTTTCTGCAAGGTGATTTCTGATGTTTATATTCAGTTTTATTCATGTATATACTGTAATTTTGCTCAGGTTTGGATAAATTATTGACAATATATGCTGCTAAATATTTGTTAATTTTGCACAGCACGTTTTGTGCACAATTTTCTTTGCCCTTCTTCTGTATTTTAAATTTGAGGTTTTTACAGATTGTGAGTATTGAGTTTACACATGATTGCCATAATATATTAGTTGATTTTTTAATATAACGTAGGTATTATTACAATCTTGTTTATCTAAAATGCCCTGTAAAAGGTTGTTTTGATTTTATTCATGTAACTAGGTATTTAAACTTTGACTAGGGGCACTTGCCCGTATTTTTTGAATTTCTGCGTCTTGGAATGTTGCTCTAATTATGCTATGTCCATCTCTATAGGATGGGGTTTTCTACTGTTTCTGTATACATATATTAATGAGCCTTAGTGTACTTTGCACATTTGTTGCTTATTTGCACATTGTTTTGAAAGTCTGTACAACTATGGTTAATTATGTGTATATATATATAGAGAGATTTTTTTTCAGTAGGTTTCTACTAATGCACTAGCATTTTATAGATCATTTCAGGATGCTGCTCTATACTATATTTACAGGTTTTTAATATTTAATACAAAAATTTACATCCACAGCATTATTTGCACATTTTTGTCATACAGAATGTACTTATATAATTTTTAATTCATTCAATTATGTTGAATAGAGGCTTATGTGTTACCAGTATACTATAATAGCTTAGTCTGTCTTTCAGTTTTACTAAACAAGGGGCATTTGTTTCTATAGGCACTAGTGCACAGTTTGTATTTATGGTGTTTCCTGTTAGTGGCGCGTCATGTGATCAAGCTCGCTGTTGGCGAGCGAAACGCGTCATGGCAAGCACTATGCTCAAACAAGATGGGACAAAATTTTGGCAATACATTTTACACTGCATTTTCACCGAACTACGGAGTACCTGTGTTTTTTTGAAGATCGCTGAGGTCCGCGCCTGGGTGGGTTGCCAAGAGTTCGGCAGACCAGGAGTTGGAGTGAGTGAATATATTTATATATATAGATATATTTTTTGTGATGTCATCAGTTATGTCATCTGCGATGTCACTGACCAGGTCAAGAGTGATATAATAAGTAAGTTTAAAAGTGGTGCATTGCGCGGCGCGTAAGTTATAGTTAGCTCAAGTAACTATAACTTCTGAATTTCAATGGTTTTGTACCCATGAAATCTGAGCCTAATTATAACGTCCCTGTAACCATTGTTTTTTTCAGTGAATATATATTACCTACTGGTGATTGCCAGTAGGTAGTTATAGTTAAAACCATGTTTCCATAGAAAAAGCATTTTTTGACTTGCCTATATCTATGGCACAGTTTGACGAATCTTCACAAATCTTTCCAGAAAAAGTGCCCCAGTGAATATAGTTTTGCATGCAAAGTTTCAGGGTGATCTGTAAAGCGGGGGCTGAGAAAAAGGGATGGTCAAAAATAGTGTGTTTCCAATGTTAATTCTCATGGAGTCTTTAGACATGCCTGCAGCCCGAACCGCTGGATGCAATTACCCCAAATTTAGCAGAAAGGTAGCTTTTGGTTTGCAGATCATGTTTCTTTTATTTGGTGGAAATCTATTCAGTAGTTTTCAAGTTATTAAAAAAAATCCAAATTTGAATATTTAGGAATGCTGATCCTTCACTACGCCTAAGTGGACCTTCGCGATCCCGCACGCCAGGAGCAATGCTGTGATTGGCTGGTCATAACCTGTGTAGAAAGTTGCGGCCACAATTTTCTATACAGGGACCATGTCCCAAGGGATGACATTTGAGGCTAAATAGTATGGAAGAGGTCAGGCTAGAAGTACCCTGACCCCATGGGTGCATAGTATGAGGGACCCCATATGAGTTTCAAAATGCTGAAAACTGTTTTTGTTTCTACTTGGTTGGAGTAGTGGATATGTTGTGATGCTTGGCTCTGCCCCCATATAATGTTGCCGTGGAGTCGCGAACCTTGCTGAACAAAATATATGTATATACATTTGCACACTCACTCGCACACTAATGCATGCACTCACAGATCCACAGAGTCACACACTCAGTCACAGACCCACTGAGATACTCATGCACCCACTCATAGACCTACTCTAACACTCCCACTCACAGACCCACTCAGACACTCATACACCCACTTACAGACCCCCTCAGAGATTCATGCACCCAGTCACAGAGCCACTCAGTCATGCACCCACTCACAGACTCAGTCCGATATTCATGCACCCACTCTCATACCCACTCATATTCTCATGCACCCACTCACAGATCCACTCAGACACACTCTCAGACCCACTCATTTTCTCATGCACCCACTCACAGATCCACTCAGACACACTCATGCACCAAGTCACTAACCTACTCAGAGACTCATGCAGCCACTCATAGACCCATTCAGAGACTCATGCACCCACTCACAGACACACTCAGAAACTCATGCACCCATTTACACACCCACTCAGAGACTCATGCACCCTGTCACAGATGCACTCAGAGACTCATGTAACAACTCACAGATCCACTCAGGCAGTCACACACCACACACTCACCCACTCAGAAGCTTATGCACCCACTCACAGAAATACTCAGCCATTTACACACCCAGTCACAGACCCACTCAGAGACTCATGAACCCACTCACAGACCCACTCAGACACTCACATACCCACGCACAGACCCACTCAGACTCTTGCACACCCATGAGCAGACCCAGTCAGACATGCATGCACGCACTCACTCACTCAATCAGAAGTTCATGCACTCACTCACAGACCCACTCAGACACTCATAAACACAGTAACACACTCACCAACCCACTCAAAGACTCACACACCCACTCAGAAACCCACTCTGACACTTAGGCAGCCACTCACGCACCTAGTGAGAAGCTCATTCAGCCACTCACAGACCCACACAGAGACTCATGCACTCACTAACAGATGCAGTCAGAGAGTAATGCACCCACTCACTCACCCACTCAGAGACTCATGCACCCATTGTAAGACTCACATAGCCACTTAAAGATGTGCTCAAGGGCTCATGCACCCACGCATAGACCCACTCAGACAGTCATGTACATACTCACTCACCCACTCAGGAGCTTATGCACGCACTCACAGAAACACTCAGACACTTACGCACCCACTTACAGACCAACTCAGAGGCTCATGCACCCACTCACAGACCCACTCAGACACTCCCGCAGCCATTCACTCACCTACTCAGAGGCTCACGCACAGACTCTCAGACCCACTGAGATCCCCATACACCTGTTCACACCCTCACTCAGAAAGTGATTTATGTACTCACAGACCCACTGAAAAATGTATGCACCCATTTACACACACACACATAGACACATTCACAGAGCCATTGGCACATGCACAGAGTCAAACTGAGAGTTATAAATCTCAAATGTGCTGTTGTGCATTGAATTCATGGCTTTGCTTTGTGGATCCATGACTGAGTCACAACTCTGAAATTCTTTTTGGAAAAAACAATTTACAATGAAAATTATTTAGTGTTTAGTGATAGGGTGGCTCTTATAAGAGCTTTTGGGTTTGTTGTGTGTAGATGATAACTACACATAAAACAGTATGCAGTCTTTCAAGTTGTTAAGGAATATTCCCTTTTCAGAGAATATGCTCCATCACTTCTATATATATGCTCCATGTCAAAGCACAAGTTGTTGTTATAGATGGAGCCTATATTGTGTTCTCTAAGGTTTGCAGAAACAGTTTTATTAACATGTTTCCTGGCTTTGTTAATTTGTGGACAGAATCCGTCTGACCATTTCCTTTGGCAAATGTTGGAGTACGCAAAAGTGGTATGAGGGAGAAGTGCCATTAATTGGACAAAGGTTTCCTTCATTGCGATTTCTAATCCTACCCCAGTAAGAGTGCCTATGTCATTGCCACCACAGTGCACAATTAAGAAATCTGCTGCATGTTGGCAATCTGCAATGCTCTCAATCAAGGGTAGCAATTGCTGCCACTTTTGCCCTCTCTGGCCAATCCAAGTAATGTCCACATTTGGCAAAACCACGTTCCTGTCAATGCCACTGTTTCTAGCACACTCTCTGGCCCAAAAAACATAGCTGTGACCGACAATCCACACTCTGACCATTTTGAAAGAAGGAGCAGTGGCACACAGGAGACGGCTGCAGCTGAATGTGACAGTTGGTATAATGAAAGGTAGTTAAAATGGAGGAGTGGACCAGGTTTAAGAAAGGGATTATTTGATTGGATGGAATAACTAATTCAGTAGCTAAAAATCAGTAGTGAACGAATCAGCAATGCAAGTGTTACCTACTGGCGGTCATTGGTAGGTAGTTATGTTTAGGACCTAGTTTTCATTGGAAAAGAGGTTTTTGACTAGCTTATAACTTTGGTGTTGTTTGACAAATCTTCCCAAAAGTTTCCCAAAAAAGTGTCCTCCTGATTCTAGTTGTGCATGGAACATTTCAGGGTGATCTGTCATGGGGGGCTGAGAAAAAGGGGGGTTCAAAAAAAGTGTGTTTCCCAAAGTAATTACTGCAAATTTGGCAGAAAGGTAGGTCTTGGTTTGGAAAGTGACCATTTTGTTATTTGGTGTAAATCCGTTCAGTAGTTTTGGAGACATTAAAGAAAAAAAAATTGTATATGAAGAGGCATAAACCCTCCGCTAAGCCTTCTGATCTCATGCAGAGATCTGATTGGCTGCCGACCCTTCAACTAGGAAGTGTTGTCAGCCTTCTTGGAACTTGGACTCAGCCGAGTCCCAAACAAAAACAATTAAAAAAAGAGAAGGGGGCAGGCTGGAATACCCTGACCCCCTAGGCCTGGTGCTGGAGGTCCCCAAGGACCCCACCTGGCCCAAAAAACATTTTTAAAACTTTTCACAGCAGAAATCGCAACAGATGTGTGAATTTGCAGCAAAAAAACAAGCTCAGCCTCCTGCACTAATTTAAGCATGGGCCCCTGGGTGGGCCAGTTCCAGAGGAATTATTTATATTTTAAATAAGGAGAGGGAGGCTCACAAGGCCCACTCGCCACAGCCAATCTTGACCTCAGGGACCCACATCTCCCCGGGACTGGCCGATTAAAAAAATAACTGGAGGAGAGCCATGTTGCCCTCCTTCTGAGGCTCATATGAGCCCCAGGGATCACCACCTCCCTGGGACTTTATTACTTTTTCTGAAGGAGGGGGGGCCGCACAGCCCCCCTCCCAAACCATTCTTGTCCCCGTGGACTGCCATCTTCCTGGGGCAGACCCTTCAAAATGAAAGGAGGGGGGCAACACCAGCCCCCTCCTGGACCCATTAATGGCCCTAGGGACCGCCCTCCCCAGGGCTCTCTATCTCCTGAGGTGCCCATCCTTGGGAGCTAACAGTTTGCTTTCAGTTGGTGAGAGCTTTGCAGCTCCCACCAAGCGAGAGCAAACTGTAAGTCCACTTCTAGCAGACGGGAGTAGTAAAAATGCTCCTGCTCGCTGAGAGCAGGCTATTCATCTGTTTTTCTGCTGATGTCAAGCGGGCAAGAAAACAGATGAAAGAATTGCTCCCAAATGCACGGAGCAGCATTTTTGGCTGCTCCCTATATGTGGAAGTAATACCAGCTTCCACTGGAGGTGGGGAGCTGACAGTGACCACAGGGACATTGAGGTTCCCCCTGCGGTCCCTAGGCCACCCAGGATGAAGAAGCCCAGCTCCGGGGGATGGGGTACCTGGGGCCGAAATCGCACCCCCATTAAGTTTTGACCAGGTCCCAGGGGATAGGGTCCCCATGTCTGAGAGTGGCCCGGGGGGCGTGCAACACCCCTCCCCTGAAAAATATATATTTAAAAGCAAGAGCACCTCTTTGATGGAGACTCTCCTCTTTGTAGTCTCGTCATCTTTTCTTGATGAGAATTCATATTATCACAGATTTGTGGGTGAAGACGCTCGAGAAACAATGCCGAATTACATGCACACAAGATCACTGGAGACTTTACCTTGTGGTCCTTTATGCAGATGTAGTGTAAGATATGCACTGGACATTAACCCAGCGAGGTAGCACTTACTAATTAACCAGCAGAAAGTGCTCCAGTTGGGTAGACATTTTTGGCAAAACTGTGGCCACTTCTTAGAAAAAATTAGGTTCCAGTATGGCTCTTATGCAATTCCACAGAAATTAAACCTCAACGGGAAGCACTTACAAATATAAACACAGGAGGTGCCCCAGTTGAAGCTCTACTTCTGCAAAGCACAAAAGGTTCTAACTACTTGGGCTTAGCAAAGGCAAAGCAAGTGTTTCCTCTCGTATTCCACGTAGAAAAACAATCTGAAATCCTTAATGGAGGTGAATGCTTCATTGATCTCACAGAGTGTAATTTAATCTGTATGACTGTGATGAATGGTTTCTTTCTTGTCTTGAGAGCAGAGTCCATGGTTCTCCCTTTTAAATACCCTGAGTATGAAATGGCCAAAATCATTTGCAAGGGCTGCCCGTTTGGCCCCACCACGTTTTACTTAGTAGTATGCAAAGGTCTTCTCACCTTTTCCCACATTGATGGACAGATTACGAAACAATCACATCGCCAAAATTACATGCACACAAGGTCACTGGGAACATTTCCTCATGATCCATTATGCAGCTGTAGTTTAGAATGTGCACTAGTTATTACCAAACGAGGCAGCAGTTACTAATTAACCAGTAGAGAATTCTCCTGTTGGGTAGACATTTTCTTCAAAGCTGTGGACTTGTTCAATATAGTGGCAGGTGAGGTTCCATTCTGGCCCAGTTACTCACAGGGCTACTGACACACCCACAATAACACTCACACACCCACTGACACACTCAATCAGCCCCTCTCACATACACTCACAGACCCACACAGCCACTCACACACCCATAGAGCCACTGTTAAACCTCGCATCCTTGGCGTGGGTTTCCCCTGTATTTTTGCCTTTGCCTCCTGTGTTTTTACTGTGTGTTGGACTTTGTTGTTGTTGGTCTAGATGCCTGCAGCACTTTGCCACTGCTGTTCAGTGCCAAAGTGCAAGTGCTTCCTCTGTAAATTGATGTTATGGATTGGTGATTCCATGATTGGCATATTTGATTTACTGGTAAGTCCCTGGTACAGTGCACAGTGTGTACCCAGGGCCTGTAAATCAAATGCCTGCAGCACTGATTGAGCCACCCACATGAGCAGCCTGTAAATGTAACTCAGACCTGCCACTTCAGAGTCTGTGCACAGTTGGTACTGCCATATCGGGCTGGCAAGTGCACCCACTAGCCAGGCCCTAACCTTCCCTTTTCCTACATGTGAGTCACCCCTAAGGTTGGCCCAATGTACCCCTATGGGCAGGGTGCAGTGTATGTGAAAGGTATGACATGTCCTGATGCGTGTTTCATATCCTGATAGTGAAATACAGTGTATTTAGTTTTTCACTATTGAAAGGCTATCTGTCCCATTGGATAGAATGGGAGTTTATTAACAACATCTTATACATATAACTTTCCATGGGGACAAGACAGGAAGGTAAAGTTTAGTATGCCTGAACCTGGAATATAAAGATGCATCTTTTAGTAAGGGTGATTTTACATTCTGTGTTGAAAATACCACTTTTAGAAAGTGGGTATTTTCTTGCTTAGCCATCCTGTGTGCCTCTGCTAAGTTTGTGTATTGACTGTTTGGCTTTGGAGTGACAGGGGCTGGAGATATACATTCTGTTCAAACAGCCACTTGGGGGGTGAGGGGTGTCCTGCCTTTCCAGGGTGAGTCAGGCCTGGGCTGAATAGACCTGGGCTGCATTCAGAGTAGGGAAGAGGAGATTTGTTTCACACCTGAATGGGCCTGGTCAGCTTTGGACAATGCTGTCTCCACCTCCGGCCAGGAAGCTGCACCAGAGAGGACAGAACTGGTTTTGGCTGAACAAAGAGCTTCTCTGCCACCAGAGAACAAAGGAATTTGGACTATAAATGTTGGGACCCAGACCCCTGAACTCTAGACTACTTCTGGAATTCAAGAGGAACCTCTGCCAAGGAGAAGAGCTGGGAAAAGCTGAAGGAGAAGTACTGCCCCTTTGCTGTGTTCTGTCTGGGGTTGGCCTGCAGTAGCTGTTTTTTGCCAAGGAGAGGACTGTGTGTGTATCCTGCTTGTAAAGTGTCTCCAAGGGCTTGAAGTAGAGCTTGCCCCTGTTCAAGAGGCCTCAGGAACCGCAAAGACCTCACCATCCTTCTGGGTACCATCTCTGGAACCGCTGATTTCAGTCACTGCAGAAGAAAAGAGCAGCCGGCTCTGTCACCGAGTCCATAGCAGGTTCTGTGTTGTGAAGGCCCCGCAGAAGGCCCGGCCACACTTCACACCGCATCCTTGGTCTCACCGACGCCGTCTGGATGATTGTCACAGAGTCGTTGCTTGCACCGCATCCTGTGGGCACCGCACTCCGCACTGCCTCGGCTCACCCTGCCTGGACGTCACTGACACCGTCGCTTCATGACCCGAACATCAACTGCTCCGTCGCCTGAACCGCAACCTGCCAGCACCGCATTGAACACCGCCTCACCTGCACCGTAAGCCTTGGTCTCACCAATGCCGTCTGGATGATCGTCACCGAGCCGCTGCCTGCACCGCATCATGAGGGCACCGCACCCTGCACCGCTTCTATTTTGCAACTCAACCACAATGGTTGCCCCGAAGGACTCACACCAACATGTCGGCCGCAACGAGAAAGGTACTGTTCACAAGTCTGCCAATGCTTTAGCTGGCCCGTACTGATACGGTCGGCTGGAACTGTTATACTCTGTTCTTTTCAGCATCGTGGTAGCCCTGGATGGAGCTACCGACTCGGCAGAACTGTGTTTTGTGGATATTTCTTCAAGTTTATGGTTTTCTTGCAAACTGCATATTTTTCAGAACTGTATTGTGAATTTTTGTCATTTTTGGTCTTATTTGGTTTAGATAAAGATCTGCTTATTTTTCTAATCTGGTGTGGTGTCAATTTGTAGTGCTTTCACTGTACTACTTTATGTGTGCACAAATGCTTTACACACTGGCTCTGAGATAAGCCTGTCCTCTCATGCCAAGCTACCAAGGGGGTTAGCGGGGGTTATTTTAGAAGTGTATCCCCCCTTATCCTGTCTAGGAAGAAGGGTCCCTACTTGGACAAAGGTGCAAACCATTGCCAACTAGAGACCCCATTTCTAACAGCCACTAACACACCCACTCACATACCTACATACACACTTGCAGACCCTTACAGCCACTCATACACCCACTCACACACCCACTCAGCCCCTCATACACCCATTTAAAGATCCATACAGTCACTCACACCCATACAGCCACTGACACACCCACTTACAGACCCATACAGCCAATCACACACCCACTCACAAAGGTTACAGGTCACAGAAAGGAAAGAAAATTAACAAAAACCTTTGACATTCAGTAAAAAAACAAAGTTTACTGGAATGTTATAGTTAGGAAATGGCATTAAAAACCAAAGAAATTCACTAAAAAACAAAGTTTACAGGGCCATTATAGTTAGGAAATAACATTAACAAAACCATAGCAATTCACTGAAGAAAACAAAGATTACAGGGATGTTATAGTTAGGAAATAACATTCACAAAACCATAGAAATTCATGTAAAAAAACGAAGATTACAGGGACGCTATAGTAAGGCTCAGAATTCATGTGTAAAAAATCAGTGAAATTCAACAGCTATAGTTACCTGAGCTAACTATAACTCACGCCCCCGCAATACAACACTTATGACCTCACATATTACATCACTCATGACATGGCCAGTGACATCACTGATGAGCACTGGTGAGCACTCATTTCAGGCTTCAGTCGAACTAGCGCCAAGACACCTCCAGGCAAACCTGCAGCTTTAGAAATAAATATAACATACCATGACATCTCAAATTATATCATTGTTGACATTATTCTCAGAACATCTCACACACCCACACAACCTCTCACCAGTCACTCACACACTCACTTAATCACCCACAGATCCAATCACACACCTACTTACTCACACATACAGCCACTCACACAGCCACTTACTTACCCATACACCTACGCACACAGCCACCCACTCACCCATACAGTCACTCACACAGCCACTCACTCACCCATACAGCTACTCACACATCCACTCCCTCACCAATACACCTACTCACACATCCAGTAACTCACCCATACTGCCTCTCAACAGAGCCACTCACACACCCACACAATCATTACATACCCATACCCACATCCATATAAGCACTTACACGTCTACTCACTCACCAATCCTACAGTTGTGTGGTGGTACTGGGTGCAACAGATTTGGAACCAAGACCACTGGGCTGGACCAAGGATTGCTGGAGTGCTCAACCACACCTAGAGCAAACATCTTAGACACCTCCTCCTTGATGGTAGCCTTCACTCTGTCTATCAACCTGTAAATCTTGTACTTTGCAGGAGGACTATCCCCAGTGCCAATATAGTGGGTGCACCAATGGGTGACTCCTGGGGTGAGTGAGAACAGAGTGGCAAATAGCCCCAGCAACTGGTGACAGTTGCTCCCCTGCTCCAGGGTCAGTTTAGGGGAGAGGACCATGTCTTCCACAGACCCATCCTGCTCCTTGGCACTCTCCTCTTCCACCCCATCATCAGTAGTCAAGAGCATGGTCAACTCAGACCTCTCAAAGTGGGGTTTGAGGCTGTTCACATGCAGGACCCTCAAGAGGATCCTAGGAGTCTGCAAGTCCACCATGTAGGCAACATCACTCTTGCGCTCCTTCACCTCATATAGCCTGACCATTTGTCTTGTAGAGCACGGGGCTCTACTGGCTCCATTAACCACACCTTCTGACCAGGCTGAAACTCAACCAGAGTGGCATTCTGACCCTACCAATGTTTCATGTCCTCCTAGCTGGTTTCTAGGTTCACCTGAGCAAGTCTCCTGAAGCAGTGAGTCTTGTTCCTGAAGGCCATCATGTAGCTAAATACATCCTGGGGGGGCTTCTGAGGAGCTTGCTCCCAACCCTCCTTCACCAAAGTGAGAGGTCCTCTCACAGGGTGCCCATACAGCAGCTCAAAGGGACTGAAGCCAATCTCTTTCTACGTTACCTCCCTGTAGGCAAAGAGAAGGCATGGCAAGAGGATGTCCCATTTACGCCTCATGGGTTCTGAAAGACCCCCAATCATGCCTTTCAGGGTGAGGTAGAATCTCTCAACCAACCCATTACTCAGTGGGTGGTAAGGATTGGTGGATTTGTAGTTCATTGCACAATCCTTCCACATGGCCTTACTGTACAGTGACATGAAGTTGGTACCCCGGGCAGATACCAAATCCATGGGGAAATGCACAGGGGTAAGATCCCCATTAGTGTCCGGGTCATGATGGAGCCGTCACTGTCCTGAGAAGGATAGCTTCCAGGTGCCTAGTGGCATGGTCCACAAAGACCTGGATGAACCTGTTGCCCATACCTGTCTTGGTATTCAGAGGCCCCACAATGTCGATACCCACCCGTTCAAAAAGGGTGCTCATGACAGGAAATGGTTGGAGGGGAGCTTTACACTTCCCCCCACTCTTACCACTTGCCTAGCAAGTCTTACAAGACTTACAAAAAGCATCTGATTGCCTTCACATTTGAGGTTAGTAAAAGTGAGTGACAAGCCTGTCAAAGGTCTTGCCTGCCCCAAATATTCTTCCAAAGGCACATAATGAGCCAAACCCAGTAAGAAGGTTTTGAAGCCAGGGGTACCAACAGCACAGGGTCTGCCCCAGGCTCAGCAACCTCGGGCTTCCTGTAAAGGAGATGATTTTCCCAAGTAAATCAAATGTGATTTGGACTCTTTGCCAGCTGCCTGGTCCTTGGCCTTCTGCCTAAGACCTATGAGAGTAGGACATGTCTTCTGCTAAATGCATACCTCTTCCCTAGTGGGACCCCCTTCTTACTGCCAGTGGGTCAGCTCAGGCAAGTCTCCCATCAGCCACCTCTTCCCCTGTATGTGCCGGGGTATCCCCCTCAGGTTCAGACTCCTCCCAGACCGTGGGAATTACAGGAGTGGGTTTCCCACACCCCTTACCCCTACTCCTCTTGGCAGATCCCTGGGCCACTGTTTCAGGCTCCAGGTCCCTCTAATTACCCTGTGCTGCCATGGACTGTGTGGTCAGGCACACCCACTCAGGCAACCCCAATATCTCCAAGTATCACCTGAGCTCCACCCCCTTCCTGGCATTATGCTCCAGGTCATTCCCCAGCAGACAATCCACAGGCATGGATGGGCTCACAGCTACTCGCAAGGAACCTAAGACCCCCCCCACTCAAAGAGAACCAGAGCCACTTGACACAAACACTCAATGTTGACTACTGCCACAACTTGGTGAAGTACATGAGGGACTACTTGCTCTTCAGACACCAGCTGACACCTGACAGTAGTCACACTGGCTCCTGTGTCTCTCAGACCCTCTGCCCTATGTCCTTTGATGGTCAACAACTGCCTGTGCTTCTTAGTGTTATCAGGCATTAGGTTTCTCTGGACCATCTCACTGTCCCCTAATGAGACAAGGGTCATTTCAGCTGGGTCCCCGCACCCTCCTGGGGCCAACCCCTCACTAAGCACTGCACTAGCCATCACCCGTGATTGCCCAAAGGTCGGGGGCTGTGCCTACTTGGGACACTTGAGGGTCCCCTCCCATATGACCCTCCTGATTGCAAGCATAACATTTCCTGGGACCCCTTATGCAAGCTTTCCTAAAAAGATCCATGGTTTCTTACCACCTGGGGGGGTAGGAATCTTTACCCTGGGAACAAGTTTGGGGCCCTTTAGAGAACTCCTGCTGTTCCCCTTGTCCCCCATTCTTCTGATGGGGACCCTGCCTACCGCTGGCACAGTCTCCCATGTACAACTTCTTTTGGACCCTGCTGCAGAGCCAGCGGTCTGCCTCCCTAGCAAGCTGCATGGGGTCAGTAAGCTTGCTGTCAACCAAGTGCTGGCACAGCTCTGGAAAACAACGACTGGACAAGTGCTCCCATGCAATCAAATTGCAGAGACCCTGATAATCTCTTACCTCACTGCCCTTCACCAAACCATCCAGTGCTCTGCAGTAGAAATCCACATACTCAACCCAGGTTTGTGAACCATGTTTAGTACTCTACCTAAACTTTACCCTGTAAATGGGGGAGGATGTAGCCTTGCGGCTAGAGCGGTCGACCTCGGACCTGGGGAACCTGGTTCGAGTCTTGGCAACGACGCTAAACATCCTGTGATTCTGGGCAAATCACTTAGGGGCATATGTATCAACCCTTTTCCCGTTCGCAAATGGACCAATTCTCAGAATCGGCCCGTTTGCGAACGGGAAAAAGCCTTTTGGGATGTATCATCCCAAAAGGCAAGTGCAAAATAGGTAATCGCAATTTTTGCGATTACCCATTTTGCGCATGCATTTAGAGAATCGCAAATTGCGATTCTCTAAATGCAATGCAGGAAGCGCTTTTTAAATTGCAAACATGCTTAAAGGAATCGCAATTTACCACCAACTTCAAGTTGGTGGTAAATTACAAATCCTTAGAAGAATGCTCAATTTTGCATTTCTCAAAGTGGTATGTGGCGTACATACTTGCCCATAGGGCATGTATGTGCGCCACATGTGCACACATGCATATTTCAGGGGTGAAACAGGGTGTCCTTTTGACACCCTTGAAATTGCATTCGCAATTTGCGAGTACCTAATGGATACTCGCAAATTGCGAATGTCTTCCCATTCATTCCTACGGGCCTCTAGGCCCATAGGAATGAATGGGAAGGTATTCCTTAATTGCGAATCGCAATTTGCGAGTCGAAATTAAGGAATATGTAGGAATTGCAATTATTATTGCGAAACCTACATACATTTCGTTTTGCGAGTCCTTAATAGCGAATCGCTAAAATTCGCTATTAAGTACTCGCATAAACGGGTTTTTGATACATATGCCCCATAATCTTCCCGTGCCTAACAAAAAAAATGAATGTGTTCATCTGTAACGAAACTGGTGCTCATGTAAAGCGCTCAGATACTTGATGTCTTGGGTCTAGTTCGCGCTAAATAAAACTCTAAAAATAAAAAAAAACTCTCTGGGGTGAGACCATACCTCCTGACAAGGGCTTCCTTCATTTCAGGTACTTCATCTGATCCTCTGTTGGTAAGGCCAACAAGGTGTCCCTTCCCTCCACAGTGAAGCGATTCCACAGACCTGCTCCTCAATCTCTCTCAGGGACCCTATGTGCCCTTAAACCTAACTCAAAGCCCCATAACCACTGATCATTGTCATCCCCCACAACATAATCTTTTACTACATCCTTAGGTATATGTACCTTTCCCTCTGAGTGCACTGAAGAAACGCTGCCACCATCTGTCCTAGACTTGGACTTCAAATCCAGCTCCTTTAAATTAAGTTCCTGATCAAAGACCATATTTTTCTCTTCTATTTTGAGCCTGGTTAGCACCAACTGGAGCTTCTCCTGATGCTGCATGTTGAGCTTTTCTAGCTCCATCTCATGCTTCCCACCCTCATGGCTGTCCTCCAGCTCCTCTGGGGACAGACCTTTAGATGAGACACTGCTACCTCCCCTAGAGGCCCCCTTCCACAGGCAGATCATGAGCCATCAGTATATTCTCACACAGGTTTTGCTCCTCAATCTCCCCAATAGGATCCTCAGAATGCCCACTGGCATTCCTGGTACCTACCCAAGCACTCAGTGCATTTTGTAGCTCCTCTTTTCTGGTGAGGCCTTTAAACTGGACTTTGAGGTCCCTGCAGATTTGCTTAAGGTGCTACACATTGCAGGAATCCAACCTTTTCTCCTCAAGTACCAAATCTGCAGGTGTAACTGATGGTTCCTTAGACTAAGACATGCTTATAGCAGAAAGCTCAAAAAGTATCCAAAATCAAGAAGGTAAAAATAAAGTAGTATGTAGTTGCATAATGGTCCGCAATCTGGTAGCAGTGTACACTAATCACTGTATGTTAAGTACAAACACAAGTCCTATCCTCACCGCTGACCACCAGTGTTGGAAATGGAGGTCTCTAGTTGGCAGTGGCGTGCACCCTGCCCAAGTTGGGACCTTTGTACTAGTCAGGGATTACTCAGCTAAGATAACCTTTGCTGACCCCCGTGGTAGTTTGGCACGAGAAGTCAGGCTTATCTCAGAGGTAATGTGTGAGGCATTTGTACAAAACACACACAATAGCACAGTGAAAACACTACAAATGCACACAACACCAGTTTAGAAAAATAGTTGGAGTGGGAGCCTCGGACGTCAGAGACACCCTGCTCAGTACTCAGGTTGTGGCATTCTTTCAGTCGCAAGGCAGGCACTACGTCGATGCTTTGGCTACACCACGGCAATGTGTTGGTTTTTCAGCCGCTCCTCTGTGCTGCATCAGGAAAGCAGGTGCTGAATGTCAGTGTGTAGATTTTCGGGCTTCTTTGCAGCTACAGCCACCTTCAAGGGCCCAGAACTGGAAATACAACCATTTGGCAGGACAGAACTCCCAGCAGAGGAGTTCAGATGCTGCATATGAAGTCTTTGGTGGCCCTGAGATTTCTTAACAGGAGGCAAGCACACACAAGCCCATGGAGAATCTTGGCAAGCAGGATGTAGAAAGCAAAGTCCAGTCCTTTCACTCCCAGGACAGAAGCAGCCAGCAGCAGGCCAGCACAACAAAGCAACATGCAGAGTAGCAATTCCCCTTCTACAGCATCCAGCTCTTCTTCCTGGCAGACTGTCCTCTTAGTCCAGAAGTGTTCTGAAGTTATGGTGTCACAGCTCCAGTACTTATACCAGATTCTCCCTATGAAATAGGCAAATTTCAAAGGCCGTCTCTGGAGTGTACAAGACCCTGCATTTCCCTGACATGGTTCCAGACACACTACAGGGGAGTGGAGACAGCTTTGTGTGAGGACAGACACAGCCATATTCAGGTGTCAGTGACAACTCCTCCCACCAATCTAGCTCCATCAAGATCCATCAACCTGGTGATGGGCCATCAGAATATGCAAGGAACTCCTCAGCTCCCTTTGTGTGACTGTCTAGAGTGAATGCACAAACAGACCAACTGTCAGCATCCCTCAGACGTGGATTCCACAGGCAGGCAGAGGCACAGAATGGTAAAGCAAGAAAATGCCCACTTTTTAAAAGTGGCATTTTCAAACACACAATCTGAAAACCAACTTCACTAAAAGATGTATTTTTAAATTGTGAGTTCAGGGAGCGCAAACTCCAAATCTCTATCTCTGCCCAATTGGAAGTTGCAGTTGCAAAGGTTACAAGGCAGCTCCAATGATAACCTATGGGAGAGATAGCCCTTGAAATAGTGAAAAACTAAATTAGCAGTGTTTCTCTATCAGGTAAAACACACCAGTACATGTCCTACCTATTAAATACACTGCACCCTGCCTATGGGGCTACCTTGGGGGTACCTTACATGAAGTAAAAGGGAAGGTTTGGGCCTGGCAAGTGGGTGCACTTGTCAGGTCGACATGGCAGTTCAAAACTGCATCCACAGACTCTACTGTGGCAAGTCTGAGACATGGATACAGGGCTACTCATATGGTTGGCACAATCAGTGCTGGAAGCCCACTAGGAGCATTTTAATTACAGGCCCTTGGAATACTCAGTGCAGTTTACTAGGGACTTACCAGTAAATCAAATATGCCAATCATGGATAACCAATCATAATCACAATTTTCACAGGGAGCACTGATTAGCAGTGGTAAAGTGCCCTGAGTTCTCAAAACCAGCAAAAACACAGTCAAATACAGGAGGTCAGAATAAAAAAAGACAGGAACTAAACGCCAAAGATTCCATGTCTAACACGGTTCAAACATGTCACATACCCAGGAACAACTCTCTCAAACTGTTCAGTAAGCAATGGGCGTGATGCCTAAAAGCTTAAAGAAGTTCTGGACAGCCCTCCCACCTCAAACACCAAATACCCATCAGTGAAGCAGGTCCTAGTTTTGCCTTTCTGAATGGATACCAATTCTCAGTTTGGAAGGGGTGTGTTGAAGGTGTGCCTTCCAAACTGAACATTAATGTAAGATGTAGAAATGTTTGTGACTGTAAGCCAGCAATGCAATGAAAAATTGCAGAGTCCCTCGTCCCTCGTTAGGGAGGTAATGCATTTGCAAGAGCAATGATGTCCTCTGGGGACTCTTTCCTTTTTGTGAATTTAAAAAACAGGTTTCTGTCGGAGTAGGCAGTGATCATAAAAAAAGATATTTTTAATTGACAGGCAATCACAGACATGGGGGTCGGCTGACCCCAGAAAGCTACCATCCCTGTGATGGCTTCCAATCAGAGTGAGTTTCAATTTGTGACCTACCTGATGAATATTAATGAGGTAGGTCGGACTGCGGCCCACCCAAGGTCCTTTGTGAGCCAGCCTATTTGTACTTAGGACGTGTAACAAAAAACATTCTAGCTGTAAAAATAGTGTTCGCGTATATTAGAAAGTAAGTAATTAATGCCCCTAGTTTCATTCTTGTTCTGAATTAAAATCCATCAATTTACTTGGCCTGGGCTATCAGATTTGAACTGGCATGCGGCATTGCTAACAGACAGGCTGGCATTGCAGTTCCAGGAGCAGAATTGTTGCTGACATTTTTAACAGGGAGCTGTCATGACAGTGCACCCTTCTTATCTATTCAATCTGTTGGAGATCATTCCACTGACAAAAAGTTCATACCCTGCTTTACTCAAAGCAATCTTCTTGGCTGGGAACGCTAGCGCTTGATTTGGTGATTGTCTTTTTTTAATTGCTTTTCTTTTGAGAGCTATTCTTCAACTGCTGCTCTCGAGGACAACTCTCCAATAAGGTACAAAGGCAGCGATCAGAAGAATAGCTTTTCATTTTCTCACAGTATGTAAATATATTACACTAATTTAATGTCTGTCAGGGAGCGCATGTGAAAAACAGTGATAACGTGGGCAGGCCGAAAAGAGAACCAAAAGCAGCATGGCGAAAATGTTTAAACCAGCCCTGCCTACTTCCTCCTCGTTCTCTCATCTCTTTCTTCTCTCTCTTTACCTTTGCTCTCTCTCTCTTTCTCTTTCTCTCTCTCCCTTGAAAGCCCCCACCCTCCCTCCATCTTCTGTAATTTCCTGGGAAAGCTGGAAAAAGTGGTCAATTACTGCTTCTCTTTATACCTGTCCATCTTGATCTCTTACCTTTTTTGCTGCTTCAGATTGTCTTACCAGATTTGACATGACATCCTGATAAAATCGATTGGGGTTGTGCGTATTCATTCCAACTCTTGTTTTTTCCATTTGCGAGACAAATGTCAGTTGGTGGTGCCTGTTAGTGTGTTACATAAGTGATAAAACACACCCACTGACTCAATCAGTGGCTCACTCATTCCTTTTATACTATTTTGCCAGAACGCTGATTTTCTTTGTTTTTTGTGTATGCAGAAATAACTACTTGAGTTACTGCCTGTGGCTGTAGGCAATATTGTCCGTTAATTAACCCCCTATTCTTATGAGTTCGAGCCTTAGACCATGGTGCATAACAGAAGGGATAATTAGCAGCTGTTACTTTCCGACAGCAAATCCCATTAGCTCCCCATTTGAACAGCAGCCAGGAGGGGGTGATAGATGCTAAAAGTCATTCCACTGCACTTAACCTAAACTTGGGAACTAGCCAGAGTTCCTCGCTTTCTTTTTTCCTATAATTTATTTTGCACTCTAAGCCTGAAAGAGTATTGTTTTGACTTATACTGGGTGCACCCTTATGTCTCGACAAAACTATACATCTATGATGAACAAAAGAAACCTTTAATTAATTGGGAGGGTACACGAAAACGCCTTAGGGCCCGGGGCAGATTAGGAAATATAGTGGAGGGGGGACACAGCTCCCATCCCTGAGCCTCAGTAGGCGCCTGAGACCCAATCCAAAAGGGCTCTATAGGAAATAAAGGAGAAGGAGACATGCAGTAACATTCTCAGAGCCTGAAAAGGCCCCAGAGACCCCATCCTCGGGGCTGAGAAAAAAATAAGTGGGAGGGGATGTGCAGTCTCTCTACCCCCACCTCAATTGTCCAGGGGAACCCTCCCCCAGGGCCTAATAGAAAATGAAAGGTAGGGGGGCACGCGCCCCCGTCCCTGAGCCTGACAAATCCCCCAGGGACCCCATCGCCCAGGGGCCTCATTTACTTGTAAAGTGTAAGGGGCACATGCCCCCCTTCCCCGTGCTAGTAACGGCCCCAGGGACCCCATCCCCTGGGGAACAATACTTCCCTGGGATAGTGCGGTGCCCTGTCTGGGAGAGTGTGGGTACCCACACTCTCTTGGGCAGGGGACGCAACTGTGCTTCCACCTGCCAGGAACAGTTACAAAAATAAAAGATATGCCAGCTCCGGCCAGCACCCATGATGTGTGTTGGCTGGGGAGCAGGCTGGGGCTGCTGGGGCCTGGGGATGCTGCCCATGACTATGCTAGCACGCCAACCTTAAGAGATTATGGGGATCATTTAGTGTGTTGTTTCTTTGCCTTGTGTGTTTACATTAAAAAACGTTCTTTTTTCATAAAAGTAAGTATTTGAACGGACAATCAGCTTTTTGCTGTTAATGTTTGTACAGTCTTGTCCCTGTGTGCACCTTATTGCTAACTTCTCCTCAAAGAGCCTTGGACTGCTCGACTCAAACTAACACTAACAGTCAAGTGCTGAAAGGGGTGGTAATTGGCCCAGTTACTCAGGACTCATAGTAGCTTGAGCCCCAGGACATCAGGAGTAAAAGGCTACCACCTTCACAGTTGGCCCAGCAACACCTGCTTACCCGTGGCACTCGAGAAGGGGATTTGACAACACTAGTCACCTGGAGGAGTCTTGGATTGTGTGGTTCGCAAGGATGGCACCACTTTATCCTACTCAGACATCTATGTATAACTCAAAAATTGGTTAAAAAAGAATTTCCTCACATTCCTGTGATGGAAGGTTTTGCAATATGTGGGAACCAGCAAAACGTCCCCCACCAAATGTTACCACACTTCTACCAATAAAACAGTATCTCACATATGTGGATGGGCATATTGTAACTGACACAAATAGCCCAAATATAAGACTATGTGAAGTCAATACAATGTCACTGTGGTCTTCATATGGTCACAATTATCGGCTGTTCCTATCCAATGGCATAGGTCCAGTCACACATGTGGGGTACCGTTTTTATTGGGCGTAAATGTTGAAGCATTGGATGCTAGGACTTTGGCCATTTGACTGAAGTGCTGTAGTTTTATGTGACTGAAAGTGGAAGAAGTTTTGATTTATTTCTCATACGTTAATGTTTGCATGGCATTCTGGGTATTAAAATATGTTGGGATTCATGCAAGTCACATCACCATGGAATCTCTTATGTTTTTAGTTTCCTGAAATGTTTCGGATTGTTAGGTTTGCATGCCACACAAACCTAAGCCCAAAAACTGAAGCGATCCTCCATGGAAACTCTCCCATAAAAATAATTTCCTGGTGTCTATTGTGTGGATCTCTGCTCAAACCCACAGACACATGCCTGATAACCCCATTCTCAAAATACCTAGGAGAGAGCTCTCGATTTTGCAGGTTGTGGGAAACACGGCAGCAGCTGAGATGCCAGTTGTGAGCCTCAATCGTTCTGCACTAGTTTTTCCCCAGCTACAGCAGAAATACTGCATACACTTGAACATCATGTCAAACTGGCAGATATGGCCAAGAAGGTGTATGTTTACTCACATAAGGGCTGATTCTACACTGCACTTTGTAGTAAGTTTTGTATTACTACTTTAGTTACTACAAAATTTACTACAAAGTGCTATTCAGAAACTGCATTTTTGTAGTAATTTACACTTTTTAAGTAAGTAAGTTTGCCACTTTTCAATATTCCCAAACTTCACTTTTGTAGTAATTTACACTTTTGTAGTAAGTCCCTGCCTCTATTATTTTCAATGAGAGGGTGTTGCAGTACCTGTGGTTGGCTATGTGTAGTGCTGGACGTACTACAAAAGTGTAAGTTATTATATAAAGTGCAGTTTGTAAACACAAAAAAGTAGTAAATATAATCAAAAGTGTAATTAATCTTTTTGAATCAGGCCCTCAGTTAAGATTACTGAGCATTAATTGATGCTGATGGCCCACAGAACAAGGAATGGAAGCATCCTGCTCCCAGACTCATTGACAGCACCAGGTCTAGCTCTGGTGCCATCTCACAAGGAAAGAGCTTCTGACTCCATGCAAAGAGGCCAGCTGGCCAGCTGTTTTAGTCCCCCTCTGTGGATCTAGGTCATGGCTGCTAGAGCCAGCACTGGAATCTGCTCCTGAGAAGTGATTTCGGACGTTAGAGGAGAAGTGAAAACCGCTAGCAATACCAAAGAAGAATGAAACTGGACAAAAAGGAAAGGATGTAATTCTAAAATAATATTTATTAATATATCTGCCTGTCTGTGAATCAACGCCTGGGAAGCTACTCTTCTCCTTGCTTTTCAATCTGATATTAATGTAGATTTGATGGTTAAGTTACAAATCCTTGTTCAGCTAGTGGTTGCAGATAAAGTCAGAGAGTCTTGAACAGAGAAATGGAGATCTAGAGAAAGTCAGGAGATGATATAAAAATATATATTAAAGAAGGGTTCTATAGGAGAAAGTTTTAGGGAGGAGATTGCTCAGTCTCAGTCCCAAAACTGGGGCTCAAGATATTTTATGAGAGGTAAAGTCATAGTGGAAGGGTATCAGAAGAGACCATCAGTAGAAGCCTTTCAAGAGAAAATCCAGATAAAAACCCTTTTGAAATCCTCTTGCTGTGGTAAATCAGAGACACAACAATACAGAACTAATGAAGCCATTAGTTTCGGAGAAGGTGGTATCTCTATAAAACTTAAAGAAACTCTGTACAGTTCCACCTTCTGCCAGATCATACATAAATGTGGTGTCAGGTATGGAGGTATCACTTGAAGAGGAAAATAGCAACTCACACTTGGGAACCATCCCTCAGGATACAGTTGTGACAGTACCAGGTATCCACCCAGATCTGAAAATGAACCATGTAGATGCTGAAAAAAACAATAATAGAATTCACAGGTAACAACAATGAAGCATGGTATCATCAACTCTAGGACATTTACTAAAATGAGTACAGCTTTTAAATATTCTAGAATAGGGTCTACGTCCTGGGTCCCGTGAGACATTAGCGCTCTGGGTAATAAATCCAATAGTGCGTCTAAGAACAAATTATTATATAGCAATTGAAAGCCTGTCGCTTGGTGGCTAGGCAATATGCTACTATGGTTGAAAATTCAATGAAGTTATCAGTGCTGGCTATGAAAGATTTACAGGAGGAGGGTGGCACTTTCGAGGAAAGTGGAAATGAGTTAGGTCAGTCAGCAGGGGATGAGAATCAAGCTACAAATGCAGAAAGAAAATGTTACCTCTGAGTCAAAGGATATCTTTTTGAGCAAACTGGAAAATATGATTTTCATCCTTACTACAGATATAAAAAATGGATTTGAAATCTCATGGTCCATTCAGGGGGACATACACATTTACTTATCTGTCCCTCTAGAATAAGGTAGATAATTTGTTCAAAGGATTAAAGTGCTGGAAGACTCTATGGAGCAGAAGAGGCTTAAGGCTATTGAGAACAAACAGACTATCAGTGAATTGAAAATTCAAGATATATCTATCTTAGAGTGTCTTGAAAGGTTAGAGAGCTAATCTAGAAGAAATATTTTGAAAAAATTAATGTTTTAGAATGTTTCAGAAGCACAGGAAAGTTCTAAGATCCTTTGTTATTAAAGTGTTACCTTCACGGTAAAAGAGAATATGCTAGCAAAAGCCCTTAATGCTAAGACTTTTCAAACTCAATCCTTCATATTCCTTATACGATCAACCATGTATAAGCTTAGCGAAGGCTGGCAATGGAAACTGGGTCAATGGATGAAGACCTTAAAAACTTTAGAGGCTAAAGTGCAGTTAACATTTCCAGCAATGCTCTGAGTCATGTGGAATAATAATATGAATAGCTTTAACCCCTTAACTGCTGAGGGCTCCCTCGCCAACCCCCTCCCCTAAAGTCACCATCTTCCCAGATTTTAGGAACACGTAGAACTGAAATAAAATAAAAAATTTTACCACTTTTTTAAAATTTTTCAAAGAAGTTGCCCATTCTTCCTATTTTGTGCTCTCAACCTACTTCCAGTGTGTGTTGGAAACTAGTGTGAAACCCATGGGTAAGCCAGAAAAGCTATAGATTTCTGAAAAGAAGGCAAAAGTCAAAATTTAGAAAGGGGTCATATGTGTACATCCCTCAAGGTTTCCTCACATACACTAACTGTTGAAATAAAGAAATGCTGAAAATGAGTTAAAAAAGGCCATTTGTGACAACATTTACATCTGTAACGTTTTGCTACAATGGCCAATTTACAAAAACAATATACCACTTCGTCCCATAGACCCTTCTGGTTGTTGGGATATATAGGGTATGTATGTTGTCCAAGAACCGAAGGTACACAGAGCCAAGAACTGAGCTGCACCAAACAATGGTTTTTCGCTGTGTAGATCAATTCACATGGTGAAATATGTAGAGTGAAAAATGGGGATCAAGCAAACCTATGTATTTCTGAAATGGGCACGAGATATGGAGTTTAGGAGCAGTGGTTATTTGTACATCTCTGAATTTTTGAGTACCCGTACCAGCATATGATTTAGAGGGTATTTTTCAAAATGTCCACTTTCTTTTATACTGGCTTACATTTGGAAGTCACAAATGCATCAAACTTCAATTGGTAATAACAAATGTTCCACTATTCTATGCTCACACATGTGTGCCAATAAAACTGGTACCTCACTTGTGTGGGTAGGCCTAGTGACCGAGACAGAAAACTGCCCAAAACACAACATGGACACATCACATTTTCCATTGACTTCTAACACTTTTTTGCAAAGTGGATAGCTGTGGATTTTAGCCCTGTCTTAGCCAGCACCTAGGGAAACCTAGCAAACTTGCACATTTTTGAAAGCTAGACAACTATGGGAATCCCGGGTGGGGTGACTTGTGGGGCTCTCACCAGGTGTTTTTACCCAGAATCCCTTGCAAACCTTTAACTCTAACCCAGAAAACACATTTTCTTCACATTTCTGTGATGGAATGTTCTGGAATCTGCGGAGAGCCATGAACTTTCCTCCAAGTCTCCTAATAAAAATGGTACTTCACTTGTATGAGTAGGCCTAGTGTCTGTGACAGGAAACGGCCCAAAATGCAACTTGGATACATAACATTTTTCCACTAAAACTGGCCCTTTCTTTGCAAAGTGGGTAGCTGTGGATTTTGGGTGCTACCTCAACCGGCACCTAGGGAAATCTAGCAAGCATGTACATTTTTTAAAACTAGACACGTGGTGAAATCCAACATTGGGTGAATTGGGTGGCTCTCATCAGGGTTTTCTTTTACCTAAATCCCTTGCAAACCTCAAACTTTGAAAAAACGCATTTTCGTCACATTTCTGTGATGGAAAGTTCTAGAATCTGTGGACAGCCACAATCTTCCTTCCATCCAGCATTCCCCCAAGTCTCCCGATAAAAATGGTACCTAACTTGTGTGTGTAGACCTAGTGCCCGTGGCATGAAGCAGCCCAAAACACAACATGGATACATCATAGTTTTCCACTCAAAATTGACCCTTTCTTTGCAAAGTGGGTTGCGTGGATTTTGACCCTAGCTCAGCTGGCACTTAAGGAAACCAAACAAGCTTGCACATTTTTTTTAAATTAGACACTTGGGGGAATTCCAGATGGGGTGACTTGTATGGCTCTCCCAGATGTTTTGACCCAAAATCCCTTGTAAACCTCAAACTTTGACCAAAGAAAACACATTTTCCTCACATTTCTGTGATGGAAAGTTCTGGAATTTGTGGAACGCCACAAACTTTCTTCCATTCAGCATTCCCACAAGTCTCCTAATAACAATGGTACCTCACTTGTGTGAGTAATCCTAGTGCCTGTAGCAGTAAATGGCCCAAAACGCAACATGGATAAATCACATTTTTCCACTACAAACTGACCCTTTCTTTGCAAAGTGGGTAGCTGTGGTTCTTAGGCCCTAACTTAACCATCCCCTAGGGAAACTTAGCAAATGTGCACATTGTTGAAAACTAGACACCTGGTGGTGTCCAGCATTCGGTGACTTACGTGGCTTTCATCAGGTTTTGTTTTTTGCCCAGAATCCCTTGCAAACCTCAAACCTTGACTAAAAACTCACATTTTCCTCACATTTCTTAGATGAAGAGTTCTGGAGTCTGTAGAGAGCCACAAACTTCCACCCACCCAGCATTCCCCCACATCTCCCAATAAAAATGGTACCTCACTTGTGTGGGTAGGACTAGTGCTCGTGAAAGGAAACGGCACAAAACGCAACATGGACAGATCACATTTTTCCAGTAAAAACTGACCCTTTTATTGCAATGTGCTTAGCTGTGGATTTTAGACCCCAGCTCAGTCGGTATGGCATCTAGGGAAACCTAGCAAACCTGTACATTTTTGAAAACTGGGCACAGAAGGGAATCCAGGATGGGGTGACTTCTGTGACTCTCACCAGGCGTTTTGACCCAGAATCCCTTGAAAAACTCAAACTTTGACAAAAAAACACCTTTTCTTCTCATTTCTGGGATCGAAAGTACTGGAGTCTGAGGAAAGCCATGAACTTACTTCCACCTAGCATTACCCTAAGTCTCCTAATAAAAATGGTACCTCACTTGTGTGAGTAGGCCTAGTGCCTGTGACAGGAAATGACCCAAAACGCAACATGGATAAATCAAATTTTTCCACTCAAAACTGACCCTTTCTTTGCAAAGTGAGTAGCTGTGGATTTTGGCCCTAACTCAGCGGGCACCTGGGGAAACCAAGCATACATGCACATTTTTGAATACCTGGGGAATCCAGGGTGGGGTGACTTGCATGGCTCTAACCAAGGTTTTTACCCAGAATTCACTGAAAACCTTAAATATATTTTCCTCACACTCCCATGATGCAAAGTTCTGGAATCTGTGGGAGCCACAAACTTCCTTCCACCCAGTATTCCCCCAAGTCTCCCTATAAAAATGGTACCTCAATTGTGGGTAGGCCTAGTGCCCGCAACAGGAAATGGCCAAAAACACAACATGCTACGTCACATTTTTCCACTGACCGTTTTTTTGCCAAGTGGGTAGCTGTGGATGCTGGGCCCTAGCTCATTAGGCACCTAAGGAAACCTAGCAAACTTGTGATTTTTTGAAAACTAGACACATAGGGGAATTCAGGGTGGGGTGACTTGAATGGCTCTCGCTAGGTAATTTTACCCAGAAGCTCTTGCAAATATCAAACTTTAGTTAAAAAATAATACACATTTTCCTTAAATTTCTGTGACGGAAAGTTTTGGAATCTGTGGAGAGCCACATATTTCCTACCACTCTGAGTTCCCACTTCTCCTCAGAGAAAAATGGTACCCTAATTGTTTGGGTGAGCCACGGGACCATGACACAAAATGGCCCTAAAGCTCTACATTGAGAGAAAATAATAGGGGTAGCTGCGGTATTTAGGGCTGTGCGGTGGTGCCACCGATGCAAACCTATAAATCACTGACATTTTTAAAAAGTAGACCACCAGGGGATTCCAGGGTGAAGTGCCTTGCATGGATCCCATGAGGTTTTCTTAACCACAATGCCCTGCAAATCTAAAACCATGCCTGAAATCACATATTTTCCTTATATTTTGCTGTGAAAGAAACTTCCAAACTTGTGCCGATAAAAATGCTGCACCACTTGTGTGACTCGGACTAGTGCCCACAACAGGAACAGATCAAACCAAGGTCAATGGGAGTCCCCTCGCAAGAGCTCCCATTGACTGTTTGTTAAATCCTTCAGCTACCCTTATTGCTGATCTCTAAACTTAGAGCTTTAGGGCCTTTTGTGTCAAGGTCTTTTGGTCCGTCCAAACAAGTGATGTATCATTGTTATCGGAAGACTTGGGGGAATGCTGGGTGGTAGGAAATATGTGGCTCCCCACAGATTCCAGAAGTTTATCTCACAGAAATGTAAGGAAAGTGTGTGTTTTTAGTCAAGGTTTGAGGTTTGCAGGGCATTATTTGTGGGTAAGAAAATGCTGTGGGATCCACCCAAAGCACACCACCCTCCCCTGAGTGTCTATTTTTCAGAACCTCTTACCTGAAAGAAAATCTTTGTGGAGCCCATCTATTTGTTAATATCGACTTCTCTTATTTTCAGAGATCTCAAATAAACAACGGCTTTTTTACATAATATTATCTTGTGCCGTACAGGTTGCTCAATTATGAGAACCTTCTCTTTGTACCATAGAGTTTCTTAATAGTTTACGTAAGCAGGTGCATGTGCACAAGTGAGTTACCAAATACTACAACCAATACTTATAGTGCTCACTATGAGATTTCAACAGGGTTTACTCACTCTACTGAATACTTGTATTGCGCAATATGAGGCTCCAACAGGGGTTATACATAATCACGTTGTCTCCAATGCGCACTGTATTTGCACCGTACTCTCAAAATGTTCACCACCAGCTCACAAGATGTTCAAACTGTCATGAAAAAATTAACTTGTTCCAAAATGTTTCTCCTGTATACATGATTAATAACAGCAAGCGTTTATCAAAGTTTGTTAGGCTTACACAACTTGAGATCAAGATTGATTCCATAATGTAATGTTCTGGGAATGAGTGTAATATCTAGCAAACACTCTCTCACACTTAGGCACTGATAATGCTAGTAATAGTTACAGGATGTGTGTTACTGGACTCACCGCTCTGCTCTTCGGGGGGCCGCTCAGTTCGGGAATGCTTTACTGCAAGTGCCAGATGTTGGGCTTGGCTTGGCTTCAGCAGTGAAAATGGCATCCACTGCTGGATCTGCTGTTCTACTTTAGTCAGTGTCAACTAACAGTCCCAGTAGCATGACAGGTGCCCCCGGCACAGCCCTCATGACTGGAACTAGAGGTCATGACAGCCACACTCTCCTGGCCCATATGTGAAAACAACACCCAAAGGAATCAAATGTCCTTTTGTTTGCCAATGGGATGGGATTTCTTAGTGTACAGGGGGAGCAGAAAGACTGTTGAGGCTTTAGGGGTGAAGGTGGTGGGAATGTTAGGTTGGGCCAGACCAACTCCATTATTTTATTTTTAAAAATAGATTTTTGCCATACTGTGGACTTTCTGGCCCCCAGGGGCAAATTGGGGTAAATCTCCTGTCTTCCCTGGGGAAAGGGGCAAAAAGACTGATTTGTTTCTTTTATCAGGGTGGGGGTATGGCCAATGCCAGAGTGCTGAAAAAGGTGTACAAGTACTGTACACCCAACACAATGCGCACAACTCAGGAACCAAAAGGTTCATTCAATCATGTGAAAATATCATCTGGCTCAGTAAAGTTAAACATGCTTTTCGTGAAATCAATGAATATAATTCTTTCAGTTGATGTACAAAAATAATCAGCCTTGATTAGAAGCATGTTGCTCATAACAATTTATGCATACATAGACAATATAACATCATAAACAATGTTACATCACATTGCTTCATTTAGTGCCAATATTTCAGCTGAGTTCATGCTTCATTCCCAATGCATGCCGGGTGTGAACCCTTCTTCAGGGGAACTGTAGAAGGTAACATATAAACGTTTATACAATTTGACCCAGAGTGCAACACCTGTACTACTTTCTTTTCTCACAAAGGAAAAATCCCTGGTGTTAGGTGGACTTTCTACACCCCCAGGGGCATCTTTTGGGCAATCTCCCAATTGGGACATCCCTTCTACCTGCCATCAGAGGGGACAGAAAGAAACTATTGCCCCTTCTGGGGAGGGGGTATGGCTCAATGTCTGGGTAGGCTGCACCCTCTTTGATTGTTTTGGCTCCTTTTTGAAATGCATGGTATTTAGTGGACTTTCTGCCACGCATGGTGGCAGATTTTGGGGAGTACGCCTATCCACCCCGAGTGGGCAGAATTATATTGGGCTGAGAGGTGGGGGAGAGCATGGGCACCCATCTCCCCCCGTAATTTTTTAATAAATCGACCCAGGTCTCCAGTGGGCTTTCTGCCAGTGGGGGCAAATTCGGGGTAATCACATTCATCTTCATCCTAGGTGGACAGAAAGACTGATAAGGTATGGGGGTAGGGAGAGCACCAGCCTTTGCCTAAGGGCCCTCTCCCCCAAAATCCCTGGGGTCTAGTGGGTGGACCCCTGCTTGGGGATAGCTCTCCTATGCCGATCCCCAAGCAGGGATGCACTGGGGAGGGATATCATTGGAAATTGGAGATTCTCCTCTTTCTAACAATACCTCTCCCAGCCCAATCTGGGCTTGGGGGTGCTGAGATATGCCACCCAAGCACTGATGCAGTGAAAGTAAAATGAGCCCACAAGATTAAAAAAAAGCCTCAGGCTTCTTGGGGATCTTTTCCTGAGCACCCCATGTTTTAAAAATAGTAAAGGAATCCCTCTAGTGCTGAGCACCAGAGGGGCCTTTATCTGCCTTCCCAGTGTTGACAAATGGCCGACACCCGCACTGAAGGGGTTAAAACTGGGAGTGAAGTAGATGAGCTGATTTCAAATATTAAAAGTAACACAGAAAGAGAGAGAAATTGGGCTGGTAGGTGAGGGCTTCCTTAGCCGGCTTTTAATGGCCTTAGCATCAGTATTATTCGAATGTAGAGTTCCTGAGAGTAAAGGAAAAGGTTAAGGGTACACAAGCAAGGGGGTAGCAGTAAAAAAATAATTGTCACAAACGCCTTGAAAGATTATCTTCCCTTCCAGGAATGTAAATAGGTTTTGAGAAAAAGCAAAAAGAGAGAGGTTTTTTTCAGTGTTTCCATGCCTTAAACAGCCAAGTGATTTTACTACAGAGACCCATCAGACTAATTCAGAATGCTAATCTGTCTTAAAGACTAGTAAGATCCAGGAATTGGTATGCTCTGCTCTGACAAGCACTGCCAACACCCAGTAGCTAATATATAAAAAATAGGACTGATACTAACATTTTGTAGCATAGAACAGATCACACTGAAAGATGGACCATAGCTAAGATAAAATATCAATCCACTATATATATAGTTGCTTGCTTTTATGGTTGCATATAGATCACCCCACTATTCTTTATACGTTTCTGCTAACATTACTAAAATAAACAGCAGCATATATAGTTTGTGGGGATGTTAATACACTTTTAGACATGGCATTAGTAGATCTCTGATTCATCCAAGTATTAGCACCCCTGGGTGCATGAGATGTTACTGGTGTCATACATGATTTAGGCCTCTTGGGCATCTGAAGAATGAAAGTTGGCAATAACAGGGGCTAATACTTTCATTTTAATAACTATGGACACTTCTCTAGGCTAGATCTAAATTTGATTGACAGAACTTTACTACAGAGTGTACAACATGGAAGATCTTTCTGTAGACATTTCAGATCATTCAGCAGTGTGTCTAACAATAGGTCTTTTTGTAATATGTGAGATACCTAGATAGCCCTTTGGACAGAAAACTACTACTCAAGTTAGAGGTTTTGGTTGAGTTTAGAAGTGTGACTAAAGAGCTGTTAAGACTAATGTTGGTTCTGCCTCATGGAGAATTGCATGGGATTTCCCTAAAACCTTTTTGAGAGGGGTCTTCTTTACATAACTAACTGAAGGAAAATCTCAGTAAGAGTGATCACAAGATGACAAATTAGAATCATGTTTCAAGAAATAACTGCCGGATTATCAAAAGAGACTCTGACAACATACTTAAGAAAGATTCTGACAACTAACCTAGAGAAGGTGCAAAGATAATGTAAATAGTGAATAGATAAATGTCAGGCAGGATATGAAATGAGTAGATGTCAACAATTTGGAAAGGCTTGTGGTGCTGTAAAAAACCCATTTTTTAGACTCCAGCAAAGTGTTGTGTACTATAACTTGAGTTCAATTTATTGTGTTAGGGAAATTGCCCTCTTGTGTTATATAACACAATGACATGGGCAAGATTATATATATCAAACATGTGCCTTGGATGTGCCCAGAAGACTGTGTATGGCAGAATTTATGTAACCAGCCCTTTGGTAGTTATTTTAGATTTGTAACATTGAATGTATTTATTCTTGTCATCATAATGTGCATATATAACATTTTGTATGTGTATATTTCATTGTAGCCCTGAAGAGGTTTAGCGTAAACAAAACACATTGGCTGCATTTGATTATATTACAGGCTACAATCAAATTACAGTTGTTTGGTGACAATTAAAGGAAATCATAACTGCCACATTGGACTCATATGAACTTTGCCTGAGTGAACTTTGACTAATGCTTGACCTATTTACATTAATACATTTTGACAATAATCTTGTTAGTTAAGCATGTGCTGAGTTTTGTTGTTCAAGCTGATTTGGAAGACAGCAGTTTGTTGCCTACAAAGGAGTGATTATGGTGGTTGATCCCCTATGTTGCTCGTGCACCTCAACCCTATTGTTCTATGATTTGTACTATTTATAGTTATAATGATATGTGTGGTAGCTCATTTGTGCCCCGATCACCATATCTAAATCATTTGTTGCGTAAACCTCATGATATGTAGATATTGAAAATATATGGTTGTGGTATGTTTCCATAGATCCCATGGATGATAACTATGACCTAAAGAGAGGTATTCATTAATCAATCAATGTTTGTTCCTTTTTTAAATTTCCCAGATGCACTGTACCCGGTTTATCACCTGTGGGCACCCCTGTCTACTTAAAACCATACATATCTGGTATCCCCACACACAAGAGACCCAAAGGAATGAAGCTGGGTTTGAAGCCTTGGCAGGGACATATTCCTATGTGAGGGAGGCTGGAAAGAGTTACGATGTTTTGGGAAAAATGCTAACAATCTAACAAACATCATTTTCAGCATGATCTCCCAGCCAGCCAATCAGGGTGTGGGGGGTCTGGCGCCCAAGTATAGAGATCCTACAATGTGTAGATGTTAAATATATATGATTGTTGTAAGTTTCTATAAAGGCCAGGGCTAATTCCAAATACCCTAAACTGTCATTTTCCATACAGCTGTATTTCAGATTTCCAAAATTCAATACACCCAGATTATTGGCTGTTGGCACCTTAAGCCCACAGCAGAATACTCACACATTTTTCAAACCCCCACATTCAGGAGCCCCAGAGCAGCAAAGTTAATGGCCAGGTTCGGACAGGCATTTGCTCTTGTATGATGGGACCTGGAGAGAATTGCCATGTTCTGAGTAAAATATGCTAAGAATCTGGCAAACTTTGTGTTCAGCACGATCTCGCAACTAGTCAATAAGGCTAGTCTGGCTCCCAGCAATATACATCTTGTCTGGCTCCCAGAAATATAAACCATGAGATGGACAGATGTTAAAATGATCTAATTGTGGTAGGCGTTTATTGAGCCTAGGGGGTGATATCTATGATCAAAAGACATGCACCCTAAACCAACATTTTGCTTTCAGCTGCTTTCCAAATTCCCAAAATGCACTGAACTGTGCTTATTGCCTGTGGATGCCCTAAACCCATAGAAAGCCCATGCAAGTCTGATGCATTCACACTCAGTAGCCCAGAAGAACAAAGCTGATTGACAGGGATATGTTCCTGCATGAAGGAGACTGGAGTGAATTGCAATACTTTGGAAAAACGGCAAGAAATCTATCAAATGTCATGCGCAGCACTGCCTCACAGTTAGCCAATCAGGGTGAGGGAGGTCAGGCACCCAGCGATAGAAACCTTAAGATGTGTAGTTGTTAAAATACATGATTATGGTAGGTTTCCATAAAGCCCAGGGTTAATAAATGTGACAAAGTATTAAAAAGTCGCAACAATCATTTTATTGTCCCTGGGCTCCCTAAACCCTTAGAAATCCCATACTTTAAAACTTTATTGCATGATTTAAAAAAACCTTTACAATTTGCACGAATAAAAATTGACACAGATAAAAGAATTAAGAAGCCCAGTTCTTGTGGTGCAAAAACCCCCGGGCCTCCCCGTTCCCAGGATTCACTTGTCTTTACACCTCCCAACCTCCCACCTTTGGGGCATTGGACGCACTTGTACGAGATTTGAAAATTAAGTCCCAAATTAACCCAAAATTTGCGCTGAGCCCCTCTGATCAAATAGCTTGATGGCTCTGACAGTTCTTTTTCCTTTATCTCGGTGCCTTCTGGGAGGATCCACCAATTGTTTTTCTGATGGAGTTTGCTAATTGCGGGTCCCCTCCCCTTGTTTTTTTGCAGCACATTCCATAAAACTTACTAACGCGCAGTTTAAGTTAGTGTTCCGTGGGTCGAAGCAGGCCAGTACTGCGGCTCTGCACGATCTAACCTCATTGGTATTCCAGCCTCTCCGTAAAAGGAACCTTCTTTCCTTCAGCAAATTTGGACACAGGCATAGGATGTGTGTTATATCTTCCTTATGATTACCACAAAGCCGACAACTTTGCTGGGCTTGATCTCTTTTCCATTTGGGAAAATGGCAGGACAAGTTAATCACTCCCATTCTTAGTGTTAGAAAACACAATTTAGTACGTACTGTGAATGGCAGAGTTAGATAACTCTGAAGCTTCAGCTGGTCGTACGATCCAAGAGTCATCCAACCGTGACTTCTACTTGCGAGCCTTGCCTTGTCTTCTAATGAGGAAAGTTTTTTTGCGCTTATTTTTTCCCAGCCTTTTGAATTCATTTTGGCTGACTTGTAAGTCCCAAACTTCATTCAGGGCTAAAGTTTTTAATCCTCTCGCCCAGTAATCATATCCTGCTCGCCATTGTTTTGTATACAGTATGGACCATAGGTGTTGGGCTAGGGTACCTTCTTTTGACGACCTTAGTTTGTAGCAGCATGTTAGGAAGCTCATCAATCTAGCCAAAGATTGCTTACAGATGCCCAGTTCCAACCTGATTTGGGCAGGTGACGTGTTTGTTGGTAACTGGAACACTGTTCTGAAAATTTTCACAATGATTTTATCTAGCTGGCCGCTATCCTGCCCTTTTAGCGCCTCACTTCCATACGTTAGTGTGGGAATCACTTTTGCCTGAGCTACCTGCAGTGTTGGAGCAAGTGTTGGGCCAAGTAGCTTTTTATGAATGGAACTGAGTGCAAAGGATAACGCTATTCCCTTCTTTCTTGGCTCTTCTAGATGGGTTTTATATCTGCAATAGTTGTTAAAAAGAACTCCTAAATACTTGTGGCTCTTGGATTCTGTGATTCTTTCAGAGTTTAGGACCCATGCCAGCTTCCGCGGCCTTCCTGAGCGTACCGCCAAGATTTTTGTTTTCTTATTGTTTATTTGAAGCTCATTCCTGATTGAATATTCGGCCGTAGCGTCCATAAGTCTCTGCAGACCGATCTTTGTGTTGCTCAAAAGAACTACATCATCGGCATATAGAAGATTTGACAACCGAAAACTGCCTAGTTTGGGAGCATGAGAGTTTACCTTGTTTAGGGCTTCCGGAAAGTCCGATAAAAATAGATTGAAGAGTGTAGGGGCCAGGACGCATCCCTGTTTTAAGCCTTTTGTTGTTATAATTGGGCGTGACAGTCTGGAGCCGTCCCCTATCTTAATCCTGACCCAGGTATTCTGATGCAGTAGCTGTATGGCTCTTAGAAGGCCATTTGGGATGTTCAATCTGGAAAGCTTCTGCCAGAGCTTGGCCCTGTTAACGTTGTCAAACGCGGCTTTATAATCTATAAAGTAACCCTGGGCATCCAATTCCGCTCCGCTCGTGGAATTTGCGGAATTTAGGCAATTTCGCGTTCCGCGGAGAACGCGGAATTGCCAACAATTCCGCGATCCGCGGCGTAGCGGAATTATTTTCTTGTTCGCGCTTTAAAATGCGTTTTAGCGCGCGCGATAGCGACTTACCGGGATTCCTGCGTTCGCCGACGGGTTTTCCTATCCGTTCGCGTGCGCCACGAGATTTTGGTAGCCGGCCGCGTTATCCCGCGAGAGTTTGCGATCGCGAACATGTCAATCGCCGCGCCATCGGACAACGCGAGAGTGTGCGATCGCGAACACGTCATTCGCCGCGGCATCGTGCACCGCGAGAGAGATTGCGATCGCGAACACGTCATTCGGGCGCGCCATCGGACATCCGGCGGAATGTTGGTCAAGCTCGCGATCAAGAACACGCAAAATTTTCAATCTGGAGAACAATAACATCGCAAGCAGCATAAAACCTTCTATAAATTGATGATTTGGATGAAAAAAAACCTCAGATTGATATTTGGCTGTCCTTTTTGTCAAATGTTTTGGGGGGAGAGGGAGGAAGTGCCACAGAGTCTCCTACTTCCTGTTCCTGTCCAGCAGGCTCCTCCCAGTGCTTTGTCCATCTCCTGTTCATTTTTCACTTGGATTTGAGCTGGAAGGATCACTCTTTGTGTCTGCTGCATCATTATCATTGGATTTGAGGATTTTGGGATTTGAGATTTTACAAGTAAGTTGGTGTTGTTTGATTGGGGCATTGCAGTTGCTGCAACTACAATTTTTGTACTTTTCATCATTTTTAAAAATAAATAGTTGTGGGTAGCCAGTAGGCCCAGAGCTAGTCATGGGTGGGTGCATGATGAAACATGATGAGACAACTGTTCCTTTGCTGTGTGATGTATTTATTAATTTCAAACATCATTTAGGGGGCATGGATGGCATTGGATTGAATTGCAAAATGTGTTTTTTTGGGTGTATTTCAGTTTTTTGGGCTGTGTGTTAACTACATGCCTTAGTTGTGTGTGGTGTGCTGCAGGCCTTGTTTAGCCCTGTGTATTTTCGTTTTTGCATTTTGTTGCATTACAGGCAAAGCAGTGTGGTTTACCATGCAGCCTTTGCCTGGCTATTATAGGCCTGTTTTCAGTACATTGTTTTCCAGGCTTGTTGCTTGTTGATTTGTGAGTGTCCATGTGGCTGGTAGCCATTTCTGGTGGGAGTTATAAGTGTGCTGCTTTTGCCATATACTAAGGCCTGCATGTGTTTCCTTTGTGGCCTAGGCTTGTTGTTGTGGTCCTGGCCATGAGGCTGGCAGCCATTTTGAAGCCAGGCAGTGTGCTTTTTGCCATAGGCCTGCATTGTCTGTCTTCAGTTTCTTGTTGTTGTGGGCCTGGCCATGAGGCTGGCGGCCATTTTGAAGCCAGGCAGTGTGCTTTTTGCCATAGGCCTGCATTGTCTGTCTTCAGTTTCTTGTTGTTGTGGGCCTGGCCATGAGGCTGGCGGCCATTTTGAAGCCAGGCAGTGTGCTTTTTGCCATAGGCCTACATTGTTTGTCTTCAGTTTCTTGTTGTTGTGGGCCTGGCCATGAGGCTGGCGGCCATTTTGAAGCCAGGCAGTGTGCTTTTTGCCATAGGCCTGCATTGTCTGTCTTCAGTTTCTTGTTGTTGTGGGCCTGGCCATGAGTCTGGTGGCCATTTTGAAGCCAGGCAGTGTGCTTTTTGCCATAGGCCTGCATTGTCTGTCTTCAGTTTCTTGTTGTGGGCCTGGCCATTGTGAAGCCCGGTAGTGTGCTTTTATCCATAGACCTGCAAGCTTGTGGCCTAGTCTGCCAACAGGCCTTTCATCCAGTAGGCGCAGAGGTAGTCAGGGGTGCATGAAACAACTGTTTCTGAGTGTTCTGTTGAATTTTTAAACATCATTGAGGGCACATGGATGGCATTGGATTGAATTGCAAAATGTCTATTTTTGGGTGTATTTCACTTTTTTGGGCTGTGTGTTAAATACATGCCTTAGTTGTGTGTGGTATGGTGCAGGCCTTGTTTAGCCCTGTGTATTTTCGTTTTTGCATTTTATTGCATTACAGGCAAAGCAGTGTGGTTTACCATGCAGCCTTTGCCTGGCTATTATAGGCCTGTTTTCAGTACATTGTTTTCCAGGCCTCCTGCTTGTTGCTTGTGATTTGTGAGTGTCCATGTGGCTGGTAGCCATTTCTGGTGGGAGTTATAAGTGTGCTGCTTTTGCCATATACTAAGGCCTGCATGTGTTTCCTTTGTGGCCTAGGCTTCTTGTTGTGGTCCTGGCCATGAGGCTGGCGGCCATTTTGAAGCCAGGCAGTGTGCTTTTTGCCATAGGCCTGCATTGTCTGTCTTCAGTTTCTTGTTGTTGTGGGCCTGGCCATGAGGCTGGCGGCCATTTTGAAGCCAGGCAGTGTGCTTTTTGCCATAGGCCTGCATTGTCTGTCTTCAGTTTCTTGTTGTTGTGGGCCTGGCCATGAGGCTGGTGGCCATTTTGAAGCCAGGCAGTGTGCTTTTTGCCATAGGCCTGCATTGTCTGTCTTCAGTTTCTTGTTGTGGGCCTGGCCATTGTGAAGCCCGGTAGTGTGCTTTTATCCATAGTCCTGCAAGCTTGTGGCCTAGTCTGCCAACAGGCCTTTCATCCAGTAGGCGCAGAGGTAGTCAGGGGTGCATGAAACAACTGTTTCTGTGTGTTCTGTTGAATTTTTAAACATCATTGAGGGCACATGGATGGCATTGGATTGAATTGCAAAATGTGTATTTTTGGGTGTATTTCACTTTTTTGGGCTGTGTGTTAAATACATGCCTTAGTTGTGTGTGGTGTGCTGCAGGCCTTGTTTAGCCCTGTGGATTTTCGTTTTTGCATTTTATTGCATTACAGGCAAAGCAGTGTGGTTTAGCATGCAGCCTTTGCCTGGCTATCGTAGGCCTGTTTTCAGTACATTGTTTTCCAGGCCTCATGCTTGTTGCTTGTGATTTGTGAGTGTCCATGTGGCTGGTGGCCATTTCTGGTGGGAGTTATAAGTGTGCTGCTTTTGCTATTTAGGCCTGCAAGGTTTTCCTCTTGGCTTACTGCTTGCATCCATCCCCTTTGCCAGCTGCAGCTCCCTAAATGATGTGATGAGCAAATAATTTAATGCCAAACAGGGTCCACTTCTATTACATTTGTATTTTTGTTGTTGTTCCTCTTCTTTCCTATCCTTCCTGACAGTGTACACCGTATACCATGAAAGGCCTCGTTGACAGTCTCACAAATGGCTACACTAATTTATATCTTTTATTTGTTTGTTTGTACTACTAGTAATTGAACCACAACAACAAATGCAACATTTCACTGATGTTCTTCTCCTGGCTTCTTTGCTTTTAGGTGCACAAAAAGACAGAGGAGGAGGTGTCATCATCATCACCCGTTGTACTGCCAGGCAGAAGTCCTGCTGCGCGTCACGTCCACGTGTGACCACCACAGACATCTCTGCAACTTGTGCACCTGCGTCCTGCTAACATCTGAAAAAGATGGCCCCAAAGAAAGGTACCAGGTCCTCCAGTACCAAGAAAGTTGCCAGTGAGAAGAAGAAGGAACAGAAGAAGGAAGTGGCACTTGCCAAGACTGGTGTGCCGGCCTATGTGTTTTTTGGTAAAACAAAACTTACGCCTGCAGCAGCGGTGTCCGGCGGGGACCAAGCTGGGAGCAGCACCTCCGCATCAGCGGGCCCACCCCAGCAACCTAGGCCCAAGCCCATGACTGTGGCAGAGGTAGCCAGTCTACTAACGACCAGTGATGTTGAAATGTCATTATCGCAAAGTAGTACCCAATCCACGCACTCGCAGGCGGAAACTCAGCAGATAAGTGGGCAACCACAGCCGCAACCACAGCCGCAACCACAGCCGCAGCCGCAACCCGAGCCGCAGCCGGAACCACAGCCGGAACCACAGCCGCAACCACAGCCGCAGCCGGAACTACAGCCCACAATAGTAGTTGTTCCACCTGAAGTAGGGGCAGTTCAGGAAATCGAGCTTTTTGCAGACGAAGAGGAGCAAGCCACTGTTCCAGAAGATCCATTGTCTTCCAGACCCCCAGCAAGGAAAAGGAGGGTTAGTCCATCAACTTCTTCTTCAAGCCCCGCTTCTGATGATCTAGATGCCACTTGGAAACCACCAGCTCAGCCTGAGAGTGATGCACGCCACAAGACAAGCCTAGTGAAAAGGAAGGTTCCAGAAAGCCTTAGAGTTATGGAGGTAGATGTAGACGATGGGGGTGATGATGATGATGATGAAGAGCCAGTCATCATGAACATCACTCCTGGGCCTGCGGAGATGGAGACCAACATTATTAGACTATCCAAAATCGCTGCGAGGGATGTAGCACGGATACCACCAACACAGGTAACGCCAACACGACCTCCAGCTTCCATATTTGCCTTTGCAAAAGCCCGGCAGGGACCTATATCCAGCTCAACCACCACCTCAGTAGGTGATGGTAATGTAAGTGCACAGAGTCAAATTCCAGGCACACCCTCCAGTTCATCTGGTATTGTAAGTGGCACCTCCAGCAGCGCCAGAAAGTTCTCCTCCCCAGTTTGGGACTTCTTTTCGGTTAGCAGTAAGGAGGAGAACATTGCTATATGCTCAATTTGTTGGCAGGCTGTTAGGCGGGGTAAGCTTGGTACAAACTATGGTACCGGAGGACAAACAAGTCATCTCAAAAAACACCACAGTATCAAGTGGGAGGCTCACCTACTTCACTTAGAAAAAAGTAAAACTGGACCCATTGCTGTTGTTGGGGATGAAGAAGTAGGGGAAGATATGATCGCGGTGGAAGGTCAACAAGAGGGAGACATTTCTAGCCCTACCCCCAGCAGTGTAGTGGTAATGCCCACATCCTCAGCAACATCTGAGTGGCACCGTACTCAGAGTCAGCCTGAGACACCAAGGCAACCGGGCACTGCAATGAGCAAAAGTGCGGCGTCGTTGAGCCTAACTGGGTTCAAGAAGAAGGGTGCACCACAAAGGAAAATATTCCAGCCTACCATTTACAGCATGCTTAGGTCGGAGGGGCAGTACCAACGCAACCACCCAACGGCACGGTTGTACAATGCGAAGCTGGCTAAAATGTTAGCGCTGGACCTTCTCCCTTTTTCATTTGTGGAAGGGGTGGGTTTCCTTGAATTTGTGTCAGCCATCTGCCCTAAATGGAAGGTTCCCAGCCGGTCCTATTTTGCCCGAGTTGCTGTTCCAGCACTACATCACAATGTGCTGGAATTGGTTGGACAAGCTTTGCAGCAGAGTGCTGTTCACAAAATCCACCTGACAACAGACATGTGGACCAGTTGCCAAGCCACTGATTACATGTGCATCACTGCACACTGGGTCTCTTTTGTGGGGGTTAGAGAAAAGCTATCTGAAGTAGGTGCTGTTGACACAGCTGAGTTTTTTAATGCTTCTCGGAAACATGCAACTGTAGCCATGTTCGCCATGGAGAAATCTCATACTGCTGCAAACATTTTGGAAGAGTTTAACAGCAAGGTCTTTGAATGGCTGCGCCCAGAGGGCTTCACATTGGTTTTGTTGCCACGGATAATGGCAGTAATATACTTAAGGCCATGACGCTTGGTGCCTATTTCAGGGTCCCGTGTTTGGCGCACTGCATTAACATTATAGTTCAAGACTTTCTGAAAAAAGAACCCATAGTCAGCAACTTACTGACCACCTGCCGCAGAATATGCACGCATTTCAGCCATTCTTTTAAAGCCCGGAAGCAGCTGAGGATCATTCAACGTGACTATAGAATGCCAGTCAAAGCACTGATCCAGGAGGTGGCAACACGTTGGAACTCAACGTATTACATGCTTGACCGTCTGTTTGAGCAGTACAGACCAATCAATGAATATGTCATGCGAAGGGCGGATGCTACTGTGAAAGGCATGACCCTTCAGATGGACCAATGGTGCCTAGTTAAATCTCTTACAGAGATGCTTCTTCCTTTCGAGGTTTTCACACGTGAAGTCAGCAAGGAGGACTGTACTATGGGCCAAGCTATCCCATTGTTGCACATGCTAGAGCAACAGCTGAAGGAGGTGTCTGAAGCGTACATAGGTGTGGAGGAAAAAAAAGAAGCATATGAGTTGTTTGGAGAGCTTATCATGTCGCTTAAGTGAAAATGCAAGGGTGCAAAATAAGATTCTGTCAGAAGAACATTACATTTGTGCCACAATTCTGGATCCACGGTACAAATCGGCACTGCACAGTAAGACATTACTCCCTTTTTCAGAAGTGGATGTTGCCCGGTACAAAACTTGGATAGCTGAGGCAGCCAGTACATTGGAAAATGAACGGCTGGTAATTAAAGGCCTCAAACCCACGTCAAGTACTGCAGCAGGGCATCCGGCGTCAAGTTCAACTTCAGAGCCTGTGGGCAGTGCATTTGGTTCACAGCTGTCACCAACACTATCGACAACAGCAAGAACCGGATCATCAGCCCCAGTACAAACGGCACAGGATTGGTATTTACAGCAAGGACTTGCTAGTTCCAGTGCTGATGCAAAGACAAAAGAGGCCGAACAAAGTGTAGCACCCCTGAACATTGACCGAATGGTCCAGGCCTACCTGGATGACCCAACAGAGGTCTACATTGATCAAAACCCATTGCGGTATTGGTATGGCAAAAGGGGCCAATGGCCAGTGCTCAGCAGGCTGGCGATAAACTATCTGGCTTGCCCTGTCACAAGTGTCTCTTCTGAGCGTGTTTTCAGTGCTGCTGGTTCCATTGTAACAGTGAAAAGGACCAGTCTCTCACCCAAAAACGTGGAGAGGTTAACCATGATCAAAATGAATCAGCAATTTATACCACCGAATTACACAATACATGAATCAACGCAGGAAGATGAGGACAGCGGCTCAGGTGACGGAAGTAGCGTGTTGGATGCTGATTACCTACTTCTGGTTGAACCCCCAGAGTTTGAGGACGAGCTATACTTCCCTGACAACTAGGCTTCCACTTCTTACTGTGGTACTCCCTTATTTACTTCTATTTGTGTGTCTGTCTTTCTGTTTGAAAACTTCAAATCACAACAAATCCATCACCACCGTCTTCGTATTTTATTGCCTTATGTGAGTTTCAGCTGTCTGCATTTCAGTCCACTCCTCCAAGTCCTGCTCCTCCATCCTCCTGAATCGACCTAAATCTATTGCCCTCAAGCCAGATGATGATTGGATGTAGCATAATCGAAGAAAAACTAAAATCTTGCCTCGTTGAGTCTCTCCAAAAGAAGTGGAACATGATGATGACTACTATAGCTATCCTCCTTTCCGAGCCGATACAGACTTTTCTTTGCTATCTTTAAGCCCGGGCCGGTACAACAGAACAGAAACTGTATGTAATTCGGGTCTCTCTGAGGGCAGACAGGCAAGGCAAATTGCATAATATACTGCTGCCCTGTACCTTTTTAATTGTCTAGTAGTAGTAGTTAGTAAGTACTATCATTAACCATCAAGTTAACAGATTTATGGATATGGTTGTCTGCCAAGATTGTGTTTTGTTGTTGTCCATGCGTACTGTTTTTCTTTGTCAAACCTTTCCCAAAACCCCCCTTCCCAACCATTCATCAAACCCTAACCCTCTTCCCCCGGGCTGTGTGACTTATTGAGGTGTGACTAAATTAAATGTACACCAATAATTTATCACACGCTTGCTGGGGCGGATGTGGCTAAAGCAACAAAAATTCATTTTCAAGGCAGGGCGAGGATCTTCTTCTGCTTGCCCACCTATGAGCAGTATATTTGCAAGATAATTTTTTTACCAAAGGAACCTAATCCATCAGCATTAATTGCCGGCATAGATTGGATTTGTTGTCATCCTCCGAAACAGCACTAACGGTTACGCTTGTGTCGAGTGTACTGTAGGCCTAGTCGAGTGACTCGACACAGCTAGAGTTTGTAACTCTATGTACTAGGCTATCCCCGCCACCATTATGTTTCCTTGTATTTTGGCATATTATTGTTTGGCAGTAAGTTCCGTACTGTACTTCGTTCTACTACTCCTCCCACAGTCTCTCTCAGGCGACTGACTGTCTCATTTTCTTTTTTTTGCAAATGCTACTGCCAGGGTCTACTACTACTACCACCACAACCATGGCATGTTGGGAAAGAAAACCATCATCACCATGCAGCCATCGCCGTGCCCAAGTTAAACATCAAGCACAGGTAAGAGAAGAAGTTTGGGGGAGGCATAATTAATAACGGAATTTTTTCATTAATTCTACTTCACACACCCCTTTGAGTCCAGTTGCAGAATGCATAGATTAGGAGGAGAGACTGACAGTACTAATAGGACAAGTCCCTCAGTGAGGGGTACTGCATCTGTCTGTTTGGGTCTTAGTAACTCAGCCAATTATTTAAATCAAACACTGGCTGTGGCACTGCACCAGCAAGGAAACAGTGTAACGTAAAACAGTAACCCCACCCACAAAACATTAACAACATCATATATAAAGTCTAAATATGTAATTTAATACCCTAACAAAAATAAACTATGTAAAAAAAATCCCACAACACCTGACCCACCCCTCTCCCTAACCCCAACCAATGTCCATGTCCCGGAACGAAAAAGTCCAACAAATGTCCAATAGTCCAAAACCCAACGCCCGATTCCCACCCACCAAAATAAGCTATAAAAAAGGGGCAATAAATAAACGGGGTCTCAGCGGGCTCGCCTCTCCAGGAAACGGATGCGCTCCTCTAGGCGGGCCACGCGGCGCTTCAGCGCGCAGCAGTTGCATCCACAGGGGGGGGCAGCAGTGCTTCTTGCAGTGTGGCGGCGGGCGGCTGCCAGGCGGTGGCGCCATAACACTGGAGGGGGGTGGCTGGGGCCCAGGGCATTGGAGGAGGCTGCAGCTGCTGCCGCCGCCGCCTCCTCTTCCTCCTCCTCCTCTAGAACCACCAGCCGCTGGTATTCAGCCTGTATGGCCTCCAGCTTCTGGCGCCGGGCCTTGGCTGCCAACTCCTACCTGTCGACTTTACCTTTGGAAGGAGTAGCTATATCAAGAAGAAAAAACAAGACTATTGTAAAATATACTCTTAGCAAAGCAGTCAGACAAATTCATTCTACACATAGTGGCACAGTAGCACTAGCAAGCACAGTACGTAACATTTGCGGTATGTATCTATCCTCCCACTACCTCGGCCTCGAACATTTGTGGGAGTTTCAGGCATTCCACCACCCATGCATCTGATTCCTATCAGACACCTATGCATGCATCCCACGTATCCTTCTCTGAAATCTCGCCCGTCCTTCCTCCTTCCACCCTTCTTTCTCTTTTCGTTCAACCCATCCATCAAGGTCATCTGATCTGACTTTTAGTCTTCTCCATAAAACTTTCACAGCTGAGTTGAAGTCCGATAGAAGAGGCCATTGGTTACTCAGTACACTCCCATTGCTAATGCTAAGTAAAGGGTGTCTTCTTCAACCGTTCACAACAACTTCTTACTTAAGGCTCAACAGTACAGTATACATTACACCCTCGCAGTAAGTAAGGATTAGGAATATAACTTACCACCGCCCGCCACTGCTGCTGGCTCACTCCCTGCAGCTCCTCCTACAACTGCCGCATCGCCTGCACCCTCAGCGGCTGCGTCACCTTCGCCGCTGGCCCCGGTACTGGTGGTCGGTAGTACGCCTAGAAAAAACATTACACATTTTTCAGATGCCATATACACCTCCCCCTATTTTTCACTAGCAAGATTAAAAAAAAAGTTATACATACATAATACATATACAACATACATCAGTAGTACAAATCAGGTAGTAGAGTAGACACTAGTAGTGTAAGTGTTATATGGTCCCTAGGGTCATTCTAGTCTTTGCTAAGTTACCCCGAGCCATGCAACCATTTTAGCTTTGTGTTTTTTATTTTTGCGCTAGTTACCTCGCAGCTTGTTGAGAAAGACGCCTTTGAGCCCACATGAGCTCATACTGCTACTGTCTGAGTGCTGCGTACAAGGTTGAAAAACAAGCCACTTTGTTATGGAGTTCTGGTGTTAGTCCATATTGCTTATCCATAAAAATACTACACTTTTTGGCACGACTGAGAAATGCTTGCACTATACTAACGCGCACCATTTTTCTCATAACAGACGGAAGATTCCCTTATACGAAGAAGCAGAGCTTTGTAGAGCTTATGATGTAACCAGTACTAGGTTCTTATAAGGTGAGGGGTCCCCAGAATTCTCACATCTCCATTTATAATTTTATATAAACTAGATTCCTACGAAGGGGAGGGTGGTTCTTCCACCACTGTTCAGTTATCATGATCTCGCCTTTTGGCTTCTATGGACTTGTAGTTGTAAGTGTAACAATGTTTATTGTTTTAATCTTATGCATTTTGCTGTTGCTGCTGCATTATAGAACAACGTACAGAGCTTGTCAGTTGGAAATAAACCTTTTGAACTTACATAGACTCAGTGGTATTTGGTGTGGACTTACACGAGAGAGTGAGCGAAAGGGTGTGCATTGCTTCCGAGACAGAGGTCGGGAGTGTTATGTTCTGGGTTGTCTACTCATTGGGTATTTGGGGGGGGGGGTTTTGGAGACCTAATGAGACAGTATAACTAGTCGGGCAGGGGATTGTGGTGGCTTCTGATTGAGGTGTGAGGAAGGTCCAACCTCCCATCACCAACGTTGTGCAAAGTTCTGTATGTGCAGAATCCCTACAATAGTAGTAGTATGTCCTATCCTATCAAAAATTGTAAAATGTGGTTGGGCATTTTCTTGGTGGGAATTGTCGAAAAGCCTCAAGATTAAGAAGACTAGAAGTAGTAGAAGAGGACAACCTAAAGGACTGGACTCAATGGCTAGAGCTATTGGTGAATCTGAGTTTTATTTAAAATATTTTAAATAAAGAGTGGCCAACTGGGCAAGCTTAGCTACAGACAGACTAATAGTAGTAGTACAGAGAGTCATAGCAGACGCAGTTAGAGGCAGGGATAACAAGAATTTAGAAACAGATAGTATAGATCAAAGAAGAATTTGTAAAAATTATAATTAGGATACTGAAATAATAGTTCGGAAAAAATAAGGTGCAGGAAAAGTTTGGGAAATATAATTATTAATATTAACCACTGGAGGACTTACTGGGGCCAGCAGCAGAGCCCTCGATAGAGGAGCGGTCCTGTCCCTGGGAGGCATCTTAGAGATCTTCTTGGCCCGCCGGCTGTGACCCCGTCTTCTTGCCCCTGGGTGCTGATCATGTAAGATTTCATAAAGAAAGAGACAAAAATTAAAGTTTGGTGTGAAATAAAGAAAATATTTTCAAATACGCACCAAAAACATTTTTGGTAACAACAATTGCAATAAAATGTACCTATCTAATCTGATCGACTGGTAGTATTGCGAGATTCACGGACCGTCTAGCAAGCCTAACTACCACCTGACCTAGCCCACCTATTCCAATCCAGACGGGCCAATTGTTCAGTAAGTCTGCATTTCCATTTATTTTAGTCCTCAAAAATGCATAGATGGAGGACACATGCATACATTTTTGCATACACCAAATTGTTGGCTGGTTGCTGCTGATGTTCTGCTAGTGATGATATAAGCCTATTAACACTCAGTAAACAAACTACAAAAGGTTCTACTAAGGACTGGGGTAAGCAGCACTCAGCAGCACGTGACGTGACAGAGGATGCGTCACGCACACCACTTAAAAATTACCAACTAATAAGTAACTAAACCTATCAATCCACCACTATCCCTTCTTAGTGTCAGGAGGACAAAGGAAGGACTACTCTCTCTAGCATTACGTCACTTAAGTTCTCTAAAGTAAACTCTTACATAATCATCAGGCCAAGCGAGCGCAAAGTTGCAAACAAGTAAGATTAGTAGCGCCGAGCGCCTGTGTCATAACAATCTCAGATTTTTAAACGTAATTTACCTGCAATGTAAGCAGCAGCATTCTTGCTGGTCGGAAAAAAAAAATATTCGCAATATATAACACAGAGCAGAAGAACACAAAGTAGTAATATTAAATAGCTACTCACCAAGCCCCGGGACCTCCACTCCTAGCAGGTCCAGCAGGTCCTGCTCCCGGTCCAGAATATTGGACCACCGGTGCATCAGCTGATTATTGGTGCGCCGGACACCATAGCAGCGAAACACTGCCCGACGCACCTTGCCCCACCGCTGCCGACGCTCCCGGAGCCCGTACCCGGACCCAGGCCTGCCGCCTGCTGCCAGGGTTAAGGGGAGGTGGCGCTGAACAAAAAAAAACAGTGCGGCCACCTCCACCTCACCGAATAAGGCACGTGCCTGCACCCCTCTTTGGTGCCACCTTCTGCAAGGAAAGCGGTTACGGCTCTGGCTGCGACTACGAGCCCTGTGGCTGTGGCCCTTTGCCATGGTTCTGGGTAGGCGGGGGCGGAAAAGAAAAGGTAGGAATTAAAAAAAGTAAGTAAAAGAAATTAAAAAGCAGGTAATAGAAAAAGTGTGAAAAAGTAGTAAAAAACACACAAAAAGTAGAAAAAAACTCAAAATATAGAATCAGGAAAATAGAGAGATAGATAATAAATAAAAAAGACCAAAAAAAAGTTTGCAGAAACAAAGGATTGAAAAGATAGAGGGAGGATTGAAAAGCAGGCCCAGAACCATAGCAATAGAGTGAAAAACAAGATGGCCGCGCCCATTGCGACCGCATGGGCAAGTTCGCGCTGATATTTCCCCCCGAGCACGCAAAAGCGTCGCGAACACGTAATGCGCGTTCCCGAACAGGAAATACTTATCGCGAACGGGTGGGAGCATGCAATACGCGACCCGGAACAGGAAATAACCATCGCGAGCGGGCGGGACAAGTGAAAAACAAGATGGCCGCGCCCATTAGCGACCGCATGGGCAAGTTAGCGACATATTTCCCCGCGAGCACGCAAAAACACATCGCGAACGGGCGGGACAAGCAATTCCGCGACTTCGCGGAATTTCTACGTGCTCGCGGAGATTTTTAACAATTTTGCGGAGATTTGCGTAACGCGACTACGCAAATTCCGCCCACCCCTACTATAAAGCCCATGTAAAGCGGACTGATTCTTCTTTCCGCCTGGTCTATCAAGCAAGAAAGAATCATAAGATTGACCGAGGTGCCAGTATCTCTGGCGAAGCCGGTTTGGTTTGGAGGAATTACTGAATGTTCATCGGCCCATTCCCGAAGTGAGTCGAGCAGTATACCGGCGAAATACTTTGCTTCATTGTCAATAAGAGCAACCAGTCGATAATTCCCTGGAGATTTTTTGTCCCCTCCTTTAAAGATTGGCACAAGTATCGATCCTTGCCAAGAGGGCGGAATAATGTTCTTTTGTAAGATGGAAGTGAAAAGTGGAGATAGCTTAGAAGCCCAGAAGGCCGTATCCTCCTTGAACAAAACCGGGGGGATGCCTCCTGGACCAGGAGCTCCATCTTTCCGGCCCTTTTTAATCTGTTTCTCAATTTGGTCCTCCGGGACTACGCTTTGTTCAATGCAACTTGGATGATTTAAGCTCACTATTGGCTTTTCCGATATTTGGCCTTTGTAGGGAAATTCTTCCATGGTTAGCATTTTGACAAGTCTCTTTGAGAGCATGTTCGCCGTTTTTGGAGCTTTGCTACCCTCTTTACCTGGGCACTGATCAATAGTGTTTTCTTGTTGATCATTAAAATGAATTTGCAGGAATGAATACCACTCTGACTCCAGTATGTTTGATGAAGCAGCTTTCGGGAGATTCCCTCCAAGACTGTTGATGCTTCGCCAGAACCTCGCCGAATTATTTGACTTGATGTCTTGATATAGTTTAGCCCAAAAAGTGTTCCAATAAGCCCTGCGATGTTCCTTTTTAACTTTCTTCAAATGATTGCAGGCTTCTCTCAGTTTGATTATTGTTGATGGATCCATTGGCTTTGTTTTTAGTTCCCGCCATAGCCGGTTCATGGATCTTTTCGCTGATCGTATCACTGGATTCCAAGAGTTCGACTGTTGCGTCCCATTTGGTTTTGCGTGTATTGTTGGTTTTGCATGTCTGTCAGTCAGATTTGATACAAATGTTGTCCAGTTGGCGATTTGATCATCGGTTATCCTGCTGGTACTTTCGAAAATATGTTTTGCCTCCGTTGCTACTCCTTGAATTTTTTTAACCGAACACTTGATTCGTTTTAAGTTGATCGTATAACTCTCAAAGGCTTGGGCCCTTGCCTCTGCATGTTGAACTAAACTGGTACTAAGCAATATTTCTTGAGGGCTATGATCGCTTTCTGTTCTTCTGCCGAATCCAAAACCTGATATTTGGTGCAGGAGAGGGAGGCTGACAAAGGTGTAGTCGATTAGGGATGTGCCATTTTTCGATAAGTATGAGAGGCCGGGTGGTTGGTCAGGAAGAAAGCGCCCATTAAGGGCTCTAAGACCAAGATGTTCCAGGTTGCTTTGTAGGGAGCGTCCCTTCCGATCTTCCTTGTGCCATCCAGGGATGGCCTGCGGTGGTATGACCCAAGTGCTTTCCTGTGTTTTGGTTACCTCATTTTTCTGTAGGTCAGACATTAACCACATATTGAAGTCGCCAGATAGTATTATGTCTGTGGACCAGAACCCAGATTTCACTCTTAACACTGCCTCGGTCACCTCCTCTGAGAAGGAATGTCTGGACACTGAGTTGGGGCGGACATAGACATTCATTAGAATGATAGACCTACACTGGCCTTTTTTTGTACTAAATGAGATTCCAACAGACTGGAGGAATTGAGAAGGGCTCGCCAGATCCCATGAGGTGATTTCGTTTTTATTGAAATGTAAATTGCTAAGCCATCGCTGCCTCTTCCCAAAGATTTCAGTTTCAATGCTGGAATATGATGTATTTTGAACCCTTCTATTTGCTGCGGCTCCACGAGCCATGTCTCCTGAAGTAGTATCTCAAATGATCGTAAATAGGAGATTGTTGCTTTGTCCCCCAATTTGCTTGATAACCCGTTTATATTCCAAGAGCAAATTCTCAGTGGGCAGCTGTCATAACCGGATTGGCTATGTTGTTGTCAACAGAGCAGCTGAGTTGAATTTAGGGAACCCGCCAGCCATGGCCATGTTCCACCCTTTTCCAAATTCCTATTAAGTGAGGTCCGGTCCTTTCTTGCGCTTGTTCCTTTTGAGTCGGAGGAGGGAGTTTTATCATGGGCATTCCTCAAGACTGAGTAGACAGCTCTTTTTTCAACGCATGGGCGCTCAAGACCTCTGGTTTCCTGCAGAACATGTGGATAGCCTGGATTCCTGCCGGGTAGTATAATATACCCCACTGCTTGAAGGTTTCTGTGTGCCGTAGGATCATGTTCATTGGCTCTATCGAGCTCGATGTGACCTTCGTGCTTTCATTTGTTTGACCCTGGCCTGGTGCAATGAATTCTATTGATACAATGTCCTGTGAGGTTACGACATTAGACAAGCCTATCGCTTCTATCAATTTAATGATGTTCCCGCGATTTAGTATGTCGCAGCTACCTCTTGACTTATACTCCGGGTAAAAAAACGTGAAGATTGGATCTCCAAGGGAGGGGACCACTGCAAGCCCTAGTTGAGGCTCTGATCTGTGGGCTCTGTGTGTTGGATCTATACCTGTCGGGGGTCCTATTTTTTGCACTTGCGTTACTTGGTGATCAGGTGTGGAAAGTGACCTGTTCCGTGCACTAGAGCTCTTTTGAATTGTGCCACAGGCAGTTGGTGCTTCACATCCCTTGCCCTTCTCCAATAATGTAAGATTGCCCAACTGAATTAGATGTGGGCTGCTCGTTACAGCGTGATTTACTAATTTGGACCTGCCTAACAGATCTGTGGGCCCAGTGGATCTATGGCCTTCTTCCTTCTGTAGTCGCATTGAGTCAGAAATTGCTATTTGGGAAGTTACAGTTAGGTCCATTTCCCCCCTGTGGGCCAAGTGAACACGAGCTTCCCCGGTTGCGTCCTTTTCCTTTACAGGTGCCAAAGTACCAGATTTGTTTTGTGTGTCGCTTTCCATTGGCCTTGTTTGGGCCTCTTTTAAATTTGTTGGTTCATCAATTCTTTTTGAGACATTGAGCTCTGTAACAGCAGCTCGTCTGTAGGTGTTAAACAAAGGGTAAAGGCTCAGATCTTGCTTGGTCCTGCGGATCTTGTTGCGGCCTTTCCGCTTCCTTTGTTTTTTCCCCTTGCCGTTCTTGTCTTCTCTATCCTGATCGGTTGGAGATGGTGAAGTTCGCTTAAATTTACCCACAAATGGGGATTTTTGTTGATCGCTCATTGAACTGCCAGTGGCCGATGTATTGTTGGATGAAGACGGGGCTTTAGATTCATCCTTTCGCGCCCCTGGATCTGCTGCCTCTTTTACTTCCTTTGCAGGACATAAGTCGCCGTCGCTATTGCCTGAAGGAAGTAGCTTTGTGTTTGTAATTTCTTTTAGATCTACCAGCAGCTTTTCCATCATTACTGGGAGCGTGCACAATTTCTCAATTATTGGCGAGCAGTTGCCTCCTTGTAATTGGTGGTCTGTGGCCGCTTGAGCCCGTCTAATCAAATTGTTCAAGTTTGTAATTTTGTCATCTATTTTGGCTACATATGCGGCCAGTGTGTTCAAAAGGCTGATTTGTATATCCATTTTGTTGGCTTGATAGATCATTGCATCGGCAGACCTTTGAAGAATGTCCAGAGCAGTGGCCCATGCCTTCTCTTGTTTGAAGTCCTCCTTTCTCTCTTCTTTTGGGGATGATGATGGTCGAGAATGGTCCCATGCGTCTTTGCCATATGAAGACAACATTTTTTCCCATTCTGTTGATTCTAGATAGGAGAAGTCTCTCTCCGAAGCGCAAGCTTCCTTCTTGTTTTACATGAGCACAGACCCGCTCAAGTGGTGTTGTGCGCATTGAGCGTGTTCTCCTCCCTCATCCCCCCAAGGGGGTGGAGGCACTGGTGGGACAGGAAATGAGGAGGCAGAAGTGTGGATGACTTCTCCCCCCTCCATTGTGTCTTATGCTCTGTTCATTTTGACAGGGTATGTTAATTGTTCAATGTTGTTGCACATTGTGCTTGAGCTGGCATTGGGGGGACAGTGTTGAAGGCTGCATGATCGCTCAATGTCTCTCTATTGGACTCAGTTGGGAGATCCATGTTTTTAAAGATCAGATTTGGTCTAACATCATAGGTGTGTGCTAGGTCGTGCCTGGGCACCGATTGTGTTGAGGCGGTCTTAGAATTAGGACTTTCTATGGTCATATCTGCGGGGGCCCCTAAACAGCTCAGTGTGAGTATGTTGGTATCTCCTCCCTTCCGTGATGTTAAGAGCTCGTCAGTTTGGCTGGTAACTGCCGCTTTATTAGTTTGATTGGTTTGGTTGAACTGTGATTTGCCCATTTCGTTATCACCATCTGAACTGCCCTTGCTGATAGTCACTGTGGGGCTCAGAGGCATGGGTAGTCCCTTAATTTTCATGTTAGTCGAAAAGACAGCCGACCCTGCGTCCTTCAAAAAGGCAAACTTTGACGTTATTTTTGGTTGGTTGCTAAATAAAAATTGGCCCCCCAAAACTGATTCCCTTGATTGCACAAAAAGTGAGCTGGCCATAGTACTTCCGGAAGCGTTTGGCGACAGGTTGAGTATCCGGTCTGTGACCACAGTTGATGTCTCAAGTTTTTGTCTCTGTTTCTGTTTCTTTTGTGGGGCTGTAGACCTCTGTTTGCCTGATCTCATCCTTTACTTTTGAGCTGGGTGGCCTATCTAGGTCGGACTTGATTGCCGTGTGGACGGCGTGTGGCCAATGTGGGCACTGCGTTTGGATTGCAATAAGAACGTATGAATTGCAATAAAAGCCCAATTCGCATGGAGCGAGAGCCAGGTGGGAGCGCGGCAGACGGTGCGTGATAACACAGCGAATAGCCAAGCAGTTTGAGCGAACTAAGCTACACGCACCCGCGAGCAGGTCAACCCCCAACTCCTGGATCACTCCTGCCACCAGCTCACCTCTGCTCACCTCCGCTCTCCAGGTGAGCCCTCCAGGTGAGCACCACGTCGCACTCCGAGTTGTTTCAAGTTGGTTCCGTCAATGCGGACCCCAGCCGCCGCGGAAATGTCTCAGGAGGCTGCAGCTCCAAGCAGAGCCTCCGGGTAGTGTCTGCGAGGCCGAGGCTCAATGACCCAAACTCTGCGCCGGGTCGATCCTCTAATCAGAGGGCAGCAGGTTGGCAAAAGTTGGCAAGCGCCCAATGCCCCCCGCGATGTGTGAGGGGGGGTCACAGGCAGCAAGCAGCAAGCTGAAAGCGGAGCAGCTGGCGTCCTCCTCGCGTCTCCACACACGTGCACCGCTCGGCCGACAACAGGCAACAGCCGGAACTGCAATCAGAAAACCCCATACATGATTGGTATTTCCACACTCAGGTGACCTAAAGGAAGTCTTGGCAGGAATTTGTTCATGCATGAGTTAGAAAGGATGGGATTATCATGTTTTGAAAAATATTGCCATCATTGGCGTTCTAGTATTTATGCTTGACTATTTGGAAAGTGAAAATATCTCAGCAATTTTCATTATATCTTGAGGCTACAATGAGATGCTAATTCAGGGGGTGCACTAATACATAGCTCTAAATGTGCTGATAAAAACATGCAGTTTGTATAGGTGCACAATGAGACAAAATAGATACATGTTCTAGAACAACCTAGTGACGATTTTATTTGTTAAAAGCAGTGGCACAGAAGTGAACAAACACCTCAGCTATGAAACGTTTAAGGTGCTACCTTTATCTTGTATCCCAACCCCATCAAACTATGCCACCCTTAACTCTGACCTTTGTTACTTCTTGTTAAAGTTTGAAATGAGAAGTGTTTGAGAGACTTATTAAGTTTATAAATGTGTAATAGGTTTTATGATAGTGTAAGTAAGTTCTTGGAGTGGCACTGTCAAGCATTGGACAATGGTGGCTGGTTGGGAGTATACTGCTCCTTCTGTTGGCATATAATGGTGGGTGTCTGGCTGTATGAGGGCTGGTGTTTGCATGTATGGTTCTAAGTGTGTATAATTGTGTGTAAGTATAGATGATTACTGTCTGACCACTATTAATACTTGACAAAGCCTGGAATGAGATGTATTTGAGTGACTCATTAATTATCTTTATGCATGTGTACAAGTGTGTATGATGGAGTGCCTTTCTTCTTAGATTGACACATTAGTGCACCGGTAAATGGTGACTTTGTGGGTGCATAATGGTCTGTGTGTTGGAGTAGGTTGGAGGCTGTATGATGGTGGTTGTGAGTGTATATTGTGGTGGGTGCTTGGGAGGATCAGGATAGGTGCACTGGAGTTTGATCATGCCTTTATGGATGTATAATGATGGCTACGTTTACATTTGATGGTGGGTTTATGGACTTTTGTTGGTGGGTGAGCGTGTATGAATGGGGCTGTGTGGTGGTCTGATAAGGGCTGTGTAGGTATAAACTGGAGTATCTAAAGCCATATAATGGTGGGTTTGCAATCATATATGAGGTTGAGTGTCTGGCCTTAGGATGATAGGTCTGCTGTCATTTGAAGGTGGGAAGATGCAAATCTGAAGGTGGGTTTGTTGGTCTACCATGTTCAGCTTATTGGCGCATGATGTTGACTGTATGGCTGGGTATATGATAGGGGGGTGTTGTTGTATAATATAGGTATTTATGCTTTATATTTGTAGTGTGTTCCATTTTGTAGAAAGCTTGTGTGAGCATGAAAATGGAAACAGGATTGGGCCTCTATTTTTTACATTTGCAATACATTCTGCTCATTGGAATATGAAGAATTATCAGTTGCAGCCACTGCAGGTAAGAGCGGTGGGGTGGTGGGGCGGGGTGGGTGAAAAGTTGACAGATGACGACGAGGGAAACAAAAAAAGAAAAACACTTAGCTTGCGCTCGCCGCATCGCTGAGCTCAAGGTAAGTGGTTTTCTATTTTTTTTCTTGTCGTCTATCGACTACCCCCCAACCCTCGCCACCGCTCTTACCTGCACCAGGGCATCTGAGAATTTTCCATCCTAATCCTGTTTTCAAAAATGGCAATCAGAACTATTCACAATGCCACTATTTAATGATTTGCTCTAACGCTCCGTCCATCATCCCCTTTGGTATCACTATTTAATGATAAACCTATATGATATCATTACTTCATTATTTTTACATTTTTTACACTTATTACCATTTCCTGGGCATTTCTTGCACCTCATTAGTACCAGTTCAACACCCAAATATAGCAATACGCAACAGAAAGTTGCCCAGTCAAACTTTCACCTGCCACAACATTGACTTCTGCTTGTAGCAGTGCATCAAACCCTAGACGGGCAGCCCAAAGCAGATGGTTGGTACATACTGGTAAGTTCAAACTGTGTTTTTTGCCTAAGGATCTAAAATCTTTATTTATTACTAACAGGGTAGCTGTATGTCTTTTCTCGCAGATCCTTGTTGGCATCATGATCTGTATCAGCCTATTATTTTGCATATTTTTATTGATATAAAAATTGGCCCTTATATTTTTAAAGGTAAGGGTAGCACTATAATGTTAGGCCTTGTTTTAACTTGCAGAAAATCAGTTTTATGCCTCTCAAAATGAGTAGCAAAACCATGCACCTAGCCTCTTCTACTTTGCTTTACAGTGACATAAACTTCAATGTTTGACTCTCGCCTTTCAGTGTCTCTCATACAACAGCCCCTAGTGTCAACCTTGAAAACGTCCTCAACTAGAACACATGGGAAAATCCTGAAAGCAAAAATTAGGCTCACTACCATCTGCGCATCAGGTAAGACTGGGAACCTATGATCTTAACTTCTACATCTTATCATTAGTCATTTTACTAACTCATTTTCTCTTTTGGAAAGTATATTAAATTGTTATAGATTTATTTCATGGAAACACCAACTACAAGGACCCACGTTCAGCAACTCACCTCCCAGGGGATCTTCAGAAGAGTAATCTGTGCGCTGGAGCTTGTGCATAAACATTGTTGAGATATAATAATTTCATTCATGGATCAACCCTTAATAACATATGTTAAGCTAGGCATGCAAGATACTCATTTTATTCTTTATTTGCAGAAAATGTTTATTAAAGTACTGTGTTGAAAATTTAACTCAAAACTGGATTTCATGTACTACATCTGTTGGAATCGTCCTCTTCAGAATAATGATTCTGAACAATCTACAAGAATAGCGTCCATTCTGAAGAGAGAATCTGATCCTCCTCCAAGCTACAATATCTTTGGCCAACACTGATCATCAAGAAGAGGAGGAGCAGGAGCTGGTCAAGGAGAAGATCCTGGATGAAGAGCAAGGAATTGTTGCCCCATACATTAAATCTTGACGAAGGCCAGTTCACAGCCGAGCAGCAGGTTTCCTCATAAATTCCTTCTGAGGATTGCTAGTCCCTGGCTATTAGCTAAGCAGCCACAGATTCTCCTTCATTCTGCACAGCAGTCACCTCCACACAGACCTCAAATCACAGGTCCCTCTGTACAATCTCCTATACACTCCTCCCATGAAGGTGCTCCCCTGGTCTTTCAATCGTCTGGAGGAGCGCACACCCCTGGTAATAAATAGGTATCCTCCATTCATGAATCTCCCCTCCAAAAGCTCCCAGATGTCATCCCTCTCCATGCTGGTCAACTTGTTGGCCATGTCAGTCACCCATTCATGCTGGGGGAGGGGGGGAGGTTGGCATGGATTAATACTGGCTATTGTGAAGATCTGTTTTACCAGCAACAAAGTAATGTGCTGCAGGATATTCGTTATATATATATATATATATATATATATATATATATATATATATATATATATATATTATCTACTGGCGGTCGCCAGTAGATAGTTATAGTTAGGACCTATATTCCATAGGAAATCCGCGACATTCTATTTGAAATAACTCTTGCGTCGGTTGATGAATCTTCGCGAAATTTTCAAACTTTATGGCCCGCTCCGGTCCGCTCCTACCCTGAAAGTCTCAGGGTGATTCGTCAAGCGGGGGCCGAGAAAAAGGGGGGTCCCAAAACGTGTTTTCCCCATTCATTTTCCCATAGGAAACTTTAGACACGGCTACAGCCCGAACTGCTGAACGGAATTACACCAAATTTGGCAAAGAGGTAGTTCTTGGTTCAGAAAGAACCCTTTTTGTTAAATGGTGTAAATCCGTTCAGTAGTTGCGGAGAAATTAAAAAAATAAGAGTCAAAAAATCAATTTCCCATAGGAAACTTTATGCAAGGCTACAGCCCGAACTGCTGAACGGAATTACACCAAATTTGGCAAAGAGGTAGTTCTTGGTTCAAAAAGAACCCTTTTGTTAAATGGTGTAAATCCGTTCAGTAGTTGCTGAGAAAATCAAAAGTAAAAACACATATATATCTGGGCGGAGCCTAACCACACATGTCATCGTGAGATCTGATTGGCTGTCAGCACTTCATCCTGGAATTGCTGGCAGCCATCTTGGGACCAATATAAATGATAGTACCCCATTGAAATGCATTGTAGTGAATTGAAGATTTTGAGGGTTACCAAAAGGAGAACTATAAAGGGTGATAACAGACTTTAGTTACATTAGAATTCATTTGTTGATGGTACCATACTAATTTCAGGAATTGTGGTGTGTTCTAAGGTGATTTTACCCTGTGAAAAACCTTCTGCTGGGATATCATGAATCATGTTTGAGAGAAAACTATTTTCACATGCTTGTCCCATACAGTTTTGGAAGGTGCCCCAGAAGCTAAAATGAGAGCATATTTTCTGTAAATTCACATTATCTTTCTCAGTCATGTGAGAATGAAGTCTGACATTCTCAGTAAAACATGTACATCCAACAAGGGCAGAGACTGTCAGTTGATTCCTTTGTGTTCTACTGCAGCTTCCCAGAGTGTTCTAAAGAACAACTAGAGTGCTAACAGCCTTACTTATGACAAAAGTATGGCACACCTGAAGCCATCTTGATTGGAATAAACTGGTAACACTTAAAACATTTAATTTAAAAAGGAACAAAATGATGGGGTTCATCTTGTCATAGAAATTATGGTTAGTGCTCTGGAAAGAAAAATTAGGACATGTTTCAAGTGTGATCTCAAATATCTTCCTGTTATATTTCAACAGGAGCAGCCTGTCAGTTGATGCCTTTGTGTTCTACTGCAGCTTCCCAGAGTGTTCTAAAGAACAACTAGAGTGCTAACAGCCTTACTTATGACAAAAGTATGGCACACCTGAAGCCATCTTGATTGGAATAAACTGGTAACACTTAAAACATTTAATTTAAAAAGGAACAAAATGATGGGGTTCATTTTGTCATAGAAATTATGGTTAGTACTGTAGAAAGAAAAATTAGGACATGTTTCAAGTGTGATCTCAAATATCTTCCTGTTATATTTCAACAGGAGCAGCCTGTCAGTTGATGCCTTTGTGTTCTACTGCAGCTTCCCAGAGTGTTCTAAAGAACAACTAGAGCGCTAACAGTCTTACTTATGACAAAAGTATGGCACACCTGAAGCCATCTTGATTGGAATAAACTGGTAACACTTAAAACATTTAATTTAAAAAGGAACAAAATGAGGGGGTTCATTTTGCCATAGAAATTATGGTTAGTGCTGTAGAAAGAAAAATTAGGACATGTTTTAAGTGAGATCTCAAATATCTTCCTGTTATATTTCAACAGGAGCAGCCTGTCAGTTGATGCCTTTGTGTTCTACTGCAGCTTCCCAGAGTGTTCTAAAGAACAACTAGAGCGCTAACAGTCTTACTTATGACAAAAGTATGGCACACCTGAAGCCATCTTGATTGGAATAAACTGGTAACACTTAAAACATTTAATTTAAAAAGGAACAAAATGAGGGGGTTCATTTTGCCATAGAAATTATGGTTAGTGCTGTAGAAAGAAAAATTAGGACATGTTTTAAGTGAGATCTCAAATATCTTCCTGTTATATTTCAACAGGAGTAGCCTGTCAGTTGATGCCTTTGTGTTCTACTGCAGCTTCCCAGAGTGTTCTAAAGAACAACTAGAGTGCTAACAGCCTTACTTATGACAAAAGTATGGCACACCTGAAGCCATCTTGATTGGAATAAACTGGTAACACTTAAAACATTTAATTTAAAAAGGAACAAAATGAGGGGGTTCATTTTGCCATAGAAATTATGGTTAGTGCTGCAAAAAGAAAATGTAGTGCATGTTTTAAGTGAGATCTCAAATCCTCTTCTATTTCATTAGAAAATTCTGACATGCGGACTGAAACAATCACTTTCAATACCAGCAGTAGACTTCCAGTTAACTCCTTGGTGAGCAGTAGCTTTACTACAGTGATCTAATGAACAACTAGAGTAATAACATTCTGAATTTATGGCAAATGTGTGACACATCTGAATGCCTTCTTGATGGAATCAAAGTAAAAACTGAAAGCATTTCCTACTGAGGAGACTGCAGTAAATGAGGAAATTAGGAAACTTCATAACAAAGAAGTCTTCCAAGATGGCCACCAGTGAAAAAGAGCCCAAATGTAGCACAAATATTACCCAGATGTAGCCCACATATAGCCCAATGACAAAAGTGTGCAAAACACTTTTTATTTTTAGTTTTTTTGCAGTTTTATGTAGTGCAGACTGGTCAGGTATTGGAGCGTTGCATCTTAAAACATGACCCCCTACACTACAAAAACACCACTGCACTACCCTAAACCCTAAAACACTACCCCAGCACGACCCCCTACACTACACAAGCACCACTGCACTATCCTAAACCCTAAAACACTACCTCCAGCATGACCCCCTACACTACACAAACACCACTGCACTACCCTAAACCCTAAAACACTACCCCAACACCACTGCACTAACCTAAATCCTAAAACACTACCCCCAGCACGACCCCCTACACTACCCAAACACCACTGCACTACCCTAAAACATGACCCCCTACACTACACAAACACCACTGCACTACCCTAAACCCTAAAACACTACCCCCAGCACGACCCCCTACACTACACAAGCACCACTGCACTACCCTAAAACCTAAAACACTACCCCCAGCACGACCCCCTACACTACACAAACACCACTGCACTACCTTAAACCCTAAAACACTACCCCCAGCACGACCCCCTACACTACCCAAACACCACTGCACTAACCTAAATCCTAAAACACTACCCCCAGCACGACCCCCTACACTACCCAAACACCACTGCACTACCCTAAAACATGACCCCCTACACTACACAAACACCACTGCACTACCCTATACCCTATAACACTACCCCCAGCACGACCCCCTACACTACACAAGCACCACTGCACTACCCTAAACCCTAAAACACTACCCCCAGCACGACCCCCTACACTGCCCGAACACCACTGCACTGCCCTAAACCCTGAAACACCAGCCCCTGCACGACCCCCTACACTGCCCGAACACCACTGCACTGACCTAAACCCTGAAACACATACCCTAGCACGACCCCCTACACTGCCCGAACACCACTGCACTGCCCTAAACCCTGAAACACCACCCCCTTCACGACCCCCTACACTGCCCGAACACCACTGCACTGCCCTAAACCCTGAAACACCACCCCCAGCATGACCCCTACACTGCCCGAACACCACTGCACTGCCCTAAACCCTGAAACACTACCCCCAGCAAGACCTCCTACACTGCCCGAACACCACTGCACTGCCCTAAACCCTGAAACATCACCCCCAGCAAGACCCCCTACACTGCCCGAACACCACTGCCCTAAACCCTGAAACACCACCCCCAGCACGACCCCCTACACTGCCCGAACACCACTGCCCTAAACCCTGAAACACCACCCCCAGCACGACCCCCTACACTGCCCGAACACCACTGCACTGCCCTAAACCCTGAAACACCACCCCCTGCACGACCCCCTACACTGCCCGAACACTACTGCACTGCCCTAAACCCTGAAACACCATCCCCAGCACGACCCCCTACACTGCACGAACACCACTGCACTGCCCTAAACCCTGAAACACTACCCCCAGCAAGACCCCCTACACTGCCCGAACACCACTGCACTGCCCTAAACCCTGAAACACCACCCCCAGCAAGACCCCCTACACTGCCCGAACACCACTGCCCTAAACCCTGAAACACCACCCCCAGCAAGACCCCCTACACTGCCCGAACACCACTGCACTGCCCTAAACCCTGAAACACCAGCCCCAGCACGACCCCTACACTGCCCGAACACCACTGCACTGCCCTAAACCCTGAAACACCACCCCCTGCACGACCCCCTACACTGCCCGAACACCACTGCACTGCCCTAAACCCTGAAACACCACCCCCAGCACGACCCCCTACACTGCCCGAACACCACTGCACTGCCCTAAACCCTGAAACACCACCCCTGCACGATCCCCTACACTGCCCGAACACTACTGCACTGCCCTAAACCCTGAAACACCACCCCCAGCACGACCCCCTACACTGCACGAACACCACTGCACTGCCCTAAACCCCGAAACACTACCCCCAGCAAGACCCCCTACACTGCCCGAACACCACTGCCCTAAACCCTGAATCACCACCCCCAGCAAGACCACCTACACTGCCCGTACACCACTGCACTGCCCTAAACCCTGAAACACCACCCCCAGCATGACCCCCTACACTGCCCGAACACCACTGCACTGCCCTAAACCCTGAAACACCACCCCCAGCACGACCCCCTACACTGCCCGAACACCACTGCACTGCCCTAAACCATGAAACACCAGCCCCAGCACGACCCCCTACACTGCCCGAACACCACTGCACTGCCCTAAACCCTGAAACACCACCCCCAGCACGACCCCCTACACTGCCCGAACACCACTGCACTGCCCTAAACCCTGAAACACCAGCCCCAGGACAACCCCGTACACTGCCCGAACACCACTGCACTGCCCTAAACCCTGAAACACCAGCCCCAGCACGACCGCCTACACTGCCCGAAAACCACTGCACTGCCCTAAACCCTGAAACACCAGCCCCAGCACGACCCCCTACACTGCCCGAATACCACTGCACTACCCTAAACCCTCAAACACCAGCCCCAGCACGACCCCCTACACTGCCCGAATACCACTGCACTGCCCTAAACCCTGAAACACCAGCCCCAGCAAGACCCCTACACTGCCCGAACACCACTGCACTGCCCTAAACCCTGAAACACCACCCCCAGCAAGACCCCCTACACTGCCCGAACACCACTGCACAAAAGCCTGAAACACCACCCCCAGCAAGACCACCTACACTGGCCGAACACCACTGCACTGCCCTAAACCCTGAAACACCACCCCTGCACGACCCCCTACACTGCCCAAACACCACTGCACTGCCCTAAACCCTGAAACACCACCCCCTGCACGACCCCCTACACTGCCCGAACACCACTGCACTGCCCTAAACCCTGAAACACCACCCCTCAGCACGAAACCCTACACTGCCCGAACACCACTGCACTGCCCTAAACCCTGAAACACCACCCCCAGCACGACCCCCTACACTGCCCGAACACCACTGCACTGCCCTAAACCCTGAAACACCACCCCCTGCACGACCTCCTACACTGCCGGAACACCACTGCACTGCCCTAAACCCTGAAACACCACCCCAGCACGACCCCCTACACTGCCCGAACACCACTGCACTGCCCTAAACCCTGAAACATCAACCCCAGCAAGACCCCCTACACTGCCTGAACACCACTGCCCTAAACCCTGAAACACCACCCCCTACACTGCACGAACACCACTGCACTGCCCTAAACCCTGAAACACCACCTCCAGCAAAACCCCCTACACTGCCTGAACACCATTGCTCTGCCCTAAATCCTGAAACACTAGCCCCAGCATGACCCCTACACTTCCCAAACACCACTGCACTGCCCTAAACCCTGAAACACCACCCCCAGCACGACCCCCTACACTGCCCAAACACCACTGCACTGCCCTAGACTCTGAAACACCAGCCCCAGCAAGACCCCCTACACTGCCTGAATACCACTGCACTGCCCTAAACCCTGAAACACCAGCCCCAGCATGACCCCCTACACTGCCCGAACACCACTGCACTGCCCTAAACCCTGAAACACCAGCCCCAGCACGACCACCTACACTGCCCGAACACCACTGCACTGCCCTAAACCCTGAAACACCAGCCCCAGCACGACCCCCTACACTGCCCGAACACCACTGTACTGCCCTAAACCCTAAAACACCAGCCCCAGCACGACCCCCTACACTGCCCGAACACCACTGCACTGCCCTAAACCCTGAAACACCACCCCTGCATGACCCCTACACTGCCCGAACACCACTGCACTGCCCTAAACCCTGAAACACCACCCCCTGCAGCACCCCCTACACTGCCCGAACACCACTGCACTGCCCTAAACCGTGAAACACCAACCCATGTACCGCCCCCTATTCTGCCCGAACACCACTGCACTGCCCTAAACCCTGAAACACCACCCCCAGCACGACCCCCTTTACTGCTCGAACACCACTGCACTGCCCCAAACCCTGAAACACCACCCCCAGCACGACCCCCTACACTGCCCGAACACCACTGCCCTAAACCCTGAAACACCACCCCCTGCACGACCCCTACACTGCCCGAACACCACTGCACTGCCCTAAACCCTGAAACACCACCCCCTACACTGCCCGAAGACCACTGCACTGCCCTAAACCCTGAAACACCACCCCCAGCACGACCCCTACACTGCCCGAACACCACTGCACTGCCCTAAACCCTGAAACACCACCCCCTACACTGCCCGAAGACCACTGCACTGCCCTAAACCCTGAAACACCACCCCAGCACGACCCCCTACACTGCCCGAACACCACTGCACTGCCCTAAACCCTAAAACACCACCCCCAGCATTACCCCCTACACTGCCCAAACACCACTGCACTGCCCTAAACCCTAGAACACTACCCCCAGCACGACCCCCTACACTACCCAAACACCACTGCACTATCCTAAACCCTAAAATACTACCCCCAGCACAACCCCCTACACTACCCGAACATGACTGCACTGCCCTAAACCCTCAAACACTCCCCCCAGCACGACCACCTACACTACCCGAACACCACTGCACTGCCCTAAACCCTAAAACACTCCCCCAGCACGACCCCCTACACTACCCAAACACCACTGCACTGCCCTAAACCCTAAAACACTACCCCCGCATGACCCCTACACTACCCAAACACCAATGCACTACCCTAATCCCTAAAACACTACCCCCGCATGAACCCCTACACTAACCTAAACCCTAAAACACTACCCCGCACGACTCCCTACACTACCCAAAGACCACTGCACTACCCTAAACCCTAAAACACGACCTCCTACACTACACAAACACCACTGCACTACCCTAAACCCTAAAACACTACCCCCTACACTACACAAACACCACTGCACTACCCTAAACCTAAAACACTACCCCCAGCAGTACCCCTACACTACCCAAACACCACTGCACTAACCTAAACCCTAAAACACTACCCCCAGCAGTACCCCCTACACTACCCAAACACCACTGCACTACCCTAAATCACTACCCCCAGCACGACCCCCTACACTACCCAAACACCACTGCACTACCCTAAACCCTAAAACACTACCCCCAGCACGACCCCCTACACTACCCAAACACCACTGCACTATCCTAAACCCTAAAACACTCCCCCAGCACGACTCCCTACACTACCCAAACACCACTGCACTACCCTAAACCCTAAATCTACCCCCAGCATGACCCCCTACACTACACAAACACCACTGCACTACCCTAAACCCTAAAACACTACCCCCAGCACGACCCTCTTCACTACCTAAACACAACTGCACAATTTGTTACAGGCGTTGCAACTCAGGCTTGTGGTGCTTACTGGAAGTACATAGTGGGCTAGTTGGGCCCCAGGGACCCTCAGGATTCAAGGTGACCTAATCCCCCAACTTAAAACGCACCACGGGGCGCGTTTGCACAGTGGTGAAGGGAGGGGGCGGGGCCTCAGGTGACATGTGCGCAAACACGCCCTGTGGTGCGTTTTAAGTTGGGGAATTAATTCCCTTTGAATCCTGAGGGACCCTGGGGGCCAACCAGCCCACCAGGTACCTTCAGTAAGCACAACAGAGTTGCGTTGCAGAGAGGTGAAAAAAGGTGCGTGGCCTCGGAACGCCTCTCTGCAACTCAGCTCTGTGGTCCTAACTGTAGGTACTTGGGGGGCTAGTTGGGCCCCAGGGACCCTCAGAATTCAAGGGGACTTAAACCCGCAACTTAAAACGCGCCACGGGGTGCGTTTGCACACATGTCACCTCAGGCCCCCCCTCCCTTCACCACTGTGCAAACGTGCCCTGTAGCGCGTTTTAAGAGGTAGTTTTAATCCCCCTGCCCTATTATGTACTAGGGACTTGCAGAGGAGGTCATGCTAATCACAGGGGTACCCCAACGCATAGTGTTCCCTAGTGTATGTAGGTGTTTTCACTGTATTCTAAGTGTCTTTTAGCATAGTACTGGCTCTGGTTAGTCAGAGTCAGTTACCACCAGTACCCGTCTGAAAAAGTTGTGGGCACAGGATGATTTTGCAACAAGGCCTCTTTCTGCTCCTCTGTTGGTTCTTTCTGCACATCTTTTGCTTCTTTCTGTGCGTTTTTCTTCTTTCTTCACATGTCCTACCTCTGTAGGCATAGTTAGAAACTAGCATTTAAAAAAACCTTTGAAATTCACTTAAAAAATCATAGGTTTCAGGCACGTTATAGTTAGAAATTAGCATTTAAAAAACCTTTGAAATTCACTGAAAAAACCATAGGTTTCAGACACGTTATAGTTAGAAATTAGCATTTAAAAAACCTTTGAAATTCACTGAAAAAACCATAGGTTTTAGGGACAGTTATAGTTAGTTGGACATTTCACTCGTACAAAACCATAGAAATTCCCCCGTTATAGTTAGTTCAGCTAACTATAACTCGCGCCCATAATGCACTGCTGATGACGTCACATATTACATCACTCATGACATGGTCAGTGACATCACTGATGACATCACTGATGACATCTCAAATGACATCACTGATGACATCATCCATGTGATAATTTCATGCATCTTCTCACACCCTAATATAACTTTTGATACACCCACTCTAAATTACAGACTGCCATTCTCAAAACCATAGACACTCCAACACCAAAAACTACATACCCACTCACTGATTCTTAGGTCTACACACACATCCACTCACTCACCCGTACAGTCACTCATACTTAGTCACTCAGTACAGGACTATCATATGCACTCATACACCTATATAAACACTCACACACCGCCACTCATCCATAGAGGTACTCACACACCTAGTCAGTCATGCAAAAAACTTAATCACACACCCATTTACTCACCTATACAGTTATACACACACCAGCTCACTTACTCATACAAATACTAGCACATTCTTACGCTCTTATACAATCACTGATACAAGTACACACTCATCCATACAGCCACTCTCACAATCACACACTCTCACTTATAGCCATTTATATACTCCAACACACATATATACTGCCTTTCACATATGTAGTTACTCACACATGTACCACTGAGATATACATTCAATCACTAACACACCCATACACACACTCACCCACCCATACAGTCCATCACAGATGCACTCTTGAAACCATGCACCCAGTGAATCACCAACTCACACATCTATGCACAGAGTCACACACACCCCACCCACACAAACACTCAGGCACCCATACAGATACTCAGACAATCAATCAATAACCCATGTAGACACTCATGTAGCTATTCAGAAAGCCATGCAGCCGCTTACAAACCAACAGACAGACGGATACAGACATTCACACAGTTTAGTCACTAACCCATGCATTCAGTAAGATACATTTAATCACTCACTTGTAGAGTCAGTCACTCACGTACTAAATCATCCATTCAGACACTTATACACCCACTCATTCTTCAATACGCCTTTCCCTATATATATTAAACATATTTAAACTTTACAGAAACACACAGTCACTGGATGATGTCATCAGTGATGTCATCAGTGATGTCATTTGAGATGTCATCAGTGATGTCATCAGTGATGTCACTGACCATGTCATGAGTGATGTAATATGTGACGTCATCAGCAGTGCATTGCGGGGCGCGAGTTATAGTTAGCTGAACTAACTATAACGGGGGAATTTCTATGGTTTTGTACGAGTGAAATGTCCAACTAACTATAACTGTCCCTAAAACCTATGGTTTTTTCAGTGAATATATATATATATATATATATTACCTACTGGCGGTCGCCAGTAGGTAGTTATAGTTAGGATCTATTTTCCATAGGAAAAGCATTTTTTGTTTTCTCAATAACTTTGGTGTCATTTGACGAATCATCGCAAAATTTTCAAAACTAGTGGAGCACTCCAGTCAGCTCCTGTCTCAAAAGTTTCAAGGTGATTCATCAAGCAGGGGCCGAGAAAAAAGGGGGGTCCCAAAACGTGTTTTCTCCATGCTATTTTCCAAAGGAAACTTTAGACACGGCTACAGCCCGAACTGCTGAACCGAATTACACCAAATTTTGCAAAAAGGTGGCTCTTAGTTCAGAAAGAGTCCTTGTTAAATGGTGTAAATCCGTTCAGTAGTTACAGAGAAATTAAAAAAATAGAGGTCGGAAAATCAATTTCCCATCGGAAACTTTAGCCAAGGCTACAGCCCGAACTGCTGAACGGAATTACACCAAATTTGGCAAAAAGGTAGTGCTTGGTTCTGAAAGCGTCCTTTTTATTAAATGGTGTAAATCCGTTCAGTAGTTGCTGAGAAATTAAAAAAAAATCAAGTTTCGATATCTATGGCCAAGGAGGGTTCGCGAACCCTCCCGACCACGAGCTTTATTCTAATTAGCTGTCAACACTCCAAACCAGGAAGTATTGGCAGCCATCTTGTGACTCGGTAACAGCGAGTCACAAGAAAACAGTAAAACAAGCCTGAACAACAAGAAAAGGGGGCAGGGTAAAAACACCCTGACCCTCCCGTCCTGCCCAGGGGGTCCCGCAAGGACCCCCAGGACCAAAAAAAGCATTTTTTTTTAAAAAAAATCAGCGAAATTAGCGCTGGGGTTGCGAATCCCGCCATAATTTTTTTTAAAAATGAAGCGCAGGCTCCCGCGCTTCATTTAATTGAGGCCCCTGGGTGGGCCAGGTCCCAAGGCATTGCCAAAAAATATATGTGGGAGCCCCGGCAGCCCCGGGGAACGCCACCCCCCGGGGCTTGCTTTAAATAATATGCGGGAGGGCACTCGGCCCTCCCGCAGCCCGAGACCGCCACCCCCAGGGCTTGCTTAAAATAATGTGCAGGAGGGCACTCAGCCCTCCCGCAGCCCCGGGGACCGCCACCCCCGGGGCTTTTCTTAATTATTCACGGGGGGACACAGCCCCTGCGCTGCCCCGGGGACCGCCATCCCCCGGGGCTTTTTAAAAAAAAAATAAACCTGTGTGGTGTGCTCGAGCCCCCCCACACGCCCCGGGGACCGCCGCCTCCCCTGGGCACTAATTATGTAAATTTGGGGGTCCGTTACGGACCCCCGAGCCCCAGGGACCACCACCTCCCCGGGGCTTTAAATAGTAGGGAGGGGAGGCCACGCGGCCCCCCTCCTGGAGCCATCCATGGCCCTGGGGACCGCCACCCCCCAGGGCCGGCTCCTGCAGTGTCCTGGCGTGCCCACCCCCGGGACACTGTAGTTTGCTATGACAGGGCGGGAGCCATGCAGCTCCCGCCCTGTCATAGCAAACTTGCTTTGGATTTTGGAAGAGAGAGTAGGGAAACCTGCTCTCTCTTCCAAAATCCAAAGTAGATTGCTTTTCCACACGGGGAGCTGCATGTCAGCAGCTTCACGTGTGGAAAAGAAATGCCGGCTCCCGCAGGAGGCGGGGAGCCGGCGGGACCGTGGGGGCATTGAGGCTCCCCCCATGGTCCCCAACGGATAGGGCTGGCCCCGGGGGCCTGTTCCCTGACTGAATGTCCCTGCAGCATCTCATTAAAATATGTGCAACTAAAACCTACCTGGCGGCTCTTCCATGAGGCAACTTTGTTTGTTGGATAAATGGCGGCTGGCCCGGTCGCGGAAGAGCCACTCTGCTGCAACGGACCCGTGGTGACTTCGGAGGTATATATATATTGGTTGATATGTGAGCAAGGACAAGAGGTGTCTGAATGCGTCATTCTTGAGGAACAATAAAAAGAACAGTGCCATATATTTCCTGTGGTTCGTGTTTCTCTGTTCGCCTCAACGGAAGTGCAGAGAATTCATGGTGTTCTTGGATATATTTATATATACATATTTATATATAGATAGATAGATAGATAGATAGATAGATAGATAGATAGATAGATATATACACATATATATTTACCGCTGGCAATCGCCTATATCTTTGGCGCCTTTTGAAGAATATTCACAAACTTTTCCCAAAAAAGTTCCCCAGTGATTTTATTTGTGCAGGAAAGTAATGGGGTGATCCATCAAGATGGAGGGCCAAGAAAAAGGGGGGGTCAAATAAAGTGAGTTTCCCATGTTAATTCTCATAGAGTCTTTAGACACGCCTGCAGCCTGAACCTCTGGAGAGAATTACACCAAAATTGGCAGAAAGGTAGATTTTGTATAGCTGGGCAGAGTCTAAGCCCAGATCTCATGGTGGGATCTGATTGGCTGCCAACACTTCAACCAGGAAATGTTGGCAGCCATCTTGGGACCAATATACATGACAGTACCCCATTGAAATGCATTGTAGTGAATGGCAGGTTTTGAGGATCACAAAAAGAAAAACGTATAAAGGGTGATAGTAGATTTTAGTTACAATGTAAATCATTTGTTGATGGTACCATTCAGATCTTAGGAATTGTGGTGTGTTCTGAGGTGATTTTAACCTGTGGAAAAGCCTTCTGCTGGGATTTCATGAGTCATATTTGAGAGAAAAAATGTTCTCATGATTTTCCCATAGAGGTTATGGAAGGTGCTCCAGAAGCTAAAATGAGGGCATATTTTCTGAAAATTCACATTATCTTTCTCAGTCATATGAAAATGAAGTCTAATATCCTCAGCAAAACATGTACTTCCAACAGGAGCAGCCTGTAAATTGAATCCCTTATGTTCTACCTCAGATTCAAATTTCATGTTTGCTTAATTAAAGTTATTAAATGTGAGCAGCTGTGTTAAATGGTTAACAGTAAATACAGATTACTGTCAATTTTTAGTCATAAACTTATGCAAGAGTTTAACATACTATCGTTTTTTTTTTTAAAAGAGCAGTTCACCCTGTAAACAATGTTTAAAATTGATTTTTTAAGATAAGAAAATAAAAATAAGTCCATGAAATATTAGCAAGTTTGTACTGTAAAAGTTCTCCTAAAATGCTAAGGGGATAGGATGGAAAGTGCAAAGTGCAGACTGATTAACCCCTGCACAGTTGCCAAGCTCATTATGGTTAACGGAAAAGTATATCCAGATATACGTCTCACTGGACTGATGTCTTGACTCCGCAGTGGGCCTGCAAAGATGTTTCTGGGTGGTGGATAGTTAGAGGTAGTCCTATTGTGGGGCCCTAGAAGGCAGACACTGGAAGGAGTTCAAGTGTGGCTCTTTGAGTAAAGATTTCCATTCATATGGGCAATTAGTCGGAGCTTAGATGTTCCTCACTTGGGGTGTCGAAGTTCCTGTTCATTTTCTGCTCACTGCACTGAGATTTGTGCAGTGCAGCTCGGATGCTGTCGGTAAATTTCCCTAGCCTTGTGAATGTTTATGCAGTGTTGTTGGTGAAGAACATCTTGGTTGCTTCCCTGCAGCGTCTGAGATCTTTGCCATGGTAGAGAGTGATCCAGCGGGTTACTAGCAACAAGCATTCATACACAGAATACTCACTTGGGCCCATTCATTCATACTACGCTAGCAAGTTCCGCTGGTGGGGTCAGTTGTACTCTATTCAAAAATCCCTGCTACCAATTACCTTTCCTGATTGAAGAGTAATGACTTACCAATGGACCCTTTGCTAAATTGGGAAGTTTAAAATGAGAAAACATACAATACAATTCATAAATTGAAATAATCACTGACTCAGAAAGTTTTAAAATGTTTATCTAATTTTTTTTAGCAGAGTAAAATACAGGCCACATGGCACTTAATCGCATATCAAGGAGGAAGCACTTTGATTATAGATCACCTTAATTAATCATAATATGACAGTCCCTCAGAAAGGAGAGGATAGAGACAGCAGTATTTTCTAAAGTTTGCATTTATAGTTACCTAGAAGTGTGAGAATCAAACCCCTTGGACAAGGAGTTGGAAATGGATTTCCGGAAAGATAGAAGACCAGAGACCTCCGGACCAGGTTCAGGACAGGATAGGTGACCTCTCTACCAATGACGCCTGCGCCGTTCCCCTCTCTCACACTTCGTTTCCTCCTCGATTCCTCCGTCTCTTCCTTCTAATGGACTCCGCCGCCCCCGCCTCAGGACCTCTGTGGGCAGCGGTTCAGTCTGCAATCGATCAGCTTGTTCTGTACGCCTGCTCTTCTGTATCTGTCAGCGCCTAGTCTAACTAATTAGCTAATTCTATATCTATTATACCCTTCTACGCCCATGTACCTCCCATTAATGTTTCAAAATTATGGGACCACTAGTTCTGATTGGACAGGGACAGGGGGTTGATCCTCACACCATATCAATTTAATTCATTTTCTTAAGCCCATTGTCTTTAAAATACCGCCCCTCTCAATTAATACATTTGCTTTATTTCCCACCTGTTTCCCATTGATTCTTTAATACATTTTAGATACAAATTGTATTGACTTTGGTACATTTCAGATGCACTTATGAACTGTAGTGCGGCCTTGGACTTCTTCCAAGTTGACTTCATCGCGTCCTCTGGTTAGCCTTTTCAGGACGCATGCGCAGAATCAATGTCTCTCGAGTTGCAGTTCAACCAAACCCAGGCTCATTTACGAACTAATAAGAAAGTCAAAGAAGAAAACATTAAAATCACAAATAAATGGTTTCACTGTATACCTCCTAATTCTACTCTATTCCCATTTAATTTCCAATATCTATCCCGCATTAGTAGCGTTAATATACCACATTATTAATTCCGGCAATGCGTAAGCTTAGCATGTGAGAACATTAAGCAGCCATTTTATCATGCACTGCGCAGAAGCAAAGATTCCCTCCAAGCAGAGTAAGACGTCATACCACGTGATATGGTTGACACATGCGCAGTAAGTTTTCCCGCGTTTTAGCAGCCATTTTGGATTAGACAAGAGTTATTTATTAACAAACACACATAGGCAAGCTTCTCTATGATACTGAATGTAATGTATGCGTAGTATTAGTAAAACAATCCATAGATTTTAATACAATTAATTTTAATACAATGAGAGGATTGCTTCCGAGCAAGTCTCATTGTGAGTCCTTGCTCCATCAATCCCCTCTCTGATGGCGTTTCTGAGCCATCAAAATTTCCCACAACCAGATGCCAACCTAGCATATTTCATTCACCCTTTCATTTTTACACTTTCTATTCTGGTCGTTTCCTTTCAATTTCTTATATAATTCACTTTTTAGGTCTTCTAATTCAACTTCATCAATTTTACGTTTCTTCCCTCTTTCAGTTACTCAATATGTTCCTTTCTTTCTGCAACATTTACACCATAATATTATTGACAATATTGTCATTGCTATTCCTACTAATGGCACTAATATTTTGCCTATGAATCCTTTCCCTACATTAGCAAACCAGGTTCCAATTGACGCTATGCTATTTGTCAATCTTTCCCATACACTATCAACTTCCAGTGGTTTCAGTTCCTTCTCAAGTTTAGTAATATTCTTTATGTATGTTCCAATTTCTGCACTTTTATCAGGAATATATGTACAACAGTGTTTCGTTTTCAACATTTTACAGACTCCGCCCTCTTTTGCTAATACGATATCACGAGCAAGTCGATTTTGCATAACCATAGATCTAATCGCAACCATCTCCGCATTAATCATTAGAAAACCTCCAGCAGTATCCGTTGATAAACGATCAACCACTGTAGACAATTTACATATTCTCCTTGAGTTCAGAATTACTCCCACTGAAGGTATCAATGCACCAAATATATCACCTACAATTTCTGAAAAACTAGCTCTTTTACTACGTGTTAATTCACTATTATTTTCATTGCTCCCAGTGTTTCTTTTTACATGATATATTTTTGGAAATACTATTCCAAAATAGCAACTTCCATACCACCGTGCAGGAAGCCTAAAATAAGCCTTATTCCCACACACATAATAAATTCCAGGAAAAACTGTATCTGTTCCTCCTTTTAGTCCCCAACCTCCAAGAATTAGAAAATTGTGTTCACATACACTGGTACCAATAAAAACATTGTTATAGTCAGTTCTTAATCTATGAAGACATAATTTCCCTGTCTTTTCCAAATCTAGAGCCATAGCAGCTTGAGCCTTTCCAGGTGTATAAATACCCTCTTTCTCAGCCCAAGGTGGAAGATGAGCCTTATGCTCAGATGCCTTTTGTTGGAAATGTTGTCGTCTATCCTCTACTAGGTTCAAAAACACTTTCTCTTCTTCACTTAATGAACATGTTAGATTGCTTCTATGTGCATGGGTTATATCTATTGACTTCATTGTTAAGAAAAATTCTCCCATAAACTGCGAACCTTGACTACTAAGCACTGGGTTCAATTTCTTGCGAATAGGAACCTCTGAAAATATCACATCTATATTTGAATAATAATATTGAAGTTTCCCTGTTCTATAAAATAAACTAGTCAATACACTACATGACATACCATAGGTCAAGGGTAAATGATGATATGTTAGACCTTCTGCTACTGACTCAGGTAATTTCATACAGACAAAACAATCATTAACCTCTATCGTATCTACGTACTGAAATAATAATTTAGTAAAGACATTTAAGCTAGTATCGTTATCTGTTACCATGTGATGAAAGTCTGGTTCATCCTCTGCTTCTAGTTCTACTCTATCACTTTTCATGTTATCTATCCTTCCTTTAGTATCATTGCTATTCTCTTTATCCATTAGCATAAGGTAAGGAATTTCTACGATCAGGACTAACCATACTATAAGTACCACTACCAGACTACATATGCATATAGCACAGCATCTTTTGCAGCATTTTAGTTTCGGTTTCCCAGAAACCGTCCTCAGCCATTTTGACTAAGAAGATTTCTCTTCTTTCTTTTCTCTTTTAACGTTATCAAGGTGGTTTCACTTCTTTTTCATACGTCAGTTCTGCACTTGTTCCTTCGTCACCACTGTCGCTTGTTTCAGAACTTTCGCAATCTTCAAGAATTATGTAAGTCCAATCAGGTCCTTTGAACTTATTGTTCACAACTTTTAGTCTTTTGCTTTTTCGATTTTCAGTCCCACTTGGTTGTCCAGATAAACTTGTTACTTCATTTACTTGCTCTGGATTTTCACTTCGGTTACAATATGATATTTCACTCTCTTGATGACACTAGGCCAATGATCACCTTTTCTGACTTTCTTTGCTTGCACTGTATCTTCACTTTTCGAGTCCTTTTTCATAATCTCTTTAATTTCAAGATGTGGCACAATTTTGTTTTCTTTGCTCTCAGTTTCCCACTCGATCGGCTCTTGTTCAGGTCTTATTGTTATTTCTTCAGTTGCCTGAATGTGAGATTCTGCTAACTGGCCTTGTTCAGGTTTGTCGTCTTCCTGCTTGTAATTTTCATGTTCAATGGTTTCTTGATTTTATTCTTCCTGAACGTTATTTTCTTGTTCTAACTGGTCCTGATCAGGGCTTATTGCACTTTGTACTTCTGCAGCCTGACCGTATTCTTCTAAACCTGTCTGTCCCTGCTCAAATTTTGTTGCTTCATTGTCAATTTGAGCACAGCTCCTTCTCCCTATCTGTTCCTGCTCAGGTTCTTTTATAACTTTTACCTCCCTATCCTGAGCTCGTTCTTCTACACCTATCTGATCCTCACTACTGTCTTCAAGTTGAGTTCTGCTCCTTGTTTTGATGAAGACCTCAGGTACATCAACCACTGGTATCCAGTCCTGACTTGTGCTTGGTTGTTCTTCGTCAGCTATTCCAGAATCTATCACCTGCGATTCTCCAGCTGTCCAACCTTCAGCTTCCTCAGCTATTGATGCTGACTGAGGATTTCGTTCTCCAGGATCTGGCACCCTCTTGGTATGGCTTACGTGAATCCAATTAGGTAAGCCTGCACATTTACATGCGGTGTTTGTTACCAGTATCACTTGACGAGGTTCGCCCCACCTGGGTGATAGCCACGTTTCTCTGGTGTGATGCTTCACTACCACCCAGTCTCCGGGGTTCAGATCATGCTCTTGTTCAGGCTGCCTGGAAACTGCGTCTTCTCCAACCTGATGAGAGACAGAATGCACCAGATCAGCCAATCCTTTGCAATAATCTAGAACAATATCATCAGTTATGTTCAGCAGTTTATTTCCAGGTACATGAGTTTGTCTCATTGCTCTTCCCATGACAACTTCATGTGGACTCAATCCTGTATTTCTGTCAGGAATGCTTCTGAGTCCCATTAGGACAAGTGGCAATGCATCTGGCCAGTCTAACGATGTAGATGCACACATTTTTGACAATCTTGACTTTATTGTGCCATTAATTTGTTCAACCACTCCAGAAGCCTCTGGGCGATATGCACAGTGCAATTTTTGTTCGATGTTAAATGCAGCACAGATGACTCGAATTACATCGTTATTGAAATTACTTCCCCTATCTGATTCCAAAGTTATTGGGAAACCGAACCTAGGAATGAGTTCTCGCAACAGTAGTTTGGCAACTGTTATACTATCATTCCTCCTGGTAGGGTAAGCCTCCACCCACTTTGAAAACAGACACACTATGACAAGTATGTATTTTAAACCTTTACATGATGGTAACTGGATGAAATCTAGCTGTAGTCTCACAAATGGACCTTCTGCTTTCCCAATTTTTCCCAACCCAATTACTGTTTTTCTTCCTGGATTGTACATTTGACAAGTTAAACACCTCTGGCAAAGACTCTCTGCTGCAGCCCTAAAGCTCGGATTATACCAACTTTGTCGGAAAAGTCTAATCATGGCATCTCTCCCTACATGTGAGTCTCCATGGTACATTCTAGCCATTTGGGAAATTAAACAATCAGGCATGACTGGTCTGCCGTCTGAGTAAACCCATATGTCATCATCTGCTCTTCTGGTACATCCTATCTTAATCCAAACCTCCCTTTCACTTTCCTCAGCATCATCTTGCAATCGTCTCACATCATTCCATGTTTCAGGTGGCGAACACATCATAAGTTGGCAGCTGATTCCCATCTTTTCAACCTTTCGGTTTACAGCCAGCCTGTTTCTGGCACAATGTTGAGCAATTAAGTCTGCATATCTGTTACCGGCTACCACCCAGTCATTTCCTGACTGGTGTGCGGCACATTTCACCACTGCCAATTCTTTTGGTGATTGTATTGCCTCCAACAATTCCTTTACAAACTGCCCATTTTTGATTGGGGATCCTGAAGAAGTCATGAAATCCCTCTGCATCCACAGTTGACCAAAATCATGCACAACCCTGTACCCAGATTGACTGTCCGTAAATATGGTTACTTTGAGATTCTTCCCAATTTTGGAGGCTTTGATCAAAGCAATTAATTCAGCTACTTGTGCAGATTTGACTCCTGGTAAATAGGATGCTTCCACTATTCCTGAAAGTTCACATACAGCATAAGCTGCACTTAATTTGCCATCTTCATGCCGTAGGCCTGAACCGTCCACAAACAGCTCCCTGTCTGGATTTTTAAGTGGCACTTCCTGTATGTCCGGACGTGGTTTGGTACACAATTCTGTAACCTGCAAACAGTCATGTTCTGTTTCAACCTTAACTTCTTCACAATTGGGATCTGGTAACAGTGTAGCTGGATTAACAACTGTACACCTTTCTATAGTCACATTTTCAGCTCCAAGGATTATTCGCTCATACTTTGTCATCCGACTAGGAGTGAGATGCTGAGTTCTGGTTTTGTCAACAGTATTACAACAGCATGTGGGACAAACACTGTAACAGGATATCCCATCACTATTGACTCACTTTGTTCGATGCTCAAACAGGTAGCAGGTACTGCTTTTAAGCAACCTGGTAATGCTGCGGCTACTGGGTCTAAAGTAGCAGAAAAATATGCTATGGGACGCCTGTCCATCCCATGTCTTTGCGTTAAGACTGACAGTGCACAACTTTCTCTTTCATAACAGAATAGTGCAAATTCTCTTGTATAATCAGGCATGCCCAGAGCAGGTGCCTCGCACAAAGCATTTCTTAGTTTTACAAATGCATTGGCACTTTCATCATTCCATTCAACTGGGTCCTTTGCCTTCTATTTTGTTAACTGAATTAAAGGCTTTGCTAGCAGTGAAAATCCTACAATCCATTGTCGACAGTAACCCACTATTCCAAGAAACATTCTCACTTCTCTTTGGGTCTCTGGCAATTTCATTTGTTTAATTATTTTTATTCTTTCAGAGGTTATTCTTCTTTTGCCTCTCTCAATTTGGTGTCCCAAATATTTAACTGTGTTTGTACAAAACTGTAATTTTTCAGGTGATACTTTATGACCCTCCTCAGCCAAATGGTTGAGAAGTACTATTGAATCTGTGACACAATCGTCATAGGTTCTAGATGTGATCAATAAATCGTCTATATATTGAAACAGAACTGACTTCCCAGGCATTACTACTTTTTCTAAACACTTTTTCAGTATCTGATTAAATATGGAAGGACTTTCAGTGTACCCTTGAGGAACACGATTCCACACATAAACTTTGTTTTCAAATTTAAAGGAAAATAAATACTGACTATCTGGGTGCAATGGAATCGAAAAGAATGCTTGGCACAAGTCAATTACAGTAAACCATTCCGCATTCCAGGGTATTTGGTATAGGATTACTGCAGGATTTGGTACTATGGGACAACAAGGTACCACAATTTTATTAATTTTCCACAAATCCTGTACAATCCTGTATTTTCCGCTTGGCTTTTTCAACCCCATGATTGGTGAATTACAAGGGCTACTCAACACTTCTTTTAATATACCTTGTTTTACCATCCTGTCAATTTCTTCAATAACTCCTGCCTTTACTTCAGCACTCATTTTATACTGTCTAGTATTTGGGAAAATTGCGCCTTCTTGTACAGTTATTTTTACTGGGTCTATATTTGCCATTAGACCTACTTCTTTCCCAGTAAAATCCCATACATTCGCGTTCACTGTAGTCTTCAATTCTTCTGGTAATTCATCTTTTGTTATCAAAGAGAACATTTCATCTACCTCTGTACCTTGTTTGGCTATCATGAATTTGGAAACATGATCTTCATCCGGGGTCTGTACTGCAACACCATCCGGTGTGCAGAAAATAGTGCAATTCATTTTGCACAGTAAGTCTCTGCCCAATAAATTTACTGGACTGGAATCGCACACTACAAATTGGTGCATTTCTCGGAAGTTTCCTATTCTTACTTCCATAGGTTCTGTAAGAGGTGTTCTAATCTTCTGATTTGCTACGCCCACTACTTGGATAGCTTCTCCAGAGAGAGGAAGGTCTGGGATGTCTGCTGTTCTTACAGTAGACCTGGTAGCACCAGTGTCCAATAAAAAGGTGATATCATTACCTTCTATTTTCCCTTCAACATATGGACCTGACTGATCTACCGCTAAGGATGCGCCAAGTACGCACTCCTTCTTCCCCTCTCTTAGGCACCGTTATTGCTCATTATATGAACTGAAAGGGTCCTGTAAAAGAAACTGTGAGGTTACATAATCATTCTTACCACTTCCTCCTTGATATCCGATGTCTGTACTGTGCCTTGCTCTGCTCACATTACCCTGTATAGGTGCAGGTGGCAACTGACTTTGGAGATTTACACCCTGCTGTGAATCATTCTGCGTCTGTGAATTTTAATTATGATTTGGGTCATTATTACTTTGAATCTTTTTACATTCGTTTTTCCAATGTCCCAACTTTCCGCATCCATGACAAGGAAATTTCTTTTTAGCCTCTTCTCTACTCATTCGTCCTCTCATTTTCCCATTATTTCCTGTGTCAACATTCGATCCAGACTCTTTCCCTTGAGTTTCTGTTGGATTGTCTAAATTGATTCCCTGCCATTCTGCCATTTTCACTTGAGCCCACATCACTTTTTCCTGTAATTTCTTATGCCTATCTTCAATATCGTCTCCACAATATTTGGCATATTTCAAAATCTCGTCGATGGACTTCCCTTGCCAACACAACATGTGCTGCTTAATCATCTGACAAATCTCTGGTTTTAGACCATAACAAATCGATACACAAACTGACTCATATTTTTGTCTCCAATGTCTTCGAACCCACTATACTGCTTGAACATCTGTAATAGGCGCTCATAATAGGAGTGTACAGATTTGCTAGCTTCTTGGGTTGTTCTATCTATTTTCACCCAAGCTGTTTCTTTTGGGGGAATCTTCCCTTTCAAATATGTTATCACCTGGTTATATTTCTTCATCACATCGGTTGATGGGGCACCTGTCTTCGGATCCCTAGGATATTCTTCACTAGGCCAATCAACTGTAATCTTACAATCTGTCCATAAATCAGCAGGTACCACTATGTCGAACAATCCATCCAAATCTTTCAATAAAACCTTCAAAACTTTCACAAACCTTTCAACCTGCTTGTACCATTCAACTGGTTTTTCTCTCAATTTTGGGAAATCATTTGTAAATGATAAAATGTCATGCCTACTCCATGGGACATGGACATAACCTCCTCCTGGAACTTCTCGCATCGGGTACATCTGTTCTACTTTCCCTGTTTCTTTCAATAAATATTCAGAGGTCGTTCTGCTGAACCGTGCCTCTTCCTTTTTCTTTGTCCATCTGGTTTTCCATTTATCCAGTTCTCCCCATTTCTGTAATACTGACATCAATTCTTTAATTTGTAGTTTTCTACCAGAAACATTCATATTTTCTAAGTCTTTATCACTAAATTGAGCTCTGTATGGTCTCTGCAACACTTTCGACTTCCCTATTTCAATCCCCATTTGTAATGCCAATTCTCATGAAATATCTTTACATTTCTGGTTATGCTCCTACATACGAACAATAGTTCTTCTTCATCGTAGGTATTCAGACGATCTACTCCTACATTTCCTGCTATCATTTCTTCTAATTCGACTTTTAATTTGTAGATGTCCATGATCTTTGGGGGTGAACTCTGTTTTTCTGTTCCCTGTGCCCACCTTTCCAAATCTTCTGGTGTTACTACTGTGGCACTTTTAGTTCCTGAAGATGTTATTATATTTACATCTTTCGAACAACCAGGTGTGATTCTTCTGGGGGTACTATTTGCAGATTCTCGAATAGGCAAGTCCATTAATGAAATCATAGATTCACAATCACTGAAGTGATCATCAACTATTACTACTGCTTCAGGTTTAGGAACATTCACAGGTGTAGGCATAACTATAGGTTTGGGATAATTTACCTTGTCGCCATATAAAGGAACTACTGGACCAATGGTTACAGGTATAGTCAAAGCATCAGGATGTACATTTAACTGCGTTATTTTCTGTATTAACTCTGCTCTGTTTCTGTCTAGAGCCTCTTTTTCCTTATCCTGCAATACTCTAGTTTCTGGTGGATTATGCAGTACTTGAGGTACCAATGGTGTCCTCATAACTGGTGCACTTGGAGAACATACACTTGACCCTTCCTGATATGGTGGAGGGTTCTTTAATATTTCTTCCATGAATTCATCTTCGGATTCTCCAAACCCTATCAAATGTTTAGTCTTTTCTTTGCATTTACTCCCTAACGGCTCTTCTGCCACGAATACTGGATACAAACCTTCGGTAAGTATCGCTCGTCTCCACTGCTTCATCTGACTTTCTCTTGACTCATTCTGGTGTCTAGGGAAAAATCCCCTATAACCCCTATTGTTTCTTGGTCTATCACGTTCAAATGCTTCTGTTTCCCACTCCTCTAGAGCTTCGCATTGCGTTAATCTTGGTCTAGGTTCTAGTTCATTCATTCTTATTCTTACATTTTGAAGAACTCTCCCATTGAAAGTACCATTCTCTGGAAAGGCTAATATTCCATCATCTTTTGTGTATTCTATCCAATTTTCTAACCATATACAAGTATGATAACCCCTCTCCATCATCATGAATGAGGCGGGCGTTTTTGCTGGTGGAATGAGAATTCCTTCTCTAGTTTGGATCGTTTTATCCTTCTTAAAATAATTCTTGATCTTTTGTAAAAATGACATCTTTCTCTTTTCTCCGTACATTTTGGGTAAGTATCTATGTATAAAATTATATTCTGCAAAACCTAAATATCTTCTGTCTGGACGGGTTTCTGTCAAAGTCGGATCACGTTTGCATATACAATCTCCACCATCCACTAAGACTTTGACTTCTATTCTGACAACCAATCAGATTCAAGCTTGCACTTTGTCTCGGAACCAATCCTTGCGCGGCTTTTCTGTGGCGTCTGTCCAATGACCCCTCCTTTACAATATGCACTTCTCTGTCTCTCGCTGTTCCAACCAATCCCAGCGCGGTACCTGTGATGTCAGAGTTACTCCTAACTACTGACCCCTCCTTTACAAGACTCGTTCCACGCCCGCTGTTTCTACCAATCCCAGCGCGGCACTTGTGACGTCAGCTTTTACTCCTGCGGCTGACCCTCCCTTTACAAAATCGTATGCTAACTGTAATTCTTCAATACTTTTCAATTAAAATTTTTAATAACAACATGAAACATTCGCTATCGTGCCAGTTTCTCTAAATTAAAGAATAGAATTTTCGCATACTTGGTAAAACCTTCCGTTTACTATACATACACTACGAGTAAAACTCTTCCGCTTACTCTTCATACACTACGAGTAAAACTCTTCCGCTTACTCTTCACTTAAACTCCAGAATACCGGCTACTCCTTCAATGTTACCCTTTCTAGGTGATATAACATCAAATTTTCACCAGCGTATTTCTTTGCTGACACTCACTCTCACACAGTGTCCCTAACAAGTACTGATAGCCCTGCTCAACTTTTCAGCACTAATTCTGCCTGACAGATAACCTCACTGCAGTATGGCTTCCACTTACCATCCGCTATTCTTCCCCGGGGATTTTCTAGACAACATAAAACAAAACTTTAAACAGCAACGGATGTTAGTTCATAAAAATACAATTCTCATTACCCAATTAACAAAGTACAACCATCCTCTGATAACCAGAAAACTGATACAGCAGATTACTAGCAACAAGCATTCATACACAGAATACTCACTTGGGCCCATTCATTCATACTACGCTAGCAAGTTCCGCTGGTGGGGTCAGTTGTACTCTATTAAAAAATCCCTGCTACCAATTACCTTTCCTGATTGAAGAGTAATGACTTACCAATGGACCCTTTGCTAAATTGGGAAGTTTAAAATGAGAAAACATACAATACAATTCATAAATTGAAATAATCACTGACTCCGAAAGTTTTAAAATGTTTATCTAAATTTTTTTAGCAGAGTAAAATACAGGCCACATGGCACTTAATCCCATATCAAGGAGGAAGCACTTTGATTATAGATCACCTTAATTAATCATAATATGACAGTCCCTCAGAAAGGAGAAGATAGAGACAGCAGTATTTTCTAAAGTTTGCATTTATAATTACCTAGAAGTGTGAGAATCAAACCCCTTGGACAAGGAGTTGGAAATGGATTTCCATAAAGATAGAATACCAGAGACCTCCGGACCAGGTTCAGGACAGGATAGGTGACCTCTCTACCAACGACGCCTGCGCCGTTCCACTCTCTGACACTTCGTTTCCTCCTCCATTCCTCCGTCTCTTCCTTCTAATGGACTTCGCCGCCCCCACCTCAGGACCTCTCTGGACAGTGGTTCAGTCTGCAATCAATCAGCTTGTTCTGTACGCCTGCTCTTCTGTATCTGTCAGCGCCTAGTCTAACTAATTAGCTAATTCTATATCTATTATACCATTCTACGCCCATGTACCTCCCATTAATGTTTCAAAATTATGGGACCACTAGTTCTGATTGGACAGGGACAGGGGGTTGATCCTCACACCATATCAATTTAATTCATTTTCTTAAGCCCATTGTCTTTAAAATACCGCCCCTCTCAATTAATACATTTGCTTTATTTCCCACCCGTTTCCCATTGATTCTTTAATACATTTTAGATACAAATTGTATCGACTTTGGTACATTTCAGATGCACTTATGAACTGTAGTGCGGCCTTGGACTTCTTCCAAGTTGACTTCATCGCGGCCTCTGGTTAGCCTTTTCAGGACGCATGCGCAGAATCAATGTCTCTCGAGTTGCAGTTCAACCAAACCCAGGCCCATTTACGAACTAATAAGAAAGTCAAAGAAGAAAACATTAAAATCACAAATAAATGGTTTCACTGTATACCTCCTAATTCCACTCTATTCCCATTTAATTTCCAATATCTATCCCGCATTAGTAGCGTTAATATACCACATTATTAATTCCGGCAATGCGTAAGCTTAGCATGTGAGAACATTAAGCAGCCATTTTATCATGCACTGCGCAGAAGCAAAAGATTCCCTCCAAGCAGAGTAAGACGTCATACCACATGATATGGTTGACACATGCGCAGTAAGTTTTCCCGCGTTTTAGCAGCCATTTTGGATTAGACAAGAGTTATTTATTAGCAAACACACATAGGCAAGCTTCTCTATGATACTGAATGTAATGTATGCGTAGTATTAGTAAAACAATACATAGATTTTAATACAATTAATTTTAATACGATGAGAGGATTGCTTCCGAGCAAGTCTCATTGTGAGTCCTTGCTCCATCAAGAGCAATTAGAAGGCTGCGTCGATCGTTGGCGAAGCAGAGAAAGCAACACAACAAATGTAGCTAAGACTCATGGTGGCAGTTGCAAAACCTGCGGGTTGACTGCACGTCCCTGTGTGCTCAATGCAGGTTAAAGTAAAAAATTGGGGGAGCTAGCTCCCTCGTGTATGAGATTTTGTTTTGAGACTGAGGGCATAAGGGCATAGGGGATATTTAAGATATGGTTGGGCTTTCCCCTTAGTGTAAGAGGCATCCTGGTCTGTGAAGAGACGCTTGTGTTTTAGAGCCTTTCAATGCCTCTTTCAAATGAGACTTGAGTGATTTTCGCGTTTACTGTCTTTTCCACGTTGGGCAGGGAATACTTTGGTTGGGCAAATTTGTAGTATTGATCTTCAGGGTGCTGATGGCTTGTAGCAGCTGTGAGTGCCATGGCAAGTGCACATCTGCAAATATAGCTTGTAATTAGGCCTGGGTGGAGTTTGTGAAGTTCCGCTATGCGGAACTCCTCGAAGTGACATAAACACTCCACGGAGTTCCGCAAGCAGCGGAGTGCAGAGCGAACTGCCGTTCACGCTGATCTTTCTGCCGCTCAGGTAGAAATTCTACCCGAGTAGCAGCTCGTGTTCGCCAACTTACTGTTGGCGCGCGCGAGCAGGGAAAAAACTCTGCTGCGCTTCGCTGAGCTGAGTTTTCTGCACTCCGCGAGCTCCCCAGAGTGCGGAGTGCAAACAACTCCGCAAACTCCAAGAATGGAGCGGAGTTCGCCACCCAGGCCTACTTGTATTTGGGCTTCAGGAATGGGGCTGGGGTGCTCAGTGTGGGGATGTAATATTTTAGTAGGTCTCTTAGGCAGTAGAGGCCTGGGCTTGCCAGGCCCAGCTCCAGCCTCATCCTGGCCCTCCTTGCGTGCCGAGGAGAGGCAAAAAAAATCTTGTATGCCTTTATTCGGTAATTCATGAGACACAAACCCAATTTCGCTGGGTAAGCTAAATGCCGATAAGTTAAGGCCGGCAACAATTTGGCTCGTAGAATGTTTAATAGTGACTCAGCTGTTTGACTGTGTAGTTGGCTGTTTAAGTGTCTCAGGTTGTGTATAACCCCTGTTCTCTTTGTCCTGAGATGTTTAAGGTGGGCCCCTGGGTTTGCCCTTTTGTTAAACTAGATGGCGAGATAGTTGTAGCTGGTGCAGGTCGATATTCGCTGTTCACCTATTTGTCATTGCATGGATTTCTTTCAGGGGTGTTTGCCGAAGACCATTACTTTGGCTTTAGACTTATTCACCAGGAGTTTGTTCGACGTGTTGTACGTACTGAGGGCATTGAGGGCTCTCTGCAGGCCCGTTCTTGTTTTGTCCATGATAATGATATCATCTGCATATTACAGAGTCTGTAGGCGTAAGCTCCCTAGTCTTGAAGTGATAAGACTTGCACCTTTCAGGTGTTTTGGTAAATCAGCGGTGTAGAGGTTGAAAAGTAGTGGGGCTCACACAAAGCCTTTTTTCAAGCAGTTGGTTGATGCCATTTTTGCAGTCACTGTCATGGCTCTGGTTTTAGTCCTGACCCATGTCCCCTGATGCAGTGACATAATGGCTTTAAGGAGTTGGTGGCATATCCCCCAGGAGTTTACTTTGTGCCATAAGATTCCCCGGTCCACTCTATCGAATGTTGTGCTGTAGTCCACAAAGCAGCAGAATAGAGGTGGTTGCTTCTCACGTGTGGCTCTCCTCGATAAGTAGGCCAACCCTAGTATGTTGTCTGTAGTTGAGCAGTCTGATTTAAATCCCGACTGGGTGTAGGGTAGAATGCTGTTTTCAGCTACTCAGGTTTCCAACTTGCCCAGTAAAATACGAGCGTAGGCTTTTGCTTCGATGTCAAGTAAGGCTATCAGCTCATAATTGGCTGGGTTTGTGCAATCTCCCGTTTTGTGAAATGGGTGTAGGATTGATCCTTGCCATGTTGGCGAAATTGTTGCTGTGAGTAAGGCGTAATTGAATAGTGGTCTGAGGAGCTCTGCCCAAAAGGTTTGGGCTGATTTAAACACTGCTGCTGGTATTCCGTTGGTTCTCGGTGATCTATCATTTCTCGTTTGTTTGATGGTTTTAATAACTGCAGCTTCTGAGATTTTGGGATCATGCGTGAACGGGAGATTTGGTGTCAGTGTGAGACTCTTTGCTCGTGTTTCGCCCAGCTCTCCGCTATAAGGTTATTTGGTGCAGTTGACCCATATGCTGTCTGCTACTCTGTTCTCCTTAGCCTGGCCATAGTTGCTGAGTTGGTTAATATGCTTCCAGAATAGTGCAAGATTTTTCTCTTTGAGAAGGGAAAAGTTTATTAGTGATTCTACTTCTATCTGTTTAATACTTTGCTCCCAGGCTCTATTCTTGTGCTCAGCTCGGAGGACAGTGAGATCTTGGCCCTGGGTTGTGTTGTTGCCTCTCTGTCTTACCTTTAGGGCCGTTCAGAGCTTCCGCTTACTTGCCTTTGTCTCCTTAACTTCATGGTGAAGAGTGCATTTCGGTTGGGTTTGTCCCCGCCTTGTATGGGCAGCTAGGGTACCCTTCAGCGCCAGTAGTAGGTCAGCTAAAAGGTCGGTCTAGTGTTCTAGGAGGTCCTCCAGACTTTGTGATAAGACTAGTTGTTCATTAGTTGTTATCCAGCGATTAGTTTGGGGCCTAGATTTGCAGACCATTTTATTCTGCAGAGTGCTTTGTTGTGCTTCTCCTCGTTGGTTCTCCAATTGAAGTGAGCTGGGCTGCTGCTTTTGTGGTGAGTCTGAATTTCGCTCTGAGGGGTCTGTGGTCTCTCTCTTCCCGATCATCGATGTCGAATTTGCAGAGGTCTGGTGCTATCAGATCGCTAATGAAAATGCAATCAATTGTTGAGATGTTCCTGAAAGTGGGGAGCGGGAGCCATGTTGGATCAGTGGTCAGTTTAAGCATGTGAGGGAAATGTAAACTTTGGTTGTCTGAAAGAGTGTGCAGGTGGGCAGCCTCTTTTGGTAATTTGTAATCTTTTGATGGTTTGCCAAGCAATCTGTTATTGTAGTCCCCAACTTTGATTGGGGTGTGATGGGGATATTTGGCAAGGAGGTCTCTGACAATGTCCGCCAGATCATCCAGGGCCTGGTTCTTCTGGTGCAGATCGGGATTGACGTAGCAGTTAACTAGAAGCAGTCGGAGTGACTTACTTTTATTTTTCATTCCGTTGATAAGTACAGTTTGTATTCCAGGTGAAGAAGTTGTGATTATTGTGGCAGCCACCCTTCGGGCATGTTTGATGAAAATGGAGAGTCCCTGGGTTGGTCACTCAAACATGTAATGCCTGATGGCTGGGGTGTGTATTTCAAAGTACCCTGGAAGTATTGTTGCATTTGTTGCCCAGGTCTCCTGCAGGCAAATGGTATCGCTGCTATGGAGGTACTCAAGCACTGAGTTTGCCTTAGTAAGTTTCTGAATGCCTGCCACATTCCAGGAGATGATGCTTAGATATGTGTTCGGGCTGTTCTGGGAGCTACCAAGGTTGTGTCTAGATGATTTGTGGATGCCGCCGAGAGAGGTGGTTGCCTGACGTGGCCTGGTGTCCGAGGTGATTGTGAGTACTGGGTTTGCCGGAAAAACTGTCCTTAGATCTAAAGAGCATGTCATTCTCAAAGCATCGTGTCGGTGGGGCTTACCGGAGAGGCAGTTGCCTGTGCAGGTGCTGTTGGCACCTTAAAAGGCTGGAATACGGCCACAGCATTTGGGCTTCAGTTGTAAGGACGTGGGGGTATCCATCTTGAGGCTGGTGCTTGATGTCAATCTCCCAGTCCTCCAGTTGATTGGCTTCGCGTAGCATTGCTGTCTGATGTGAGTGCTGGAACAACCCAACCAGGGTATACTCGCTGTGGGTGTCCCCCTAGTAGACACTGAAATTTGACCCAGGCGAGATCCGCCAATCTTAAAAGGCCCAGGGAAGGTATGTGTGTCATTACACATAGTATGTCGCCTCTATTCAAGATATTGTGGTGACCTTTGATGCTGTATCTTGGTGTGAGAGGCACCTCGGCGGTGCCCTGCCCCGACTTTGGAGGGCTGCAGCTCTGTGAGTTAGTGGAGTGGCAGTGCCGCAGAAGTGGGGTCAATGCTTATCCTTCTGCCAGTTTCCTCAGTTATTCTCTTAGTTGTAACTTGTTTGATGGGATATGGATCTTTGACTGCTGTATCCATGGACTTGTTGCTGACGGTCTTTGTGGTGAATATTGGGTAAAGCTGAACGGAGCCAGAGACTGTTTCTGTTGTATATTTTCAGCTCAGCAGGGATGCCGTTCTGTTTTTTGCTTTTGCTCTCTTTAAAAATGTTCTCTGTTTTTTTCTTTGCCTTCCTAGAGAGTGCCCCTTCCAGCAACTAGGGACTAGATGAGTCTTCGGGCTCGTCCTCTGCCAGTGGTCGGGTGAAAGATCTGTGCCTGGTGTCTAGGGGGCCAGGGTAACAGAGTTCTGGGGTGATGTGGGCGGTTGAAGGGATGATGTTATTAAGGGACTTTCTGGTAAGTTAGTTCAGTGGTCAGTGGGTTCAGTGGCTCATTCTGGGTAGCTTACGGTTGGATAAGGCCTTGCTGGGGAAGGACCGCTAGTACCTCGGATTGAGTCAGCCAGAGTTGTCAGAACTGCTGGTAGAGTTGCCCATTGGTCAATGATTGCTGCACAAGAGCAGGAGCACTGGGTTTGCGAAGTGAGATACATATTCTTGATGTGGTCCATTTTTTTGTTCAGATCCACCAGGCGCAGGCCTATTGATTGAAGTGAATCTATTAGGGGTTCCATTTTGGAAGATTGCCATAATAGGGATTTGTCCATTATGTATTGTGGATTACTGAGTTTTGGGGATTCAGAAGCTGCCGCCGTATAGGAGTTATCTGTGTTTTGGGAGTCAGAATGCAGCTGGTTGGTTCCACCAAGTGATCCAAACAGCTGTAGAGTGAGCTCCAATGTTTGTTCGATTTTGGTTTCTATATTTTGCAGAAACAATGTTGATAAGTCCCCCAGGTATTGTTTATAGGTGGCTTCTGGTTGATCTAGGATTGTGGCCTGTGCAAAGTTCTGAGAGGGAGATTATTGCTGCAGTGTATTTGAGCAGTGATTGATATGGTCTTTTCTAGCGCACTCGTTGTGTTCTTGGATCTGTCTGTGAAAGATGTTTTCTGGCCCGTTGAGACGAGAATCTTGAGTGTTTTTGGCTCGTTGTCTGGCCAGGAAGGTGGTTGGATGAGCCTGGTGGCACCTCCCATGCTTGGGCAGGAATGGGATTGGCGTTTCACGACCATAAAGCCATGGTCATGGGTCGCTGGGGGCGAGCTTGCTTGAAGGTTTCTAGTAAGGAGGGCCTCCTCTTTGCCACTTAGATTGCTCACAGAAAAATCTGCTCCGACTGAAGGTTAAGAGCTGCTTGAAGACTTAGGGAGCAAGAATTTGGTGATCAGTCCAGCTGCGGGGAACTTGGGGTTGATCTTGATTTGTGGGGATCCGGGGGTCAGGCCTGCGCCCTGAGTGTTAATGTCAAGTGTAGTTGGTTCCTGGCACGGTGGACATGTGCCCTCATTTCTATCAGAGTCTGACCTGGACTGGGTAACCGGTTTCCTTTTTGACATCATGTGCTTTGGGAATATAGTTTCTTGTATGGTGATGCAGGGATTTCTGTCTGTGGAGGCAGTGGACTGTGGCCAGTTGCATGCTTGCTCAGTTCAAGTTTGCTCGTAACGTGAAGTGAGAGCAGGGGTCTGTAATTAAGTTTTTAACGCAAGGGAATTCCTCTTTTCATCCGCCCCTACTGGCGCTTGTCCGACCATCCCACTGGCTTTGGGTTGGCCAGTGTGTGTGTGAGTGTCTGCTGGTTGATTCCCTTGGCACCACTTGAGGGTCAGTTGCTAGAAGTCAGTAAGTTACCCGGGTTTGGGCAAGCTCAGTAGTTACAGTGATTAGAGACTGTAGAGAGTACCAAGCTGGTGCTGGGCTAATTGTGCTGGCCGTTGACTGCTTTAGTTGGGACCCAAGGGGTACTGGTCTTAGTTGCAAAGGGGTTTTTCACTTTTGGTCACTGTTGGGGTTGAAGGAAAATCATATTCGGGGAGGCTTTGATGTGGACCCGCTGGCCCCACTCAGTCGATTCAGGGTGAGCCTTGTCTGCTCAAACAATGCACTCTTTACACTGGCAGCAGGAAGGTAGAGCAAGCTTGCTCCTTTGGGACCTTTAGTTTTTAGTGGAGGCTCAGTCTGCTGTCAGGTAAGTGCGGGGAGTTAAAATGCCGACTGGGAAGGAGCGGGGGGATGGGGTTTTATTCCTGGCCTCCAGCAGAGAGTTTAGTTATGAGGCATCCAAAAGGGCTATTCAGCAGCCTAAGTCCTCGTCGCTCCTGATCTCTGGACTCTTGCTCCCCCGCCCTCCAACTCCTGCTCAGCACGGCACTACAGTTTCTCACTGTTTCTCACTGTGTCCCCTCTGAGCTAGGGCTCGTTGTACCTTCTGGTGCTGGAGGACTGGTAGACTCCATGCCACACTGCACTCAGGGGGACTGCCCCCCCCGAGGTTGGTCCGCAGGTACACGCCTGCTGTATGCCTGTGTGCACCCAATGTATAGATTGCGGGCACTTTGCGAGAGGGGGCACTCCAGGGGTCCGCAAGCCACACTCGGGTCTAACCAAGCTGCCTCTGTGGTTGCCCGGGGCTCACTCTCTGTGGCAGCTGACTACAGCACTGCACTCGCATGCACTGTCATCGGTGGATTTTCGGTGGAGATCTCAGGTGGCGATGAGGTCTGGGAGATGCTGGGAGATGTGTCCAGCTTCCCCGGCGGCTGTGTCAGCGAGTGACGTCAGGCATCAGGGCGTCGGGTGTGTCTCAGCTCCCATCTCAATATTCTCCTTTCCGTCTCCAATATAGAGATGCAGACTCCCAGAGTGTTCTAAAAAAACAACTAGAGCGCTAACAGTGTTATTTATGACAAAAGTATGGCACACCTGAAGACATGTTGATTGAATCAAACAGGTAAAACTTAAAACTTTTAATTTAGAAAAGAACAAAATGAGGGGGTTCAGTTTGTAATAGAAAGTATGGTTAGTCCTGTAGAAATTAAAATTAGGATACATTTTAAGTGAGTTGTCAAATGTCTTCCTCTTCTATTTCATTAAAACATTCTGACATGCATACTGATACATGCACTTTCAACATCTGCAGCAGACAACAAGTTCACTCCCTAGTGATCAGCAGTTTTACTACAGTGTTTTAATGAGGAACTAGAGTGCTAACATTTTGAATTTATGTGAAAAGTGAGGCACATCTGAACACCATCTTGATGTAATCGAAGTAGAAAATTGAAACATTTTCTTCTGAGGATATTGCAGTAAATGAGGAAATTAGGGAGCTTCATAACAAATAAGTCTCACAAGATGGCCACCAACATAAAAGAGCCCAAATATTGCACTAATATCACCCAAATGTAGCCCAAGAATAGCTCAATGATAGAAGTGTGCAAAACACATGGGGCCATATTATCAAGAACGGCGCAAACATTATCGCAGCTTTAGCGGCAGAAAACTGCCGCTAAAGCGGCGATAAGGGGCTTTATAATATGCCCTAGAGAATTCCAATAGAAGCACAGGTTTGATGTCCTTGACTCCACACAACACAGACCAGGGACTAACAGAATCATAAATCGTGATGGGTAACAAGTGAGGTGGTTGATTGGTGTAAGGCAGGGCACAAACAGTGTGTATAAATCTGCCCTCACACATAGCAAGCTGTGTCATGCTTCATCATAGGGCCTGCTAAACACACCCCTGCGCTAGCCAACGCTGGAGGTGGAGCAATAGGGAGGGGAAAACAAACACATGACATAAAAAGTGAACAAATCGTGTGGGATCTAAGAGGTGAAAAATGTGGCAGAGAATAATTTAAAAACTGGTAACAGTGTATCCCTACTCTGTCTTTAATGGTGGGTACACTGTCCAGACACAAAATGTGGTCCCTGTCGGACCAGTGGGTGATGGTAATGACTACTAGAAACCAGAGCCCTACCCCCCCACTCTGCTAAAATGTCGACATGTTTCAGCCGAATGAAACTACTACCCCGGCTTTCTTCAGGACTTTCACCTGAACAATCCCAACAAGGATAAGGTCCCTACCTCCTTATAATCCAGGGGTAAGGAAAAACAAGCACCTTCTTTAGGTGCACACTCTGGTACAGGGAGTGATGGAGCCCCTTGCTCTCAATGAGGAACCTGTAGAGGATAAAATTAAGAGAAAGCACAAAAAGAAGTGAGGTGCAGGGTGCAAGAGTGCTGTGCCCTGTCTCAAAACCCAACCAATCGATGTGAAGGGTGACCCCCCCACACAAAACACATACATACATAATCCATAAATTGTATAAAATACCCAAGGTCACGTTAGAAATATCATGATCCTTAATGCGTCTAGCCAACTAGGCTGAACACGTGTTGCACTACCCCTATACAATACTCGGTGGTTGTGCCCTGGTGAATAGATCATAAGAACATAAACACATAACACTATGGAATATCATAATGTGCAAATATAGTCAAGCGTCTATGTGCAACGCAACATACTCCCCATGACTATATCCATATTAAAAACAGCAAATTCCTTCAATAGGAGGCACCATCCATCAAATTCCATTCCTGGAATCTTACCGAGTTTATTATTAGGTCAAACTCGAACTGGCGGAGGGGTGCAAGTAGCTCCCTGTTGTCACACTCTAGGTTTCGACAGGGAGAAATACAAGAGAGAGAGTCGGAAAAATGCACATCGAGTCACAAGGAGGGAAATCTTATGCATGGTAGCGGAAATGGCAGAACAAAAACACGGGCCCTCTGGAACAGCCCTACAAGTCCACGTGATTTCAGGAGGCTCAATCGGGACCCTTGCATAATGGAACTGCCAAGAGGTCCCACAGAGTGACAAGAGAGTAATAATATATATAATATCTGTTGTGCGTAGAGCAGGGTAAAATAGGGCGTAGACGCGCTCTCCTAATCTACCCGGTAAATAAAAATCCCTAATAAAATGCAACACAGGCATTAAAGAGAGTCGCGTACGTCACAAGACCAGCCAGCAAACCAGCTCATCCCTACTCACTTCGTCAAGGTGAGCCCGCAACCGCCACCTAACCGCACTCCCAGTGCCGTGTAGAGTGTCTCGTAGGTGTTCCCTCCATCATTACATAGGCAGTGAGGTAGGCGTCCACCACGCATGCGCTGTTGCGTGATGTGCGTGTAACAACTAGAACGTCACCCTCTCGGCCATATTGGATGTGGCAATTGACGAGTATACACAGACGAGGAAAACGTCATGGGAGTCAGGGTAAGAATCTACTCTCAGCACGAGGGAAGGACAGAAAACACAAGGAAAAAAATCAATTAATACTAAAGAGTTAGGAGTTAAGGCTGTTCCAGGGAATATCATCATTCAGGTCGCTGATGTGACTGCGTAACCTGTAAACCCATCTTTGTTCCCTCATGAACAGCGCTCTCTCTGGTTTGCAATGCGTCATGTCAATATAAGGCTTGTCAATAACAGTCCAGAAAAAATCATCAGCCAAATGATTTTTTTCTTTGAAATGCGTAGTAAGTCGGCTAACAGATCTCTGGCATCTGAAGGTAGACCTGTGTTCCATTATTCTGACCTTTACCTTCCTCGTGGTCATGCCTATGTAAATGAGCTCACATGAACATTTGATTAAATAAATAACATACATAGAGTTACAATTTGTGTGTTTTCTTTGTTCCCACGGGTGTGGGAGGCCAATGTCTATGGTCTTGGTATTCGCAGTCAGATGGCATACATCACAGGACCCACATCTTGTGTGACCCGTAACAGGTGGTAAGAGAAAACCAGGTCGAGTAGCCCGGGCCGCAATATTAGTACCCTGAAACTGGGGCCTGGGTCTGGTATGGACTAGGAGATCCTTGATGTTATTGCTCCTTTTATAGGAAAATAATGGTTTATCCAAGTTCAGTCCATTGGAATTAAGGATTCGCCAATGACGTGTAATGATTTTCTGGATGTGATTGGAGGCTGTGTTAAAAGTAGTTACACAGATAGGCCTGACATTAGGTGGTTTAATGACTGTTTCTAACAGAGCCTCACGATTACAGTTGGCAGCTCTCTTGTTTGCTTTCTTTACAATCCTACTGGGGTAATTCCTCCCAATGAGTTTGTGAGAAGTTGGCCTGGCATATGCTGTCCACTAATTATAGTGGGCACCTTGCACCAGTCCAAACAACCCCTTATTGGAGATAGGTTAAAGACAACCTTATTGAAAGCTATCCTAGTGGTAGCTATGGAGAGCAGCCTTCAGGCTAAGTCTTGAAGGAATGTAAAGCAGCTTGTTTTACCAGTCTATAATCTCTTGAGTGACCAAATGAAAGAGCACCACACCAGGTATATATTCAAAATATATGTATTTATTACTAAACACACCCCTCTAGTCTCTTTATGAGGCTAGAGTTCAAAGTACATAGGTTATAAGATCTTAAATCACAGTAATAGCACAAATACACGTTTGGGCCCTAGGGGCGTACCAAACCATATACCAATAAAGTGGTATGCGAATCACGACTGAACTAGACACTAGGCCTAGAGCCTCTAGAAGTGCTTGGACCACAAGGAACCACCCAAGGTAGTGACACAGGGGACCCACGGGAGACGCGTGCAGTGTAAATACACAACCGCGATACGCCGTTAACTTCTATGGAGAAAGTCGGGATCGGGAAAATAGAGGAAAGGGACACTTAAAAGAGGACTAGGACAAAACCCTTTGAGATCTAGGACTTTGAAGAGTCTCTACCCACGGGAGCACCGGAGTACTCGTGTTACCTCACCCAGGGAAGCCGGGTGCATAGGTGCCTTTCGGGGTCGGGTTTCGTCGTCGTTTCGTATGGCGATCTGCTGCAAAGTGCTGCTGGCGACCAGGAGAAAAGTGTCCGGGTGGATCCAAGAGTGGATTGGAGTTCTGAAGAACCTGAAAGCAGAGGGGACAGAGTCTGTGTCACTAGCCAGTGACCAGGAAGGCGATGGACAGATGCCCACCGATGTCAAGTGCTTCAGGTGCGGTGACGGTCGTCTTGACTCTTCAGCCACGAGGTCCGGGAGGCGTTGTCGGCAACCAGGAGCAGGATTCGGACTGGTGCTCGATGTCTGTCGAGTGCTGAGGTGTCGGCGACCGGATTGGACCCAACAAGCCTTGGCAACGGCAAGTCTTGAGTAAGATGTAGATCGTCGATGATGCAGACCAGCAAGGTCTGGGGAACTCACCCAGTGAGGGTAAGTGAGGGCAGACCTGGAGCAACCAGGATGCCAAGTAAAGAAAAGATTGGCCTTCGTCAAGGGCTACTAGCCAACAGGCTAGCGACCGCGAAGGAGCCTCGTGACGCCGCACGTGGAGCTGGCTTACAGGACACTCGTGGAGTGGGGGCCAGTGATCTTCGGTGCAGGTGGTGCTGGAGGCTAGGGCTACTCGGAGCCTAAAGCACGACTTCTTGGGAGACCCAGAAGTTGGTGCACTTGCAAGTGTGCTCGGTGTCCAGGGGTCACGGTCTCAAGTCACCCACGATAGCCACGGGCCTCAGCTTTGCTGGGGACTCAGGGTAGCCTCGGGAAGTCTGAGAATCCACCTCTGGTGATGCGATGACTTCGGCGTCCGACGGGAGCTTCAGTAATGCGAACTGGACAGATGCTTCTTTGGTGCCTGCCAAGCAGGGGAGTCACTCCTTGACCCCAAGGGAGATTCTTCAGTCCTCTAATCTTGTCGTAGAGCGTCGAAGGTCCAGGATTCAGTGTCAGAGTTTCGTCCAGGTATAATCTAAAGTCCTAAGGACTGGGTTCCTACCTTTATTCTAAAAATAGGGGATGGACTACTCTGTGGCCCCACCTATGGGTGGGTCAGGGCAGAGGGGTGGCTACACCCTTTCCCTTTGTCCAGTTCGCGCCAAAGCAGGGGCTGCGAGCCCCTGATCCGGTTTGAACTGGGGTATGCACAGGGACACCAAATGTGCCCCCAGTGCAGGACTTCAAAGCACCCGAAAGTGCTCCCGCCCAGCCCCAATACACATTGTCCTGTCTGGGGAGGTGGTCACACCTCCCTGGGACAGGAAACCTATTGTCCAGGCCTCCCCTGCCGGAGTTTCGTCCAGCAGCAGGAGGCCAGACTCGTGTCTGTGGCAGCAGCATCCATTTTGTGATGCCAGGGCTCTGGAAAGAAGTTACCGGACTCGTCAGAGTTAACATGCCTTTCCCTCTAGAAGGGTGGAATGCTACCCCGCTGCCAGGATTGGCGGGGGGTAGTATTCCAAGATGTTTGACACCAAACACGACATGTTTAGGTGCAGCCATTCCAAAGTTAGCATTTTACAGCGAGGATATAATGCGCTTAAGAGTATATGGTCAGGCTGCGCTACAAACAGCATCAGAGATGGTCTCCGAACGCTGCAGAGGGGCCCTGCTCATGCAGGGGCACCCTCTCACATAGGAACCATGCACTCTGCCTTTAGCATTGATAAGGCCTGCCTTAGGAGTGACTTACAGGTTTATATGTGTGTATGCTTTTAGTGATATAGGTAACCTATACCACAGTAAGGGGTGCATGCACCACCTTACCCAGGCTGCAGTAGCAGACCTGTGGTGTCAGTTTGGATGGCCTTCCAGGGGTGGCATAATATATGCTGCAGCCCCTGGCAGGCCTCTGAGGTACCTATGCCCTTGGTACATAGTATACCATATACTAGGGACTTATAAGGGCACTCCAGATCCCAATCAGTGATGTGCCTAAGGCACATGGAGACCCTTTTAAAGAGGAAACAGCTAGGCTGGGGTTCTGAATAGCAGGGCCCCAGCCAGACTAATGTCGAAAACCAGTGAAGCATCAGCAAAAAGTGGGGGTACCCATGTGAAGCAGATCCTACTCTCCTACACAACCCCCCCAAACGTAGGGACATTAAACTAACCTTGCCCAGTTAAGTCTTCATGTTCTAAGTGGAAATACCTAGAGAGTCCATCTGCATTCGCATGGTTACTACCAGGCCTATGTTCCACTGTAAAGTCCATCCCCTGTAGGGAAATGGACCACCTAAGCAGTTTGGGGTTTTCACCCTTCATTTGTTTTAGCCATAAGAGGGGCTTATGGTCTGTCTGAACCAGGAAGTGTGTACCAAACAAGTATGGCCTCAACTTCTTCAGAGCCCAGACCACAGCAAAGGCCTCCTCTCTATGGCTGACCAACGTTTCTCTCTAGGGGTCAGCCTTCTGCTAATAAAAGCTACTGGCTGATCCTGACCTTCTTCATTCAATTGTGACAGTACAGCCCCTACCCCCAATTCAGATGCATCTGTTTGAACAATGAACTTCTTGGAGTAATCAGGACTCTGCAGAATTGGAGCAGTGCACATGGCCTGCTTGAGGTCATCAAATGCCTTTTGACAGCTAACTGTCCACTGAACCTTTTTGGGCATTTTCTTAGAAGTTAAGTCATTCAAGGGTGTCACTATTGATCCATACCCCTTGACAAATCTCCTATAGTACCCAGTCAGGCCTAAGAAGGCTCTCACCTGAGTCTGGGTAGTGGGAGCAGTCCAGTCCATGATGGTCTGGATCTTGCTCTGCAAAGGTTGAACCTGGCCTCCACCCACAAGGTGGCCCAGGTACACAACCTGACTCTGCCCTATCTGGCACTTAGTGGCCTTGATAGTCAGGCCTGCCTTTTGCAGGGCCTGTAAAACATTCCTGAGGTGGACCAGGTGATCCTCCCAGGTGGAGCTAAAGACAGCAATATCATCTAGATAAGCTGCACTATAGGCTTCCAGTCCTGTGAGAACTGTGTTCACCAACCTCTGGAAAGTGGCAGGTGCATTTTTCAGACCAAAGGGCATTACCACAAATTGATAATGCCCACTAGGGGTTGAAAATGCTGTTTTGGGCTTTGCAGTATCAGCTAGTCTGATCTGCCAGTAGCCAGCTGTTAGGTCAAATGTGCTGAGATATTTGGCAGAGGCCAAAGTATCTATGAGCTCATCTGCCCTGGGTATGGGATGGGCATCAGTCCTAGTGACTGCATTGAGACCCCTGTAGTCTACACAAAACCTCATCTCTCTTTTCCCACCACTGGTGTGAGGTTTCGGTACCAGGACTACTGGACTAGCCCAAGGGCTATCTGAGGGTTCAATTACTCCCAACTCCAACATTTTCTGGACTTCAGTCCTGATACAGTCCCTGACATGGTCAGGTTGCCTATAAATCTTGTTTTTAATAGGCAGACTGTCCCCAGTGTCCACTTCATGAGTGCACCAGGTGGTCTGACTGGGTGTCAGTGAAAACATATGTCTAAACTGATTGAGGACTTGCCTGCAATCAGTTTGTTGCTGGGTAGTGAGGCTGCCTGCCAAGGCTACACCATCAACTGACCCATCGTCAGGGTTCTGTGAGAGCAGGTCAGGGAGTGGGTCACTCTCTTCCTCCTGCCCTTCATCAGTAGCCATGAGCAAGCCCATGTCTGCCCTGTCCACATATGGCTTTAGTCTGTTGACATGGAGAACCCTTTGGGGACTCCTGGGTGTTCCCAGGTCCACTAAGTAAGTGACCTCACCCTTCTGCTCAACAATAGTGTGGGGTCCACTCCATTTGTCTTGGAGAGCTGCTGGGGCCACTGGCTCCAACACCCACACCTTCTGTCCTGGCTGGTACACAGTCAGAACAGCCTTTTGGTCATGCCAGGCCTTCTGAAGTTCCTGGCTAGCCTCAAGGTTTTTGGTTGCCTTTTTCATGTACTCAGCCATCCTGGAGCGGAGACCAAGTACATAGTCCACTATATCTTGCTTTGGGGGCTTGAGAGGTAACTCCCATCCTTCCTTCACCAAGCACAGTGGACCCCTCACAGGGTGGCCAAACAGAAGTTCAAAAGGGCTGTAACCAACCCCCTTCTGAGGCACCTCCCTATATGCGAATAAAAGGCAGGGCAAGAGTATGTCCCATCTACGCCTAAGCTTTTCTGGGAGCCCTTTAATCATGCCCTTCAAGGTTTTGTTGAATCTCTCAACTAAACCATTGCATTGTGGGTGATAGGGTGTGGTGAACTTATAAGTCACTCCACACTCCTTCCACATTGCTTTTAAGTACCCAGACATGAAGTTAGCACCCCTGTCTGATACTACCTCCTTAGGAAAGCCCACTCTTGAGAAGATTCCCAGGAGGGCCCTTGCCACCACAGGTGCTGTAGTGGTCCTGAGGGGAATAGCTTCTGGGTACCTGGTGGCATGATCCACTACCACCAGGATAAACCTGTGCCCAGAGGCTGTTTGGGGATCCATGGGACCAACAATGTCAATCCCTACCCTCTCAAAGGGCACCCCCACCACAGGTAGTGGTATCAGGGGGCCTTTGTAGTGCCACCTGCTTTGCCACTGGCTTGGCAGGTTACACAGGAGCGACAAAACTCCTTACTGTCTTCAGACATGTGGGGCCAGTGAAAGTGAGGGACAATTCTGTCCCAAGTCTTGTTCTGGCCCAGGTGTCCTGCTAAGGGAATATCATGGGCTAGGGTCAATAGGAAGCCCCTGAACTTCAAAGGTATTACCAACCTCCTGGTAGCACCAGGCTTGGGGTCTCTACTCTCTGAGTACAGGAGTCCATCATCCCAATACACTGTATGGGGACCACTAGCTTTCCCAGCAGCCTCAGCAGCAGCTTGCTGTCTGAGGGGTTCAAGGAGGGGCAGCTCTGCTGCTCCTGGCTCAGATCTGCCCTAGAAGGTCCCCCTGTCCCCAAGAACTCAACCTGGTCAGGTTCCAGTTCCTCTGGGACAGTTCCTTCTTCAGGGCTGAGATCATCCCCCTCAAGGGACTGATCTTCCTCCTGAGCCAAGGGGAAGGCACTGCCTTAACCCTACTACTCCTCCTCTTGGAAGGCACTTGGTCCATTCTTCCAGAATCCAAGGCCTGTTCAGTGCTAGACATTTTGGCTTGTGACCTGGTCACAGCAAACACATCTGCAGGGATCCTCAGCATTTCTGCATGGGTCCTGAGCTCCACTTCTGCCCAAGCAGAAGTCTCTAAGTCATTGCCAAGCAAGCATTCGACTGGTAGGTTTGCACTTACCACAACCTTCTTAAGGCCAGTTACCCCTCCCCAGGAGAAGTTAACAACTGCCAGAGTATGGTCTGTTCTGACATTGCTAGCATTGGTCACTTGGTACATCTCACCAAGCATAACTTGCCCAGGTAGCACAAGGTCTTGTGTCACCATTGTGACACTTGCCCCTGTGTCCCTAAATGCCAAAGCCTCTCGTCCATTGATTAAAGGCTGTTGTCTGTACTTGCCCAGATTACTGGGACTCATAGAGGAGGGCACATCCATGCCTCCATCACAGACTAACAGAGCCTGAGTCAGTTCTCTAACTAGGTCAGAGCCCAACTCAGTTCCCAGGGTGAACCCTACTAAACCCTTTGCTGGAGCACCTCCACCAACTGTACTAGGGGGAACAGGTGCCTTAGGGGCATTGGTGGGTGCTGGACTGGAGTCTTTGGACTTGGTGCAATCACTGGTCCAGTGGGTCTTTTGCTTACAGACCTTGCACCATGGTTTTCTTTGGCCTTTACCCTTGGTAGACTGGTAATCCCCACCAGAAGAAGATTTTTGGGGGCCTGATGAAGACTTTTGATCTTTACCCTTCTCCCCACCCTTGTCAGAGTTCTTAGCATCTTGCTTCTTGGTTTCCCCACCTTGGTTCTGTACCTTCTGCTTCACCCTGGTTCTGACCCATTTGTCTGCCTTCTTTCCCAATTCTTGGGGAGAGGTCAGATCAGAGTCAACCAGGTATTGATGCAACAGCTGGTTTTGACAGTTATTAAGAATCTGCTCCCTCATTATCAGATTATACAATCCTGAGAAGTCACACACCTTACTGCCCATCAACCAGCCTTCCAGAGCCTTGGCAGAACAATCCACATAGTCTACCCAGTCTTGAGTCTGTGCTTTTGGGTGTCTCTGAACTTCAACCTGTACTGTTCAGTGGTTAGGCCAAACCCATCAATAAGAGCACTCTTCAAGACCTTGTAATTGTCAGCTTCCTCCTCTCTAACAGTGAGGAGCTTGTCTCTACCTTTGTCAGCAAAGGAGAGCCACAAGATTGCTGCCCACTGCTCCTGAGGGACCTTCTGTACTTTACAGGCCATCTCTAAAGCAGTTATCCATTTGTGGATATCATCCCCACTCTGGTAGGGAGGGACAATCTTGCTCAGGTTCCTATGGTCATAGGACCTTTCCCTATCTCTAGGGACATGGCTGCCACCATGGGACTCTAGTCCCAACTTTCTTCTCTCTCTAAGGAGATCTAGGGATTCTCTATCTAAAGCCAATTGCTTCTTCCTGATCTCTAGTTGAGTTTCCTCATACTGGACCAGTCTCTTTCTTCTCTCATGAGAGGATTCCCTCCTGTGAGAAGAAACAGAGCTCCCTATGGAGGTGCCAGAGTGGTTAGACTCCTGAGAAGGAGACCTAGACTTTCTGAGCACACTCATAATCCTTCCTGGGGGGACAAAGGTGTGGTTTTCTAGATCCTCATCTTCATCTTCCCCAGAAGGGATTGGGTTTTCCAGGTCAGGGTCATTGTCACCCTCCTGGTCAGTTTCAGAGGGGGGGCTGGGGGTAGTGGTACCCATGGCCCCTTCCTCATCTGCTGGCCCACCCTCTGCTCCTACCCCTTCAGTCTCTGAGGACTTACTAAGATCATAAGCCACCAACAACTCCTTGAGGTGTTGGGTGGTGGGACTTTGGCCTGTCCTTAATTTCCTCACGTTACATAAAGCTCTCAATTCCAAGAATTGGAGTGTATCATACTTGGAGGGTGGAAGCTCAATGGCTTCCTGCAAGGAATCTTTGGATCCTGCTTTCAAAGACATTACTAGTGTGGTGTGGTGTATGCACTACCTACTCTAGTGTGGCCTACTAAACTCTCTTGAGTTGTAGAAAGGGTTGTGCTATCCCTTAACACACAACTCTAAGTTCAGTAGAACTTACTGTTATTCTAAGCTTAAATTATATGTACCTTAGGTACCTTTAGTGGTTTTCAGTTGATCAATTCAATTGAGATTATCTGGTAAAACAATAGCAAGCTGGAATCCCACACGCTGCACACCAATGTGAGAAGTTGGCCTGGCATATGCTGTCCACTAATTATAGTGGGCACCTTGCACCAGTCCAAACAACCCCTTATTGGAGATAGGTTAAAGACAACCTTATTGAAAGCTATCCTAGTGGTAGCTATGGAGAGCAGCCTTCAGGCTAAGTCTTGAAGGAATGTAAAGCAGCTTGTTTTACCAGTCTATAATCTCTTGAGTGACCAAATGAAAGAGCACCACACCAGGTATATATTCAAAATATATGTATTTATTACTAAACACACCCCTCTAGTCTCTTTATGAGGCTAGAGTTCGAAGTACATAGGTTATAAGATCTTAAATCACAGTAATAGCACAAATACACGTTTGGGCCCTAGGGGCGTACCAAACCATATACCAATAAAGTGGTATGCGAACCACGACTGAACTAGACACTAGGCCTAGAGCCTCTAGAAGTGCTTGGACCACAAGGAACCACCCAAGGTAGTGACACAGGGGACCCACGGGAGACGCGTGCAGTGTAAATACACAACCGCGATACGCCGTTAACTTCTATGGAGAAAGTCGGGATCGGGAAAATAGAGGAAAGGGACACTTAACCCTATTAGTGCCCATTGAAAATCCTTCAGTGCCAAGCCATTTAATGACTTTTTGGAGTGCTTTGATTTAACATGCTGTAATTTGTGTAATTATGATTATAATGTTGGGAAACTATATATTTTTGGTTTCAGTACTTCTTGTACTGTTAATTTATATATAAAACATACATTTATAAAACACCCTGAAGTCACATGACACAATTCAAGATGGCCGCCAGGTGACTGTGAAAATGATAAGTGTAAATGACCGCGTTGGTAGAGTAATAAAAAAATAGTGTTTTCCAAAAGCAGATACGCAGAAATATTTATTAGTCTGTTTGCTCACCTGGTAAAAAGGCAGATTTTGATTTTGATTTTGTTTTTTGTGTTTTTTATGGCTCTTTGTCATACTATGACATACATATAAGGCACATACGTTTTTCATGTTTTTCTATTGTTGTGCAGAATCTAAAGTTATAAGCCTAGCAGAATTTGTTCACAGAAGTAAAATGGATGTTTCAGAGACTACTGTTAGTAAATATATGAAAATACATATTTTTGTTGCTTTTGACAGCACTTTACAAACTACAAAATGGCCGACATGCTGTTTCATCTATTGATGTTTTTCATATAATGATCTCAGTCTTGTTATTGGAGATATGTTCAACATCTCAAAATGTATGTTCTGACTTTTATGCACAGTAGTGATGCATATTTTGTGAATAGTTGGCATATGATTTCATGCATAGACTCCTGAAGGTCACAGTCCTTGACCTTTGACCCTAAATGGTAGCTCCTGGAAGTGTGCAAAGGATGTATCGTTGTAACAGTGAAATTGTTTTTGCAAAGTGAGGTCTCTTTGGAAAGGTCATTGTCTGATCTCACAGGTCAACTAGTTAAATTTTATAAGAGGTGAAAAAACGTGACCTTTGACCCCTAAATACACATTTTTTAACCTTTTTTCTTTTTATTCTGTTACCCTTGGATCAATTTCAACCATTGTGGCATTATTTGACTTGACATGCACAGTACTATCTTTTTCCTTGTTCAAATTATTATAGAGGTCATAATAGTTGACCTTTGACCTCTATTTGCACTTATTATAGGTGTTTTAAGGTGTTTATTCCATTATGGTGAGATCATTTTTTACAAGTGTTGCAGCGTTTGAATTGTAATGATAAGTACTTACATTTTTGTTCATTAAATTTGTGGGAGGGGTCATGTGGTTTGACCTTTGACCTCTATTTTCACTGTTCTAAGTGTTTCATGGTCATTAATCCATTACTGTTAGTTAATTTGTTACAAATGAGGCGTTATTGGAGATGTAATGATGAGTACTTACATTCTACTTAGTTACTGTGTTGGAGGAGGTCATGCTTTTTGACCTTTGACCTCTAATTATACTTGTTTAGGTGTATCAAGGTCGATATTGCACTACCCTTGGATCATTTGTTACTAGTGTTGCATTATTGTAATTGTCTTGATAAATACTAGCGTTTTCATTGATTTAAATGGTGTCGGGGATCATGTCTGTTGACCTTTGACCTCTAATTACTCTTTTCTAAGTCTTTCAATGTCATTATTGCGTTACGGCTGGATCCTTCCTGCCCCTATGACCCCCTACACCTCTACTTACCTCTGCTATCATTGGTCTCTCGCCTGCCACCTCCGGTGCCACGCCTGCAGCCTTTTTGTCAAAAGAAGAAACTCCATTGAGAAGCATTGGGTGCCTGACGCTTAATTGGCACCCTGCACTTGGCCACCCCTGTGCCGCTGGTGGTGTATGTTTGGTGCTTCTTTGAAGCCCCCCTGTGCTTGTGCTAACCCCCAAAGCTTGGCACCTACAACCGATCTACTTATCTGCAAGCACTGTGGCTCTAGGCACCCCAAGTCTCTATTGGAAAGCATTGGGCCAACCTCCGACCTTGACCTCTGCACCCAGCCGCCTCTGTGCCACTGGTGGTGCAGTTTTGGTACTCACCTTACCCTTTGCCCTAGCTGACCTTTGGTCCCGAAGACTGGAACCTTAAGTGTGGTACTTACCTGTTTAACCGCTATATTGTTTTCACCATAGGATATTGAACTGTTCTGAAAATATTCTGTCAACTTATGAAAGTGAAAAGTATTTTTATTTAAAAACATACTTACCTGATTGTGAAGATCTTAGTTTTAAAATAAAATACAAAGTATATCTTTCTAAAATTGTTGTGGATCTCCTTTTTGAGTCGTGTGTCCATTATTGGTCATGGTTGTGCAATACATGTCTTACACTCCTCTGTGTTAGGCCTAATGCTGCTCGCCAACACTACCACTGATAGAGCATTTTGGGTTCAACATTGAGCCCTGTACACTTTTGGAGACCCCCTGGACTCTCTGCACGGTATTACCACCTAGTGTCAATATCATATACAGAGCCAGCTTCCTACACTTTTTCACATAATTCACTTTAAAAACTCCTCTCACTTTGCAGTCAGAGAAAGAAAAGTAAACATCAATCCTGCAGAAATTTGTCAGAAGACATAGCCAGGCATTTGACCTCTTTCTTTGAAGCACTTGCAAATGTGACAAGTTAAACACAGAACTTAAAGGCATCTTTATTTTTTTCTAGGACTTTCCCAACTTTCCAAAATGACACAAAGTGTGATTGAGGATGACACCTTTTCATTGGGCCATTCACTTATGCCTACAATCAAACACAAATATGCACAGACACCCATAGATCCCACTGCTTTAGACAGTTGGCTATTGTTGACAAATGATTGCTTGATTTATCCCTATAGAGAACCCTTCCTTTGCAATACTGCTAAATGCCCAGGTTTTAGACAGGTTATTCACCCCACCCCCTCTAATTTGGTTAATATCATCCAATATAGCAGTCAGGTATGCAACTCCCTCCAGGTGTCAAAAAGCACCCCCACCAGGCACTTGTAAAAATCCCACAAAAACTTCCACGGACAGATTCAACATCACAGTGGGCCGATTGATAAAGTAGTTTGCTTCAGGTACATAAGAGTTCACAGGTGACCTTATCACCTGAGATAGCCTTCAGAGGCTGAGACAGGAATAGTCTTACTCTGTGAAGGTAGGGCGTTACAGTTGTACAACACAATCCCTATGTCATTTCAATGCCACCCGTCCCCATGGCATGTGAAGCCAAGTTGAAAACATTGTCAGCCATATCCCGATACGAATCAAGCAAAGGTAGCTATAGTGTCCCCAAAAATACCTATCAAACATCCCTAACGCAACACATCACATAAAATCTTTTCGCAATTGCTTCAGGTTTTCCACATCTTCTGAGGGTTGCAGAACAGAGCTCAAAAAGTACTTGTGCCAGGATCGTGTTTATTTAGGTCAGGTAAAGCTGAGTGCACTAACTCAGAGCACGGAACCATGATTGACTCTCTACTCCACTAGATCCCACTCTGTCATACGATCTTGTTCAAACACGTCTCCCTTCACGACCTACTCTCCACTTGTAACTCCACTTTCAAACCAGTCTCTTTTAGCAGGCACCATATTTGCTTCCACATCCAATTCACCTCTCCTGCAGCTCCACCTTGTCTTTTTGTACTCTCACTCTACAATTTCACCTCTCATGCACCTCTTTGTACAATCTCCTATATCTCTTCGACTCTCCTGACCTCTCTGTGACAGCAGTAACAGTTATGTCCTTCATGTAGATTTATATTCTGGGAAGGATAAAACAATAGGAACAGAAAAGGGGTTTGTGTTCAACAAGGTGATGAGTCTTCTCCGCTCATGTGATTTACTAGGTAAAGGGTATCATCTAATGACTGACAACTATTACACAAGTGTCAGTCTAGCGGAGAAGCTACTTGAGAACAAAACTCTGTTAACAGGTACAGTGCGGGCAAACTCTAAAGGGCTGCCTCCAGAGATTGCAAGGGCCAAATTGCAGGCAGAAATGACTAAGGGGCATATTCACAAGGACTTATCGCCGAGTTATCGCCACCTTAACGCATCAAAAGTGGAGATAGATTTAACGCCCCATTCACAAGCGGGTGCAAACAGCAGACATCACCAGTATTCCTGCGATAACTGCCGCAAAATTTATCTCCACGGGTGACACCACCAACTAACCCTAATGAGATGCAGAGTAGGCGTTCCCGTGCAAAAACTCACGAAAACACCACAACACCACTTTCACAACGAACTGCCAGATCTGCGATGTGAACCAAAAACAGGCGATAAACCGCGGTAGCAGCAGGGAATTAACACCTGCCTTTTGCTGGCGTTAAGCAGGACGACTACCTGCAGTATGAAAGGGAGCCCAGCCAAGAGCCACATCTGAAGACCCACAGATGCCATGGAGCCAATGATCATGCAGCTCGGAGACCCATGAGGGCCATAACACCCACCGCCACCACCCCCAGGCCCGCCATCACCCCCAGGACCCGCCCCGCCTCCCCCTGGACCACCACAGAGGCAGCGTACACAAAGACAGCGGACCCACCGTAACGCACCAGCCGCACAGACCTAACGCCAGAGGAGGTCATTGCCCACTACAGGCCCAAAAGGACAACCATCCCCCGCATCCTGACCCACATCGCCCACCGGCTGACGGTATCAACACAGCGGACAACCAACATCCGTCCGCAGACAAAGCTTCCGGCTGTGCTGCACATGTTGGCCTCTGGTACCTTACAACCCACAACTGCCAGAGTCGGAGGAGTCTCACAGCCAGCCCAATCCAAGTTCATCACACCTGGCCTGGATGCCATCATCAGCCTGGTACCCCAGCACCTCCACTTCACCCACACTGCGCAGGAGCAGCTGGAGACCAAGCAAGGCTTCTACGCCATAGCTGGATTCCCTCACGTGTTGGGGGCAATCGACTGCACACATGTACCCCTCGTGCCCCCTGCCGACACTGCACACAACTACCGCAACAGAAAGCACACGCATTCCATCAATGTGCAGGCAATAGTGGACCACCTGGGACTCCTCAACAATGTTGTGGCCAACTCCCCAGGCAGTGTGCATTGCTCGTTGGTAAGTACCAAATGAACACACCACACACCTCCACTCCACAGTCATGCAACTCACGACACTGGCAATGGGCACGCAGCAAAACTTCATGCAACATGCCACACAACATGCCAACCGACCCGACACAGCAACACAACTCCATTGGGAACCTGGGCTTGCCATGCACACAACCCAGCCACCGCATGGCACCACAGCCACACAATAGCAGAATGTGAGGAGAGGCCTGGAGCAGGCATGTGCGAGAGCGGCAAGTGACCAATGAATGAGAACCTACCCAATGCCAGGTGTGGCGAGGATGTGCCGGACAGACTTCAGTGTGCAAACCACGGAAATGGCCATGTGGACATTAACTGCTGGTGCATGGAGTGCAGTGGCCAGTGGACGCTACCATGTCCCCACAGGCTGTGGGGCAGAACCCGGAAATGTCGCCCGTTACGTCCCCCTGTATGCGCCGGCGGAGTGGGTTGGCCCTGCGTACGGCAGGCCTGCGTAGGGGTGTGAATAAAAAGCCTGTCGCACTGGGTGTGGTTCTCATTCGGAATGGCCAACGTGTCTGCCAGGGTGGCGCCTCTCAGCCCGCCACGAGGCCGGCGCCGTGCGCGGCGGGGCCTGCGTCCCTGTGCGCCTGCTGCACCCCAGGCCGCTGGTCCCCAGACCCGTCATGCCTGCCCCAGCACACCAAAGAGGCTCCGCTCACCTGCCGACACCGGCGTGTGTCAAAGAGGGCCCACCACGTGCCGGTGCAAGCTCCAAGCCCCAGTCCCGCGACCTTTGCAGCCTCCGCAGACCATCGCTGGCCTCCACGATGCTGGCCCACAACACTCCCTTTTCATTGACATACCCCACCGGTGTACTCTTCGGCCCAGTTCTTGGCACATGTTGCACTGAGTCGTGAGTATTGAATGGCAGTGACCACAAGACTGTGGCCGCGTCCACATCACTATACTCCCTCCGATCCGTGAAGCCAAAGTCTGCATCGCAAGCCTGCGACACGTGGTGCCACCAACCCTGTTCAACGCAGGCCGGCGACACGTGGTGCCACTAACCCTGTTCAACGCAAGCCGACGACACGTGGTGCCACTAACCCAGTTCAACGCAAGCCGACGACACGTGGTGCCACTAACCCTGTTCAACGCAAGCCGGCGACACGTGGTGCCACTAACCCTGTTCAACGCAAGCCGACAACACGTGGTGCCAACCCTGTTCAACGCAAGCCGATGACACGTGGTGCCACTAACCCTGTTCAACGCAAGCCGATGACACGTGGTGCCACTAACCCTGTTCAACGCAAGCCGGCGACACGTGGATGAGGGCTCAGGCCTACACTGCGGTCCAGTAGGTCCCACATGTGGAACTGTGTCTTGAGTACAGAACGGCAGTGACCAGATGTTTATTGCAGAGTTACGTCGCCGACATGTTAGATGTAGTCGACAACGAGCTCATGTTGGAAATGTTGGCCTATCCTGCTGCACTCGCGTTCATGGACGAGTGACAACGTACCTGCAGCCACAACTGAATGTGACCCATTGCACGTGTCCCGGCGCCTGGTTGCATGTTGGGGATCTGGTCACATGTCCCAAGACAACAGTGGACATGGCTGCATTGGCCTGGACTCCGGATACATGCTCGGACAACCAACGCGCGTTGGCACTAACTTGTGTGATTGATGGACTCCCCCGGGGTGGACATGGGCGCTTTCCAACGTTCCTCATTCGTACATGCTGCTGCATTGGTCTGCATGTTGTGGCACTTCTCTTGGCTGTACTGACACGCAATTGTTGATGAAATTTCCGCACCTTCAGTTGTCTCCAACTGTGATGGGTGTTGATATGTATGCAAATGTGTGTGTCACGGCCTATCTGGGTCCCTGCCATACATGCATTGCTACCCCATCAGGGCTGTGGGTTGGTACTTGTGCATTATCATGTCCCTGTTTCATTCTTTGCTAGATGCGTATGGCCATTTACCGGCCACAAGCGGGTGCACTTGTGTCCTGTGTTCGGTTGTGCAAATGTTGGTGTTTGTACCACTTGTGTTCGATGTTGGGGTGCTCTGCTTCCTATGTGTGTGTGCTGCATTGTGTGTGAGATGGCCCTTCAGCTCTGATTTGGCTCACCCTTCTCCCTTTCAGGCAGTGTGGTTTTCACTTCTGTGCTTGTTCAGTGGTGTGATATTGCCGACTTGTGTGACTTGTGCTCTTGGTTGGTGTTGTTACTCTTGTGCATGGTTTTTCTGCAGTTGTGCTGTGCTTAATTGTGCATGTGTGTCATTGTGCCCATCTCCCCCCGTCCCCCCAGTCCCTGGTCGTTCCTCTCCCTGTTGCTGTTGTGTCTGTTGATTTTGAGATGTGGGATGGTGGTCGACACAGGTTGCCAATTGAGACTCTTCGATGCTCTCCCATTGACGGGGGCTTGGGAGCCCCTGACTTCAAAATTTATTTATTTGTCCGCCCAACTACAGTGGGTGGCACAGTGGCCCGCTGGTTCCTGCCGGGAGGAAACGGGCCTGACGGGTAGATTTACTCCTCAAGAAGCATTACTAGAGAAGCTTCTGGCTTGAAAGGCTGACCTCCTGCGGCCGGGGATTCTGTTTGTGGTCCTGGAGTGTTGGAAGCGATTTATACGGCAAACAGCTGGGAACCCACTATACGGCCCAGAATTATCACTGATAGGATTGTTTGTTGTTACAAGTTTACCCTTTGTTTTATTGTTTTGTTGAATGGCCACTGCAATAGTTCCTATCTTAGACACACGTGGAGCACTGCAAAATGGCAAAACATCTTATACAGTTTCCTGGTAACCTGGAAAGTCCCTTAGATTTTACGCACAGGAAGAATAAATGACTGACATTAAGGTATCTGGATAAATACGTCAGACAGGCATAATCAATAACCCATGGACACATGTTGAAACCCTTTGGTACCACCAGCCGGGGATGCATGTGGGGGTCATATCTCAAACTGGGGATAACAGTTAAGGTGATTAATTACATCCTTGTGAAGTGCTATGAATATATGATTGGAATGTATGTTGTAAAATGCCAATAAAGCTATGTTAAAAAAATAACATTCTTGGCAGAGCCAGGAGACACAAAACAGGAGCGAGGTTGCCTTGAACCAACTGTACAAAGTGGTGCTGTGGCTCTCCTGGCAGCAAACGCACCTCAGTGAGGGCATTAGCTCAAGGCAAGCTGCAAAGCATGTACCTACAAACTTTCCCTAGTCTAAACATGTGTTGTTGATGGTTGTCGAAGTGCCCGGTTCACCTAGAAGGGGGAAAAGAGAGAGAGTGTGCCTACAACCTGTCCCTGTACTAAACATTCATGGCAGAGCCAGGAGACACAAAACAGGAGCGAGGTTGCCTTGAACCAACTATACAAAGTGGTGCTGTGGCTCTGCTGGCAGCAAACGCACCTCAGTGAGGGCATTAGCTCAAGGCAAGCTGCAAAGCATGTACCTACAAACTTTCCCTAGTCTAAACATGTGTTGTTGATGGTTGTCGAAGTGCCCGGTTCACCTAGAAGGGGAAAAGAGAGAGAGTGTGCCTACAACCTGTCCCTGTACTAAACATTCATGGCAGAGCCAGGAGACACAAAACAGGAGCGAGGTTGCCTTGAACCAACTGTACAAAGTGGTGCTGTGGCTCTGCTGGCAGCAAACGCACCTCAGTGAGGGCATTAGCTCAAGGCAAGCTGCAAAGCATGTACCTACAAACTTTCCCTAGTCTAAACATGTGCTGTTGATGGTTGTCGAAGTGCCTTGTCCACCTAGAAGGGGAAAAAGAGAGAGAGTGTGCCTACAACCTGTCCCTGTACTAAACATTCTTGGCACAGCCAGGAGACACAAAACAAGAGGGAGGTTGCCTTGAACCAACTGTACAAAGTGGTGCTGTGGGTCTCCTGCCACCAAAAGCACCTCAGTGAGGGCATTAGTTCAAGGCAAGCTACCATAAAGCTACAAGCTGTCCCTGGCTAAACATGTGTAGTTGACGGTTGTTGAAGTTCCTGGTCCACCTAGGAGGGAAAAAGAGTATGTCTATAACCTGACCCTATGCTCCTCTTGTTGAAAGATTAAGAACTAGATCCGGATTCCTAGAGGGTATACCAAGATGCTTCCCAGGAGGCCCACAGATTTGGTATACCTTCTAGTCACTGACTTACCTGAATGATGTTTCTTTGGCAACATCCAACAGTCTTGCCAGCGTGACGTGATTGTTCATCTGCTTCACCTTCATCGCAGACACCATCAAAGTGTTCTCATGATACAGTTTGCACCATATGAAGAAAAAACATAATTTAATGATTAAGTACTACTAGTCACACATCCCCCAATCACACCCATTCATTTCTTTTATACTCACCCTCTTACCACGCAGAGTTGGATAGTAAGTAGCACTTTCAGAGGCAAAGCATCCCATCAGAAACTCTCATGCAGAACATGGTTGATATTAGTAAAACCATGTAGTGCTAAACCAAGGGCGATCAAATCACTACCAAAAAGACATAGGTCACCCTCTCTCACCCCCACATCAAATGTGACAGACTTGCCACTGGTTTCTATCCACCCACCTGTCAATCAACACAGTATGCTTCTCCGTATCCTTTTCTGTTAAGTTAGACTGCTATTTCTTATGCAGAGTAGAGCAGTTCTATTTACTCTGCACTGTCCGCTAGGTCATGCAAGGCTAAGCTCATTGTTTGTCCAAGCTAAGATCAAAAGATAATCTAGAAGCCAGGGTCCTGTTCTGTGACTAACAACACATCTGACAATCTCCCTTACAACAAGATACCAAGAGACCAATGCTTGCTTCAGGTCACCAAACAAGTCATGTAGCAGGAGGCACAAAGTCAGATGCCTATGCAGGATATCAGATATCCATGTTATGTTATGTTATTCCGGAAGGGTATCCCGGTGCTGAAGCAGGAAATGTTTAGGGCAGAGTAGGGGCTAGGTGAAGCACCACCACTCATGGCAACATGATCCCTCCTTTGAAATCATATACCATCTTTATGCCGATGACACACCAATCTTTTTCTGCTTTGCCATATATAATCTCTCCCCCAATAAAAAACCTCTGGCTGCGACTCTAGCTGTTGCTCCATTTCTTAATGCTCAAGTCATTTGAGAATTAAATCATCTGCGTCATGGCCCCATCAGTCTCTGTAACCCACTTAATTTCTATCAACTTCTTCCTGACATCCTGTGATCTTCCCTCTCCTCCAGGAAGCTGGGTGTTCCCTTGAACAGCAGTCTCCTGTTGTTATTATTATTTACCTAGAACCACAAGAACTGCAAGATTCCAACTATTCACCACCAAGAGATCACGCAAACACAGTCCTTCCTGACAGGCAAAAGCATTATCTCTGTGTGAGTCAAGGGGATATTAGAATGCTTCAAGCACGTGCTATTAGCTCTTTCTCAATACACATCACTCCCTCAATATAGAAGGGAGGGTGTCGGATTTGGAAGATGGCACTGCGCAGTCCACGAAAAGAATTGATCGGATGGAGAAAATACTCAAGTCAGTTGCCTTGTAGAACGAGGACTTGGAAGTGAGCAGCAGGCGCAATGCCATTCGCATTTTAGGGGTCCCGGAGTACACCAACGTGGGGTGAATGGACTTATTTGTTGAAAAACTACTTACTGATCTTTTAGGGAAAGACGCTTTCACTCCCACCTTCTTAGTAGAGCGGGCACATCGTTCCCTCGGCCCTAGGCCCAATCCGGGGTGTCCTCCCAGGCCTATTATCGCCCGCCTGCTGAACTTCTGAGACAGGGACATGGTGCTTAGACTGGCTAGGGAAAATGGCGCCACGACCTGGCAGGGCTCTACTTTGGCGCTGTTCCCTGACTTCACAGCTATGGCCCAGGAGGCGAGAAGAAAGTACACTGGAGTGAAGGCCACGCTCTGTAATCTGGGCCTGCGTTATGGTATGATATACACGGCGCGCCTCCGGGTGGATGTGGATGGCAGGGCCAGAATCTTTGATACCCCAGCGGTGGTCCAGGCTTTTTGCCAAGACAATAAAGCAAATTCCAGCGGAAAGGCCAAAGATCCAACCAGGGGCTCCCCATCGCACAGCAGATCGGTAGCTAGTGGTGAACTTTTTCATCGGAATGATTATGGTACTGTATCCTGTACACAAAACTACTCTTTTTTTCTCCATACTTTATTGCAGTTAGGGCTATTGCATATACTGTTAATGTTTATGATTCTAAATAATTGGGAGTGCGGCGTGGTGTTGCCTCGCCCCTAGTGTTGTATCACCTTTAATCTTCTATTTCAGTTGGAATGTACGTGAAACTGACTCCTTATTGCTATATATTACGTTCCCATGCTACATTCTACAGGGTTGTTAATGGGGATCTTCCCTGCTTGGGTTTGGGCAGGGATGGGTGGGGGGTGCGGGGTGGGAAGATTAGTTTCATGGGGGTTCTATTGCGCACAGAGTTAAATGCACACCATGATGGCACTCCTACTGAAGTTCAGGGAAGCAGCGGAATGGGAGACGCTTTTTGAGCAAATACGCCACCGCTCGGCGTTATGGCAAGGGGGACCGGTCGAACCGCACCTTGGCACGGCTCCTGGGACCGGTCAATCTTGTATTCCCTGTATCCGTCCCTGTGATGGCAGGACACTGATTGATACCCGGGAGATACGAGACGTATTCCTAGAATACTATACTGGGCTGTATTCTTTGCGCGCTGCGCACAGTGACGAGGACCGTAATGGCTACTTGTCTGAGATAGCACTTGTTTGGCTCGAAAAAGTGATGCAAGAGTTCTTGGCGGAACCGTTTTCCGCTGAGGAAATCATAAGCGCTATTGATACCATGAATGGCTCGACTGCCCCCGGGTTAGACGGGTTCACTGATAATTTTTATAAAACTTACAAGGACCTATTAGCTCCATATCTGCTTGAGGTGTATAGTAAAGCACTGGAGAGCAAAGAATTGCCACCCACGCTGCGTGCTGCAGTAATAATCCTATTTCCCAAACCGGGGAAAGATCCTCTCATGTGTGGATCATATAGGCCATTATCGCTTCTAAATCTCGATTATAAAATCCTGGCCAAAATGATTGCACTGAGGTTGGTCCTTTTGTTAGACTGTATCATCTCACCGGCCCAGTCGGGGTTTGTCCCCCATAGGTCAACGGCATTAAATCTCCGAACTCTGTTTACGGTCCTACATAGGATATCGTCCGAGGTTCCTGCTGCGGCCGTGTTATTAGATACTGAAAAGGCCTTTGATTCCTTAGAGTGGCCTTTTTTTCTTACGGTCATGAAGAGGATGGGAATGCCTAAAGGATTTGTTGAGGTCACTTCACTTCTATATACCTCCCCCACTGCCCGACTCCGACTAAATGGTACTTTGTCTTCACAGTTTTGCCTCTCCCGTGGCACACAGCAGGGATGCCCGCTCTCTCCGTTGCTATTCATAATAGCGCTTGATCCATTAGTTCGACACTTTCAGGAAAGGCATTTACATAGAGGCCTCCAGTCAAGACAGGTCCACTATTAATTTCACTTTATGCGGATGATGTTATCCTTTATGTCCAACATCCAGAGGAGAATTTAGAGCCACTAATTAGGGAAATCATTCGATACAGGGGGTTCTCTGGACTTGGCATCAATTGGGGCAAATCAGTGATTTTCCCCTAACGTCTAGCACTATCAAATGGGATTGCGGGTTTCCGTTGAATGGTGCGAGGAGTCGACAAGATATTTAGGAATTCAGATACACCGGGACTCTCATCAGCTTGTAATGCTAAACTATGGCCCAGCTATTTACAAGCTTGAGCAGCAGATAGAGCGCTGGCAAAAACTTCCCTTATCAATGGCGGGCCGAGTAGCAATCATAAAGATGGTGGTACTCCCTAAATTCTTGTATCTATTTCACAATATCCCCATCCCACTCCCCAACAGTTTTTTTTTAAAACTATCCAATCCCACCTTACCAGACTTGTTTGGGGAGGGAAGAGGGCCAGAGTTGGCTGGGACACATTGACCCTGCCATATGAGAGGGGAGGGCTCGGAGTCCCAAACTTCCAGGTCTACTATTTGGTAGCTCAATGTAGCTTTGCACACTCCTGGTATTACCCTGATGCATGGATTCCCTATGCGAAACCTGAAGCTGACTTGGTATTGCCAGCTCCGTTGAGAACAGTCCTGCCGCGGGGTTTCCCTCGGGACCCCGCGACATTCAAACAGTCTCAACGACAAGTTGGGCCTGGCATAAGTTGGCACGAGTGATGGGCGGGTGTGTAGTTTACTCGTCTGAGATACCATTGAGCAACAACCCATGGCTCCCCGTCACGTAGGAGAAATTGGTACAGCGTAGTTTTGATTCCTACTCCCTGGAGAAGTTCGGGGAATTGTTTCCGGGGGGACATGTGTTCAACACTACGGAGGATGAGCGGTTCAGGGGTGCCACTTTTATGGATCAATTTGTCTTATGTAGAGTTCGTTGAGCACTTAGAGAGAGGATTGCTAACTTCCCTTTGGAACCTGAGTCCTTCTCACCATTAACGTTATTGATTGCCAGCAAAGAGGGGATCACTTGATTTCAAAACTTTACAGAGCTTCCATGGCTCTGGTTCCTGGCAGAGGTGCCGGAATTAGAGAAGCATGGGAGCGGGATTTAGATCACACAATACAAGACTCACAGTGGGCATATTGCTGTTCTCAGACAAAGGAGGTTTCACTTAACAGCAGACACAAGTTGATTCATTTCAAATATCTGTGGAGGACATACATGTCACCGGCGAAAATCAACTCCATATACCCAGATAGGTCACATAACTGCCCGAAGTGTGGGGCCCTCATGCCGACTTTGCACATATGACATGGAACTGTGCAAAAATAGGAGAATATTGGAGGTCCATTTATGCGCTCGTCGCACATGATAGGACAGGAGATTGTACCCCTTCCGGAGGTCGCGCTGTTGGGTTATGTACTTGGGTTCCCGAAAAAATTTCAGAAATTCACAGCAATTGCCTTACTCCTTGCAAAGAGGGAAATTGCTATGCACTGGGGAAACAAGGTCACCCCCACAACTAATGCCTGGCTGGCAAGCCTCACATACTGTAACACTAATTGTGATCTGTTTGCGTCTTTGCATCCCCCTGCTTCCAGGCCAAAAGACATTTGGCATCCCCTGAAGACCCACCTCCTTCGAATTAGCTCCACCCCTCCAGCAGCACAACCTGCAGGTATTGTCCCCACTGGTCTGGGTTAAGTTTAATTTTGATGATCTTTGTTTTATCATGCGGCTGTTTCTTTACGATGTATGAGCTGTGTAGACCGGGGTTCTCTGACAGGAACAGACCAAATGTGTATTTTTGAAAGTCTTAAGGTGTGGGAGAAGATATGCAAATTCATTGAACGTGCTCTTGCACTCTGGTGTGTGGACCAAGAATGAATTACTCTTTTACAAACACTTGTTGTAATTACTCTGTCATGGTGTATGAAAATGTCATTTCTTCATTGTGCGCATTAATAACAAAAAGGATAAAGTTTAAAAAAAAAAAATCCACAAAACATCGCCAAACATTCAATCTGCGCCAGCTCACAACATTCAAGATACTCTTACAAATCCCCCCAAACACCTACAATCACACTCACCAGCGAGGTACAAACATTCACACCACACACCCTAAACAGCTAAATAGCACCCCAATCGCCCTGAAGACACTACGATACACCCAGAGATACCCTCATACACCCAAAAGAACAAAGACCAAGACCTCAGACATGATCAACATCACAGACATCCACATACATATCCACAGAGAGCAACACCCAGTCTAACATATCACAAACCAGTACATATAAAGCAACACTTATGAATACTCAAATACTCTCACAATATATATACCATGCTATTTGTAATGGGAATCACCTCCCTCTTTCTGCTTGTTTCAGCATAAGGGAAGGAAGGGGTTGATGGGGCGAGGCACAAGATCACAAAAACACACCTGAGTGATAAAACCATCTACCTTTTCACCAGACTCTCCTCGCACAACACAGCCTTGTGAATACATAGCTCCTTCCAACCCAACAAGGTCTGCAAATTTTAGTCTGTGAGGATGTTTCATTTTTGTAAAAATGCTCGACTGCCACAATAATACATTTTCGAAACCTGGGGAAAGTGCAGGTCCAGCCTGACACTTTTCCTACAAGTAAAACATAATACAGCAAAGTGTACCTTGCAAATGGGTAGGAAACCAAGCTTCTCAAGAGTAAACAGAGGCCGGTTGCTTTCGTGGTCTGCAGTTGGGCCTCGGTTTGTAAATTCTAGTGTGTCTTTGTATGCATTAGGTGTCTAGTCAGCAAAAAAATAAGTAGCACGATTGCGATATCAAACAATTACATCTAACACAGTAAAAAAAAACTCACATACAACTACCTATTCCCATATTTATATGATAGGTAATAGGTAATAGGAGCCAGGTGTCTGTAGCCACACTGGTCTCATCATGATGTTTTGTACAAGCAGATTCCTTGGAGCTGCTAAATGATAGCAACTTGTGACATCAGGGAGATAGACACATGAAGTACTATCTCAGAAACAGGCTGAGCATGCTGTGCCTTTTTCATCCCTCAACTGGTATGACTGGGTGCAAGACTCTGACAGTCTGGAGCATATTTCATTGCTGCTGGTAATTACTCAGCCCACCTCCCTCACCCAAACTTCGTCCATCTTGTCACTGTGCCTGCTCCTTACATACCACCTGAATTCACAAAAAATGTACTGGTCTTTCAGAAAAAAGTAGTCTGAAGCCTATCAACAAACACGGCCATAGTATTGAAAACACAAATGCTTTCGTCCTTCCATCCATCCTACATGAAATAATTAAACTAGTTGCCTCCTCGTGTGTTCAAGTTGCATACTGTTCAAGGCTGCAAAAACATGTACATGGCACAACTTGGAAAAGTGTGAAACCACAGCTTTCAACCCAGAGCCTCTCGTTTGTAAAGCTGCTTGATAGGAAATACCAGTTAGGAAGCAGCAAATTGTGTTTTCATTTCATGAGAGAGATCTTTACTCACATAAATCGTTCTTACTGATAAGCTTGTCAGGTAAGACAGGCCGAGATAATTGCACAACCACTAAAATTAAATCATAGCCAAGTATATCTTCAGTTTGAAGAGGTCAGATTGCAAAAGCACGTTCTACAGAATGTACCCATTAGTGCATGAAAAAATACTTGTGTCACATGCATGCATCACCGTCCTCATTTTCGCTGCTATTACTTGAACCCTTCATATTTTATAATATATTCACTGCTCACTTTGATGCTCGAATTTTATCACAAATATTTTTAAAATATCGACCTGCATGATTCAAGGTAATGAAAGAATGATGTGCCCTGCTCCATTCATGTTGCAACCCCTGATTACTCTATTTTGTGCTGCCCCATAAGCACATTGCTACCTCCACCCCTGCCACACATTTATGACACTTCAATACAACTCTAAAACTTGCCTGCTCACGCTATTTTCATTGGGGCCATGCTTACAAGGCCTGCTGCCACTGCTGTAATACGAGAGAACGGAATGGACGAAGCTATAATACATAGCTGTCAAGGTTTCAGGTTATGAGTGACAGACGAGGTAAACATAAATAATATCAAAAATTACACCCATTTGAGCAATGAGAAACTAAGAAGTCACAGAACTAAAGTGGGCCAACGGCAGGCAGCTAAAACCTGAGCAGACCAGAGTCAGACTGCGTGACTGCACAGTTCTTAGGACTACAGGCAGCTCAGAATAATTGAAGCATTAATGTTATTTATTCAGAGCAGTCTTCACCCACATTGCCCCCTGGATCCTCCTTGCCACAAGCAATCAGTCAAGTCAAAGGCTGTGAGGCCCCAGCATGAAAAACACGGACCTCAGCTGTAATGTCTCAGTAGCAGACTTGTTGCTGTCACCTGTGCTCGAGTCTTGCCTATTCAGTGCTGCATGTAGTGCGGTAGTCGGACTCACTGTGCAGACATCTCGTGCAATGGTAGCAGGCTCAGTGTCACTATTATTGGGTCAGTCCGCTGCTCCATGTGTGCAGCTGCCTGTTTCCCAATTGTTTCCGTCTTCCGGCTGGACATTTCGGTGCTACGTGTTCAATAAAATAACATTCATAAGTAAAATGCAAACCATAGAGCCTTTGTCTATGTATGGGCTGTTAGAATCAAATCAGACCGTGACTGCAAGCCTGGGCAGCCGGCCTGTGCCTTTTGAAAGAACCGTGGCGCAGTGGTACTGGCATGGAAGGCAGCAGGTGAGTTGGAACAACTTTTGCAAAATTGATTCTAACAGTCCATACACAGAAAAAGGCTCTATGGTTTTCATTTTACTTACGTAGCCGGAAGGCGGAAACAATTGGGAAACAGGCAGCTGCACACATGGAAATGTGGACTGACCCCATAATAGTAAGAGAAGAGGGAATAAGGGTGGGAGTATTTGGAGGAATGAAAATAAAGGAGAATACTCGTGTCACCCAAGATTCAAAAGTAAAGTGAATGAATTGTTTGGGAAATAAATGAGCCGTACCTTCGCTGGTTTCTGTGGTCTGCAGTTCAAACCCAAAACGATTCAGTCAAGTCACGCGCTCACACTGGCCGCACTGTCTCTGGGGCTGACGGCAGATTAGAACAACGTCTCTATCTGCGCCCTCTAGTGGTCTAGAAGGACCAGTGCAGCTTTCAGCAGACTGGTTTCTATCTTGTAAACATGATTTCTCCGCAACTTTTAAAAGACGAAATATCTGCAAGTCTGACAGAATATGGAGAAATACAGCTCTGTGAAGAAAGAGGGAGATGTTCCTGAGTGGAATTAGAGGTTAGTTTCGATTTTCAAGAGGCATAGCAGGAAATAAACCCCTCCCAAATGAGTGTCAGCTCATGGGCCGATCAGATCGGCCTGAGCACTTTCACTTTTAACACAGGGCCGATTAGATCGGCCCGTGGCACTTCTTAGGTTAAAAGAGGACTAGGACAAAACCCTTTGAGATCTAGGACTTTGAAGAGTCTCTACCCACGGGAGCACCGGAGTACTCGTGTTACCTCACCCAGGGAAGCCGGGTGCATAGGTGCCTTTCGGGGTCGGGTTTCGTCGTCGTTTCGTATGGCGATCTGCTGCAAAGTGCTGCTGGCGACCAGGAGAAAAGTGTCCGGGTGGATACAAGAGTGGATCGGAGTTCTGAAGAACCTGAAAGCAGAGGGGACAGAGTCTGGGTCACTAGCCAGTGACCAGGAAGGCGATGGACAGATGCCCACCGATGTCGAGTGCTTCAGGTGCGGTGACGGTCATCTTGACTCTTCAGCTACGAGGTCCGGGAGGCGTTGTCGGCGACCAGGAGCAGGATTCGGGCTGGTGATCGATGTCTGTCGAGTGCTGAGGTGTGGGCGACCGGATTGGACCCAACAAGCCTTGGCAACGGCAAGTCTTGAGTAAGATGTAGATCGTCGATGATGCAGACCAGCAAGGTCTGGGGAACTCACCCAGCGAGGGTAAGTGAGGGCAGGCCTGGAGCAACCAGGATGCCAAGTAAAGAAAAGATTGGCCTTCGTCAAGGGCTACTAGCCAACGGGCTAGCGACCGCGAAGGAGCCTCGTGATGCCGCACGTGGAGCTGGCTTACAGGACACTCGTGGAGTGGGGGCCAGTGATCTTCGGTGCAGGTGGTGCTGGAGGCTAGGGCTACTCGGAGCCCAAAGCACGACTTCTTGGGAGACCCAGAAGTTGGTGCACTTGCAAGTGTGCTCGGTGTCCAGGGGTCACGGTCTCAAGTCACCCACGATAGCCACGGGCCTCAGCTTTGCTGGGGACTCAGGGTAGCCTCGGGAAGTCTGAGAATCCACTTCTGGTGATGCGATGACTTCGGCGTCCGACGGGAGCTTCAGTAATGCGAACCGGACAGATGCTTCTTTGGTGCCTGCCAAGCAGGGGAGTCACTCCTTGACCCCAAGGGAGATTCTTCAGTCCTCTAATCTTGTCGTAGAGCGTCGAAGGTCCAGGATTCAGTGTCAGAGTTTCGTCCAGGTATAATCTAAAGTCCTAAGGACTGGGTTCCTACCTTTATTCTAAAAATAGGGGATGGACTACTCTGTGGCCCCACCTATGGGTGGGTCAGGGCAGAGGGGTGGCTACACCCCTTTCCCTTTGTCCAGTTCACGCCAAAGCAGGGGCTGCGAGCCCTGATCCGGTTTGAACTGGGGTATGCACAGGGACACCAAATGTGCCCCCAGTGCAGGACTTCAAAGCACCCGAAAGTGCTCCCGCCCAGCCCCAATACACATTGTCCTGTCTGGGGAGGTGGTCACACCTCCCTGGGACAGGAAACCTATTGTCCAGGCCTCCCCTGCCGGAGTTTCGTCCAGCAGCAGGAGGCCAGACTCGTGTCTGTGGCAGCAGCATCCATTTTGTGATGCCAGGGCTCTGGAAAGAAGTTACCGGACTCGTCAGAGTTAACATGCCTTTCCCTCTAGAAGGGTGGAATGCTACCCCCGCCACCAGGATTGGCGGGGGGTAGTATTCCAAGATGTTTGACACCAAACACGACATGTTTAGGTGCAGCCATTCCAAAGTTAGCATTTTACCGCGAGGATATAATGCGCTTAAGAGTATATGGTCAGGCTGCACTACAAACAGCATCAGAGATGGTCTCCGAACGCTGCAGAGGGGCCCTGCTCATGCAGGGGCACCCTCTCACATAGGAACCATGCACTCTGCCTTTAGGATTGATAAGGCCTGCCTTAGGAGTGACTTACAGGTTTATATGTGTGTATGCTTTTAGTGATATAGGTAACCTATACCACAGTAAGGGGTGCATGCACCACCTTACCCAGGCTGCAGTAGCAGACCTGTGGTGTCAGTTTGGATGGCCTTCCAGGGGTGGCATAATATATGCTGCAGCCCCTGGCAGGCCTCTGAGGTACCTATGCCCTTGGTACATAGTATACCATATACTAGGGACTTATAAGGGCACTCCAGATCCCAATCAGTGATGTGCCTAAGGCACATGGAGACCCTTTTAAAGAGGAAACAGCTAGGCTGGGGTTCTGAATAGCAGGGCCCCAGCCAGACTAATGTCGAAAACCAGTGAAGCATCAGCAAAAAGTGGGGGTACCCATGTGAAGCAGATCCTACTCTCCTACAGAGTTTATTGTGTAAAGCCCGGGATTCTGACTTAAATTCATCTGTGTCAGAACAATTCCGGCGAAGGCGCAGAAATTGTCCCACCGGGAGGTTCTCCCTAAGGGATCTAGGGTGAAAGCTGCTGAATGACAGTAGACTATTTCTATTGGTGGTTTTGTGAAACATTTTAGTTTCAAGCCCGCCCCGATGTGGAAAGATGGTCAGGTCGAGGAAAGGTAGACTTTCTTTGGTAATGTGGAGGTGAACAGCAATAAAGGATTCCGGCTATTAAGCCATATCAGAAAGTCATCGATAGATTGTCTGTCCCCCTCCCAGATCAGGAGGACGTCGTCAATGTAACAACGCCAAATTTTCACATTGTTCGTCCAGATGTTGTTAGGAGCGTAAACATACTGGTCCTCAAAAGCTGACATATAGAGCCCTGCCAAACTTGGGGCGAAGACGCTCCCCATGGATGTACCATGTGACTGCAGGTAGTATGTACCCTGAAACTCAAAGAAATTTTTGGTTAAGGCAATTTCTGCCAAATTCAAAATAAAAGGTCTGGGTTTAGTGTATGCCCAATCTTCAGAGTAGATAATCTCTTCCACCACCCTCAGGGTTTCCAACTGAGGAATATTGGTGTACAGGGACTCCACATCCAGACCCACCAAAAATTCGCTCTCTGGATCAAAGGGTAAGTCTTTGAGCAGGTTAAGGACTTCTGTAGTGTCCTTAAGATAGGCTCGCCTCGACTGCACAATGGGTTTGAGGAAAAATCGCAAAACTGCGATAATGGTTCCAAAGGGAACCCATACCCGACACTATAGGTCTTCCCGGTGGTGGACGTGTGGGTTTGTGCACTTTAGGGAGAATGTAAAAGTAAGGGGTCACTGGCTCAAGTTGACAAAGAAAAGCCCCTTCTTTATCAGTAATCCATTCATTTTGTACAGCTTCTTCCACCACTGAAGAGATCTCTCTTCTAATTTGATCAGTAGGATCTTCTCTCAGGATGGTATAGTTTCTTCTGTCAGCCAGGAGTCTCAGACATTCCGTCTCATAGGTGGTTTTGTCGAGTATTACGATTGCGCCCCCCTTATCGGCTGGCTTGATAACCAACTCCTCGTTGTTTCTCAATTTATCAAGGGCCTTGGTTTCAATATTCGAGAGGTTTTTGTAAGGGGAGCGTTGTAGGGAGACCCACAATTCCACCTCCTTAACAACTGCTTGTTCAAAAGCATCCACCTCCACTGGGAGGCCACCCAGTGCCGGGGTGAATTTAGATTTTGGTCGGAAGTCTGTATCCCCCTCTGTGGTTGGACGCTCCTCTTGGTGACCAAAGAAGACCCTCAGTCTGATGTTCCGGAAGAAAGATGCTAGTTCCTGGCGAATTTTGAAAATATCAGGTGGGTGAGTAGGGACACAACCCAAGCCTTTGTTCAAGAGTGATAGTTTGGTGTCCGTGAGGATAGTGTCAGAGAGGTTCATTACTAAGGAAGTCAGTCCCTGCTCGTGCTCGGGGATTGATCCCTCCCCATGCTCCTGGTTACCCTCTGTTCCAAATCTTCCCACTGGACTCCCCCTGTGGCTCCCTTCTGTTTGCCTCTGCCTCGTCCCCGGCCTCTCCCTAAAAAAGGAATCGTTGCTTGGGGAAAGAGTTGTGTGTGGCCACCCTGCATCCCTTGGAATGGTTGTTGGTATAGTGGGGGCCAACCAAAGTTGTTATTAGGGAACTGGGTATACATCGGGTTAAATGGGGGGCGGTTCTGGGGTCCCCCATAGAAACCCCTACCTCTACCCCTCCTTCTAGGTTTTCTGACATAGTCACTATCCTCGCTCCCGGAACTAGAACCTGATCTGTCTGATGTCCTATTGTCCCTACCCAGACCCCTTTTCATGTCTTCCATTTTCTTTGTGGCATAGTCATCAGTGATATAGGGGTACACTTTCTCCCTTGAGAATTTTTTCAGATCTTTCTGTAACTTGTCCACTTTAGACCTTAAAAGGTAATCTTTGTACTCCCCAATTTCTGTATTGGTCTCCTCCAACTTCTTTTTGAAGGTGGCCAAGATGATACTTGTTTTGATTCCCTGCTCATCCGCCTGGATTTTAATGTACAGGGCATCGGCAGTCCTTTTAGCCGTGTTTATAATTAGGATTAGCCAATCCCTAGTGCATTTCCAGGCGATGAGTGTCCAGTCTTTCCTAAAAATAGGATCATCCAGGAAAATAAGAGGTTCGTTAGAAACAAAGAGACCTCTAGGGGCCGCGTTGCCCCTAAGATATTCCGTCAGAATTGCCCCGTGCAGTATGGTTTTAACATGAGATTTCTTGAGTTCTAAAAGGGTGTCCCAGCCCTCCCCTTGAGTTAGGACCTGGTTAATAGAGGTATCTCCTAAAAGTGAAGGGTTCTAAAACTGCCCTCACACACAGCAAGCTGTGTTATGCTTCATCATACCTAAGGAGGTAGGGACCTTATCCTTGTTGGGATTGTTCAGGTGAAAGTCCTGAAGAAAGCCGGGGTAGTAGTTTCATTCGGCTGAAACATGTCGACATTTTAGCAGAGTGGGGGGTAGGGCTCTGGTTTCTAGTAGCCATTACCATCACCCACTGGTCCGACAGGGACCACATTTTGTGTCTGGACAGTGTACCCACCATTAAAGACAGAGTAGGGATACACTGTTACCAGTTTTTAAATTATTCTCTGCCACTTTTTTCACCTCTTAGATCCCACACGATTTGTTCACTTTTTATGTCATGTGTTTGTTTTCCCCTCCCTATTGCTCCACCTCCAGCGTTGGCTAGCGCGGGGGTGTGTTTAGCAGGCCCTATGATGAAGCATGACACAGCTTGCTGTGTGTGAGGGCAGTTTTATACACACTGTTTGTGCCCTGCCTTACACCAATCAACCACCTCACTTGTTACCCATCACGATTTATGATTCTGTTAGTCCCTGGTCTGTGTTGTGTGGATTCATAGTCTGTAGGAGGGTGGCCAGGGACTTATCCTCTTTCCTCTCTTTTGTGTTATTCTCTTGATGTCCTTGACACCAGAACCTGGGCTTCTATTGGAATTCTATAGGGCATATTATCAAGCCCCTTATCGCCGCTTTAGCGGCAGTTTCCTGCCGCTAAAGCGGCGATAATGTTTGAGCCTTTCTTGATAATATGGTCCATAATGTTTTTTTCTTCCAGTTTTATATAGCACAGACTTGACCCGAAGGTACAAGAATGCTTTACATGAGCACCCGTTACATTACACAAGGTCACATTCATTTTGGTTTTAGGCATGGGGAGATTAAGTGAATTTCCCAGAATCACAGGGTGTCGAGCTGATGCCCAGATTCGAACCTTGTTCCCCAGTTGCAAAGTCTGCAGCTCTGGCCGTAACGCCACATCCTCTCCCTTAAGTGCAATATATAATCAAGTGATCAACAGGATAAAAAAAACATAAAGGTAGCAAATTATTTAAAAGTGCTTTGTCGCTATTTGAGAACTCAGAAATGATGTTTTCATTTTAGTTGTTTAGAGCACTAATCATAATTTCTATGGGAATAAGAACCTCTCATGGAGGAGGGTGCAGAGGCTACAAGGTGACCACGATGTGAAGGCGGTATGGGCCGCGGCAGCACAACGGACCATGGAGGGCAGGGGAAAGGGGAGCAGGGGCAACAAATTAATCATGCAGTACAGGTAAGAGAGGTTGTGGCAATTAGGCCTGGATGGAGTTCGCGTAGCCGCGTTACGCAGAACTCCACAAATTACCCCAAAAACTCTGGTGCACTACACAGAGTTCCGCACGCGGAGTTAGTTGCCAAGCCCATTCATGTGATGTATTATGTTTTCTTCAATGCAAAGTGCGTTCTCGCACCGGAAATCATGCGCAAATGGCACCACGCGATTCGCATGGATGTGCCCATCTTGTTTTTGCTTTGTTTTTAATGCTGGGCCTATTTTTTCAATCTTTCTTTAATCTCTTTAATCCTCCCCTATTTAAATTATCTACCCCTCATTTTTATTTATTATATTAGTGTCTTTGTATTTGTGTATTTTATGTTTTTTGAAATTTTTGGGGACTTTTATACTTTTTTATTTTATGCTTTACTTTCTCATTTTTTTCTTTCTTTCCTTCCTTCCTTTTCCTGTTTCTATTTACCTCCCAACCCAGCGCCATGGTAGAGCTGAGGAACAGCAGCGCCAGGCACCCCTGAACCACCCACAGCACCAGCTGCCTATCTTGCGGTTGGCGGCGCCATGAAGGGGTGAAGCTCACACCATTTTTTCAGAGGTGGAGGTTGCTAATCTAGTTTTTTATGTGCAGCGCCAACCCCCCTCCACTCTGGCAGCAGGTGGCAGGCCTGGCAATGGGTATGGCCTCTGGGAGCATCGGCAGTGCTGGGAGCAAGTGCGCCAGTCTGTGCACCACAACTTTGGGGTTCGGTGCATCCAACAACAGCTGACGCACCGGTGGACCGACCTCCTGGACAGGAAACAGGACCTGCTGGGCATTAAAATGCAGGGCTTGCTGAGTAATAAATATTTATTTGTTGTGTTCTACGCTAATATTTTTTCCCAAATAGCAAGCATGCTGCTCACACTTGGAGATAAATTAAGTTTATGTTACAAATATTATGTGAGCCAGGTGCTCGGCTCTACCTAATCCTACTCGTTGGCGCTCGCTTGGGCTGATTATTTAAGAAGTCATGCAGAGACTCCTCTGTCCTGTCACTAAGATAGTGGTAGTTATTAGTATTAGTGAGTTAGCATTCTCTCACTTCTCTGTACTTTCTTTCTTGTAGCACGTACAGCCCCAAGCAATCTCCCAGTGATGTGTAGTATGCATGCGGCTATACATTGAAAAAAAATAGGACTCAGTTGGCCCTTCAAAGGGGGTTGAGAGATTGAGAATAGGATGAGAAGCAAAGATCATTTGTTGCAATTTATTAGTAGTTCCAAAATGTAGTTAAGGAGATTTGGAAAAGGGTTAGGTTTAGAAAATTATGAATAGATCCACGATACTGGTACTATAGGTGATCTGATGTAGAAAAGTTCAATGTTACTGGTTATGCCTTTCCCTGTCAAAATATTTTTGGTGAGATTATTAACTAATCTTTTCTTTTCTTTATTTCTTACATCAGCATCCAGGGGCAAGAGGGCTGTGCCTGGAGCCCCACAGGTGGGTGAAGGTTCAGAGGGTGCCTCCACAAGTGCTGAAGCAGATGGCCCTGCTGGCCCCAGTAAGTCCTCCTCTTAATATTATTATTATTTCCCTAACTTTTACCGCTCCAAATTTAGAATTATATTCTTTTGTTTACTGTGCCTGTCTCCTAGTTTTTTTTAACTCCTCTTTGTTCTATCTGTTTCATAAATTCTTCTTATCCCTGCATTATCCTATTTACTTATTTTCTATATTTCAAGTTTCTGTACTAGACTTCAAACTCCCTGTACTAGTCTGTCTGTAGCTTCCTTTCTTCTGCTTTGTCAATAAGTTTTCCCTTTCCCCTTATACATCTTGTAGACTGGTACTGTAAGACTCAGAGAACCCATTTTAGGTCACGTACTTGACTGTGAAGATTGCATGCCCAAGTAAGGTATTCTATGCACGGTTGTTGAGAAGGCTTTGGTTTTCTTGCTCATACTCAAAAAGTAAAACGAGAGAGTAGCCATGGTCAAGGTGGACCCCCCCATGTTGTGTATGAATTAGTATCATGGTATACCAGCAGTCGATGACAGTGCAGCATGGCTGGAAGTATGAGGCTGGCACCATTGCATTTGCCAGCCAAGACCATATGTCCTTCATAGACCAATTATTCCATCCCTCCATTGTGCTTCAATAACTCAGATTCATCATAGCTCTGCCCCCCCCCCCCATTGCAAAAATGGCTTGAGTACCTGGCTTTTCAAACATTTCCAACCAATAAAATGCTCAACATGATATTTTGATAGAAGATACTGTAACTGAACTGTAGTGTTGTATTGTGGTTACATTTTGCTAAAATAAAAATATTAGGGTGAGGTATATCCGGCATCTAAAATGCGTAATGTTTTTTCTAGTCGCACAGACTACCAGTGCTAGGGCCAGCAGTGAGAGCACCAGCGGATAGGATGCAGCAGTGACAGTCGAAGTGAGGTCCCATCGGTGGCAGGGATGGGTGGCAGGGATGGGTGGAGGTAAGTCACATTGCTTGCTTATTGACAAATAGTAATATACTCACTGCAAGGGCGTCAACTTGTGAGTGAACAACACCCGCTTTAGCCGATACCGCCGGAGTTGAGTAGTTAATGGCCTCTACTATATGCAACTCAGCAGACAAAGATTCATAATGAACTTTAACAATGATGGGTTGATGGAAAAGGAAAAAAGGATGGAAGGAGAAGGGATGGGTGAAATGCAATAGGAATGAAAGGATGCATGAGTGAAAGGATGCATTTAGTTGGGAGATAGGACGCATGGGTGGGTGAAGAATGGATGAAAGGGTATACGGGTGAAAGGATGCCTGCCTCAGTGGGTGAAAGGGTATGGGTGAAAGGATGCTCAGGTGGGATAAAGCAGGATGGGTGAATGGGTGAAAGGATGCGTGGGTGGGTAAATGGATGTTGGTGAAAAGTTCATCGAGAGCCATGTTTGGATGGATAGATATACATGGATGGATAGTTTTCAATAGTGAAAGACTGGATGAGAGAATGTAAAGCTTAAATGGTGTGTATCAAAGCCAAGGGTGAAGAATACTCGACAAATGAAATGATGAATGGATAATTGCATGGATGAAGAAACAAAGGAGCTCTTCTGGATAGGGGCATGCTGCTTATCTACTTGATTTGCTTGTGATGGTTTTATCAAAGCTTTGATTCAAAGGGTTGGGGTTGTATTTCTGTCTACTTCATTGACTCACTGTAATTTTTAAGTGAGGCAGATATTATGTGTCCCACCCATCATCAATCATCACCTCCCTCCCTACCTTTTTTCCTGTTCACCAGTGCCACCCATGATGACCTAACTGCTGCATGGTTCAATTTGGCGCTGCAGTGTTGGCTGTGCAATATGCATCTGCTTCAGTTAATGTGGCATTTACAAAGTTTTTAATGCATGGCAATGTGAAAATAAGGTATGTTTTCCTTCCCTCCCGGTGCCCATTCAGTCACCTCCTAGTACTTTACCCCTTTATTCTTTTCTAAGCTATGTCCCAGCCTTCCCAAAAATGTGAAAAATAAGTTCTTGCCATTCACCACCTTTTTTGGGCGAAGTGATATATTTCATCATGGCTTCCATAATGGATTTACGCCTGTTCAAATGTTTCCCTTTCAACATTTGTCAACCACAGTAAGCTTAGGCACATGATGATGATCAGTGACACCTCACTAATCTGTAGTAAAACGTCTACTTACCCGGCCTAATCCCTCTAACTTACCCTGCAGTAGAGTGAGTTAACTTTCCTTTCCTTACTGCCAAGCAAATGTATTTGTTGGAAAATAATTATAAAGTGTGGTGGAGAGTGAGGCCGAGGAGTATAGTGGGACTAAGTAAGTGCCTTGACTTTTGCAGATGGGATAGTCTGTGATGAACGAGCCAAATACAATCTATATCCCGTTCCTTCATCCTTTCCTGGTACTCCAATGCATCGCTTTTCCCACCATCTACTTTTTGCAGACAGGATATTCGCATGATTTTATACGTGATGTGTATCATTCATTATTATTCATCTGCCTTGTAGTCAGGGTAAAATTGAAAGGCATTTTGGAGAAGAGAAGGACCATTGGAATAAGATAATTGTCTACTACAGCGTCCCCACTAAAGACTGCAGTGAGTAGCAAACTACAGCTAACGAGTACGACCAGGGCACCAGCTAGCACGCCTACATTAATTTACCACAACAAGAGAGAGAATACTTCCACTCCATTGTGCATAATGCCTTATTCAGTAATGAGAGGTGATTTATTTTTATTTTTTCACACTAAGGGACCGATTTTGATGTTTAGCTGTTATATTCCATATAGGTACCCCAATATAGGCTCGGGTAACATCCCAACCTTTCACCTATATTCATCCCTACACTACATACATAACGGGCTGTTAGGACTGACCCTTTACCTAGTTACAGTACTGCTTATAGAACGTGGGGTTTCCCTGAACAATAGCCTCATACATTATGCATGAGTATCCTTGGATTCTTGGAAGCTCAGCAGGACTACCATCTCCTGCATAATTACTATGTACAAGGTTCATTCCGGATGTCATCCTAAGTCTGACAGTGGCACAGCAAGGTAGAACCCCTGGGGATACCTTCGGGTACATAAAAATCACATCTTGCTGAGATAGAGGGATGAGATCAGGACTTCCATGCTGACACACTGATGCGAGATGCTGAAGCACCTCCATGCAGATACTCCAGCTCGCAGTGGTCTGACATCCCTTGTGGGGTGTCCAACCCGAAACCAGGACGGGGCCCCACAGTTTCTCACTTCAGGTAATGGGGGTTGACTTCGTCTTAGAGGGATTCTTGGCTTAACACCTACATACATGCTAGGTACACATAGGTAAATCTAGTTAGGGTAGCATCGTAGGAGTACGCATTTTATTATCATGTATTTTATATACTCACCTGTATTCATGGTTATAGCAAGAAGGTAGAACTATACCATCCTTTTACTTTCCTAGTGCTTCTAATCATCAATATCTGTTACTGTCTAATGATTGTTTCAGCACAACTATTTTACACTAGAATAACGACTGTTCAATAAATACTTATTGAAAACGTCCCTACTGTTTATTCTGTGTATCTCTGAGACCAAGTAAGCACGAGTGACTGAGCGAAAAGTAGGACACTGTTTCCACGGTCCTGAGGGATCAGGGTTGTTATTTTCGATAGCTGCCAAGAACTATTCTCTCCTTGGTAAGAGGAGTTTCTAGTGGCACTGTGAGCTAGCTGGTATACAGGTCAACATACTCGGTGGGGGTGTCTAGAATCAGTCTGACACCAAGCCCGCAGTGTATGTTATGTATGTTGTCCAAACACGCAGATCCTGTATAGGTTGTATAGGAACTACACAACGGATCGCCACTGACAGACAGTCAGTGGTGGTCCGTCCGACATCGGAGGCTGCTGTCTGACCACCGCCTAATGATGTGGTTGGTTGGAGCGCAGCAGGCGGAGGGACCGACCAATGCCTCAGACAGGCTCAAGGAGCCCGTCAGAGCGTAAATCCTACAATGGGGAGGGCGGTGCCTGCAGAGGTACCATCGTAGGGATTACGATGTCCCTTTCTGACAGCCTTTCCAGGGTGGTCCAACCACCATTGAAAGGCTGTCAGAAAGGGACTCTGGGGGCCCTTAGCAGGGTATCCGTGGGCCTCCGCTATGGGCCCAGGGGGGCACATGTGATGCTACCCCAAACATCCATGCACCGTGTGCCAGGCACCACATGTGGTGCCTGGCACACGGTGCATGGAAGTTTGAAAACTGCCCTTTTCCACTGCAGCTTGTGCTACGGCCCTCTTCTAGGGCCCCAGCACAAGCTGCAACGGAAAAGATCAGTTTTATGACTGCCTGCATGGGGGTCGCATTGTAATCAGTGAGGTGGAACCACCGACATGTAGTCGGTCGGACACCTGCCCGATACGATGGCGGTCGGACGCTCGTCTGGCCACCATCGTAATGAGGCCAAAGTGTCTGTTTAGTTTTTTTACAAGGTAATTCTTCAAAAGAAAAGAAAATAACAGTTTTTTTTAAACTGGTGTGCTGTTTATTCTGCCTTAATTCCTTTTAGACAGTTAGTGCATTTGCCATTTGCCTTTAGTTTAAGTGAGGCATGTGAGGATAAAGGTTGTGACTCTAGTCACATCAAAATCAAATGGCCCTAGGGGACCAGCAAGGTACTGCTACTGTGCCACCACATAATTTTAAACAAGTGTTTTGCACAAAGCATTGTTTACAATTTATCTTTTTTCTTTCTTGATATAGTTACTCCAGCTGGTCCATTCCAGAAGGATATAGCAGGCGGCTGCAGGAGCAGAAGCTGGAGGCCATACAGGCAGAGTACCAGTGGCTGGTGGCCCAGGAGGAGGAGTAGGCAGCTACCCAGGGCTCCAGCCAGCCACCAGAACCTACAGCCTCTCAGCAACACCAGCGCAGTGGCCCCAGTCATTCCATCACTGCTGCCCACTCCCCTCAATTTCAGACTGCACATTTCAACGCTGCATCTTGCTGAGGCTGGCACACATAGAAACCAAGCAGGTACAGATGGAGGGGCACCTCAGAAAGCTCTTGGCCCTCCGTGTCTAGCGCCCTTTCCTTTACTATCTTTTTTAACATTTGTTTTGGGAGGTGGAAGACTTGTTGTGGGTGGAGAGGGTGGGAATGGTGGGAGTTGGTACTGGGACAGTTTGAACTTTAGTTTTTGGTTGGACATTTTGGACATTGGTTGGGGACAGGGGATTTGTTTAGGGAGAGGGGTGAACGGGATGTTGGTTGAAGGGGTGGGTTCTATTATGTTGTTAAAAAGGAAAATAAATATTTATTTTACTTTATATATACCTCAAAACTTTTATTGGGCCTTTTAGCGAAGCGTTGTTTTAAAAATCTGCTTACAGTGCATAACAATTAGTTATGCGGTACCCTTGTCCTACTACTCTCCTAGTCTCTGCAGTCTGCCACTATATTGACCACTGGGGGGGTTGCCATTGCCTATATTGGCTACAACAAACCTCCATAGTTCTCTTACCTGAATAGATGAAGCGAGGGCTGCATGGTTTCCAAAGGTGTCATATTACTTATGGTGATGGCAGTGGTAGCAGACTAGCTCACTAATAGTGAAGTAATCAGAAGTGAGGTCCCACTCCCAACTGTAGGATTAATCCGAAGGATTATTCATTGCAGGCAACTAAATTGAAATAAAATGACTGAGTTAGTGGGACAAGGTTACCCATTTACACAACACAATGCCTGAATGATGATAATGATGACAAATGATGTTCTTCTATATCTAAAATATCTATCACTTTTTATGTGTGGGTGGTTTAATGGGCCCACTGTGGGCTATTGTTTAGGTAATAGAACTGCAGATCCTGCAGTTAGTTGGCGTTGCTTTCACCACTTCCACCCTACCAAGTGTTTGATAAATTAATGGTATAAATTAACTCACACCTCAATAGATCGCCCAGGGGAGGAAAGTTAGGGGTTTGATGAATTGATGGGAAAGGGGATTCACGGAAAGGTGTTACAAAGACATACGCTAAACAAATACAATATTCCCCTGGGCGATGAGCAACCAACCATCATCAATCTGTTCTGGTAGGAAATTAAGTAAGGAGTATGACATAGTTAAGCTACATGCATTGCAAATAGTCTGTCAGCCCCAGAGACCCAAGTTATTATAATATTATATATCCAAATATTCTGTCACTTAGGTTTGAAAAATAGTACATACAAATTATGGAGAAGTGAAGCAAACCCACACAATTCCCAAAAACTATTCTTAAAAGAAAAATGATACTGTATTGCCAAATTGGGCCGTCTGTCTGCATTCTTCTTGGATTGTCTGTCGAACTTGGATGCCTAGCTGAAGTGGTCCTGTAAGGTAAGCATGAGTGTTATGGTCTTTTTGTGGCAGAGAAAGAGCATAGTCTGTTGCAATCATTCATTTTATGACTCATGTGCAATCAATTATGTGAAAGCAATTACAACAATCACAGACAAGTAGCTGCATGTAATCGACTGATCAAACTCCCAACTGTCATGATCAGCATCATAACATTTAGCCTAGAGTGTGCATAATGTGATGATGTGATGTGACATCGTTACATGTCTTTCTCCAGTTACCTACAATAGGGCCCCCACCCAGCCACATAGTTTCAAATTTGAGCCAGCCAACACACACACTCAGCAGCATTGAATTTCCTAAATCAATTAATCAATACACCTCACACCAGTCCACAGAGTTAAGTAGGTCTTTTAGAGCCTTCACCATGTTGGTTTCAGTGAAATTGATAACGTCCTTCTTCTGGCAGCTGTTGAGGTAGCCATGCCCTGAGTCCTTCCATCATCCTCCCTACTCTGAGTAAAGACTATGTCAAACTCTGTTCTGACTTCTGGCCCAAATGAGAAAGATCGACCTGTAGTGCAATGCTGTTGAGGAACAACAAGAGAAACATTGAGTAATTTTTTGGGGTAAATTAGATTTGTGTTTGTTAGCTAAATGGACTGGTCGGACTGGTCGGGTCTTTGAGAGGTGTGAACCAGAAAACAAAGCAGTGTGTACCTGGCAAACAAATCTTGCTAAGTGTCAAAGGGGAAGGAAAAAATCACCTTCAGGAAAAAAAGGATCACCAACATTGTAAACTATCACAAACACAATCAAGCTTATAAATTAAAGTTGAACACCCCCTCACTATCTGCCACCACATGAATCATCTAAACACTCACAATCACTCATATATCACTCATTGGTGCATTACCTACCTGCTCCAATTCAATAATGGTGGTACATTGTCGATCCTCTTTGATTCACGCAACACACATTGGCCAGCCTTATAAATCAAATATTCTGGGCAGTCCTGCTAGGGGATGAAAGAAAGGATAGGCATGGGATGGAGGCAGACATTGTATCTAATGTCCTTGAAGGGAATGGGGGCTTCTTCACTGCATACTTGTCCAACTTCAATCTGGCGATACATATGTGTAAAACAGTGGGGCTGTATTAGTTTGTGAGACACAAACTAACAAAATAATAATAATATAATGTTCCCCTAGCTATATCCTCTTTTTTTGGTCAAAGCAATAAGATAGAAAGCTCTATAGTGACCCAGGCCTACTCAGTAGTCATGGAAGTCGAGTTCATCCTCAAACTCAGGTGATTCACACAGAAGTTGGTCAGCTAACACACTACCATGACCTGAGTCTGACCAATCACCCTCATCCTCCTCTTGCCGTACTTCAGGTATGGTGTAATTTGGTGGTATTAAGTGCTGATTCGTTTTGATCATGGTTAATCTCGCCACATTTTGAGGCGAGAGAATGGTCCTTCTCACTGTGACAACTGCACCAGCTGCACTGAACACATGCTCAGCAGACACACTGGTTAAGGGACAAGCCTGATACTTTATTGCCAGCCTGCTGAGCACTAGCCATTGGCGCCTCTTCCCATACCTATTCACCAATGGGTTTTGATCCAGATAGACCTATGTTGGGTCATCCAGATAAGCCTGGACCATCCTCCCAATAGCCATTAGTGCTCCAACTTGCTTGACCTCTTTTACCTTTGCCTCTGCACTGGCCTTAAGCCTTTCCTATAGAAACCAATCAAATGCAGATTTTGGGGCAAATGATCTTGTTTCTGTTGTTGTTTTTGTTGTTGCTGCTGCTGTTGTTATTGCTGTTTTTGGCTGCTGTGAGCCAACAGCACTGCCCTCAGGCTCTATGGATGTTGAAGGCTGCACCCCTGAACTTCTGCCCGGGAGTGGACCTCTAATTCCCAGCAATTTTTTTCTAGGTTGCTGGCTTGCTCAGCAATCCATGTCTTGTTGTTTGAAACATCCCTGTCTGAAAAAGGAATGAAAGTGGCCAGTAATTGTTTGTACCGTGGATCAAGAATTGTGGCTCAGATGTAATGTTTGGATGACACAATGTCTCTTTGCAGCCTTGTATTAACAGCCAAGCGAAGGATTGAGCTCTCCACCAACTCATGCACATCATTTTTTTCATTCACACCTGCTTAAATTTCAGACACCTCCTTTAGCTGTTCCTGTAGCATTTGCAATAACGGGATAGCTTGGCCCAAGGTACTGTCCTCCTTGCTGACTTCCCATGTGAAAACCTCAAAAGGAAGCAGCATCTCTGTCAGGCATTTGACTAGGCCCCATTGGTCTATCTCAATGATCACGCCGCTCACAGTTGCATCCCCTCTTTGCATGGCATAGTCATTCATCTGTCTGTACTGCTCAAACCGACGTTGCAACATGTAATAAGTTGAGTTCCAATGTGTTGGCACTTCCTGTATGAGTGCTTTAGCAGGCATTCTATTATCATGCTGAATGATCCTCAGCTGCTTCCATGCTTTGAAAGAATGACTGAAGTGAGTGCTGACTCGTCCTTCTTTTTTGAGAAAGTCCTGTACAATGATGTTAATGCAGTGCACCAAACAAAGGACCCTGAAATAGCCACCATCTGACATGGCCTTAACTATATTATTCACATTGTGTGTGGCAACAAATCTAATATTAAGCTCTTTAGGTTGCAGCCATTCAGAGACCTTATTTGTAAAGTCATCCAAGACATTTGAAGATGTATGGGATTTCTCCTTGGTGGACATGGCTACTGTTGCATGGCTCAGAGCACCATAAACAATTTCAGCAGAGCCAACACCTGTGGATATAATTTCTCTAACCCTCATAGAAGAGATCCAGTGTGCAGTGATGCACTTGTAATCAGTGGTTTGGCAACTGGTCCACATGTCTGTCGTCAGGTGGATAGTGTGAACAGCACTCTGCTGCAAAGCTTGTCCAACCCATTCTAGCACATCGTGATGTAGCACTGGAACAACAACTCTGGCGAAATAATTCAGGCTGGGAACCTTCCATTTCTGGCAGATGGCTGCCACAAACTCAAAATAAACCACTCCTTCCACAAAAGAAAAAGGGAGGAGGTCCAGTGCTAGCATTTTAGCCAGCTTCCTGTTGTACAAACGTGTCATTGGGTGGTTGTGTTTGTAATACCACTCCTGCCTAAACATACCAGGAATAGTAAGCCTGGATCTTTTTCTTTTCTGGTGCCACTGATGTAGGCGACTTCTTGAGAGCAGAAGGTGGTAGGCTCAATGTCCATCTCAGTGGAACAGTCACTGTATGCTCTTTCCTTGGTGGCTTTAACTGACTCTGAGTCTTGTGCCATTGCGATATTGCTAATGGGGTGATACTACTGCACTGCTGGGGACAGGGCTGATTTGCGTAACGAAAAACCTTCCACCATGGTTGGATAAGATTCCCTGTTCTCACCACCTTCATCAACACTACGTGCAATTTTTTGGCTAAGGTGCACCTCCCAGCGAATTGTGTGGTGTTTCCTCAAATGGGTTGTTTGGCCTCCGGTACCATAGTTTGTACCAAGCTAACTGTGTCTAACCCTTGCCATGCAAATGGAGCATATGGCAATATCTGGCTCCTGCTCGCTAAACGTAAAGAAGTCCCAAACTGAGGAGGTCAACTTTCTGACACTGGTGCCACTGCCAGTGTCGGAAGAAGGGGTGGTAGGTGGGTATTTTGACATTTGCCTCCCTGCAGTGCCTACTTCTACTGAGGTGGTTGTGGATGTAGGTCACAGTGCCTTGCAAATATGGAAGCTGGTAGTGGTGGTATCTGTGCCACATCCCTCAGAGCAGGTTGAGATGAGGTAACGTTGGTCTCCTCTGGGGCTGGGCTAAAAATCCATAATGGCAAGTATGTTGTCATCCTCCTCTCCTACATCCATAACTGTAAGGGTTTCAGGAACCTTCCTTTTCCCTAGCCTCTCCTGAGGAGGCATCCAAGTGGAGTCTTGATCATCAGAATGGGGGCTTGGAGAAGAAGATGGTGGAGTACACTTCCTTTTTCTTGCTGGAGAGCTTGAAGACAATTGATCTTCTGAAAGAGGGGCTTCTTCTACTTCTTCAGCATGAAGCTCAATATCCTGAAGTGCTCCTACTTCGAAATGAACTAATATTGCTGGCTGCGGCTGTTGTTGTCTGCTTAGCTGAGTTTCCGGCAATGATTGGGTACTACTTTGCGAAAGAGATAACTCTTTAGATAACTGTTTTTTTTAGTTTTATAAAGCGCAAACTCGACCCAAAGGTATCAGAGACATTTACATGAGCACCAGTTGCGTTACAGATGGACACGTTCATTTTGGTAGGCACAGGGAGTTTATGTGATTTGCCCAGAATCACAGGATGTTGAGCGTCCCTGCCGAGACTAAAACCCAGTTCCCCAGCTTTGAGGTCGACCGCTCTAGCCGTTAGGCCACATCCTCTATGCCAGAGATGGGCTTGGGCCTAGGTTGGTGTGGAGCCATTGATGCTGGAGTGCTGCTCCCGGCTTGTCCTCCAGAGGCCGGGGCGGCAGGCAATCGACTTTGCCAGAAAAAGGTCTGGTGTGATGTACCAGTGGTGATAAGCTTTTTTTCATCACTGGCCTCTTTCTTGGTAGCTCCTTTCTTTAGGGCCATCTTAAAGCTGTCAGTTGGCAGTGGCACTCAGCTTCACAAGCTAAAAAGATGTCAGAGTTTTGTGGCTGGCCAGCGTCACGTGCACAGGCCTTCTGTCTGGCAGTACTGGGGGTGATGTCTCTTCTCTTGTGCAGCTAAAACCAAACAAGCAAGAAGAACATCAGTGAAATGTGGCATTGATGCAGTTTGAATTAGTAGTACAAACAATATCATTTATTGTGGTTAGTTAAGTTATAAATAATTACCAACAATGTAGTGTATCCATTCAAAAGTGAAACCACACCAACATAAACTTTCATTTACAATCAGGAAGGATAAGAAAGAGCAACAACATACAGATGTAACTCTATGCTTTATGTGCATCAAGTTGGGATGTGGCACTCAGGGAGGTACAGGTAACAATGGAATAATCCTTAGAAAATGAATGCTGTTGTGCGGCTGTGTGCCTATGGCAGACATGGGGTTGATGGATGTTGAGAAAATGTGAGAAAGAACATTTAAAAAAAAAATAATAATAATTTAAAGAAATGAACAAAAAAACTTAAATAAAAAAATTATGTCAAAAAATTATCAAAATAAAATACAAAAATATAATTGCTGATGTGCCAGGGGACTACCATGAGAAACCCATTAGGATTTTGAAGGCAATAAGTGGCCAGATGAAAAAAAGTATATATTAATATAAAACACTGTTCATACAGTATAGTATGAGCATAGAGCTACTAGACCTCAAGCATATTATTAAACTGATATCAGGGAAAAGTAAAAATTAGCACAAACAAAAAGGCTTAAGCCTCTACATACAAAATGGCTTTGCAAACTGAAAAAAGGATGGTTGTACAAAATGTCCCTATGGTTAAACAACCAGCAAGGAGGCATGACCACAACAAAGAGCACATGCAGGCCTATGACAAAGGCACACTGGCTGGCTACACAAAATGGCCACCAGCCGCATGGTCAAACAACAACCACCAGCAAGGAGGCATGGCCACAACAAAGAACACATGCAGGCTAATGGCAAAAGCACACTGGCTACCTACACAAAATGTCCCCCAGCCACATGGTCAAACAACAACAACAACCAGCAAGGAGGTATGGCCAGAAACAAAGAACACATACAGGCCTATGGCAAAAGCACACTGACTAGCTACAAAAAACGTCTAATCTAACTTTTGCAGTAGGTGAGTATATATCATTAGCACTCATAAACTCTTAGAAAACACTAACACTCACTGGATGATTTAATCAGTGATGTCATTTGAGATGTCATCAGTGATGTCACTGACCACGTCACGAGTGATGTAATATGTGAGGTCCTAAGCAGTGCATTGTGGGGGCATAAGTTATAGTTAGCTCAGCTAACTATAACTGCTGAATTTCACTGGTTTTGGATGAGTGAAATCTGAGCCTAACAATAACGTCCCTGCAACCTTTGTTTTTTTCAGTGAATTTCTAAGGTTTGTTAAATGTTATTTCCTAAATGTAACCAGTAACCTTTGACAGTGAGTGTGTGAGCGAGTGCATGAGTGTCCCAGTAAGTCTGTGAGTAGAAGTTAGAGTTTCTGAGTGGGTCTGTCAATGGGTTTCTGAGTGTCTTAGAAGGTCTGAAAGTGGGTGCATGACTCTCTAAGTGGTCCTGTGAATAGGTACACGAGTGTCTTTGATGGTCTGTGAGTGGATGGATGAGACTGAGTGGGTGAGTGAGTGGGTGCGTAAGTGTCTGAGGGGGTATGTGAGTGGTTGTTTGAGTCTCTGAGTGGGTCTGTGAGTGGGTGACTAAGTCTCTGACTGGGTCTGTGAGTGGGTGCATGAGTGTCTTTGAAGGTTTGTGAGTATATGGATGAGTCTATGAGTGGGTCTGTGAGTGGGTGAGTGAGTTTCTGACTGGATCTATGAATGGGAGCATGAGTTTCTTTGAAGGTCTGTGAGTGGATTAATGAGTGTCTGAGTTGGTCTGTGAGTGAGTACATGAGTCTCTGAGTGAGTCTGTGAGTGTATGAGCATCTGAGTGGGTATTTGAGTGAGTGCATGAGTCTCTGAGTAGGTCTGTGAATGGATGTATGGGTGTCTGATTTGGTTTGTGAATGAGTGCATGAGTGTCTGAGTGGGTCTGTGAGTCAGTGCGTGGGTCTCTTACTGGGTCTGTGAGTGGATGCATGAGTGTCTTTGAAGGTCTGTCAGTGGATGGATGAGTCTCTGAGAGGGTGAGTGAGTGGGTGAGTAAGTGTCTGAGTGGGTCAGTCAATGGGTGCATGACTGAGTGGATCTGTGAGTTTGTGCATGAGTCTCTGAGTGGGTCTGTGAATGGGAATATGAGTGTCTGAGTGGGTCTGTGAGTGGGTGGATGAGTGTCTGAGTAGGTCTGTGAGAATATGCGAGAGTCTCTGAGTGGATCTGTGAGTGGGTAAGTGAGTGTCTGAGTGGGTGTGTGAGTGGGTGCATGTGTGTCTCAGTGTGTCTGTGAGTGGGTACATGTGTGTCTCAGTGGGTCTGTGAGTGGGTATGTGAGTCTGAGTAGGTTATTGAGTGGATGCATGAATGTATTAGTGGGTGTGTGAGTGAGTCTCTTAGTGGGTCTGTGAGTTTGTGCATGTGAGTCTCTCAGTAGGTCTGTGAGTGGGTGAATGAGTGCTTGAATGGATCTGTGAGTAGGTGCATGAATGTCTGAGTATGTCTGTCAGTGGGTGCATGAGTCTCTGAGTGGATCTGTGAGTGAGTGCATGAGTATATGCCTGGGTCTGTCAGTGGGTACATGGTGAAAAACGTTGGGGGCACACAGGAACAGGTCCTTGTGCCAGCTCCCCCTGTGATGGTCATCCTGTCCAGCTTGCCTGCAGTCCACTACCCTCTGCTGCCTCCGGTTTTGTGCCTCCTCCACTCGATTTCTGCTTGTTTTTCTGCCTCTTCTCTCCTCAATCCTGCCCTCTATTTTACATCTTTCTGCTCATTCTGCCCCTTATTTCGCTTCTTTCTGCTCACTTCTGAACTTTATTCTCCCTCTTGTTGCATGTTTGTGACTTCTATTTAGCCTCTGCTGCTCATTTCTGACCTCTATTTTGCCTCTTTATGCTCACTCTGTCTATTAAATTGCCTCTGTCTGCTCGCTCCTGATCTTATTTTGCCTCTTTCTGCTGGATTCTGACCTTTATTCTGCCTCTTTATGCTTGTTTCTGACCTTTATTCTGCCTCTTGCTGCTTGTTTCTAACCTCTATTTTGCCTCTTTCTGCTAATTTCTTACCTTTATTTTGCCTTTTTCTGCTCATTTTTTACCTTTATTCTCCCTCTTTCTGCTCTCTTCTGATCTTTATTCTGCTTCTTTCTCCTCATTTCTCACCTTTATTTTGCCTCTTTCTGCTTGTTTATGACCTTTATTTTGCCTCTTTCTGCTCGTTTCTCACCTGTATTTTGTAACCCTGGGTGGTGAACTCCGCTAACGCGGAGACCGCGGAGTTCCGAAAAACTCTGCTTCGCGTTGCGGAACTGAGGTTTTTTCCTCGCTCGCGTTTGTCAACGTCAAGTTGGCGACCGCGAGCGACGAAAATGAACCTCCCGGCAGGATTTTTCCTCGTTCGCGATCGTCAACATCAAGTTGGTGAGCGCGAGCATGGAAAATCAACATCCCGGTAAGATTTTTCCTCGTTCGCGATCGTCAACATCAAGTTGGTGAGCGCGAGCGTGGAAAATCAACATCCCAGCGAGATTTCTCAACATGGGGGTCAGGTTTCTCATTGCGAGTGGTCAGGTATGCTCGCGACCGCTCGCGTTCAGAAACTGCCCGTTTGCGTTGAGAAAGCTGCTGCTCGAGTAAAAATCTACTCGAGCGGCAGAAAAGGAAAGCTTGCGCTGTGCATGGTGCCGTTCGTAATGATTGCACAGTGCGGACAAGCATCTGGCACTGTGCAATCACCGCAAATGGCATTTTTCTATTATACTCCGCCGCTCGCGGTACCCGGGGCTGAGAAAGGCCCGGGAGAGGGTACACGCGGTCCCCTTACTTCTAAAAAAAAAGCCCCAGGGAAGTGTTGTTCCCGGGGCTCATGGGGCTCCGCGAGGCCCCCCCCATTTCTTTGTAGTTAGCACCGGGGAGGTGGTGGTGGCCGGGGCTTGGGGCGGGTGTGAGTGCCCCTGTGTTATTAAATTAAGCCCCGGGGAGGTGGTGGTCCACAGGGCATAATTAAGCCCAAAGAGGGGGGCCCATAAGCCCCCTCTTTTTTAAAACAAAAAGCCTGCATGCCCCTAGGACCTAGCCTACCCAGGGCTATAATGTAAACAAGCGCGGGTGACCGCGCTTGTTTTTTTTTTATTTTGCCACATTTTCATGGCTCTGTTGTATTCCTGGGGCACAACGTTTGAACAAAAAGTGCTTGTTGGCCCTGTCAGGGTCACATGGGGACCACAGTTAGGGGGTCAGAGTATTCCTACCATGCCCCCTTTTCTTTTTTAAAACATTTTTACTCTGGGACTTGGCTGAAACTGAGTCCCAAGATGGCTGCTAACACTTTCTGGTTGAAGTGTTGGCAGTCAATCAGATTTGAGCACGGGGACTGTCAGATCCTTGGAGGATTCACATCCATATATTTACAAATTTGTTTTCTTTTAATAACTCTAAAACTACTTAACAGATTTACACCAGAAAACAAAAAGCCCTCTTTGTGGACCAAGAGCTACCTTTCTGCCAAATTTGGTGTAATTCCATCCAGCGGTTCGGGCTGTAATCGTGTTCAAAATCCCTATGGTAATTAACATGGGAAAAACACTTTTTTGACTCCCCCTTTTTTTTGGCCCCTGCTTGACAGATCATCCCGAAACTTACCATGCACAAGTAGAATCATAGGGGCACTTTTTTGGGGAAAATTTCGTGAAGATTCATCAAACGGCGCTTTTGCAATGGAAACATGGTCCTAACTATAACTACCTACTGGCGACTGCCAGTAGGTAATATATATATCAAATATTGAAACAAAAAAATATATATTTGGGGAAATGCAAAAATGTCCTTGGGAAGGGGCCAAAGTAATGGAACCAAAATGTAGTCTTCAATCAGAGGGAATTGCTAACTTGGAGGGTGAAATCAAATGGGAAAACACATCAGGAAGTGACAAGGAAATCAGTCTATATACAAAGTGGAAACAAAAACGTTCATAGTCCATAGTCCATTAAGGACCTAACACAAGAACCTATTGTCCAAAATTATAATAAAATCAGAACCCAAAGCCAGAGGGTGTGTCCAATTCAGGTTCCTGGCTTGGGGGCAAAAGCCACTGGTCATCCTCACGTTCCATTTTAACCATGATTTGGAGATTCTCCTCCAATGCAAATGTAATTTGGCTGGCCGTGGAATGGCCAAGCACCCTACAAGAAGAATAAAACAGAGGGGTTGTAGGGGAAACATGGATCACATATGAACTGAGAGGCAGGACTACAGGAAGTGGGGTGGGTTATGGAGCCAGATGAGGTATAAGAGCTGCTGCTGATGTGGTCTTCATGATAAAGTTTGTAGCTGCCCAGAGACCAACTATCAGGGCATCTGGATTTCCCCAAAAAAGTCCTAAATATACTAAGAGAATGATCCCTGAACCTGTACAATTGGTGGAAGGGCTTCCTTGAGAGCAGCCACTGAAAAATATTCCAGGGGAAAGGCTTGGGCAGCACAAGTTGGGTGTGGGATATCGGGGGCAGATGCACCCCTTGACTCAAGATTTTCTGGGCAGGCACTGGGAGTAGGAGTGCATGGGAAGGGGGTGTGGCTGGAGGCCCCTTAGAATGAGGGACTAAGGAGTGCCTGGTGGCAAGCCCTTCTGGTGTTAGGGTCTAGTGGCTTAGTGGATTAATGCATCTACTGTAGGAGCCTGGGTTCGACCTCATGGTCACAGGTTCAAATCCCGGCGGATACACTCAGCCTTTCATCCTTATACAGTCAATAAAATAAGTACCATTGAGTTGGGTAACAATAAACATCTGTTGTTCAGTGCCAAGATACCCTTCTGGGTGTACGTACACTTTACAAATACACATGTTATGTTCTTGAGACACCACAGGTAGGTCTTGCTGAAGGCCATGTGGAGACCCAAGAACTCCTTGCCCCTGGCTGATGGTGTCCACATCCACTGCCCCCCTCTGCGGAAATCACTGGGAGCAATAAGCACTTATCTGTATAGGGCAATTCACGCTGGTCACTGGCAGCTTTGCTCACAAAGGAAAGGACAGTGTTAAGAAAGGAAAAATACAGAAATAGAAAACAGACATGGACAACAGAAGGTGGAGAAAGAGGAGGAGCACTCCCACATACAAACACTGAAAAAGGACTTGGAAAATGAAAGAAGGAGGAGTCGAGAGCCTGAAGAACACTGGAAAAGGAGGAGGGCGCCACAGGAAACCCATTCTCTGAACATTGCTCGAAGACGTAGGCGACAGTGGTGGGAAACAATCCAGATGACAAGGAAGACACCACAGAAGAAGACACTTTGATCCAGGAGTGGCTAGCTCTGCCGACCGTCACTGCAGAGCACACCACAGTGCTGGAGGACTGTAGCACCCAAGTGAGTTACGGTAGCGGGATCATAGAAGGGGGAGGTTGGAGGGAGCTGTTTTTTCTGTTTCTAGCAATTGAAGTTTCATTTGTTTGTGTACACGACTGTAGAACTTCTACATTCTGAGAATAAAAGGTCATAAACTTTGTCAGGAGGGATAAAATGTTTTCTGACCTTTGGAGGATTGAAGCCAGTCTGTACTCATGTTGTAAAAGGTTATGAATCCTTTCATTATGCATTCCATTACCTGCTGAATCAGGAGGAAAACATATAAAAAGAAGGGGAGATAGAAAAAAACAGAAAGAGAGGAATGAAATCAAAGCAAAGAATCAAATTCTGATATGTCTTGTGGGGAAACTTAGTGAGCATAAAGGCGGAGTCTTACAATGTGACTAGAGATAGGGCCAGCTTTAAGAAGGCAAACAGAATAACATTACGAGGACAGTATGCTTATTTTTGTTTATTATTGCCATTTTTTTTATTCACCTGGGGCTTGTGCTTTTCTCCTGAGGGTATGTAGGCAGTGGTCACATTGAAGCTATCTGAAAGAGAACTAGAAAACAAGCCATTATTTCCAGAGGAGAACTTTAATTTACTTAATTAACAACACTCTCATCCAATATTCTCTAAAGGACAGCAACAACCTTTGGACTATATATTTTTCTTCTCTTCCTTTCTGTTTATTAATCTCTACTGTTGTATTCCTCTTAGGGTGTCCATACACGGGCTTTCCTGTATCATGTCCTTATATAGGCACAATTCGCCCTGCCCTTATATAGGCATAAAATCCCAGTCCTTATTTAGGCATTAAACCGTGCACTCCAAATACAGGCATGGTCTCCGACATCCGTCCATCCTAACGTCACAACGAGTTCTTGAAGAACAGACCCTTAGGATGCGGGAGTTTCCCTAGCACAGGACTATTGATTTCTTCAAGGACTCATATATTATGCATGAACCGTTATACCTTAGGGGTTCATTCATGACGTCTTCCGCTGTCCGATTCACGTCAATGCTAACATTCTGAGGTACCTCTCAGGTGTAAATATACCTTCCCTAGCCCTTGTAAACTAGAGGAGACCTCGACTTCAGAGGAGCCCGTTTCCCGGCCTGACGCACTGAGAAGACGCTGTCATCCCTGCACGCAGAGAGTCCAGCTTCCAGTGATCTGACTTCCCTCGCGGGGTGTTGGAGTTCGAGTCTGGCAAGAGATTCCCACCTCTCTCATTCTAAAGGTATGGAGCTGACTAGAACCTAGAGGGACTCTTGGCATACTAGGCATACTAGGCATACTAGACTTAACATACTCTTAGTATACCATAGTGAGGAATACTTCACCTACTTCATACCTCTCCCTACACCTAGGACAGGTTAGGTACATTGGGGTAGAACTAGCTTAGGGACGCATCGTATGAGTACTCGCATTTTTAGTCTGTTATTTATGTAAATGAATATCTGCTAAAGATCATGCTAGCGCAGTATTATTTATTTCTACTGCTTACGCTGTACATTATTTATCTTGCATACTGTCTTGTGATCGTAACAGCACATTTTACTTACACCAGAAAAAAGACTGTTCAATAAACCTTTTATTGAAACGCCCGTCTATTCTTTCTGTGTAAACTTTGAGGAAAACTAAGTATGCATGACTGAGCTGAGTGAAATAGTTATCTATTGTTTCCACGACTCTGGGACACGTTCTGATTCTAAAGGGAAACAAAGTGGTCATGTTTTGCGGCTGCCAGAAACTACTCCCTTCTTGTTTGACAAGGAGTTTCTAGTGGCCTCTGAGCTAGCTGGCACAAGTAATTAAGTTTAATATACTCGATAGGGACATACTGACCTTAGTCCTATGTCAAACCTGTAGGGGATATTATTCCAATGCGCAGAGCCTATTAGGGAAATAGGAGCTACACTACATGGCGCCCAACGGTTTGGTAAGGCGGTAATTCAACGTTAGATACTGAGTAACTCAGCTGTGTTTTTTTCTCTCAGAGACCCCTACCAATATACTCCAAAAGACGTCCGGAGTGGGCAGGGTTAAGTATCCACCATGGCTATATAGGAAAGTACCCTATATATTAGCTGTTTGGTTTGCTCAACATTGAAGGATACAGTGTTCCAAAATATTGTGCACCTTATCTTTGTTTCCTTGAAACTTGTTCTACATTTTTCAAAAACAACAAAATGTCCATAACAGGGGACGAAGCCACCGGAAACGGTGGAGCTGTGGCTGATCCAGCCCAAGCAGCAGTTTTTAACATTACCAGTTTAAATGAAACCGAGGAGGGTGTTATAGACATCCATCCAAACTTAAGAAGAGCCATCACTCTAAAACTTATAAAACATGGCCTACCACCAAGAGGCGGTAGAGCAGTTTTCGTGATAGAGGCACACGAATCCTTTCAGACAAGGGTATTCTATTCATGGGTAATATTTCCTGAATCCAATCCAGTAACACACATGTTTCACTTCTACAAAGAAGATGAACCACCAGAGGAATACATTCCTTTCGAGGATATTGAAATTCCATTAACATACCAGGAGCATCAGCTCTGGTTTAAAGGCGCCCTAAACCATCACAGAAACATTACCAGGCTCGGTCCACCAGGTAGACCAGGAGCAACATGGCCGATTCTAGCCGGCTACACACCTCATCCTGACCTGGATATAATGTCAGATGAGGAACTACTTGTTCAACTACAAGAATTAATAAAAATATACAGACAATTGGTCCAATATGTCATGCGGACTTTCACAGTCCAACCACCATTAACACTTCCAAATCAAACTCCTCAACCGGGGAATACACTAAAAATTACACCACAGACTCTATACGCAGTCATGGGTAAAATGCCCACAAAACGTGAGCAAATTCCATTCCTGATAGCTCAAAAAATTACTCAAATCGAAGCAGAATTTCCAAATACTAGCCCGTATGAGAAACACAGAATCCTAACCATCAGTTTACGGATGGGGATCACACCACAACTGGAAGACTGCACCACTTGGGGCTCAGTCTTTGCTGCCATCTACACTAAAACACATGGCATTCCGTCAATTGCAGTAATACCTGATGTCCTGAAACAAATTCAAAACGAATACGGGGCAGAGCCTGCTCTAAATTTAGGTATGAAATTACTGAAAAATTTCGACCAGGTCTCAACAATAATATTATCTAATATTAAAGGGGAGGCAGCAGCAGTGGCGATCCGCCAAAAATTAAGGGAATTTGATGTTACAGAACATCAAACTGAGCTACCCAGAATTATAGAACAATCTTATGCAGAATTAGGCAGAGATAGTTTGGGTGGAAGACCAGTGAAGCCGAAACTATCTGAAAGTCCTGAGAAGGACTCAATTAAACAAACTCCTACATCTTCTAAAAGAAGTGGGAGACTAACAAACAAAATTCAAACGAGAAACGTTCTCAATCCCGAGGTAGGTCTCCTCAAAAGGAGCCCTCTGAAAGGAGGTATAACCTCAGGAATAGGGATAATTTGAGAAAACCTGACAGGTATCAAGATACTGATACACGTTCCTCTCGTCCCTTTCAGATCTCATCACAGACTTCGGAAAGAAGAGGACGATCAGAACATAGAGAAGAACGCGTGAAATCGAAAGACGACAAACACGCTACGAAAAATAAAACAAAACCTCAATTCTCCAAAAAGAAAGTAGCAGGTCTAAAGATCAGACATGCCGAGAATACTGAGAACACAACTCAAGAACGGAGAATTCGCTCAGACAATGCTGGACAGTGCAGCAGAAGTCACAATAGCTCGCCAGAACCTGAAGGAACTTCTGGAGATAGTGGACTTGAATGAGTACATCACAGTTGAGACTGTAGACACCAGGGTTAGTACTCCACAAAAGTTATATGAAATAACACTCCGGATGGAGGGAGACATACCTAGACAGGTGAAAGCACTTTTTTGGGAAAGACTATCAAGGGGCTTTGACATACTTCTAGCAGAAAAAGACTGGCCACCACAATTTGTCAGGGAGTGCCCACACGGCGAGGACATTATTATGCCTGCCTTCTCCAACCATATTCCAATTCACCTAAAATATACATATGCCAGGAAATGGGCAGTAGCCCAGGCCCCAGCATTATATAAAAATCATGTAGGATGGGATGAGGACTCCCCTCACCATAAAATACATCTGAAACATGAACCAACTGCACAAAGGCAGTATCCAATAAAGCAAGAAGCTAAAAAACAGGTCAGGGAGATCTTAGATCAACTTGAATACCAAGGGGTGATTGAAACATGCACCTCCTCAATGAACAATCCTTTGTTTCCTGTCTCCAAACCTGACAATACATATCGTCTAGTTTTGGATTACAGACACCTAAACACTTGTTCTAAAACCTTTGCAGTGCAAAATGCACATAGCACAGCATTAATGAATAACATTGTGCGTAAAAAATACAAAACAACATTAGACATCTCAAATGGTTTCTTTTGTCAAAACATAGCACCTGAAAGCAGGTACTTAACAGCATTCTCCATAATGGGGACCCAGCGTCACTTTTGTCGACTCCCACAAGGGTTCAAGAACAGCCCAGGTTTATTCTCAGCGAGAGTAACGGAGTTACTACAAATTTATGACAATGAGGCATTGTCCTATGTCGATGATATCTATCTGACAGACGATGACCTGGACAAACACTTGAACAGGGTAAGCACCATTATACTGGGCTTCGCCTCTGAGGGCACGTGAAGGCAAGAGCTTGGCAGCTAACTTTCTAGAAAAATGTGCGCTGCTCCAACCTCCAAAAACGCTAAAAAACTTACAATCCATCCTGGGTTTCCTAAATTTTGGAAGAACATACATACTAAATTACGCAGAAAGGGTTAATCCTCTCTACGCATTAATCAAACCTGAGTTTTCAATTAAAAATTGGACAAACGAACACACAAAAATCTTGCGTTCACTCCAGGCTAACATGTTAGCAACAAATCACTTACAAACACGCGTAAGTCAACGCAATTTGGTGATCCGAATAATTTCGGGTCAATGCGGATTCACCTACTTAACCTTCAATGAGGGTGAGAAAATACCAATTGCATACAAATCGCATTTGTACACACAAGCGGAAATGCGCTTCAGTTCAACTGAAAAAATTCTGACAGCAGTTCAAACCGCTGTAGCAAAAGAAAGATCCTTAGCCCAAGGGAAACGCATTATTGTCGTAACCCCAGTACCAGCTTTAGAAGCGGTCACAAAAGCAAGCATTCCAAATGCCAAAGCATTACATCCAAGATGGATACAATGGGTTAATTCTCTTGCTGCAACAGATGTTGAATATGTTTTTGATCCAGATTTAAAAACACAAGCATTCCTGCAATATGAACAACAATGTCCTCTGCCCACTGAGATTCTGCCTCTCGATCAGTACGAATTCATAATTTACACTGACGGATCCGCACAGCCCGCAACAGGGAGTAAGCAAGCTTACAGTGCAGCATGTGCAATCGTTAAAGGTCGCATGCGAGATGGCATCTTCAGACCTATGGTCACAAAAACTCAATCTCTAGGAGATTGTACAGCTCAGCGAGCTGAACTACAAGCATTCAAACTGGCACTTGAAAGTACAGATCGAGAACTCCCCACACTGATAGTGTGCGATTCCTTTTACTGTGTTCAGTCGTATAATGACTATATACAAAACTGGCTTGAAAATGGTTTCAAAGATGCAAAAGGTGGCACAATAAAGCACAAAATGCTTTGGGAACAAGTAGTTCAGTTGAAAAACGAACTACCAAAGGCTCACGTGATCCACACACTGAGTCATCAACGTGATGGCGTTCACGTTGCAGGGAATTCATTGGCTGACGAAGCCGCAAAGGGGGCTGTTCAGACGGCTTCCGTAGCTGCGATCACTCGTTCAAAAACAAAAATAGACGGTGAGATAATGTTGGCTGTCAATGCTTCAAGCAAGGGCAGCAGTGCAGCGTTACCGAAAAAGTTTCCACTCAAGTACTCTTATGTAATTGATGCGAACAACATTCCTTTTGCTCGAATCCCTGGAGTGGGGGATAGGGTAATTCCAAACACAGAACGTAGAGCAGCCTTGATTTATGAAACACATTTGGGGGAGGGTCTGTCACATCAAGGGATCTCTAAAACAATTTTGACGTTAAAAGAGATGTACTGGTGGCCTGGAATGAATACAGAAATTCACATATTCATCAACAACTGTTTTGACTGTAAATTACAGCGAGAGAGCCACCAGACACCATGCTGCGAATGTGGCAACCCAGTACAGACACCATTGTTAGACAGCATTAGACTATCTACGCGCCTACGTCCTACTGGACAAGGGCAATCCCACAAATACTGAATCAAGGTTCCTATGGATATGGCCTCAGCGCTCGGCTGACGCTCGAACTGTTGTAAAAGATTTGCGAGTCTTTATCGGCACATACGCAATAGGCATGCTACATTCTGACCAGGGCCCTGCGTTTAGCTCTCGGGCTTACAAAGAAGCCATGGCCAGTCTGGGCGTTGCATTGCGGTACTCCTCTCCATTCCATCCTGAGGGAAATTCGGTTGTGGAAAGGAAAAACAGGACATAAAGCAGTCTATAACAGCTAGGGTATTAGGTTCGGGTGATGGGTGGGTCAAACGTCTTTATGGGGTCCAGCGCTCATTAAACAATCTGCCAAGAAGTTCTCTAGGGGGGGTCACTCCATATGAGGTCCTATTTGGGACAAGAATGTGGGTACCAGATCTCGATGACGTAGGCACAGTGGTGGAAAATAAAACATTTGATATCAAAGATCGTTTGGCTGTTTTACAGGAACTGAATGAGTTAAGAATGAAACAAAGCAACGTATTCCTACAGCCAACCACTACTGGGGAAAAACCGGCGGTCCCAGCAAAGCCTGTCTGGATTCCAAAAGTTGGGGATCTAGTCAGAGAAAAGATTGCGGACAAGAAGGAATTTGGACCTTCTTACAGACAACCAGTACCTGTCCTAGCAGTTCAAGGAACAAGAATAGTACTTCTGCCGCCCCTTGCTGGAAGAAAGGAGAAAAGATTTGTGTCCATCGACCTCATCAAACCACAGTATGTGGCCAATACTAAATAGTAGGCCTCGTGGACTCCGACCTAGTAGCAGACACACTCCTCTCGCTACTATCCAAGAGGTTCAGACTGAAAGACTGATAACAATTGGGAATTCAGCAGTAACAGATGAAGGACTGAGCAACAATGCTATGGAACTCATCCCTCTTGAAAACCAAGTAACAGTTCGTCCAAATACACCTGTCTACACCAATGTAGCAAGTGATCAACTGGTTCCAGCGATTTCTACAAATCCTGATGCAATTCCAACAATTGACAGAACTGCTTCTGGCTATTTCATTAACTTTGATACGTTCTCGGAAGATCCAAGTGAACCTGAAACGACGCCAGCATCATTGAAATTCAAGCAGCAAGTACAAGACTTTCTTCACTTTCTGAAAAAGACTTATCTGGTTTCACCATGGATTGAACTCTGGATTACATCTGGACTTTTTGTTTTCCTGCTCTGGCTAGCTTTGGTTACAACTGTGAGCGTGCTTATAAGTGGCAAATACATCCATGTGAATACTGAAGGAAAAGACGTGAACGTACTTTTGAAACCTCATAAATCTTCCCATCGTGAAGCAAGAGACTTGTCATCAGTGAACATCACAGCCGTTCCTATACAGGATGGTATAGTGTGGGACAACAACAAGAAGAGGTATGCTGTTCCTAAAGGAGTCCTACAGAACATTGGGTGCAAGGAAAAACAAGTGGGTGCTCATAGAGATCGAAGAAAATCTTTTCTCCTTTCAGAAAAAGACCCTCACACACCCAGCCAGCTAGGTGTCATGCTTCATCACTGGGTCTGCTCCTTATCGGGTCGGCGCTGCAATACCCGATCGGCACCCGTGATGGGGCCTTCTTGGCGGAGATCTTTTTTCTTAGCCGTTAGGGTCCGGCAGAGTGAGGGGTAGGTCTACCGCGAGAGGACGGAGCGACACACGACACTGAATCTGACAGTGTTTACACCTGCTGTGATACCTTGAGGCATTGGCATGACCCTAGTTGGGCATTGGATTTGATTAACAGGTACCACTTTATAGGGTGCTGTATGGGTGGTCACTATATTGTGTAATGAACAGACCACCGACCATAAAGTGTAGATTATTTAAGAATCGGTCCTGAAGAATTGCCGTTAACTTAACAGTAGGCAAGAAACATGTTGGCCTGAGTTTGAGCGCACAACTCTGCAATCCTTGAGCAGACGCGTGCGCCTCTTACTGGTTTTTAATCAGGATAGTGACCATTGTCATTAAAATAGTTTTGGATGGATCACTATTTCCTGTTTTAGATAGCACACACTACACACTTTTCACATCTACACTCATTAGGGCCCTCACTCGCACTTCACCTAACGGCTAAGAAAAAAGATCTCCGCCAAGAAGGCCCCATCACGGGTGCCGATCGGGTATTGCAGCGCCGACCCGATAAGGAGCAGACCCAGTGATGAAGCATGACACCTAGCTGGCTGGGTGTGTGAGGGTCTTTTTCTGAAAGGAGAAAAGATTTTCTTCGATCTCTATGAGCACCCACTTGTTTTTCCTTGCACCCAATGTTCTGTAGGACTCCTTTAGGAACAGCATACCTCTTCTTGTTGTAGTTCCGTGGGCCTGTATGCTGGACCTACTCAAGTGGCCCGTAGTCCCTCCTTGTTGTCTTATAGTGTGGGACAAAACAGATTTTGATATCTTCGGCCCGACGGAACAATTGAACATTCCACATTTGTTTAAAATTTCACAAAGTGATCTAATTTCGTCCAGTACCTATTCTGATGATTGGGACTTTGAGACTGTAAACGACATAATGTTTGACCTAGAAAAATCTGCTGCATTTTCTAAAAATGAATATTTAGAGGGTTCATCAGACTATGAACAACTGTATTGTTATAACCACTATGGTCATCATTATTTGCATAAATCTGCATACCCAAGAAATGTGTTTATGTTTAACCAATGGGAGTGTTGTCCTGCACCACCAAAAGGTAGTTCAAAAACATTTGCTAACAAGTTTCCATATTTTTCAGGATACAATACATCTGATCCAGAAACGTTTTACTACAAAAATGTAAACAAGACAGGACTGAAAATTATGTTAACTAATACAAAACAGATTTACTCTGCAACATTTATTGCCCAACTGTCTAGACAGGGTTTCGACTTATGGAAAGACACAATAGACACAAAAACTGTCTGGGGTACTAAAGATTGGCAAGTGCAGGGGATAGAAGCTTTATTTAGAGCCTGTATCATCCCTGAACAAATAATGTTTTTGAATGAAACTGTCCAACAAACATCTTGTCTTGGACTGTCCAAGATAAAAGAGATGAAAACACCTTCTGTACCAACACCTGCAAGTGATAACAATACACAGGCAGCGGTGACAGTTGACAATATACTACAACTCAACAGATCTAATCCTGATTGGAAAAAATGGTTGATCTGGCCCATAGACACAAACAACTGTCAGGAAAGATTCCTGAATAAAACTCAGGGCTTTACTATTCATAGGCCAGACCCAAGATACGTCCAAAGACAGCATCCGGGGGTAGTAACAACATACAGTGTAGGTAAATTATGCTCAATTGGCTGCAGAAATCTACACTACAGGATGTGAAACAACACTTATCCTTACTTGCAGAAGACGCAGACCTTAGGGAATTCTTGCTTGGACCAAGAAAACCGCGTCAAAAACGTTTCATATATGCCGGCATTTATGCTGCTTATAATGAAGCATGGAAAGTGTCACAGATGGAGGCCGCAGAACGAATACGTGAACTTGATCATATTAATTTAGAGAAAACCCTCTCTGTGGTCGACAATGGGTTAACAACTTTGTCCTCCAGAATATATTCATTGGATGGCATTGTATACTCTGCTATCGACATACTAGAACAAGATTTGGCGATGTTACAGCAAGGCCAATCTCAATTATGTTCTATTGTGTTATTAAGCTGGACGCTGCAATCTTTGCGTGCGGGCTATGTGCCTTGGCGTTTCATCAACACGTCAGCTCTGTTTGCAGAATACAATCTAACTGATAAACAGATCGAACTGGCACAAAGAGGAGCAAAGTATACTGTGCTGAGCATTGAAAAACTGGAAAAATTACCATTCATAGTGGCAGAAAAACCAGCTACAGAATGGCTCATTCATGGCAAAATCACATTACCTGTGACTACTTTTCAGTTTCAGTATTGCCTCAGACAAATACAAGCAGGCAAATATGAAAGGTTGGGTAAGGAATACATTAAGACATCTTGGGATTTACCGTATACATATAGATGTTGGAGTGGGGATCGTGAAGTGTTTTTGAGCGGTACACACTGTAAATGTGCACTGAGCGGTTCACTTATATGTCATGACATTTCTTTACACGGCTTGTAATGGTTCTGTGGCAAATTTGTCTTGCCATCAGCAGGGTGCACCAGCTGCTGTGATTAATCCAACGTTTGGACAACTTTCTAATGGGAGTTACCTCATGTTGAATGATCAGAGTTGCTGCGGCATGTTGCCAGGCATCCCATATCTATTAACGGTCAACTCCAGGGTCACTTGCTGTATGCAAGTATTGTTTGCCCCAAAAGACACAGTCAGGGAGTCACCTCTATGGCCTTTGCTGAACGTCTCTTTTATAAGATTTGATACTTTGAGCAGAATGAAAGCCATGCTTTTACAGCAAACAGTGCCTTTGACCTCGGCCAAAGAAACCTATGATCTACGAGTAGCAAGGACTTCGGCTGAGATACAGACTTTAATACGTACAAACTGCCCTATACATTTCGTGGAAATGATAGGACGTATCTTTAACATGTCTGATACAACCGGAATTGTACATGTATTTAAGATCATCTGCTCCGGTCTGTTAGCACCCTTCCAGGCAATACTCAGAATCATCCCGAACTTTGCACATTCGGTGTTTGGTGGCATACCATTAATTCTAGCACTTGTTGCCGGAATTCTATTTCTCTTCCTGCTATTACGCTATGGCCAGCCTATTCGCAGACATCACTCCGAACGAAATGGAGAAAGCTCTCCTTGAACGAAAGTGCAGTGAGCGAATAGTACAGCTTTTGGGCATGACTCGTCTACAGGACCTGAATACCACGTGGTTCCTGTCATTCAGACCAATCTGGCAAGATTGCATCTTACCTGTTCTACGATGCCTGCTATGCGGTGAAGAATGCGTGTTGGACACCTGTCTAACATTTCCATCAGCAACGCCAACGGATGTCGATACTCTGCTGGTCCTGATAACGGCCCATGCTCTGTGTTGTCCCCAGAGGCTACCAATCCTGATATCAGCATTCATTGAGGTCTCACAGACGCTTCCGGCTGCTGCTGAGGTACGAGAAAGATCTACAGGCACACAGGTAACAACGGACGCGACCATTGCTGCGGCAACCTATGCTGAAAGCGATGCTTCACATCTCTGTGCAATTAATCTACTACACAAGGTGTTCCAACTGACACCAACTTCAGTGGACGATGTTTTGTCTACGGAAATAGATGATCTCATGTTTACACCAGACCCGTAAACTGACTCTGATTCAGCCTACAGTGTTCCAGAGATGCAGTAACAATTTGGCCTTCATATTTCAAAAACTTGGAACTCTTCCAAATTTGAACTTTTTCCCATTTTTTCGAACTCAAATGGCACTTCAATCTGCTTAAAGTAGAACTAGCCTTATAGTACAGACTTCACGGTACTTCCACGGACACTTAGTCATCTTATGTGTCTAAAACAGTTAATTAATTTTCATGACATGAAATGACTTTGATTTTGAAAAACTTATCGATCATTTTTTTGTCACATGTAAATATTACTGCTTATTTCATTTATATTGCATTTTATTTTAAATATATGCCTGAAATGAAAAGCAATGCTTAAAATGTACAGTACCTTTTGCATTCTAATGGGTTTTTAAATGCCTTTTAAATGGTTTTATGAAATACTCCATTTAATGTTTAGCAATTTAAATGTTTAGCATTTTAGTATTATCGTACACACGAAAGTGGAGTGGGTGTTGTATTCCTCTTAGGGTGTCCATACACAGGCTTTCCTGTATCATGTCCTTATATAGGCACAATTCGCCCTGCCCTTATATAGGCAAAAAATCCCAGTCCTTCTTTAGGCATTAAACCGTGCACTCCAAATACAGGCATGGTCTCCGACATCCGTCCACCCTAACGTCACAACGAGTTCTTGAAGAACAGACCCTTAGGCTGCGGGAGTTTCCCTAGCACAGGACTATTGATTTCTTCAAGGACTCATATATTATGCATGAACCGTTATACCTTAGGGGTTCATTCATGACGTCTTCCGCTGTCCGATTCACGTCAATGCTAACATTCTGAGGTACCTCTCAGGTATAAATATACCTTCCCTAGCCCTTGTAAACTAGAGGAGACCTCGACTTCAGAGGAGCCCGTTTCCCGGCCTGACGCACTGAGAAGACGCTGTCATCCCTGCACGCAGAGAGTCCAGCTTCCAGTGATCTGACTTCCCTCGCGGGGTGTTGGAGTTCGAGTCTGGCAAGAGATTCCCACCTCTCTCATTCTAAAGGTATGGAGCTGACTAGAACCTAGAGGGACTCTTGGCATACTAGGCATACTAGACTTAACATACTCTTAGTATACCATAGTGAGGAATACTTCACCTACTTCATACCTCTCCCTACACCTAGGACAGGTTAGGTACATTGGGGTAGAACTAGCTTAGAGACGCATCGTATGAGTACTCGCATTTTTAGTCTGTGTTATTTATGTAAATGAATATCTGCTAAAGATCATGCTAGCGCAGTATTATTTATTTCTACTGCTTACGCTGTACATTTATCTTACATACTGTCTTGTGATCGTAACAGCACATTTTACTTACACCAGAAACAAGACTGTTCAATAAACCTTTTATTGAAACGCCCGTCTATTCTTTCTGTGTAAAAATTGAGGAAAACTAAGTATGCACGACTGAGCTGAGTGAAATAGTTATCTATTGTTTCCACGACTCTGGGACACGTTCTGATTCTAAAGGGAAACAAAGTGGTCATGTTTTGCGGCTGCCAGAAACTACTCCCTTCTTGTTTGACAAGGAGTTTCTAGTGGCCTCTAAGCTAGCTGGCACAAGTAATTAAGTTTAATATACTCGATAGGGACATACGGACCTTAGTCCTATGTCAAACCTATAGGGGATATTATTCCAATGCGCAGAGCCTATTAGGGAAATAGGAGCTACACTACACTACCAAATTTGAATAAATTCCACTACTGCAAAACAACTGCTCAGAAAGCCTCACAGACCTTATATCCGGTCCACTCTCCCACATCCCCCAAGTAACTGTCCAGCCTCTGTCTGGAGTCTCTTGGAAACAGATCTTGTTAGTCTCCATGTGGGCTCACTACACCTTCTAGTGGTGTCGAGTGGTCATATCTGCTTATAAGCCAAGGATCTGTGTTCCTGCTCCTGGTCCTGCTGTGATGGTTGTTGGCCAGCCCGGTTTGCTAAAAAACTTTTTAATATCCCGCACTTTCATACTCAAATGTTGTTAATTCAAAATCCTAAATATTAAAAATGTACAATATAGCTGTGGGATAGCGTTTCAAAGGAGGTGAAGGGGTTGGTATCAATTGAGGTATGTCAAAAAACTATTTTAAACTATTGGAAATGTAGGTTCTCACAGGTTCCACACATTGGGTAGCTAAAAAGAAACCGTTTTTCCACTGGGATACAAAAGCATTTTAAAGGATGGTGAAATGGCAAATATTTTTAGACATCAAAAGCTCTACAGATTATTCATTAATTTTGTGAACCTTGAAGGTAAAGGATAAAGCTTAGAGTGAACAAATAAGTGAACAAATAACAGGACACCACTCTCAAAAAGCATGTGCTCCTAAGCGACAAATATTAATATACACTTATTTACTGTCTCTCTGCTTCTCAAACTCTTCCAACTGAGTGTGGGGGGTTGGCTAGGCAGCTTTCAGGACTCTCCAGTACAATGGTGTCATGTGGGGGTGCTGCGTACGTGGCTGGGACGTCAAGCCCATAAGATCCTGGGCCTTTAAATGTGCCAAGCAGTGAAGATCGCCCCAGTGCTTGCAACACAGCTTCCGCCGCCAGGTGTGGACACACACTGCAGTACAGTGCGTTTTGATTTGTAATGTATTGCTCAGCTATGTATCTGAACCACCATAAAGCTGAAGGTACTTGTCAACAACCGCCTCAGTGATAATGAACAATTCACTCTCTGAACATAGGGGCTTCTCATCAAGTCCCTTAGCCATGTAGGAAGTGAGATTGCTCAAAGTAACAACAGGATGGAGGAGGGTGGTGTTTGGAGGAAGAGATGGCTCAGAATAACTAACTTCTTAGTCCCTTATATCATTTCCTGTTACACTGTGGTAGGCGGAGATTTTCTCATTACACTGGGCAGAGATGCCACATGCAGGAAGGGGACACCCTACATGTACCACACATAATACAAGAACTCCAAATGTGAGACAGTAACAAAATCACAGCAGGGATGGTATGTCTGTTAAGTTATGATTTTATAATGTCATACAATGTCCTAAAACATGAGTACCTGAGATATTGTGGATGCATGTTGACCTTGATAAGTGTTACAATGTTTGAAAAAGTAAACTTTAAAAACAAATGAGCATAGTATGTTAGTTAGACATATTATGCAACATAAATAGATTTGTCTCAGGATGTTACGCATGGACAGTGCATTAGTTGTCCACTATTCATCATTGAGAAGAGACTGTCCAATAACATGAATGCAGTAACCAAACTAGCAACTCAATCAAAAAATTTGTTGACCAGCCAATCGTGGACTTGCAACCATCACCCCTATTCTGTGCACACACACCCCCAGGTGCCTGGATGTGGCTGTAAATCATGGTCAGCATCTACATGTAAGCCCCAACATATGAACATTTTGTGCAACACATAACATCTTGCACAAAACCTCTGGGTAGTACACTTCCCAGAAGTGGCCCAAATAATTACCAATGGCTGAAATTAATTCAAGCATTCCATCCATCACTTTTTTATATACTTCAGTGTGGCGCTGTAAGAGGGACAGGTATGCCCACATGTGGGTCCGGTGCTCACTGTGCCACTGGAACCAAGCTATACCCAACTGAAGAGACCTAAAAAGGGCAAATCAGTCTTTGGTTGCTTGTGTTTTGCTTCAGGGATGATCTGGCCTGGCAGTTCAGGCTGGACTGTTCCCACTCGAGCAGGGTCAAGACTGATTTGCATATGGCTGGGTCCAAACTGAAGTGGCATGGTTTGCAAAATAACGATGAACTAAGGTGGCCCTAGAACCTGTGAATAAAATTAATCATACATTTCATTCATCACTTTTTTGTGTGCTTCAGTTTGAAGCCCTAAGTGTGATGAGTATGCTAAGACGTGGCTCCCATGCACACTGTGTGGGAATACCCTATATTTTTTAAAATATCGATTTTTTTATTAGTGTTATGTATTTTAGTATATATTCTAAATGTATGCAATGTATTTTTTTGTATAAGTATTGTTTATGTTTTTTAATATATGTGTTACATTTTTAGTAGTTATAAATTTTATTTTAATAACATTTTGCCTTTTTTAGTTCTGTAGTGGGTTGTGGGTTTATAGGGGAATAGGGTGGTAAGTAATTTATTTATAATAAATTAATGAATATTTTTTATTTATTATTATTTATTAAGTTGAGATTTTATAATGTTAATTCTGTTTTTAATTTTGTGGGATAAATTTTAGGTGTGGGCTGTGGGGTTTATAGGGGTAAAGGGTGGGAAGTAATTTACTTTTAATTAATTAATAATTAGCTGTTAATTAATATAAATTAATTCATTGACAATTAAATATGGAAATTGTGTGATTAATTTTAGTTGGGGGTTGTGGGGTTTTTAGGGGTAAAGGTTGGGAAGTAATTAATTTTTTATTAATTAATAATTAGTTGATAATTAATATTAATGAGTTAATTGATAATTAATTAGGGTAATTGTTTAATTATTTTTTTTGTGTGTGGGTTTAGGGTTTATAGGGGTGAAGGGTGGAGAGTAAATTAATTTTACGTACTTTATAATTAGTTGTTAAACACTATTAGTTAGTTAATTGATTTTTTTTTTAATTGTGTAATTCATTTTTTTATAGTTTAATTTTAGTTGTGGGTTTTGGGGATTATAGGTGTAAAGTCTGGGAAGTTAATTACATTTTATGTGTTTTAATTTGTTTTTTAATTAATAATATTTGTTTAATTGAATATTTATTATGTTAATTATGCAAATACATTTGTTTTTTATTTTCAATGTGGGTTGGGAGTTGTGTGGTGTTATAGGGTAGGAAGTAAATAGACTAAATTTATGTAATAATTAAGGTTTTTGTTAATAAATCATTTCTAAATAAAAATATTTATTTGTTTACAAATAATTGTTTTCATTTTATTTAATAGAATATTTGTAGATATTTGTGATATGTATTTAAAATTATAATATGTTTATTTTTTTTATTTTTTATATTAACTATATTTTTATTTTTACTTTTAACATATTTATATATTTTTTTATTTATTTTTTAAAAAAATATTTTAATTTTGTTGATGATATTTTGTTTGTTTTTAATTTTTAGGTGACTGGAGTGAGAAGTAAATCTGACCCCTCCTCGATCCAACACTTTCCCCATTGATGTTGTGGGAATAGTTAATTTTACCCCTCCGCTATCCAACACTTTCCCTACTGTTGCACACACTGGAGTGGGAATAGTAAATTTTATCCCTCCGCTGTCCAACACTTTCCTTACTGTTGCACTCAATGGAGTGGGAATAGTAATTTTTACCCCTCCGCTATCCAACACTTTCCCTCCTGTTGCACTCATTGGAGTGGGTATAGTAATTTTTACCCATCTGCTATCCAACACTTTCCCTACTGTTGCAATGACTAGAGTGGGAATAAAACATTTTATCCCTCCGCTATCCAACACTCTCCCTATTGTTGCTCTCACTGGAGTGGAAATGGTAATTAATTTATAATAGAATATTTTTTAAATAGATTTTATGTTATTGGTATATGTATATATATAATATATTTATTTGTTAAATTTGTATTTAATTTTAAAATGATAAAATACATGAAAATTATTATTTTAATAATTGTTTTAAAGTACATATATATTAATTTTATATATATATATATATATATATATATATTCACTGAAAAAACCATAGGTTTTAGGGACAGTTATAGTTACTTGGACATTGCACTCGTACAAAACCCGTGAAATTCCCCCGTTATAGTTAGTTCAGCTAACTATAACTCGCGCCCCCGCAATGCACTGCTGATGACGTCACATATTACATCACTCATGACATGGTCAGTGACATCACTGATGACATCACTGATGACATCTCAAATGACATCACTGATGACATCATCCAGTGACTGTGTGTTTCTGTAAAGTTTAAATATTTTTAATATATATAGGAAAAGACGTATTGAAGAATGAGTGGGTGTGTAAGTGTCTGTATGGATGATTTAGTAGGTGCGTGACTGACTCTATAAGTGAGTGATTTAACGTATCTTACTGAATGCATGGGTTAGTGACTAATCTGGGTGAATGTCTGTATCCGTCTGTCTGTTGCTGTGTAAGTGGCTGCATGTGTTTGTGAATAGCTAAATGAGTGTCTATATGAGTTTTTGAATGCTTGTCTGAGTATCTGTATGGGTGCCTGAGTGTTTGTGTGGGAGGGGTGTGTGCAACTCTGTGCATAGATGTGTGAGTGGGTGATTCACTGGGTGGATGGTTTCAAGAGTGCATCTGTGATAGACTGTATGGGTGGGTAAGTGTGTGTAAGAGTGTGTTAGTGAGTGAATGTATGTCCCAGTGGTACATGTGTGAGTAACTACATATGTGAAAGGCAGTATATATGTGTGTTGGAGTATATAAATAGCTATAAGCAAGAGTGAGTGATTGTGATAGTGGCTGTATGGATGCGTGTGTGCTTGTATCAGTGATTGTATAAGAGCGTAACAATGTGATACTATTTGTATGAGTAAGTGAGCTGGTGTGTGTATAACTGTATAGGTGAGTAAATGGCAGTGTGTTTAATTATTTGCATGACTGACTAGGTGTCTGAGTATCTCTATGGATGAGTGGCGTTGTTTGAGTGTCTATATAGGAGTAAGAGTGCATATGATAGTCCTGTACTGAGTGACCGTAAGTATGAGTGACTGTACGGGTGAGTGAGTGGATGTGTGTGTGTAGACCTAAGAATCAGTGAGTGGGTATGTAGTTATTGGTGTTGGAGTGTCTATGGTTTTGCGAATGGCAGTCTGTAATTTAGAGTGGGTGTATCAAAGATTATATTAGGGTGTGAGGAGGTGCATCAGATTATCACGTGGATGATGTCATCAGTGATGTCATTTGAGATGTCATCAGTGATGTCATCAGTGATGTCACTGACCATGTCATGAGTGATGTAATATGTGACGTCATCAGCAGTGCATTGCGGGGGCGCGAGTTATAGTTAGCTGAACTAACTATAACGGGGAATTTCACGGGTTTTGTACGAGTGCAATGTCCAAGTAACTATAACTGTCCCTAAAACCTATGGTTTTTTCAGTGAATTTCAAAGGTTTTTTAAATGCTAATTTGTAACTATAACGTTTCTAAAACCTATGGTTTTTTCAGTGAATTTCAAAGGTTTTTTAAATGCTAATTTCTAACTATAACGTGTCTGAAACCTATGGTTTTTTCAGTGAATTTCAAAGGTTTTTTAAATGCTAATTTCTAACTATAACGTGCCTGATACCTACGGTTTTTTCAGTGAATTTCAAAGGTTTTGTAAATGACAATTTTTAAATGTATTAATTGTTATATTAATTTTTTTCATACTGATTTACTACATTTTTAGAAACAATTTTTTTTTACATATTTTATTTTTTAAATTACATTGTAATTACATTATACATTACATTACAAAAAATACTTTCTCAGAATGAATTACTTTAGTTTAAATACTTTGCACATAGGCAATAGACTTTTAAGTACAGTAGTTACAGTTGTTGCAATGGGCAACACATTTTCAAACACAATGCAACATTCAGCTCAATGTGAATTTCTAGTTAAATGCAATTAGTTACTTTATGGATTACTTTTCTAACCACAGGACTGGATCCTAGATTCAGTCCTGGTACATCTCCTGTAAACAGTTGAGTAAAAGCGTTTTGGTTACAGTCGTGATTTTTAAGGAATATTATTGTATTTTAAAAGTTGACACTTAGAAACTTTTTCTCATAGAATCACCAATGTTATCCTATGGAAGGAAATTCACTTAGCAGGTAAAAACTGTTATCGTTACTTTTTCTTACTCAGTGTTGGATCCTGGATCCAGCACTGGTGCATCTCCTGTAAACAGTTGAAAGAATGCGTTTAAGTCATACAGGTGATTTTTAAGGAATATTTGTAGTTTGTAAAAATCAACACTTTGAAACTTTTTGCTGAAAACCAGACAATGGATTCCTATGGAAAAAAATATAAGTTACTGGTAAGTACGGTTACAATTACTTTTCAGGGTCAGTGTTGGGCTAAAAGATGCAGCACTGGGTTCTCTCCTGATAACAGGTGAGTAAATTGGTATTCGTACTTTGGTTGATTTTAGAGGAATATTATAAAGTTCAAAAACTCCACACTTAGAAGAATTTCCAAGTGAAACCAGTCAATGTTAGCCTATGAAGGTAATTCAAGTTACTGGTAAGTACGGTTAAAATTACTTTTCAGGATTAGTACTGGGCTGAAAGATGCAGCACTGAGGTCTCTCCTAATAGCAGGTCAGTAAATCGGAATTCGTATTTCGGCTGATTTTAGAGGAATATTTTAAAGTTCCAAAACTCCACACTTAGAAGAATTTCCAAGTGAAACCAGTCAATGTTAGCCTATGGAAGGAAATTCAAGTTACTGGTAAGTACGGTTAAAATTACTTTTCAGGACCAGTACTGGGCTGAAAGATACAGCACTGAGGTCTCTCCTTATAACAGGTGAGTAAATCGGAATTCGTATTTCGGCTGATTTTAGAGGAATATTTGTATGTTTCAAAAATCAACACTTAGAAACTTTTTCAGCAAAAAGCAGGCAATGATATCCTATGGAAGGAAATTCAAGTTACTGGTAAGTACGGTTAAAATTACTTTTGAGGATCAGTACTGGGCTGAAAGATGCAGCACTGAGGTCTCTCCTGATAACAGGTGAGTAAATCGGAATTCGTATTTCGGATGATTTTAGAAGAATATTTGCACAATGGTGAAGGGAGGGGCGGGGCCTGAGGTGACATCTGTGCAAACGCGCCCCGTGGCGCGTTTTAAGTTGGGGGATTAAGTCCCCTTGAATCCTGAGGGTCCCTAGGGGCCAACTAGCCCACCAGGAACCTCCAATATGCGCCAGGGGCTGCGTTGCAGAGACGTGTAGAGAGGCCACACCCCTTTACACCTCTCTGCAACGCAGCTCTGTGGCGCTTTCTGGATGTACCTGTTGGGCTAGTTGGCCCCCAGGGACCCTCAGGATTGAAGGGGATTTAATTCCCCATCTTAAAACGCGCCACGGGGCCTGTTTGCACACATGTCACCTGAAGCCCCGCCCCTCCCTTCACCACTGTGCAAACGCGCCCGTGGCGCGTTTTAAGTTGGGGGATTAAGTCCCCTTGAATCCTGAGGGTCCCCGGAGTCCAACTAGCCCACCATATACCTCCAAAAGCGCCACAGAGCTGCGTTGCAGAGAGGTGTAAAGGGGTGTGGCCTCTCTACACGTCTCTGCAACGCAGTCCCCTGGCGCATATTGGAGGTTCCTGGTGGGCTAGTTGGCCCCCAGGGACCCCCAGTATTCAAGGGGATCGTTCCTCCTCTGCAAACGCGCCAGGGGGCGCGTTTGCAGAGTGGTGAAGGAAGGGGCGGGGCCTGCGGGCCCGATCGTTTTTTGTTTTTGTTTTTTTTTGTCCCCTGAAGGGGGGCTGTGTGGCCCCCCTTCCTTTTTCCTGTTTTTTGTCCCTGGGGACCCCATCCCCCAGGGCCTTACCCCTTTTTTTAAATTTAATTTAAAAAAAAACGGGAAGGGGGCCGCGTGGCCCCCTTTCCTGGGCCTGTATTGGCCCCGGGGACCCCATCCCCCGGGGCATGGCCTTTTTTTATTTTCTTGGGAGGGGGCTGCGTGGCCCCCTCCTCAGGCCATTTAAGGCCCCAAGGACCCCATCCCCGGGGCCGGCCTTTCCATTTCTTTTTTTTTTTTTTTTTTTTGGGGAGGGGGCCGCGTGGCCCCTCTCCTGGGCCACTACTTGCCCCGGGGACCCCATCCCCCGGGGCTGGCCCTCTCCGTTGGGGACTGTGGGGGTCCCCAATCCCCCACAGTCCCGCCGGCTCCCCACGTCCCTTGGGAGCCGGCATTGCTGTTCCACATGGGGAGCAGCTGACATGCTGCTCCCCATGTGGAAAAGCAATCGGCTTTGGATATTGGAAGAGAGAGCAGGTTTCCCTGCTCTCTCTTCCAATATCCAAAGCAGTTTGCTATGGCAGGACGGGAGCTGCGAGGCTCCCGTCCTGCCATAGCAAACTACAGTGTCCCGGGGTAGGCACCCCGGGACACTGCAGGAGCCGGCCCTGGGGGTGGTGGTCCCCAGGGCCATCAAGGGCTCCAGGAGGGGGCCGCGCGGCCCCCTCCCTACATCAGCACAGCCCCGGGAGGTGGTGGTCCCGGGGCTTCGGGGGTCCAAAACGGACCCCCATTTTAATTTGTTAGTGCCCCGGGAGGTGGCGGTCCTCGGGGCTGCGGGAGGGCTCAGAGCCCTCCCGCACCATTTTTAAAAGAAAGCCCCGGGGGTGGCGGTCCCCGGGGCTTGGGGGCCCTTTGAGGCCCCCACACATAAAATTAAACCCCCACCATGCCCCCGGGACTTGGGCCACCCGGGGGCAAAATACAATCGAAGCGCGGGAGATTTTTTTTTTTTCGGCAGGATTCGCGCACCCTGAGCGCATCCTGCCGATTTAAAAAAAAAAAAAATTATTTATTTTTTTGCCCAGGGGGTCCTTGTGGGACCCCTTGAGCAAACCTAGGGGGTCAGGGTGTTTCTACCCTGCCCCCTTTGTGCGCTTTGCGCACTTGTTTCTGTCCCTCGGTTCTACCGAGGGACAAAATGGCTGCCAACATTTCCTGAATTGGAATGTTGACAGCCAGCTGACAGCCAATTAACATGCAGCTCGTGATCGGGACGGTGCGCGCAGGGTGCGCTCAGGGTGCGCGAATCCTCCGTGCCCATAGATATATATGTACTTTTACTTTTGATTTTCTCAGCAACTACTGAACGGATTTACACCATTTAACAAAAAGGGTTCTTTCTGAACCAAGAACTACCTCTTTGCCAAATTTGGTGTAATTCCGTTCAGCAGTTCGGGCTGTAGCCGTGTCTAAAGTTTCCTATGGAAAATTGCATGGGGAAAACACGTTTTGGGACCCCCTTTTTCTCGGCCCCCGCTGACGAATCCCCCGAGACTTTCAGGGTAGGAGCGGACCGGAGCGCCCCACAAAGTTTGAAAATTTTGCGAAGATACGTCAACCGGCAAGAGAGTTATTTCAAATAGAATGTCGCGGATTTCCTATGGATAATAGGTTGTAACTATAACTATCTACTGGCGACCGCCAGTAGATAATATATATATATATATATATATATATATATATATATATATATATTACTGACAACTCCGTTAACACACTGGATATCTTCCTTCCAATAACGGAGCACGGACCACAGGGTAATGCAGCAAGATGTTCTTTATTGCTCACCAACCACCTCTACAGCCATGACGCGTTTCAGCCCTGCCACGGGCCTTGATCACATGACAAATTTTATGTTATTGGTATATGTATATATATAATATATTTATTTGTTAAATTTGTATTTAATTTTAAAATGATAAAATACATGAAAATTATTAGTTTAATAATTGTTTTAAAGTACATATATATTAATTTTATATATATATATATATATATTATCTACTGGCGGTCGCCAGTAGATAGTTATAGTTAGGACCTATTATCCATAGGAAATCCGCGACATTCTATTTGAAATAACTCTTGCGCCGGTTGACGAATCTTCGCGAAAGCTTCCAACTTGTTGGGGCGCTCCGCTTCGCTCCTACCCTGAAAGTCTCGGGTTGATTCGTCAAGCGGGGGCCGAGAAAAAGGGGGTCCCAAAACGCGTTTTCCCCATTCATTTTTCCATAGGAACCTTTAGTCGCAGCTACAGCCCGAACTGCTGAACGGAATTACACCAAATTTGGCAAAGAGGTAGCCCTTGGTTCAGTGTTGTGCCTTTTGCTTAAATGGTGTAAATCCGTTCAGTAGTTCCTGAGAAAATCAAAAGTAAAGTCACATATATATCTATGGGCGAGTAGGGTCCGCGTATCCTGAGCGCACCCTGTGCGCACCGTCCCGATCACGAGCTGCATGCTAATTGGCTGTCAAGTGGCTGTCAACACTCCAAATCAGGAAGTGTTGGCAGCCATTTTGTCCCTCGGTAGAACCGAGGGACAGAAACAAGTGCGCAAAGCGCAAAAGGGGCAGGGTAGAAACACCCTGACCCCTAGGTCTGCTCAGGGGTCCCACAAGGACCCCTGGGCAGAAAAAGCATTTTCTTTTTAAAACGGCGGGATGCGCTTAGGGTGCGCTGATCCCGCCGATTAAAAAAAAAAAGCACAAGAAACAAGTGCACAAAACGCACAAAGGGGGCAGGGTAGAAACACCCTGACCTCTAGGTCTGCTCAGGGGTCCCACAAGGACCCCCTGGGCAGAAAAAGCAAAAAAAAAAAAAACGGCATTGTGCCGAGGCCCCGCCACCTCCCTGCAGCAGTCTGCAAACGCACCCCCTGGCGCGTTTTAAGAAGGGGAAGTAATTCCCCTTGAATACTGGGGGTCCCTGGGGGCCAACTAGCCCACCAGGAACCTCCGGTATGCGCCAGGGGGCTGCGTTGCAGAGAGGTGTACAGAGGCCACGCCCCTTTTACACCTCTCTGCAACACAGCTCTGTGGCGCTTTTTGGAGGTACATGGTGGGCTAGTTGAACTCCAGGGACCCTCAGTATTCAAGGGGACTTAATCCCCCAACTTAAAACACGCCACGGGGCACGTTTGCACAGTGGTGAAGGGAGGGGGCGGGGCTTCAGGTGACATGTGTGCAAACAGGCCCTGTGGCGCATTTTAAGATGGGGAATGAAATCCCCTGCAATCCTGAGGGTCCCTGGGGGCGAACTAGCCCACCAGGTACGTCCAGTAAGCGCCACAGAGCTGTGTTGCAGAGAGGTGCAAAAAGGGCGTGGCCTCTGAACACCTCTCTGCAACGCAGCTCCCTGGCGCATACTGGAGGTACAGGGTGGGCTAGTTGGACCCCAGGGACCCTCATGATTCAAGGGGACTTAATCCCCCAACTTAAAACGCGCCACGGGGCGCGTTTGCACAGATGTCACCTCAGGCCCCGCCCCTCCCTTCACCGTTGTGCAAATATTCCTCTAAAATCAGCCGAACTACGAATTCCGATTTACTCACCTGTTATCAGGAGAGACCTCAGTCCTGCATCTTTCAGCCCAGTACTGATCCTGAAAAGTAATTTTAACCGTACTTACCAGTAACTTGAATTTCCTTCCATAGGATATCATTGACTGGTTTCACTTGGAAATTCTTCTAAGTGTGGAGTTTTGGAACTTTATAATATTCCTCTAAAATCAGCCGAAATACGAATTCCGATTTACTCACCTGTTATCAGGAGAGACCTCAGTGCTGCATCTTTCAGCGAAGTACTGATCCTGAAAAGTAATTTTAACCGTACTTACCAGTAACTTGAATTTCCTTCCATAGGATATCATTGTCTGCTTTTTGCTGAAAAAGTTTCTAAATGTCGATTTTGAAACATACAAATATTCCTCTAAAATCAGCCGAACTACGAATTCCGATTTACTCACCTGTTATCAGGAGAGACCTCAGTGCTGCATCTTTCAGCCCAGTACTGATCCTGAAAAGTAATTTTAACCGTACTTACCAGTAACTTGAATTTCCTTCCATAGGATATCATTGACTGGTTTCACTTGGAAATTCTTCTAAGTGTGGAGTTTTGGAACTTTATAATATTCCTCTAAAATCAGCCGAAATACGAATTCCGATTTACTCACCTGTTATCAGGAGAGACCTCAGTGCTGCATCTTTCAGCCCAGTACTGATTCTGAAAAGTAATTTTAACCATACTTACCAGTAACTTGTATTTCCTTCCATAGGAATCCATTGTCTGGTTTTCAGCAGAAAAGTTTCAAAGTGTTGATTTTCACAAACTACAAATATTCCTTAAAATCGCCTGTATGACTTAAACGCATTCTTTCAACTGTTTACAGGAGATGCAGCAGTGCTGGATCCAGGATCCACCACTGAGTAAGAAAAAGTAACGATAACACTACTTACCTGCTAAGTGAATTTCCTCCCATAGGATAACATTGGTGATTCTATGTGAAAAAGTTTCTGTCAACTTTTAAAATACAATAATATTCCTTAAAAATCACTACTGTAACCAAAACGCTTTTACTCAACTGTTTACAGGAGATGTCCCAGGACTGAATCTAGGATCCAGTCCTGTGGTTAGAAAAAGTAATCCATAAAGTAACTAATTGCATTTAGCTAGAAATTCACATTGAGCTCAATGTTGCATTGTGTTTGAAATTGTGTTGCCCATTGCAACAACTGTAACTACTGTACTTAAAAGTCTATTGCCTATTTGCAAAGTATTTAAACTAAAGTAATTCATTCTGAGAAAGTATATTTTGTAATGTAATGTATAATGTAATTACAATGTAATTTAAAAAATAAATTATCTACAAATAAATAGTTTAAAAAAATGTAGTAAATCAGTATCAAAAAAAAAAATATATAACAATTAATACATTTAAAAATTGTCATTTACAAAACCTTTGAAATTCACTGAAAAAAACCATAGGTTTCAGACATGTTATAGTTAGGAATTAGCATTTACAAAACCTTTGAAATTCACTGAAAAAACCATAGGTTTCAGGCCTGTTGTAGTTAGGGTTTAGCATTTAAAAAACCTTTGAAATTCACTGAAAAAACCATAGGTTTTAGGGAAAGTTATAGTTAGTTGGACATTGCACTCGTACAAAACCCGTGAAATTCCCCTGTTATAGTTAGTTCAGCTAACTATAACTCGCGCCCCGCAATGCACTGCTGATGACGTCACATATTACATCACTCATGACATGGTCAGTGACATCACTGATGACCACTGATGACATCTCAAATGACATCACTGATGACATCATCCATGTGAGAATTTAATGCATCTTCTCACACCCTAATATAACTTTTGATACACCCACTCTAAATTACAGACTGCCATTCTCAAAACCGTACACACTCCAATACCAATAAGTACATACCCACTCACTGATTCTTAGGTCTACACACACACATCTACTCACTCACCCATACAGTCACTCATACTTACAGTCACTCAGTACAGGACTATCATATGCACTCATACACCTATATAAACACTCACACAATGCAACTCATCCATAGAGGTACTCACACACCTAGTCAGTCATGCAAATAATTAATCACACTCCAATTTACTCACCTATACAGTTATACACACCAGCTCACTTATTCATAAAAATACTAGCACATTCTTACGCTCCTATGCAATCACTGATGCAAGCACACACTCATCCATATAGCCACTCTCACAATCACACACTCTCACTTATAGCCATTTATATACTCCAACACACATATATACTGCCTTTCACATATGTAGTTACTCACACATGTACCACTGAGATATACCTTCAATCACTAACACACCCATACACACACTCACCCACCCATACAGTCCATCACAGACGCACTGTTGAAACCATGCACCCAGTGAATCACCCACTCACACATCTATGCACAGAGTCACACACACCCCACCCACACAAACACTGAGGCACCCATATAGATACTCAGAGAACCAATCCATAACCCATATAGACACTCATTTAGCTAGTCAGAAACCCATGCAGCTGCTTACACAACAATAGACAGACGGATACAGACATTCACACAGTTTAGTCACTCACCCATGCATCCAGTAAGATACATTTAATCACTCACTTATAGACTCAGTCACGCACCTACTAAATCATCCATTCAGACGCTTATACACCCACTCATTCTTCAATACGCCTTTCCCTATATATATTAAACATATTTAAACTTTACAGAAACACACAGTCACTGGATGATGTCAGTGATGTCATCAGTGATGTCACTGACCATGTCATGAGTGATGTAATATGTGACGTCATCAGCAGTGCATTGCGGGGCGCGAGTTATAGTTAGCTGAACTAACTATAACGGGGGAATTTCACGGGTTTTGTACGAGTGCAATGTCCAACTAACTATAACTTTCCCTAAAACCTATGGTTTTTTCAGTGAATTTCAAAGGTTTTTAAATGCTAAACCCTAACTATAACAGGCCTGAAACCTATGGTTTTTTCAGTGAATTTCAAAGGTTTTTAAAATGCTAATTCCTAACTATAACAAGCCTGAAACCTATGGTTTTTTCAGTGAATATATATATATATATATATATATATATATATATATATATATATATATATATATATATATATATATATTTCAGAAAAGACTTCGAGTAAACGCGCTCTCAGAAAGGAAGGACGCTGTGTCAGTAATCCACCGCTGTTTATTCACAACGCGTTTCGCCTGTAACCAGGCTTGATCACGTGAAATGAGGAGACCAATGCCGGCACACTAAATGGAGAAAGTACTAAACATAGAAGAAGCTCAATGCTGTCCCAGTTTGGCAGACATCTTGTGCAAGTAAATGAAGTCACATAAACAAATAACTAAGTATAAGCGCATATGCATTTCAAATGATAACTGTGTAGCTACCCACTTATAAATAAACATGTTTGTTGATCCCACAAGTGTGTGCGAGCGCGTTAAGTTAAACAACACAAATATCAGTATCGCACGAATGTAGCTGTACATGAGTCCTTCCAACAACATTCTAAATAGTTCTCCTATTAATGGGCTTTACAAATACATGGTTGTCATGTGTGACCACTGTGTTAGCCCAAATCCTAAAACATGTAAACCAACCAGCAAAACACAATGTCAAATGGACACGATAATAAATGTTAAGCCTTGAGTGCGTACGTGCCTGTTTAAGTACAACTGCACAAAGAACTGCACAAAAAAATATATACATTGCACATTGCAGGCAGTAAAAAGTACAGCTATCCATCCAGAATTGTTCAAAGTAATACGGCTGTTGATTGGCAACACCATAACATGTGGCCAGAAGGCCAGTTCTGGCAAGTGCCAATTGTCCAGTATCAACCCAAGTGGGTAACAAGGTTAGGACAGCAGGAAAAGGGGGGGGAAGGAAGAACACAAGAAAAAGAAGAAAAAACTGCCAAATGCTAAAAGTCAAGAAAGAATATGACATGAGTACTCTCACCACCGTAGCCGGCATATATCAAAGTGCTTCAGTGCCCAACAGAAGGGAGAAAGGGTAGGTGGCCCGTGAAAGTGAGTGTTGGTGAATGAGCCCCTTCCTTTCCTCCTGAAAAAAATACAAAAAGAAAACAAGTGGTTAAAATATAGTACACATCATGACAAATACAGATGGCACAAAAAAGCGCTCACTGACATGGGATCACGTGAGGGGGAATAAGAACCATGCTGACATGTAATTGCCAGCTTATGCTGATATAAAATTAGTAAAAGATGAATACCTTCATAACTGAATATCATGCAAGAAAAAACAGGAATGCAACCAAGAGAACAAGAGAAAACTACGGATTGAAATGTACATAAAATTGTGGAATCAATCTTTCAAATGTACTGCCATTTCTTCTTCCTGATTCAACCCTCCTGGGAACTTGGTTTGGAAATCTATGATGTACCTAGATTCCCTTTGTCTCAGACGTAAAACTCTATTGCCACCCCTGGGATTTCTCTCAACTCTTTCTAGAATGATATAGCTCAGATCTCTGGTATTGGAAAAATGCTTCTCTCTAAAGTGACGTGCCACTGGATACTTGGGATCAAAATTAGTAATTGCTCTGCTATGCTCAAGAATGCGTTTCTTCGCCATACATGTCGTGCTCCCTATATACCAGAGTTTGCAGGTGCATTCTATGACATATATGACACATGTGGAGCTACAAGTAAGGAACTGACTCAATTCCCTACTAACTCCGTTGTATCTCACCTTACTGTGAAATCTGCTGTTATTACAAGCCTTACAATGCCCACAAGGGTAAAAACCCTTGAGGCCTTGTAGGTTGTTGCTCGGATAATTGGTGATATCGCTATGTAGGAGCATATCCCTGATGTTCCTACCCCTGCGGTAAGTGATGCTGGGTCTGTCCGGGATACCCCTACCTATGATGTTGTCGGTTTTAAGGATGTCCCAGCTCTTGGTGACAATGCGTTTAATATCATTGGCATCCGAGGAGTAGGTTAAGATCAATCTGGAGGTGTCATCATCGGTACTTTCAGACACAGATTTGTCTGTGAGAGTGGATATCCGATCTGTCTGCCTTGTCCTAGCAATGGCCTTTTGGAGCACCCAATTAGGATAGCCCCTCTCTTTAAAACGTTCTGTTATGTTTTCGGATTCAGCAAGGTAACTTTCTTCTGTGTTACAGTTTCTTTTGGCCCTCAACATAGGAAATCCGCGACATTCTATTTGAAATAACGTTGGCGCCGGTTGACGAATATTCGCGAAAGTTTCCAACTTGTTGGGGCGCTCTGCTCCGCTCCTACCCTGAAAGTCTCGGGTTGATTCGTCAAGCGGGGGCCGAGAAAAAAGGGGGGTCCCAAAACGCGTTTTCCCCATTCATTTTTCCATAGGAACCTTTAGTCGCAGCTACAGCCCGAACTGCTGAACGGAATTACACCAAATTTGGCAAAGAGGTAGCCCTTGGTTCAGTGTCGTGCCTTTTGCTTAAATGGTGTAAATCCGTTCAGTAGTTTCTGAGAAAATCACAAATAAAATCACATATATATCTATGGCAGCGTAGGGTCCGCGTACCCTCCCGATCACGAGCTGCATGCTAATTGGCTGTCAACACTCCAAATCAGGAAGTGTTGGCAGCCATTTTGTCCCTCGGTAGAACCGAGGGACAGAAACAAGTGCGCAAAGCGCAAAAGGGGGCAGGGTAGAAACACCCTGACCCTCTAGGTCTGCTCAGGGGTCCCACAAAGACCCCTGGGCAGAAAAAGCATTTTTTTTTTTAAATCGGCGGGATGCGCTTAGGGTGCGCGGATCCCGCCGAGAAAAAAAGAAACAAGTGCGCAAAACACACAAAGGGGGCAGGGTAGAAACACCCTGACCCTCAAGGTCTGCTCAGGGGGTCCCACAAGGACCCCCTGGGCAGAAAAAAGCTTTTTTTTTTTTTTTTTAAATTGGCGGGTTGCGCTTCGATGTTAATTTGCCCCCGGTTGGGCCAAGTCCCGGGGGCATGGTGGGGGGGTTTAGATTTAATGTGGGGGGCCTCTAAGGCCCCCCAAGCCCCGGGGACCGCCACACCCCGGGGCTTTAGAAAATAATGGTGCGGGAGGGCTCTTTGCCCTCCCGCAGCCCCGGGGACCGCCACCCCCCCGGGGCTTCTTTTTATTTTTTTTATTTTAACCTGTGTGGGGGCTCCAGCCCCCCACACGCCCGGGACCGCCACCTCCCCGGGGCACTAAAGATTTGAATATGGGGGTCCGTTACGGACCCCCAAAGCCCCGGGGACCACCACCTCCCTGGGGCTGTGAAATGGTTGGGAGGGGGGCCGCGGGGCCCCCCTCCTCGATCCCTTGATGGCCCTAGGGACCGCCACCCCCCAGGGCCGGCTCCTGCAGTGTCCCGGGGTGCCTACCCCCGGGACACTGTAGTTTGCTATGACAGGACGGGAGCCTCGCGGCTCCCGTCCTGTCATAGCAAACCCAATTGCTTTTCCACATGGGGAGCAGCATGTTAGCTGCTCCCCATGTGGAAAAGCAATGCCGGCTCCCGTAGGACACGGGGAGCCGGCTGGGACTGTGGGGGGATTGGGGACCCCCCCACAGTCCCCAACCAGGAGGTCAGGCCCCGAGGGATGGGGTCCCTGGGGCCATAAGTGGCCAGGGAGGGGGCCACGCAGCCCCCTCCCCAAATAAAAAAATTTAAAAAAAAAAAAAGGGCAAGGCCGGCCCCGGGGATGGGGTCCCCGGGGCCTTAAATGGCCTGAGGAGGGGGCCACGCAGCCCCCTCCAAATTTAAAAAAAAAAATCGAGGGCATGCCCCGGGGGATGGGGTCCCCGGGGACAATACAGGCCCAGGAAAGGGGGGCCACGCAGCCCCCTTCCCATTTTTTTTTTTAATTTAAAAAAAAATAAAATTGCTCAGGCCCCGGGGGATGGGGTGCCCGGGGCCAAAAGTGGCCAATGGAAGGGGGCCACGCAGCCCCCTCCCATAAAAAAAATAAAAACGACCGGCATCGTGCCGGAGGCCCCGCCCCCTCCCTGCAGTACTCTGCAAACGCGCCCCCTGGCGCGTTTTAAGAAGGGGAAGTAATTCCCTTGAATACTGGGGGTCCCTGGGGCCAACTAGCCCACCAGGAACCTCCAGTATGCGCCAGGGGCTGCGTTGCAGAGAGGTGTACAGAGGCCACGCCCCTTTTACACCTCTCTGCAACGCAGCTCTGTGGCGCTTTTAGAAGTACATGGTGGGCTAGTTGGACTCCAGGGACCCTCAGGATTCAAGGGGACTTAATCCCCCAACTTAAAACGCGCCACGGGGCGCGTTTGCACAGTGGTGAAGGGAGGGGCGGGGCTTCAGGTGACATGTGTGCAAACAGGCCCCGTGGCGCGTTTTAAGATGGGGAATACATTCCTTTTCAATCCTGAGGGTCCCTAGGGGCCAACTAGCCCACCAGGTACCTCCAGTAAGCGCCACGGAGCTGCGTTGCAGAGTGTTGTAAAAAGGGGTGTGGCCTCTGAACACCTCTCTGCAACGCAGCCCCCTGGCGCATACTGGAGGTACCTGGTGGGCTAGTTGGCCCCTAGGGACCCTCGGGATTGAGGAGGAATTAATTGTCCAACTTAAAACGCGCCACAGGGCGTGTTTGCAGACATGTCACCTCAGGCCCCACCCCCTTCCTTCACCATTGTGCAAATATTCCTCTAAAATCAGCCGAACTATGAATTCCGATTTACTCACCTGTTATCAGGAGAGACCTCAGTGCTGCATCTTTCAGCCCAGTACTGATCCTGAAAAGTAATTTTAACCATACTTACCAGTAACTTGAATTTCCTTCCATAGGATATCATTGACTGGTTTCACTTGGAAATTCTTCTAAGTGTGGAGTTTTGGAACTTTATAATATTCCTCTAAAATCAGCCGAACTACGAATTACGATTTACTCACCTGTTATCAGGAGAGACCTCAGTGCTGCATCTTTCAGCCCAGTACTGATCCTGAAAAGTAATTTTAACCGTACTTACCAGTAACTTGAATTTCCTTCCATAGGATATCATTGACTGGTTTCACTTGGAAATTCTTCTAAGTGTGGAGTTTTGGAACTTTATAATATTCCTCTAAAATCAGCCGAAATACGAATTCCGATTTACTCACCTGTTATCAGAAGAGACCTCAGTGCTGCATCTTTCAGCCCAGTACTGATCCTGAAAAGTAATTTTAACCGTACTTACCAGTAACTTGAATTTCCTTCCATAGGATATCATTGACTGGTTTTTGCTGAAAAAGTTTCTAAGTGTCGATTTTTGAAACATACAAATATTCCTCTAAAATCAGCCGAAATACGAATTCCGATTTACTCACCTGTTATCAGGAGAGAACCCAGTGCTGCATCTTTTAGCCCAGCACTGACCCTGAAAAGTAATTCTAACCGTATTTAGCAGTAACTTGTATTTCCTTCCATAGGAATCCATTGTCTGGTTTTCAGCAGAAAAGTTTCAGTGTTGATTTTCACAAACTACAAATATTCCTTAAAAATCGCCTGTATGATTTAAAAGCATTCTTTCAACTGTTTACAGGAGATGCACCAGTGCTGGATCCAGAATCCACCACTGAGTAAGAAAAAGTAACGATAACACTACTTACCTGCTAAGTGAATTTCCTCCCATAGGATAACATTGGTGATTCTATGTGAAAATGTTTCTAAGTGTCAACTTTTAAAATACAATAATATTCCTTAAAAATCACTACTGTAACCAAAACGCTTTTACTCAACTGTTTACAGGAGATGTCCCAGGACTGAATCTAGGATCCAGTCCTGTGTTTAGAAAAGTAATCCATAAAGTAATTAATTGCATTTAGCTAGAAATTCACATTGAGCTCAATGTTGCATTGTGCTTGAAATTGTGTTGCCCATTGCAACAACTGTAACTACTGTACTTAAGTCTATTGCCTATTTGCAAAGTATTTAAACTAAAGTAATTCATTCAGAGAAAGTATATTTTGTAATGTAATGTATAATGTAATTACAATGTAATTTAAAAAATAAAATATGTAAAAATAAATAGTTTAAAAAAATGTAGTAAATCAGTATCAAAAAAATAAATATAACAAGTAATACATTTAAAAATTGTCATTTACAAAACCTTTGAAATTCACTGAAAAAAACCATAGGTTTCAGACATGTTATAGTTAGGAATTAGCATTTAAAAAACCTTTGAAATTCACTGAAAAACCATAGGTTTCAGGCTTGTTATAGTTAGGAATTAGCATTTAAAAAACCTTTGAAATTCACTGAAAAAACCATAGGTTTCAGGCCTGTTATAGTTAGGTTTAGCATTTAAAAACCTTTGAAATTCACTGAAAAAACCATAGGTTTTAGGGAAAGTTATAGTTAGTTGGACATTGCACTAGTACAAAACCCGTGAAATTCCCCCGTTATAGTTAGTTCAGCTAACTATAACTCGCGCACCCGCAATGCACTGCTGATGACGTCACATATTACATCACTCATGACATGGTCAGTGACATCACTGATGACATCACTGATGACATCTCAAATGACATCACTGAGGACATCATCTACGTGATAATCTTATGCACCTCCTCAAACCTTAATATAACCTTTCATACACCCACTCTAAATTACAGACTGCTATTTGCAAAACCATAGACACTCCAACACCAATAACTACATACCCACTCACTGATTCTTAGGTCTACACACACATCCACTCACTCACCCGTACAGTCACTCATACTTACGGTCACTCAGTACAGGACTATCATTTGCACTCATACACCTACATAGACACTCACACACCGCCACTCATCCATAGAGGTACTCACACACCTAGTCAGTCATGCAAATAATTAATCACACTCCCATGTACTCACCTATACAGTTATACACACCAGCTCACTTAGTCATACATATAGTAGCACATTCTTACGCTCCTATGCAATCACTGATGCAAGCACACACTCATCCATATAGCCACTCTCACAATCACACACTCTCATTTATAGCCATTTATATACTCCAACACACATATATACTGCCTTTCACATATGTAGTTACTCACACATGTACCACTGAGATATACATTCAATCACTAACACACCCATACACACACTCACCCACCCATACAGTCCATCACAGAGGCACTTTTGAAACCAAGAACTCAGTGAATCACCCACTCACACATCTATGCACAGAGTCACACACACCCCATCCACACACTCAGGCACCCATACAGATACTCAGAGAACCAATCCATAACTCATATAGACACTCATGTAGCTAGTCAGAAACCCATGCAGCTGCTTACACAACAACAGACAGACAGATACAGACATTCACACAGTTTAGTCACTAACCCATGCATTCAGTAAGATACGTTTAATCACTCACTTATAGACTCAGTCACGCACCTACTAAATCATCCATTCAGACGCTTATACACCCACTCATTCTTCAATACGCCTTTCCCTATATATATTAAACATATTTAAACTTTACAGAAACACACAGTCACTGCATGATTTCATCAGTGATGTCATTTGAGATGTCATCAGTGATGTCATCAGTGATGTCACTGACCATGTCATGAGTGATGTAATATGTGACATCATCAGCAGTGCATTGCGGGGGCGCGAGTTATAGTTAGCTGAACTAACTATAACGGGGGAATTTCACGGGTTTTGTACGAGTGCAATGTCCAACTAACTATAACTTTCCCTAAAACCTATGGTTTTTTCAGTGAATATATATATATATATAAGACACAAACGCACTCCTTCTGGACTGCATGGGACCCGTGGAGAGTGGTGCGCACGCCGGCGGAGCACACCGGCTGTTCCAATCCTTACGTAAATACCACTAGTCCGCGCGCTCTCAGTGAAGGAAGACTCTGTGTCAATAAATATCCACTGCTGTGTTTATTCACAACGCGTTTCGCTTTCCCTGAAAGCTTGATCACGTGAACAGTGCAACAAAAGACGGCAACAATTATAGAGAGTCAAAGGTGATAGAAATTAAAGATGGACTAGCCAATAATTGGCGGCAGACATGTTGGAATAGTAAAGTATTATATAAAACCATTATTTGCTAATCAACAAATTCTATACCGCTAAACACATGGCTAGTGCACATATCTCTCTACTAATTAAAGAATACAGAATGCAAAATTAATTATACATAATCAATAATGACAGAAATCCGAAATGGACAAGCCTATGGTTAGCGGCAAAGATGTCAAAATATGCAAATATTGTCAAAAACATTCCTGTTCATGTGGATGTATCGATAGTTCATATATCTCTCTACCAGTTATAAAACATGTATATACACTTGTATCTACGAAACATTCTACTGACACAGTGTCCAAATAGCAACTGTGTGGTGTATGCGTTAATGTGTCAGTGTCCCTAGATCGTGAGAAGGGTCTACCAAAAAGCTGTTGCGCGTGAGTCCCCAACATCAAATTGAATTGGTTGCAATCTCAATAATAAGATACATCCCCTAATAGGAGATGTCGTCACCTATATGCAAACATCACCAATATCGACCACACAGAATCACTGCTCAGTATCAATAAAGTTTCCTGATTAGAACGAAACACACTGCCCAGCATTTGTCTTCTAAGATACAGAACAATTATGTCTGTGCTCATCAGTATAGCGCATGAACATAATGCCAGACATATCATGAGACCAAAAACAATATACTTGTACACCAACAAATGTGTAAATATATGTAACCCTCCAATGAGGGTGCACGCAGCCCAAAAATCTGGTAGGTATACCGTATACATGAAATATACCAGATTAATTGTCATCAAATATGACAACATCATATATATTGATCTAAAGTGCATATGGGCAATTGCCCGATGAATGTCTGACAAATCTGGGAAAGTCCAAATTAAAAACACCATCATTTACATCAACTCAATAAAAAGTTACCGATGCACAAATTTGTATTTAATTTTAAAATGATAAAATACATGAAAATTATTAGTTTAATAATTGTTTTAAAGTACATATATATTAATTTTATATATATATATATATATATATATATATATATATATATGTGTTTAACTTTTAAAATTAAGTTTATTTGTTAAAATGTATATTACATCTAATTAATTTTTTTACATTAATTTTATTCTTTAATATATTTTATATATATATATATATATATATATATATATATATATATATATATATATATATATATATATATATATATATATATATATATATATATATATATATATATCTACTGGCGGTCGCCAGTAGATAGTTATAGTTAAAACCTATTATCCATAGAAATCCACGACATTCTATTTGAAATAACGTTGGCGCCGGTTGATGAATCTTCGCGAAAGGTTCCAACTTGTTGGGGCGCTCCGGTCCGCTCCTATCCTGAAAGTCTCGGGGTGATACGTCAAGCGGGGCCGAGAAAAAGGGGGTCCCAAAACGCGTTTTCCCCATTCATTTTTCCATAGGAACCTTTAGTCGCAGCTACAGCCCGAACTGCTGAACGGAATTACACCAAATTTGGCAAAGAGGTAGCCCTTGGTTCAGTGTCGTGCCTTTTGCTTAAATGGTGTAAATCCGTTCAGTAGTTCCTGAGAACATCAAAAGTAAAGTCACATATATATCTGGGCGGAGCCTAACCACACATGTCATCGTGAGATCTGATTGGCTGTCAGCACTTCATCCTGGAATTGCTGGCAGCCATCTTGGGACCAATATAAATGATAGTACCTCATTGAAATGCATTGTAGTGAATAGAAGATTTTGAGGGTCACCAAAAGGAGAACTATAAAGGGTGATAACAGGCTTTAGTTACATTAGAATTTATTTGTTGATGGTACCATACTAATTTTAGGAATTGTGGTGTATTCTAAGGTGATTTTACCATGTGAAAAACCTTCTGCTGGGATATCATGAATCATGTTTGAGAGAACACTATTTTCTCATGCTTGTCCCATGTAGGTTTGGAAGGTGCTCCAGAAGCTAGAATGAGAGCATATTTTCTGTAAATTCACATTATCTTTCTCACTCATGTGAGAATGAAGTCTGACATTCTCAGTAAAACATGTACATCCAACAAGGGCAGAGACTGTCAGTTGATTCCTTTGTGTTCTACTGCAGCTTCCCAGAGTGTTCTAAAGAACAACTAGAGTGCTAACAGCCTTACTTATGACAAAAGTATGGCACACCTGAAGCCATCTTAATTGGAATAAACTGGTAACACTTAAACAATTTAATTTAAAAAGGAACAAAATGATGGGGTTCATTTTGTCATAGAAATTATGGTTAGTGCTGTAGAAAGAAAAATTAGGACATGTTTCAAGTGTGATCTCAAATATCTTCCTGTTATATTTCAACAGGAGCAGCCTGCCAGTTGATGCCTTTGTGTTCTACTGCAGCTTCCCAGAGTGTTCTAAAGAACAACTAGAGTGCTAACAGCCTTACTTATGACAAAAGTATGGCACACCTGAAGCCATCTTGATTGGAATAAACTGGTAACACTTAAAACATTTAATTTAAAAAGGAACAAAATGATGGGGTTCATTTTGTCATAGAAATTATGGTTAGTGCTGTAGAAAGAAAAATTAGGACATATTTCAAGTGTGATCTCAAATATCTTCCTGTTATATTTCAACAGGAGCAGCCTGCCAGTTGATGCCTTTGTGTTCTACTGCAGCTTCCCAGAGTGTTCTAAAGAACAACTAGAGTGCTAACAGCCTTACTTATGACAAAAGTATGGCACACCTGAAGCCATCTTGATTGGAATAAACTGGTAACACTTAAAACATTTAATTTAAAAAGGAACAAAATGATGGGGTTCATTTTGTCATAGAAATTATGGTTAGTGCTGTAGAAAGAAAAATTAGGACATATTTCAAGTGTGATCTCAAATATCTTCCTGTTATATTTCAACAGGAGCAGCCTGCCAGTTGATGCCTTTGTGTTCTACTGCAGCTTCCCAGAGTGTTCTAAAGAACAACTAGAGCGCTAACAGCCTTACTTATGACAAAAGTATGGCACACCTGAAGCCATCTTGATTGGAATAAACCGGTAACACTTAAAACATTTAATTTAAAAAGGAACAAAATGAGGGGTTCTTTTTGAAAACAGAAATTATGGTTAGTACTGCAGAAAGAAAAATTAGGGCATGTTTTAAGTGAGATCTCAAATCCTCTTCTATTTCATTAGAAAATTCTGACATGCAGACTGAAACAATCACTTTCACTACCAGCAGCAGACTACCAGTTAACTCCCTGGTGAGCAGTAGCTTTACTCCAGTGATCTAATGAGCAACTAGAGTGCTAACATTCTGAATTTATGGCAGATGTGAGACACATCTGAATTTGTTGAAAAGGAGGGACATGGAGCTGGGTTAGGAGGTCCTGCACACAAGCTCCCGGGTATAGCTAAGTGTCTAAAGAGGGTGTGCAGTTCCTATCTGGACGAATGGGAAAGACAGGTCTTTCTTCTTGTTGCCCTCACACACCCCAGGAGGTGTCATGCTTCATCATCGGGCGTTTGCCCCTCGTCAGGCCGGCGCTGCAATGCCTGACGGGCTCCCGAAACCGGGGCTCTTTGCCGGGGATCTTTTAAAGAAGAAGCCGTAGGGTGCGTGCGGGTATGAAGGATAGGTAGTGCACAAAGTGATAAAATAATTAAAATAGGTGTGGAGCAGTCCTATTAAATCAAATTTTAATAAACTAGGTAGCTCTAGCCTAATTAAAAACTATGTGTGTACCCAGGTGGAAATAGTGTTCCTCAAGGGCAAACTAAGTACGAGTGGTCAACATGTTTCGTGCCCGATTCGCCCCTAATGGGTCAATTGGCACTTCGTCAGGACCGATAAGCAAAAGAAAGATAATAAGGTGCACTACCGTCTGGTATTCGGTATATTAACATAAATTACCAAGACCGGTAGAAATGTCCTTAAAGACGTGTACTGAAGAGTACTGTAGACCTGTAAGAGAGGAGGGACAAAAAAGGGGGGGGGGTTTGGAACAACCAAAATTAAGTGAGATATAGAAAAACGTAAAGACATTAGTCTAAGGAAGCGACATGTTTAGCCCATGTTACCAACACAATTTAACATCACAGCTTTTCACAAAGATATTTAGTGAATCATTTTGTAGACATAGCCAGTGCATCGTTAGGTGCGGCAGATCAGTGAAAATGATTAAACCAGTAAAAACCAGTAAAACCGTAAAAAACATTAAAAACACATACACAATCTGAGTCACATGGTGGTTGAATTGTGTAAAAGCAACGCCAGTATAACCATTGGTATAGCTGGCAAGTAACAACCAATCTCATGTGGGCGTGGGCATTCATACTTGTGAGCATATCATGTTGTCAGCAATGTCATTTGTACTTTTGAGCATTTCGTATTGCGTGGCATATAAGGTCCCGATTGCAAAAATAACCGGACGTGCGTGTTGGGACTATACCGCTATAGTACTGTGAACATTGATGTGCATAACAACATGGAAACAATTAATAGCCTTCAGATGTTAAAGGTCATTGACAATGTAAAAGGTATCGCTTAGGACGAGAAATTTTCGTCCGAAGTTCACCTATAACGGATAAGATGGCATAGAAACCTTAAAGGTTAAGGAAGAGGAACTGAGTGCCAGAGGTTAAAAAGACCAAATTATGGGCAATGAAGATGTGAAATTTAAAGTGCGCGGTAAAACCGTCCGTGATGGCAAGTGACAGAGGAAGGGGAGAGGGAGAGAGGGGGAGGGGAGGAAGAGTAGGACAACCACGATGTGGTCGGACTAACGAAACCCACTTCGGGTGACTGTTGGCCAGTATCAAAAGACCATATGCAAGCACAGACGCACTCACGACAACATATCAATGCTTGCACGCACTCACCCCTAGTCACAACGTCTAGAGTTGACGGGAGTAGCCAGAGCACGTCGTTGCTCCGGTAATCTAAAAAGGACAAGTGGTGGGTTCAGTTGTAGGTCAAAGTGACAAGGCTTACCGGTAGTGCAGGAACTCCTGAAAGGAGGTGCATACTCACAGGCGTAGACAAGCAACTAGCCTTCGTCCTACCCTTACTCCGGGTCCCGTGGGTAATCATTTCCGGGTTACCGATCTTTATAGGCTAGAATGCGTGTAAGAATGGCGGCCATCTTGGAAGGGTGTAGTACGAAAACTTTATTTAGAAGGGACAAACCTCGTCAAAGGACGAACAGAATTACAGATAGTGGGCCAAGGGTCTCTACTCTGAGATGGATTACCATATGTGATGTATAAAATAAGGCAAATGATACTGAATACAGTAATCACCTTATATGATGTGTTTAAAACGAATTGAATACAGTAATCACGTGTAGAGTACCCAGATTGCTGGTCTTTTTTGGCAAGTACTCAAACTGAGTAACAAGTAGATGGCCATAAGGTCGATAAAATGCCATTTGTACTGATATCTTCCTTAGAAACCAATAAGAGTTCTCTTTTAAAAAACGGGGGGAGGGGGGGCGGGGTGCGGGTCAAGGGAGGAGGGGATACGGGACAAGCATGGGCGGTGCGGGGACGGACAAACACCAGGCAGAGGAGGATCTCTGCTCCGCTAAGAGGTGACCCTTGAGATCTGTAATATGTTGGAAAAGGCAAGAGGTACTAAGGTTCTGTGAAGAATGCCTATTTGGAGACTCAAGATGCAGATCGACATGTTAGTAAGTGGTCAGAGGGGGTATATTAATTGGTCCACCCTCCTACAGAGGAACTTCATTCAAAGATGGATAGAAAGTGCTGCTTTGGGAAACTAATAGAAAGGAACTAATACTTAGGGGAACTAATAGATAGTGAATAGATAGTGACCAAATTCACTAATGGTTTAGTTCTGCCCAAGGAATATCATCGTTGAGTCCCCTAGTGTGTCCCCCAATTTGAATACCCAACGTTGTTCCTTTCTGAATAGAGCCTCCTTGGTAATAGTTGGAAAGGCTTCAAGAACCGTCCATTGTATGTCATTGGCGGTGTGATTTCGTTCCACAAAATGAGCACACATTTTGGTGTTCGTTTTTGCATCTAAAGTTGCTCCTATGTTCAGTGATTCTTATTTTTACAGCACGAGTGGTCATCCCTATGTATTGAAGTTGACAAGGACACGTAATCAGATAAATACAGTTACGTGTGTTACAATTCGTGTGCTTGTTAAGGGTCCACGTCCAGGTATTGGTTAGTGGAATGGTTTTAGTGGCTAGGGTGAAGGGACAGACAACACATTGTCCGCAAGGATAATGTCCAGTCACAGGTGGTAAGTTCCAGAGAGTATTAGGGGCCCTGGACCTTTGTTTTATTGGTCTTGTATTGATCAATAGATCCTTGATGTTTGCTGTTCTCTTAAAGGCAAACCGTGGTTTGCTAAGGGCAAGGTCCCCTGTTCCCAAAATTCTCCAGTGCTTGTTAATTATTCTTTTTAACAAGTTCGACTCAGGGGTGTAGGTCGTAACACATGTGATAATATCACTTGTTGATCTTGTTTGTGTATCTAAGAGGTTTAGCCTATTGATGTTCCGTGCTCGTTTTTGAGCATTATTGACGATGCGTGATGGATATTGCCTCCTAACCAGGTGCGTACTTAATTCAGAGGCTTGTTTTTTGTAATCCTCAATGTTACTGCAGTTCCTACGAATACGTAGGAACTGGCCATAGGGTAGATTCTCCCTTAAGGCTTTTGGGTGGAAACTCTGATACAAAAGGGGACAATGACTGTCAGTGGGTTTCTTATATGTAATAGTTTCCAACCTGTTTGGTTTCTTGATGATCAACAGATCGAGGAAAGGGAGTTCTTGTTCAGAGCAATTGGCTGTGAAGTTAAGAAACGGATTGAGATTGTTAAGCCACAGGAGAAAATTGGGGATGGTGTCCCTATTACCCCTCCAGAATATCAAAATGTCATCGATATAACGCTTCCATAAGAGAACGTTATCCGTGAAAGGGTTGGAATCCGTGAGCACATACCTTGCCTCGAAGTCCGACATGTAGAGACATGCCAGACTCGGAGCAAAGGTACTGCCCATGGAAGTGCCCTGTGTCTGATGGAACAATTGTTCCTCAAACTGAAAAAAGTTTTCAGTGAGTGCAATGTGGGCACATTCCATGACAAAACTGATCGGGGTAGGTGAGGACCAAGGAATACTATGGAGTGTTTCCTCCACCACCTCTAGTGTGTTTAATTGTGGAATGTTAGTGTAGAGGGCCTCCACATCCAGAGTGAGTAGTATGTCTGGCAGGGGGCCCTCTAAGTTGGTTGTTTCAATTAGTCTTAGGACATCCCTAGTATCTTGGAGAAAGGTGGGAGTCCTGCGGACCAAGGGTTGGAAAAAGTGGTCGCAGAACTTAGATAGAGGTTCCAGGACAGACCCTATACCCGAGACAATAGGTCTCCCGGGGGTGGATTGACCCCCTTATGAATTTTGGGCAAGATGTAAAAATAGGGTAGCCTGGGATTCTGATTGGTCAAGAAATCTGCCTCGTTTTTGGTGATCCAACCTTGATTGAGTGCCGCTGTAACCATAGAATTTATTCTGGTTTGGAGGCGTGGGGTAGGATCTTGGATGAGGGGAGTGTAGTAGTGATTGTTCTCTAGTTGGCGTAGACATTCCGTCCGGTAGTCTGTGATGGCCATGATAACAATAGCGCCCCCTTTGTCTGCTTCCTTTATCATTATAGTAGTGTCATTTGATAGTGCTTTTATTGCTTCAGTTTCAGAATTTGTCATGTTGCAAAACCTAGCGTCCAGACGTTTCTCTGTTATTTCTTTAAGAACTGCTTGTTCAAAGGTAAGAACTTCAGGTGGTACCATGCTTGAGGTGGGTGTAAAAGTAGAGGGTTTTCGCAAACCAGTATCTGTTGATGGTACATCAGGTTGTTTGCCAAAGAATGCTTTTAAGAGTATCTTCGTAAACAATTCCAGAATTTCGCAATTGGTGCGAAAGTGGTCCACCTTTGGAGTGGGTACGAAACCCAGTCCTTTCTTGAGGATTTTAATTTCTGTAGTGGTGAGCAGACGATCAGAGAGATTCACAATTAATTTCTCTTGTCCTGGTGACTCCTCAGTTCCATGTGTAATGGATTCAGATGTGTCTGATCCTGCCATTGTACCTGTTTGGGTTGGTTCTGTACGCTTCTTCTTCTTCTGCCGCGCCCTTTGCCACAGCCTCTGCCTAAAAAAGGTTGAGGTTGAAAGGGGGCGAAGAGTGATGGAGGTCCATTTTGGTAGGGCGGATAATGCCACATCGGTGGTCCTTGGAACGGAGTGGGTCCTTGATAAGGTGGCGGGCCATAGCCATACATATGGTTCGGTGGCATTCTGTGTTGTTGATTGTGTTGGTAACTTCCTTGATTTTCCGTACTGGAGTTACTTCCTGAGGAAAGAGTTCTCCGACGTGAGCTGGTGCTGTCGTCTGAAGAATAATCATCTCTTGAGGGTTGGTAATCTTCCTTGAGGTAAGGATATATTTTTCTTTACTAAAGCGTGCAATATCCTTCTGGAGTTTGTTGATTTTATTTCTCATCAAGTATTCCTTGTTGTCATTAATTTCTTTGGTTATTTCTGCCAATTTGGCTTTGAAAGCGGCGTTGGCGATGTTTGATTTCAAGTTACCCTCTGCAATGGAGATTCTTAATATTAATTCATCTGCCAACCTTTTGGCAGTTTTAATGATAAGGACCAAAAGATCCCTGGTGCATTTCCACGCTACCAGTGACCAATCCTCTTTAAACTGCTTATCATCAAGAAAAATTCTTGGGGTATTACTGACAATCAATCCATTGGGTGCTATGTTTGCACGTAGATACTCCGTCATAATTGCCCCGTGCATAATTATTTTCATTAATTGGCGTTTCATATTTGTAATGGTTGTCCAATCACTTGAAGAGCCACTAGTTGAAGCTCCTCCATCAGGATCTAATAGGGATGGACCATTCAGAATTTCTGTAACACAGTCCTCCCCAAAGGAGAGACCTTGGTTGTTTTCCATAGTGATGGAAAAAAGGAAAATGTAGGAATTACCTCTACAAATGAAAGGCAAGGAAAAGGAGGGGACGTCCACGGCTGAGCCGCCGTGCTAAAGTATTTGTTGAAAAGGAGGGACAGGGAGCTGGGTTAGGAGGTCCTGCACACAAGCTCCCGGGTATAGCTAAGTATCTAAAGAGGGTGTGCAGTTCCTATCTGGACGAATGGGAAAGACAGGTCTTTCTTCTTGTTGCCCTCACACACCCCAGGAGGTGTCATGCTTCATCATCGGGCGTTTGCCCCTCGTCAGGCCGGCGCTGCAATGCCTGACGGGCTCCCGAAACCGGGGCTCTTTGCCGGGGATCTTTTAAAGAAGAAGCCGTAGGGTGCGTGCGGGTATGAAGGATAGGTAGTGCACAAAGTGATAAAATAATTAAAATAGGTGTGGAGCAGTCCTATTAAATCAAATTTTAATAAACTAGGTAGCTCTAGCCTAATTAAAAACTATGTGTGTACCCAGGTGGAAATAGTGTTCCTCAAGGGCAAACTAAGTACGAGTGGTCAACATGTTTCGTGCCCGATTCGCCCCTAATGGGTCAATTGGCACTTCGTCAGGACCGATAAGCAAAAGAAAGATAATAAGGTGCACTACCGTCTGGTATTCGGTATATTAACATAAATTACCAAGACCGGTAGAAATGTCCTTAAAGACGTGTACTGAAGAGTACTGTAGACCTGTAAGAGAGGAGGGACAAAAAAGGGGGGGGGGTTGGAACAACCAAAATTAAGTGAGATATAGAAAAACGTAAAGACATTAGTCTAAGGAAGCGACATGTTTAGCCCATGTTACCAACACAATTTAACATCACAGCTTTTCACAAAGATATTTAGTGAATCATTTTGTAGACATAGCCAGTGCATCGTTAGGTACGGCAGATCAGTGAAAATGATTAAACCAGTAAAAACCAGTAAAACCGTAAAAAACATTAAAAACACATACACAATCTGAGTCACATGGTGGTTGAATTGTGTAAAAAGCAACGCCAGTATAACCATTGGTATAGCTGGCAAGTAACAACCAATCTCATGTGGGCGTGGGCATTCATACTTGTGAGCATATCATGTTGTCAGCAATGTCATTTGTACTTTTGAGCATTTCGTATTGCGTGGCATATAAGGTCCCGATTGCAAAAATAACCGGACGTGCGTGTTGGGACTATACCGCTATAGTACTGTGAACATTGATGTGCATAACAACATGGAAACAATTAATAGCCTTCAGATGTTAAAGGTCATTGACAATGTAAAAGGTATCGCTTAGGACGAGAAATTTTCGTCCGAAGTTCACCTATAACGGATAAGATGGCATAGAAACCATAAAGGTTAAGGAAGAGGAACTGAGTGCCAGAGGTTAAAAAGACCAAATTATGGGCAATGAAGATGTGAAATTTAAAGTGCGCGGTAAAACCGTCCGTGATGGCAAGTGACAGAGGAAGGGAGAGGGAGAGAGGGGGAGGTGAGGGAAGAGTAGGACAACCACGATGTGGTCGGACTAACGAAACCCACTTCGGGTGACTGTTGGCCAGTATCAAAAGACCATATGCAAGCACAGACGCACTCACGACAACATATCAATGCTTGCACGCACTCACCCCTAGTCACAACGTCTAGAGTTGACGGGAGTAGCCAGAGCACGTCGTTGCTCCGGTAATCTAAAAAGGACAAGTGGTGGGTTCAGTTGTAGGTCAAAGTGACAAGGCTTACCGGTAGTGCAGGAACTCCTGAAAGGAGGTGCATACTCACAGGCGTAGACAAGCAACTAGCCTTCGTCCTACCCTTACTCCGGGTCCCGTGGGTAATCATTTCCGGGTTTCCGATCTTTATAGGCTAGAATGCGTGTAAGAATGGCGGCCATCTTGGAAGGGTGTAGTACGAAAACTTTATTTAGAAGGGACAAACCTCGTCAAAGGACGAACAGAATTACAGATAGTGGGCCAAGGGTCTCTACTCTGAGATGGATTACCATATGTGATGTATAAAATAAGGCAAATGATACTGAATACAGTAATCACCTTATATGATGTGTTTAAAACGAATTGAATACAGTAATCACGTGTAGAGTACCCAGATTGCTGGTCTTTTTTGGCAAGTACTCAAATGAGTAACAAGTAGATGGCCATAAGGTCGATAAAATGCCATCTGTACTGATATCTTCCTTAGAAACCAATAAGAGTTCTCTTTTAAAAACCGGGGGGAGGGAGGGGCGGGGTGCGGGTCAAGGGAGGAGGGGATACGGGACAAGCATGGGCGGTGCGGGGACGGACAAACACCAGGCAGAGGAGGATCTCTGCTCCGCTAAGAGGTGACCCTTGAGATCTGTAATATGTTGGAAAAGGCAAGAGGTACCAAGGTTCTGTGAAGAATGCCTATTTGGAGACTCAAGATGCAGATCGACATGTTAGTGAGTGGTCAGAGGGGGTATATTAATTGGTCCACCCTCCTACAGAGGAACTTCATTCAAAGATGGATAGAAAGTGCTGCTTTGGGGAACTAATAGAAAGGAACTAATACTTAGGGGAACTAATAGATAGTGAATAGATAGTGACCAAATTCACTAGTGGTTTAGTTCTGCCCAAGGAATATCATCGTTGAGTCCCCTAATGTGTCCCCCCAATTTGAATACCCAACGTTGTTCCTTTCTGAATAGAGCCTCCTTGGTAATAGTTGGAAAGGCTTCAAGAACCGTCCATTGTATGTCATTGGCGGTGTGATTTCGTTCCACAAAATGAGCACACATTTTGGTGTTCGTTTTTTTGCATCTAAAGTTGCTCCTATGTTCAGTGATTCTTATTTTTACAGCACGAGTGGTCATCCCTATGTATTGAAGTTGACAAGGACACGTAATCAGATAAATACAGTTACGTGTGTTACAATTCGTGTGCTTGTTAAGGGTCCACGTCCAGGTATTGGTTAGTGGAATGGTTTTAGTGGCTAGGGTGAAGGGACAGACAACACATTGTCCGCAAGGATAATGTCCAGTCACAGGTGGTAAGTTCCAGAGAGTATTAGGGGCCCTGGACCTTTGTTTTATTGGTCTTGTATTGATCAATAGATCCTTGATGTTTGCTGTTCTCTTAAAGGCAAACCGTGGTTTGCTAAGGGCAAGGTCCCCTGTTCCCAAAATTCTCCAGTGCTTGTTAATTATTCTTTTTAACAAGTTAGACTCAGGGGTGTAGGTCGTAACACATGTGATAATATCACTTGTTGATCTTGTTTGTGTATCTAAGAGGTTTAGCCTATTGATGTTCCGTGCTCGTTTTTGAGCATTATTGACGATGCGTGATGGATATTGCCTCCTAACCAGGTGCGTACTTAATTCAGAGGCTTGTTTTTTGTAATCCTCAATGTTACTGCAGTTCCTACGAATACGTAGGAACTGGCCATAGGGTAGATTCTCCCTTAAGGCTTTGGGGTGGAAACTCTGATACAAAAGGGGACAATGACTGTCAGTGGGTTTCTTATATGTAATAGTTTCCAACCTGTTTGGTTTCTTGATGATCAACAGATCGAGGAAAGGGAGTTCTTGTTCAGAGCAATTGGCTGTGAAGTTAAGAAACGGATTGAGATTGTTAAGCCACAGGAGAAAAATGGGGATGGTGTCCCTATTACCCCTCCAGAATATCAAAATGTCATCGATATAACGCTTCCATAAGAGAACGTTATCCGTGAAGGGGTTGGAATCCGTGAGCACATACCTTGCCTCGAAGTCCGACATGTAGAGACATGCCAGACTCGGAGCAAAGGTACTGCCCATGGAAGTGCCCTGTGTCTGATGGAACAATTGTTCCTCAAACTGAAAAAAGTTTTCAGTGAGTGCAATGTGGGCACATTCCATGACAAAACTGATCGGGGTAGGTGAGGACCAAGGAATACTATGGAGTGTTTCCTCCATCACCTCTAGTGTGTTTAATTGTGGAATGTTAGTGTAGAGGGCCTCCACATCCAGAGTGAGTAGTATGTCTGGCAGGGGGCCCTCTAAGTTGGTTGTTTCAATTAGTCTTAGGACATCCCTAGTATCTTGGAGAAAGGTGGGAGTCCTGCGGACCAAGGGTTGGAAAAAGTGGTCGCAGAACTTGGATAGAGGTTCCAGGACAGACCCTATACCCGAGACAATAGGTCTCCCGGGGGGTGGATTGACCCCCTTATGAATTTTGGGCAAGATGTAAAAATAGGGTAGCCTGGGATTCTGATTGGTCAAGAAATCTGCCTCGTTTTTGGTGATCCAACCTTGATTGAGTGCCGCTGTAACCATAGAATTTATTCTGGTTTGGAGGCGTGGGGTAGGATCTTGGATGAGGGGAGTGTAGTAGTGATTGTTCTCTAGTTGGCGTAGACATTCCGTCCGGTAGTCTGTGATGGCCATGATAACAATAGCGCCCCCTTTGTCTGCTTCCTTTATCATTATAGTAGTGTCATTTGATAGTGCTTTTATTGCTTCAGTTTCAGAATTTGTCATGTTGCAAAACCTAGCGTCCAGACGTTTCTCTGTTATTTCTTTAAGAACTGCTTGCTCAAAGGTAAGAACTTCAGGTGGTACCATGCTTGAGGAGGGTACTCTACACGTGATTACTGTATTCAATTCGTTTTAAACACATCATATAAGGTGATTACTGTATTCAGTATCATTTGCCTTATTTTATACATCACATATGGTAATCCATCTCAGAGTAGAGACCCTTGGCCCACTATCTGTAATTCTGTTCGTCCTTTGATGAGGTTTGTCCCTTTTAAATAAAGTTTTCGTACTACACCCTTCCAAGATGGCCGCCATTCTTACACGCATTCTAGCCTATAAAGATCGGAAACCCGGAAATGATTACCCACGGGACCCGGAGTAAGGGTAGGACGAAGGCTAGTTGCTTGTTTACGCCTGTGAGTATGCACCTCCTTTCAGGAGTTCCTGCACTACCGGTAAGCCTTGTCACTTTGACCTACAACTGAACCCACCACTTGTATTTTTAGATTACCGGAGCAACGACGTGCTCTGGCTACTCCCGTCAACTCTAGACGTTGTGACTAGGGGTGAGTGCGTGCAAGCATTGATATGTTGTCGTGAGTGCGTCTGTGCTTGCATATGGTCTTTTGATATTGGCCAACAGTCACCCGAAGTGGGTTTCGTTAGTCCGACCACATCGTGGTTGTCCTACTCTCCCTCACCTCCCCCCCCCTCTCTCCCTCTCCCTTCCTCTGTCACTTGCCATCACGGACGGTTTTACCGCGCACTTTAAATTTCACATCTTCATTGCCCATAATTTGGCCTTTTAACCTCTGGCACTCAGTTCCTCTTCCTTAACCTTTATGGTTTCTATTCCATCTATCCGTTATAGGTGAACTTCGGACGAAAATTTTCGTCCTAAGCGATACTTTGACCTTTAACATCTGAAGGCTATTAATTGTTTCCATGTTGTTATGCACATCAATGTTCACAGTACTATAGCGGTATAGTCCCAACACGCACGTCCGGTTATTTTTGCAATCTGGACCTTATATGCCACGCAATACGAAATGCTCAAAAGTACAAATAACATTGCTGACAACATGATATGCTCACAAGTATGAATGCCCACATGAGATTGGTTGTTACTTGCCAGCTACACCAATGGTTATACTGGCGTTGCTTTTTTACACAATTCAACCACCATGTGACTCAGATTGTGTATGTGTTTTTAATGTTTTTTACGGTTTTACTGGTTTTTACTGGTTTAATCATTTTCACTGATCTACCGCACCTAACGATGCACTGGCTATGTCTACAAAATGATTCACTAAATATCTTTGTGAAAAGCTGTGATGTTAAATTGTGTTGGTAACATGGGCTAAACATGTCGCTTCCTTAGACTAATGTCTTTACGTTTTTTCTATATCTCACTTAATTTTGGTTGTTCCAACTCTCCCCCCCCTTTTTTGTCCCTCCTCTCTTACAGGTCTACAGTACTCTTCAGTACACGTCTTTAAGGACATTTCTACCGGTCTTGGTAATTTATGTTAATATACCGAATACCAGACGGTAGTGCACCTTATTATCTTTCTTTTGCTTATCGGTCCTGACGAAGTGCCAATTGACCCATTAGGGGCGAATCGGGCACGAAACATGTTGACCACTCGTACTTAGTTTGCCCTTGAGGAACACTATTTCCACCTGGGTACACACATAGTTTTTAATTAGGCTAGAGCTACCTAGTTTATTAAAATTTGATTTAATAGGACTGCTCCACACCTATTTTAATTATTTTATCACTTTGTGCACTACCTATCCTTCATACCCGCACGCACCCTACGGCTTCTTCTTTAAAAGATCCCCGGCAAAGAGCCCCGGTTTCGGGAGCCCGTCAGGCGTTGCAGCGCCGGCCTGACGAGGGGCAAACGCCCGATGATGAAGCATGACACCTCCTGGGGTGTGTGAGGGCAACAAGAAGAAAGACCTGTCTTTCCCATTCGTCCAGATAGGAACTGCACACCCTCTTTAGACACTTAGACACATCTGAATGCCTTCTTGATGGAATCAAAGTAAAAAACTGAAAGCATTTCCTACTGAGGAGACTGCAGTAAATGAAGAAATTAGGAAACTTCATAACAAAGAAGTCTTCCAAGTTGGCCACCAGTGAAAAAAGAGCCCAAATGTAGCACAAATATTACCCAGATGTAGCCCACATATAGCCCAATGACAAAAGTGTGCAAAACACTTTTTATTTTTAGTTTTTTGCAGTTTTATGTAGTGCAGACTGGTCTGGTATTGGAGCATTGCATCTTAAAACATGACCCCCTACACTACAAAAACACCACTGCACTACCTTAAACCCTAAAACACTACCCCCAGCACGACCCCCTACACTACCCAAACACCACTGCACTAACCTAAATCCTAAAACACTACCACCAGCACGACCCCCTACACTACCCAAACACCACTGCACTACCCTAAAACATGACCCCTACACTACACAAACACCACTGTACTACCCTAAACCCTAAAACACTACCCCCAGCATGACCCCTAACACTACACAAGCACCACTGCACTACCCTAAACCCTAAAACACTACCCCCAGCACGACCCCCTACACTACACAAACACCACTGCACTACCCTAAACCCTAAAACACTACCCCCAGCACGACCCCCTACACTACCCAAACACTCTGCACTACCCTAAAACATGACCCCTACACTACACAAACACCACTGCACTACCCTAAACCCTAAAACACTACCCCCAGCACGACCCCTACACTACACAAGCACCACTGCACTACCCTAAACCCTAAAACACTACCCCCAGCACGACCCCCTACACTGCCCGAACACCACTGCACTGCCCTAAACCCTGAAACACCAGCCCCTGCATGACCCCCTACACTGCCCGAACAGCACTGCACTGCCCTAAACCCTGAAACACCACCCCTAGCACGACCCCCTACACTGCCCGAACACCACTGCACTGCCCTAAACCCTGAAACACCACCCCTTCACGACCCCCTACACTGCCCGAACACCACTGCACTGCCCTAAACCCTGAAACACCACCCCCAGCATGACCCCCTACACTACCCAAACACCACTGCACTGCCCTAAACCCTGAAACACTACCCCCAGCAAGACCTCCTACACTGCCCGAATACCACTGCACTGCCCTAAACCCTGAAACATCACCCCCAGCAAGACCCCCTACACTGCCCGAACACCACTGACCTAAACCCTGAAACACCACCCCCAGCACGACCCCCTACACTGCCCGAACACCACTGCACTGCCCTAAACCCTGAAACACTACCCCCAGCATGACCCACTACACTGCCCGAACACCACTGCTCTGCCCAAAACCCTGAAACACCAGCCCCAGCACGACCCCTACACTGCCCGAACACCACTGCACTGCCCTAAACCTTGAAACACCAGCCCCTGCACGGCCCCCTACACTGCCCGAACACCACTGCACTACCCTAAACCCTGAAACATCACCCCCAGCACGACCCCCTACACTGCCCGAGCACCAATGCACTGCCCTAAACCCTGAAACACCAGCCCCAGCACGACCCCATACACTGCCCGAACACCACTGCACTGCCCTAAACCCTGAAACACCAGCCCCAGCACGACCGCCTACACTGCCCGAACACCACTGCACTGCCCTAAACCCTGAAACACCAGCCCCAGCACGACCCCCTACACTGCCCGAACACCACTGCACTGCCCTAAACCGTGAAACACCAGCCTCAGCACGACCCCCTACACTGCCTGAACACCACTGCACCGCCCTGAACCCTGAAACACCAGCCCCAGCACAACACCGTACACTGCCCGAACACCACTGCACTGCCCTAAACCCTGAAACACCATCCCCAGCACGACCCCCTATACTGATCAAACACTACTCAACTGCCCTACACCCAGAAACACCATCCCCAGCACGACCCCCTATACTGCACGAACACCACTGCACTGCCCTAAACCCTGAAACACTACCCCCAGCAAGACCTCCTACACTGCTCGAACACCACTGCACTGCCCTAAACCCTGAAACATCACCCCCAGCAAGACCCCCTACACTGCCCGAACACCACTGCCCTAAACCCTGAAACACCACCCCCAGAAAGACCCCCTACACTGCCCGAACACCACTGCACTGCCCTAAACCCTGAAACACCAGCCCCAGCACGACCCCCTACACTGCCCGAACACCACTGCACTGCCCTAAACCCTGAAACACCACCCCCTGCACGACCCCCTACACTGCCCGAACACCACTGTACTGCCCTAAACCCTGAAACCCCACCCCCAGCATGACCCCCTACACTGCCAGAACACCACTGCACTGCCCTTAACACTGAAACACCACCCCCTGCACGACCCCTACACTGCCCCAACACTACTGCACTGCCCTAAACCCTGAAACACCACCCCCAGCACGACCCCTACACTGCATGAACACCACTGCACCGCCCTAAACCCTGAAACACTACCCCCAGCAAGACCCCCTACACTGTCCGAACACCACTGCACTGCCCTAAACCCTGAAACATCACCCCAGCAAGACCCCCTACACTGCCCTAAACGCTGAAACACCACCCCCAGCAAGACCACCTACACTGCCCGAACACCACTGCACTGCCCTAAACCCTGAAACACCACCCCCAGCAAGACCCCCTACACTGCCCGAACACCACTGCACTGCCCTAAACCCTGAAACACCACCCCCAGCACGACCCCCTACACTGCCCGAACACCACTGCTCTGCCCAAAACCCTGAAACACCAGCCCCAGCACGACCCCCTACACTGCCCGAACACCACTGCACTGCCCTAAACCCTGAAACACCAGCCCCAGCACGACCCCCTACACTGCCCGAACACCACTGCACTGCCCTAAACCCTGAAACACCACCCCCAGCACGACCCCCTACACTCCCCGAACACCACTGCACTGCCCTAAACCCTGAAACACCAGCCCCAGCACGACCCCGTACACTGCCCGCACACCACTGCACTGCCCTAAACCCTGAAACACCAGCCCCAGCACAACCCCGTACACTGCCCGAACACCACTGCACTGCCCTAAACCCTGAAACACCAGCCCCAGCACGACCGCCTACACTGCCCAAAAACTACTGCACTGCCCTAAACCCTGAAACACCACCCCCAGCAAGACTACCTACACTGGCTGAACACCACTGCACTGCCCTAAACCCTGAAACACCAACCCCTGCACGACCCCCTACACTGCCCAAACACTACTGCACTGCCCTAAACCCTGAAACACCACCCCTCAGCACGACACCCTACACTGCCCGAACACCACTGCACTGCCCTAAACCCTGAAACACCACCCCAGCATGACCCCCTACACTGCCCGAACACCACTGCACTAAACCCTGAAACACCACCCCCTGCACGACCCCCTACACTGCCGGAACACCACTGCACTGCCCTAAACCCTGAAACACCACCCCCAGCACGACCCCCTACTCTGCCCTAACACCACTGCACTGCCCTAAACCCTGAAACATCACCCCCAGCACAACCCCTACACTGCCTGAGCACCATTGCTCTGCCCTAAACCCTGAAACACTAGCCCCAGCACGACCCCCTACACTGCCCGAACACCACTACACTGCCCTAAACCCTGAAACACCACCCCCAGCACGACCCCCTACACTGCCCGAACACGACTGCACTGCCCTAAACCCTGAAACACCAGCCCCAGCAAGACCCCCTACACTGCCCGAACACCACTGCATTGCCCTAGACTCTGAAACACCAGCCCCAGCAAGACCCCCTACACTGCCCGAACACCACTGCACTGCCCTAAACCCTGAAACACCAGCCCCAGCATGACCCCCTACACTGCCCGAACACCACTGCACTGCCCTAAACCCTGAAACACCAGCCCCAGCACGACCCCCTACACTGCCCGAACACCACTGCACTACCCTAAACCCTGAAACACCAGCCCCAGCACGACCCCCTACATTGCCCGAACACCACTGCACTGCCATAAACCCTGAAACACCAGCCCCAGCACCACCCCCTACAATGCCCGAACACCACTGTACTGCCCTAAACCCTGAAACACCACCCCCTGCACCGCCCCTACACTGCCCGAACACCACTGCACTGCCCTAAACCCTGAAACACCACCCCCTGCACGACCCCTATACTGCCCGAACACCACTGCACTGCCCTAAACCCTGAAACACCACCCCCTGCACCACCCCCTACACTGCCCGAACACCACTGCACTGATCTAAACCCTGAAACACCACCCCTGCACCGCCCCCTACACTGCCCGAACACCACTGCACTGCCCTAAACCCTGAAACACCACCCCCAGCATGACCCCCTTTACTGCTCGAACACCACTGCACTGCCCCAAACCCTGAAACACCACCCCCAGCATGACACCCTACACTGCCCGAACACCACTGCCCTAAACCCTGAAACACCACCCCTGCATGACCCCCTACACTGCCCGAACACCACTGCACTGCCCTAAACCCTGAAACACCACCCCTGCATGACCCCCTACACTGCCCGAACACCACTGCACTGCCCTAAACCCTGAAACACCACCCCCAGCACGACCCCCTACACTGCCCGAACACCACTGCACTGCCCTAAACCCTAAAACACCACCCCCAGCACGACCCCATAAACTGCCCGAACACCACTGCACTGCCCTAAACCCTAGAACACTACCCCCAGCATGACCCCCTACACTACCCGAACACCACTGCACTACCCTAAACCCTAAAATACTCCCCCAGCACGACCCCCTACACTACCCAAACACGACTGCACTGCCCTAAACCCTAAAACACTCCCCCAGCACGACCCCTACACTACCCGAACACCACTGCACTGCCCTAAACCCTAAAACACTCCCCCAGCATGACCCCCTACACTACCTAAACACCACTGCACTGCCCTAAACCCTAAAACACTACCCCTGCATGACCCCCTACACTACCCAAATACCAATGCACTACCCTAATCCCTAAAACACTACCCCCCACACAACCCCCTACACTACCCAAAGACCACTGCACTACCCTAAACCCTAAAACACGACCTCCTACACTACACAAACACCACTGCACTACCCTAAACCCTAAAAACTACCCCCAGCACGAACCCCTACACTACCCAAACACCATTGCACTACCCTAAACCATAAAACACTACCCCCAGCAGTACCCCCTATGCTACCCAAACACCACTGCACTACCCTAAACCCTAAAACACTACCCCCAGCAGTACCCCCTACACTACCCAAACACCATTGCACTACCCTAAACCCTAAAACACTACCCCCAGCAGTATCCCCTACACTACCCAAACACCACTGCACTACCCTAAAACCCTAAAACACTAACCCCAGCACGACCCCCTACACTACCCAAACACCACTGTACTACCCTAAACCCTAAAACACTCCCCCAGCACGACTCCCTACACTACCCAAACACCACTGCACTACCCTAAACCCTAAATCTACCCCCAGCATGGCCCCCTACACTACACAAACACCACTGCACTACCCTAAACCCTAAAACACTACCCCCAGCACGACCCTCTTCACTACCTAAACACAACTGCACAATTTGTTACAGGCATTGCAACACAGGCCTGTGGTGCTTACTGGAAGTACCTGGTGGGCTAGTTGGGCCCCAGGGACTCTCAGGATTCAAGGTGACCTAATCCCCCAACTTAAACGCACCACGGGGCGCGTTTGCACAGTGGTGAAAGGAGGGGGCGGGCCTCAGGTGACATGTGCGCAAACACGCCCTGTGGTGCGTTTTAAGTTGGGGAGTTAATTCCCTTTGAATCCTGGGGGCCAACTAGCCCACCAGGTACCTTCAGTAAGCACAACAGAGTTGCGTTGCAGAGAGGTGAAAAAGGTGCGTGGCCTCGGAACGCCTCTCTGCAACTCAGCTCTGTGGTCCTAACTGTAGGTACCTGGGGGATAGTTGGGCCCCAGGGACCCTCAGGATTCAAGGGGACTTAATCCCGCAACTTAAAACGCGCCACGGGGCGCGTTTGCACACATGTCACCTCAGGCCCCCTCCCTTCACCACTGTGCAAACGCGCACTGGCTCTGGTTAGTCAGAGTCAGTTACCACCAGTACCCGTCTGAAAAAGTTGTGGGCACAGGATGATTTTGCAACAAGGCCTCTTTCTGCTCCTCTGTTGGTTCTTTCTGCACATCTTTTGCTTCTTTCTGTGCGTTTTTCTTCTTTCTTCACATGTCCTACCTCTGTTGGCATAGTTAGAAATTAGCATTTAAAAAACCTTTGAAATTCACTGAAAAAATCATAGGTTTCAGGCACGTTATAGTTAGAAATTAGCATTTAAAAAACCTTTGAAATTCACTGAAAAAACCATAGGTTTCAGGCACGTTATAGTTAGAAATTAGCATTTAAAAAACCTTTGAAATTCACTGAAAAAACCATAGGTTTCAGACAAGTTATAGTTAGAAATTAGCATTTAAAAAACCTTTGAAATTCACTGAAAAAAACCATAGGTTTTAGGGACAGTTATAGTTAGTTGGACATTGCACTCGTACAAAACCCGTGAAATTCCCCTGTTATAGTTAGTTCAGCTAACTATAACTCGCGCCCCCGCAATGCACTGCTGATGACGTCACATATTACATCACTCATGACATGGTCAGTGACATCACTGATGACATCTCAAATGACATCACTGATGACATCATCCATGTGATAATTTCATGCATCTTCTCACACCCTAATATAACTTTTGATACACCCACTCTAAATTACAGACTGCCATTTTCAAAACCATAGACACTCCAACACCAAAAACTACATACCCACTCACTGATTCTTAGGTCTACACAGACATCCACTCACTCACCTGTACAGTCACTCATACTTACAGTCACTCAGTACAGGACTATCATATGCACTCATACACCTATATAAATACTCACACACCGCCACTCATCCATAGAGGTACTCACACACCTAGTCAGTCATGCAAAAAATTTATCACACACCCATTTACTCACCTATACAGTTACACACACACCAGCTCACTTACTCATACAAATACTAGCACATTCTTACGCTCTTATACAATAACTGATACAAGCACACACGCATCCATACAGCCACTCTCACAATAACACACTCTCACTTATAGCCATTTAAATACTCTAACACACATATATACTGCCTTTTACATATGTAGTTACTCGCACATGTACCACTGAGATATACATTCACTCACTAACACACCCATACACACACTCACCCACCCAAGCAGTCCATCACAGATGCACTCTTGAAATCATGCACCCAGTGAATCACCCACTCACACATCTATGTATAGAGTCACACACACCCCACCCACACAAACACTCAGGCAGCCATACAGATACTCAGAGAACTAATCAATAACCCATATAGACACTCATGTAGCTATTCGCAAATCCATGCATCCACTTACACACCAACAAACAGACGGATACAGACATTCACACAGTTTAGTCACTAACCCATGCATTCAGTAAGATACGTTTAATCACTCACTTGTAGAGTCAGTCACTCACGTACTAAATCATCCATTCAGACACTTATACACCCACTCATTCTTCAATACGCCTTTCCCTATATATATTAAACATATTTAAACTTTACAGAAACACACAGTCACTGGATGATGTCATCAGTGATGTCATTTGAGATGTCATCAGTGATGTCATCAGTGATGTCACTGACCATGTCATGAGTGATGTAATATGTGACGTCATCAGCAGTGCATTGCGGGGCGCGAGTTATAGTTAGCTGAACTAACTATAACAGGGGAATTTCACGGGTTTTGTACGAGTGCAATGTCCAACTAACTATAACTGTCCCTAAAACCTATGTTTTTTTCAGTGAATATATATATATATATCTTCGAAAATGCCAATAACACGCGCTCTCAGAATCTCGGGCAGCGAAAGTTATTTATTTAAGGTAACGCGTTTCGGAAGCAAAGCTTCTTTGATAACACAAGGAACCCATTGCAAATCGTGAGTTTACATAGTGATGGTAATGGCAGTAGAGAGAGGACAGCAAACATTACAAAAGGAAATTGGCGGCCATCTTAGAATACCTAAACCGTTTCAAAGTATTAATAATATACGAGTGTTCGCATACCTTTCTGCACATATGATATAATATATATCTGCCCATCAGGTTACATATACAAATGCTTTGTACAAGAAATGGTAATAAATTAATTCAATATTAACTACGCATTCTACATTATTTCGTAGCCTTAAAATTAACATCGCCATGAAATATGGAACATGAGCGCTACAGAGTGCGTGAGCCGAAATGTGCATGCAACCAAAGACCTCATAAGTTACATGGCCCAGTTCGCACTGCTTGTCCCTTACATAGGGAGCCGATTCTACTGCGTGCAAAATGCTGGCCAAATTAGAACCTCTGGTACACTGTAATTCGCGGTGAGATTCTCGTGATACACAGAAGTGCATAGTGCATGTAATCAGCCAATGCTCATTATAAAGTGCCCTGCCAGGGTATTCCCTGCTGTCTCAATACGAATGCGCTAGTGGCAATGTGGTTCGAGGGAGGTCAAATCTAGTATACTGTGGTCCATAGCCAATTCCTGTAGGGAATACATCCTTGCGCCAAGTGGCTCAATAATGTCTGCTCAGTACTGTCCAAAGACAAAAACATAAACGGTGACTATAAGTTAAAGAATACGAAAAAGAAGACTCTTATCTATGCGTTGGTGGTGCACTCTTCGTAGAGGTGAAGAAAAGGGTAGGTAGCCCGTGAAGTGCCCAGAAAAATACGGTGGGCCCCTTCCTTTCCTCCTGTGAAAGAATAAAAGAAAACATAGGATTAAAAACATTAAAATATAACTCTAGCTAGACATATGATACATAAAAACTAGTTCATACAAGAAAAGTTAAGTTATATTATTACATCAAGCAGCATGGACTATTTGTACAGCTTCCTACAAAAGAATGCAAGCTAAATGAACACTACTCTTCAATTAAATGTGTGGCTAATTCCTCATTTAAATTGTGGCCATACGGGTATCTTGTCTCAAGTTCTAGAATCCATCTTGATTCTTTTTTCCTGAGCTTGAGTTCCCTGTTACCCCCTCTAGGGCTGCCCAGTACTTGTTCGATAGCAAAGTAACTAAGGAGCGAGCTGTTGGAGAGATGATATTCTGCAAAATGTCTGGCAACCGGATACTGGGGGTTCTTGTTTTTATGGCCCTGAGGTGTTCAAGTACCCTTTTCTTGGCCATGTGTGTAGTGCTCCCTACATAGCGTTTATTGCAAGGACATGTCAAAATATATATCACAAATGTTGTACTGCATGTCAGGAATTGCGAAATAGTTCTTTTCTTCTCAGAGTGTGGCATGCTAAATTCCTTAACCATATAGCTGGCTTTGCACGCCATACAATGTCCGCAAGGATAAAAGCCCTTAAGGTTGTGTGTGGTGGTAATTTTACGTTCTGTAATATCTCCTTGCATGAGCATATCTCTGAGACTGCGACTTTTTCGATATGTGATTCTGGGCCTGTCACTGATGGTAGGTCCTACTATGTTGTCGCTCTTAAGGATATTCCAATTATCGTTAAGTATTTTTTGTATTTTTCGCGAGCTGTTGTTATATGTCAGAATGACTCTTGTCTCATGGGAGTTGAGGTTTTTATTCTTATTGCACAAAGTACTTGTGATCACAAATTAAATGAAGCGCGGCGAAATTCGCACTGGGGTCGCAAATCCCGCCGAAATTTAAAAAAAAAAAAGAAGTGCGGTCTCCCGCGCTTCATTTAATTTATGATCACGCGTTTATTTTGGAATCCCTTGCTTTGTGCTGCTGAGCTCCTTAAAACGTCACAAAAACACACGTCAAAGGGGGATCTGGAAACCAGTTGGCGATTAACAAAGCCAGGAGATGGAATGGGGCTTGTCGCTGCAGGCGGGGGAATGCCCAGGATGCTGGTCCCTCAAAAGAATATATCATGAGGGATGTTGGTCCCTCCGAATGTACCATGAGGGATGGTATCCCCTCAGAAGTATGTACCACGCGCCTGCTTCATCTCTGGAGAGCCGTCTTAGCGGTTCACAAGGGGGAGCGCAGACACGCTCGTCTGAAAATGAAGACGCCATACGTGTTTCTCAGGCTGCCCGCTACCGTGGCCATCTAGGGTTTCGCTTGTCCGGCTGCAGGGACACCTGGCAGGGGATAAAATGGACCCGCCCCGTCCTCTCTAGAACGGCAGTGCAGCCTCGCCGCATGTAGCGCTGCTGGTCGTCCCTTTAAAAAGAGCTGCCGGCTAGCGTCCACTGTCCCTTCATTTCAGGGCGCTTTGCTTCTTCCTGGGCTGCGCACACTTTTCCCTTTTGGCGCACTTTGTGTCTTCCCTGACCTGTTACGCACATCCCTCTTTCGTGCTGTTGTTCCAAGCAGCGCTGTGAAGCGGGCACCACTGAGGTAAAGCGCTAAATGGAATAGACTCTTCCTCTCAGAGCTAGGCTCGGCCTCCAGCTCAGCGCCTCTCCGATCCCGCCTCGTCAGTAAACGTCGCGCAAAATACAGTTTTGCAGCTGAACTGCGTTCTTGTGACTGGCAGCGGCTGTAGCTCTGCGAAATCCAATTCGAGGCGAAGACAAGTGCACTGTCCACGAGGACACTAAATGAGGCACACCGGCGTTAAGAGAGAAAAAAAACACACAATGTCAGGAATAAAACACCTGAGAGGATTTACTTTATCAGGTCCGCTGACAGAGACTCTAAGGGGCATATTAACAAGGCGGCGTTAATGAATTATCGCCGCTTTAGCGTCCGTTTTCGGACGAAAAGCGGCGATAATTTCATCGCCGAATTAACAAGGACACGCTAGCGCGTGATTCCTGACTTAGCGTCCGTTTTCTGCACGCCTCCCATCGCATCGCTAATGAGATGCAAAGGGGGCGTGCCTGTGTAAACAACAGGGGAAATATCGCTAACCCAGGTATCGCCATATTAGCAACGTGGGTTAGCGATATTTTAAATTAGCGTAAGTATGCCTTAACGCAGGAATTTAACGTCTGCTAAATTCCTGACTAAGGCATACCTAACATGGGGGTGGATTGTGTGGCTAAGACCACCGGCCCTATCGCCAAGTATAGTCGACGTTTTCCATGGGACATCGCTGGAAAACCAGCGATGTTCCATGGAAAATATCGCTATCACTGGAAAATTATCGCCTTTGCGCTAAGCGTTGTTAATACAGCGCTAGCATGGCGATAATTTCCAGCGATAGCCGGCGATAGGATTCCTCACGCTAAGCACGGCCAGCGATAATTATCGCTGGCCGTTGTTAATATGCCCCTAAGGCACTCTACCTGGGTGCAAGTAAGATATTCCTTGTGAAAAGCAATGGGCTTATCCCGGAACACTCATTTCTTGGACGTACGTTTCTTTTTTTTGATTGGGGGTTGGAGGGTTGATAGGGTTTCTGTCATCAAAGGCGGACCGACTATTTGAAGGAGAGGTGCATCATTGCCGTTTATGGAAAATATGACGGAGTACAATTAAGACGACATTCCCGACCCACCTCCAAATGACTGAAAGGAGTGGGTCCCACCTTTCGCCTAAAATATTTTTCTGTTTTGTCGCCTAATTTGTTTTCTGTTTTATTGCGAAATTAAAGCAAACGCTAGAATCGTTTTAACATTTGGAGAACTGGAATATTCATCTGAATTGGTCACTAGTCCATTTTGGTTGAAGAAAAGCTGCCAGCTGTTTAATGTCACCGACGTCCCACAACCTGCACCCCGGTTCGTGGCAATTGTCTAGCAATTCTACACTTATGGGGCCAATCCTCTCCATGCTCATTCCCCCACATTTTAAAATCGCACACATTGCAGAAATATTTTTAATTAAAGGTTTAATAAACTTCATTCCGCAATGAGTGGACAAACTAGACACCAATCGCCGCATATGGGATGAATACATTATTTTCAGCATCACCACAAACTTAAAACGTAGATGCTCGCTTCATTATCTGCCCCATCTGCCCTTTATTGGATGAATATCATGTAAAATTACGCCACTAACAGCACGCAAACGTATCTAATATTCGCATATTGATTTATAAAACAGCACCATTAATTATTGCTACGGCCAGGCGTATCTGATATTATAAACCCATTTAAAGTTTTTTTTTGCAATAATGCGTGGACACATACAGATAAATGGGCGCAGTGAACAAAGCGGCAGTTTAAAATGGCTTGCGGAAGTTAATGAAATCCCTGATTTATATTGCAGCCCAGAGATGAACTACATTGCTGTGTTATTGAACACTCCGCATTGGTCCATTTATTAAAGTGTGCTTCAATAAAGGACTACAATAAAGTATCCCGCCAGTTCCCAGCACTAGCTGTACTTGTGTAACTCTTATGTGTGTGGCCATGATCGACACGTTTCTGCCCAGGAGCGTAAGGCAGGCCCCTGCAGCCCCTGCGGTTAAGGGAGGACCCCAACCCTGCAAGGGCCCACACACTTTCAGGGAGCCACCACTCAGCTCAATGTATATCTGTGATATATGGGAGCCTCAGGGGCCCATCATCACATTCTGCAGGGGGCATCATTTTGCCTTATGCAACTGTTTTTGTTGTAGCTTGGAGTTTATTTTTTTTGAACAGCATAACTCCGAGTATAAAACCCGAATATTGTCTACTTCATCACTTTCTGCTCCAGGGCCAGGCTGGCCAGCCATCCTTTCTTGCATGTGTATGCGGGCGTCAAAGAGCCCTATGTACGACCGGTTGTAGAAGAGTACAAGGCGCCCTCCTGTCAGAATGAGGCATACGCAGGGCAGGATATAGGAAAACATAAAAAGCGCCACCTGTCAGAATTGATAATTGCAGGTATTCTGCGTTTTCAGGGCCGTGGAAAAATGAGTTCTTCATCAGAACTGTACAGCTGACAGGCAGCCCTGGAGACCGCAGGAGACAGCAAGAGACATGGATGTGAAACACATGGAAAGAAATATAGGAAAATCGCGAGCAAACTGAAGGGTCGTGGATTTTTAGGACATGCAGCAGTTGGTAAAAGCACCGAGGTGGTTGCAGTTTGCGGTCTAAAGGGCAAGCACGGCTGGCCCTGTGTTTACATCACCGACCCATGTGTGCAGACGGTTGCTGCTGATTTAAGGCAGCCTCCTCAGAGCTGGCTACAGAGCACCAAGGCCTGGCCTGGAAGGCCATCGTCTTCTGATGAGTTTAGCAACAACCAAAGGACAATTTCCGGGTCATCTAAGCGGCATGTTCCACAGACAAGCTTTTTATTTTTTACTATATATATATGCGATGTCGTACTCCTCGGCGAGCACTGCTCTTTGTGCTTTAATTTTTCTGCAAGTGCAAACGTTTTCCACGAATTGACAAGGCCAAAAAGACTTCGACGCCTCGTCAGGGGTACTAAGCGCTATATAAATGCAATTTAAACATGACCATTAATGACTTTGTTATTAAGTATCCCCTCCCGTCCGAGGCATGCCAGCATTGGAGCCTCTCAGAAAGAGAACTGGTCAAGAACTGTGGTGGAGTGGCAGAGTGCTTCTGGACATGTGGTCATGTGATCACAATCACGCCAACATCTCCACTGGTGTACACACTATTACTGGCAATAAATGGAAATAGGACTTCGTCACGAGATCACATATTATAAGTGGCAGTAAACACACAGAAGGAAGGCAAACCCGCTCAGCAGCAGCCTGACAGGGTTCTAAAGAAGCACGTTACTGGACATAGAAGAAATACTCAAGGTATGAGCATCTTCCTCATTGGTTGAAGAATGTATACAGGACAACATCGAGACACAGGCGTCAAATACAGCAATTAATCACGATTATTTTCCATCTCTGTAATATTCTTTTTAATGGCGATCGTGCGCAATTACCCTCAGGTCAAGACAGCCTTTGATAAGGGGACTCCACACCCCTCTTTGCCCCTTCCAGTGAAACACGACGATTTATTTTCTATCATGTTTTTCAGGACTGTCATCTGACCGTGTCTGTGGCTTCATAGGTGCGTACATATTTATTTCTTTTCGCTTTGTAATCTGTCCTGCTTAAAAGACACTCTCTGCTAATTAACAATTAAGCACAGACGTTTGACCAACTAGTGAACATTTATTTCTAGGTGTATCTGTTCCTGACACCCACGGTCCATAGACGCGCCAGCGCTGTCAAAAACACAGTGAAAAAACAGGTTTCTGCAGCTTGATTAGCTACTCTATTTTATATCTAATCGTGTCAGATTTCATCTAATAAAGACAAGATCAATTCCTGTCAGAATGGGCTCACATCTGTTTACAACAACGGTCAAAACATGTCACTGCATGTAGAAGGACATAAAAATAATAATTTCTCTTTAATGACGTTTCACGTCGCCCTACGTCGCTTCTAAGCGCTGTGAAGTACAGGTTGCATTATTAACCAATTTAATAGTACACAATCAACTGATTGTTTATCCAGTTGTAAGACACTGAAGCAACCGACCATTGGAAGGATGGAAGGCCAAGTCCCCTATGATGTGATTCGACAACGTGAGCAGCCTGATTGAAGTTAAGCAAATGTTTCAGGTACAAATGCTTTACCCGTCCGGTCGGCTACCAATGGGTATTATAAATTCTAGGGAACTCGTAATTGCCACCAGGGGGGTAGGCTGTGGCAGTTAAGACAGGTGGTATGAAAGGCATAATTGACAGAAAAGGCTTTGGTTTGCTCACATTGCTGTAAACATAACACCAACGTTTTTTTTGCTCAGACTGGTATAAACTAACCCTGGGCGTAGTTCGCGTAGTCGCGCTACGCGAAGCTACGCAAAGCTACGCGAAGATGTTAAAGCGCTAGGCGAGCTACGCGTAGCTACGCGAGCGTGCATAGTTGCTTGTCGCGCACGTTCGCAATGCGTTTTTCTTCTTCGGGAACTCGTGCGTGTTCGGGACGCTGTTTGCGTGCTCGGGGGATAGTATCTCGCGAACTTGCCCATGCGGTCGCCTATGGGCGTGGCCATCTTGTTTTTCACTTGTCCCGCCCGTTCGCGATGCCTTATTTCCTGTTCCGGGTCGCGTATAGCATGCTCGCGATGTGCATTTCATGTTCGGGAACGCGTCGTACGTGTTCGCTATGCTTTTTGCGTGCTCGGGGGGAAATATCGCGCAAACTTACCCACGCGGTCGCAATGGGCGCGGCCATCTTGTTTTTCACTCTATGCTATGGTTCTGGGCCTGCTTTTCTATCCTCCCTCAATCTTTGCAATCCTTAGTTTTTTACACTGTTTTTCAATTTTTTTTTTTATTTATTATCTATCTCTCTCTGTCCCTAAGTCTATATTTTGCATTTATTTCTACTTTTACTGTGTTTTTTTAACTTTTCTACTGTTTTATATTACTTCCTTCTTTAAGCTCCTACTTCTTCCCCTAACTTTATTTTTTCCTTCTAACTTTTCTTTTCCGCCTCCCACACACCCCAGAACCATGGCAAAGGGTAGCACTACCGGCTCCAAGGGCAAGGCGCATGCGCCCAAGAGCCGCCTGCCTTGCGGCAGACTGCGCCCCGCAGGGGTGCAAGCCCGGCAGCTTTTTTGCGAGGCGGAGGTGGCCGCCCTTGTTTTTTTTGTGCAGCGCCACCTCCCCTTGACCTTGGCAGCAGGCGGCAGGCCAGGCTCCGGGTTCCCTACCCAGGAGCGTCACCGCCGGTGGGCGAAGGTGCGCCGGGCAGTGTTTCGCTGCTCAGGGGTCCGGCGCACCCATAACCAGCTGGCCCACCGGTGGTCAGACATCCTGGACCGGGAGCAGGACCTGTTAGGTGTCGAGGTCATGGGGCTTGGTGAGTAGCTAATATATAGTAGTATAAGTATTGTGTATAATTTTTTTACGAATAACAAGAATACTGCTGCTTACATTGCAGGTAAATTACGTTTCAAAATCTTCTGTGATTGTAGGACACAGGTGCTCGGTGCTACTCTTACTTGTTTGCAACTTTGCGCTCGCTTGGGATGATTATTATGTAAGAGTTTACTTTAGAGAACTTAAGTTAGGTAATGCTATTGCTAGAGAGACTCTAGTCCTTCCTTTGTCCTCCTGTCAAATAGTGGTGGATGGATTGATACTAGGTTTATTTAGTATAAGTTGTTAATTTTTTAGCGGTCTGCGTGACGCATCCTCTGTCACTGAGTGCTGCTTACCCCAGTCCTTAGTAGAACCTTTTGTAGTTTGTTTAGTGAGTGGTAGGCTTAGCAGTGTCAGTCAGTAGCAGAACATCAGGCGCAACCAACCAACAATTTGGTGTATGCACAAATGTATGCATGTGTCCTCCATCTCATCTATGCATTTTTGAGGGCTAAAAAAAATGGAAATGCAGATTTAGTGAACAATTGGCCCGTCTGGAATAGGTGGGCTAGGTCAGGTGGTACTTAGGCTTAGTTAGTATTCTGGATTCGAATCAATCAGAATGGAACACTGGATTAGTGTTCATAAATAAGTAGACGGTCCGTGAATCCCGCACGCCAGTAGTCGATCTGATTAGATAGGTCAATTTTATTGCAATTATTGTTTCCTAAAATGTTTTTTGAGCGTTTTTAAAATAATTTATTTGTTTCACAGCAATCATTAATGTTTGTCTCTTTCTTTATTATATCTTACATGATCACTGATCAGCAGCACCCAGGGGCAAGAAGACGGGGTCCGAGTCGGCGGGACAACCAGAGGACCGCTCCTCTATCGAGGGCCCTACAGCTGGCCCCAGTAAGTCCTCCAGTGGTTAATATTAACAAGTATATTTCCCTAACTTTTACTGCACCTTTTTTTTTCCGAACTATTAATTCTGGTTCCACTTCCTAATTCTATTTTTTACAAAAGCTTCTTTGATCTTGACTATCTGTTTCTAAATTCTGGTTATCCCTGCCTCTAAGTTCTAACTGCCTCTGCTATGACTCTCTGTACTACTACTATTAGTCTGTCTGTAGCTAAGCTTGCCCAGTTTGCCACTCTTTATTTTACGGTTTTGAATAAAACTCAGATTGACAAATAGCTCTAGCCACTGAGTCCAGTCCTTTGGGTTGTCCTCTTCTAGTCTTCTTAATCTTGAGGCTTTGACAAGTACCACCAACAAAATGCCCAACCAGATATTTGACTATTTTTGATAGGATATAGTACATACTACTACTGTTGTGGGGATTCTGCACAGCCACATACAGAACTATGCATAAGAAAATAGGATGTTGGTGATGGGAGGTTGGACCTTCCTCACACCTCAGTCAGAAGTGAACCCACAATCCCCTGACCGACTAGCTAAAGTGTCTCATTAGGTCCCCAAACCCCCACCCAAAGATACCCAATGATTACACAACCCAGAACATAACACCCTTTCGCTCACTCACTCGTGTAAGTCCACCACCACACCAAATACCACAGAGTCTATGTGTAAGTTCCAAAGGTTTATTTTCAACTAACAAGCTCTGTACGTTGTTCTATAAAATTCAGTGTACTATAGCCAGCTCCAACAGCAAAATGCATAAGATTAAAACAATAAACATTGTTACAAGTGCATGATAGAAGACAAAAGATCTGTGCGAATTCTGGGAGACCCTCACCGTAGAACGTAGAAGTACTGGTTACATGCATCATAAGCTCTGCAAATCTCTGGTTCGTAGAAGGGAATCTTATGCCTGTTATGAGAAAAATGGTGCGCGTTACATAGTATAATGCAAGCATTTCTCAGTCATGCCAAAAAGTGTAACATGTTACTTATGGCTAAGCAATACGGACTAACCGAACTCCATAACAAAGTGGCTTGTTTTTCGACCTCTTGTACGCAACGCTCAGACAGTAGCTGTATGAGCTCATGTGGGCTCAAAGGCGTCTTACTGCACAACAAGCTGCGAGGTAACATGCGCAAAAGACATGAAGCTAAAATGGTTGCATGGCTCAGGCTAAATTTGCAAAGAGTAGAGTAGACTATAATAATGACCCTAGGGACCATAACACTACTAGTGTCTACTGACTCTACTCTAGTACCCGATTTGGACTAGTGATGTATGTTGTATATGTATGTATTAACTTTTTTTTCAATCTTGCTAGTGAAAACGAATAAATAGGGGGAGGTGTACAGGCATCTAAAAATGTGTAATGTTTTTTCTAGGCGTACTACCGACCACCAGTGCCGGCGGGGCCAGCGGCGATGGCGATGCGGCCATTCCGGAGGGGGCAGGAGATGCGGCAACTGCAGGAGATACAGGGGGTGAGCCAGCAGCAGTGCCGGGCAGTGGTAAGTTATATTCATTACTTATTGACCTTACACTAGCTGGAAGGGTGTTCACTTCACTCACTGTACTGTTGAGACTTATTAAGTATGAAGTTGTAGTGAACATTATACAACGGTTGAAGAAGACACCCTTTACTTAGCATTAGCAATGCATTAGCAATAGCATTAGCAGCGTGAGTTGAGTAACCAATGGCCTCTTCTATCTGACTCCAACTCAGCTGTGAAAGTTTTATGGAGAAGACTAAAAGTCAGATCAGATGACCTTGATGGATGTGTTGAACAAAAAGGGAAAGAAGGGTGGAAGGAGGAAGGACGGGCGAGATATAATATGACTGGCAGAGAAGGATACGTTGGAAGCATGCATAGGTGGCTGATAGGAATCAGATGCATGGGTTGTTGAAGGATGGGTGGAAGGTGAAAGAAGATGCCTGCCTGGGTGGGCGACACAGTATGGGTGGATACTGGGGATAGCAAGAATCATCAGCGGTGTTTGGGTCAAACTCAAAGCCAAGGCAAGCAAGGAAGGAGTGGACGCATGGGTGGTTGTTGGTGAAACAAACTAAGGTTTGTGGAGGGATTAAGAAGAATGAGAGACATTTACTTTGAATGGATGGATGCCTGTATGTATTCATCATAGACAGCATAGGTGGAGACTGTCACTGGATGCAGAGTCTTAGTTTGAAGAGAATGTAAAAGAAACCACGCCAGAGTAGCAAAGCCGAGGGGAATACAAGTTGCATTTTCAGAATACAGTTGACTCACAGTAGTTTGCAAGCACATCATATATATATATTGTGTATAGTTAGTTATCAAGCGCCTTCCTCCGACTCCCAGGACCACTCCCTACCTATGTTAATTTATTTTCGACTGTGTCAGCCAGCCTACAAAGGGTGGCCTATCTGTTAGTTACACAATCAATCAAAACAAAGTACCTTATGCAGTAGCGGTCGTTGGTGGGAGTGCTGCCGGGCGGTGATATGGGGAGGGAGGGGCAGGGTGGGGTAGTAAACTATGGATTACGGCCACATACAGGTAAGTAAACATAAAAATAAATAAAGCGAATTTCATTGTGCGCACTGCACCGCCAAATGCGATGCAGTGCGCGCAACGAAATTAGTTTTATTTATTTATATGTTTACTTACCTGTAATTGGCCGTAATCCATAGTTTACTACCCCCACCCTGCCCCTCCCTCCCAACGTCACCGCCCGGAAGCACTCCCACCACCGACCGCTACTGACCTTATGTCGTCGTCCCATATATAAGCAATGATCATTGGATCAGATATATAATCTGCCTTTTTTTAGTAGCCAGGGCAGGGTGAAAGTGAAATTGAGCAATTGCCCTTCATGTAACAGAGAGAGTATGGCCAGTGCCACCCGTAATAGAAAAATACGAGCTTCCCCACCTGCAGATAGTAGTAAATAAAACTAACGTGAGTCTGCGTCATGACTTGTATGTTTGTCTTGGGTGCAAGCTTAGCTGACTGAGCTGGCATGCCGGCTACAACAAGGTTATGTAATTTCGCTAAACAAGAGATAAGAAGAAGACTGGTGTACTGTGTACTGGAGTCCATAGTGCTAGTATAATGCCTGAAACTCCCACAAATGTAAGAGGCCGAGGAAGTGGGAGAATAGATTATTACCACAAATGTTATGTACTGTGCTTGCTAGTGCTACTGTGCCACTATGTGTTGAATTAATTTTGTGTTACTGTTTTGCTAAGAGTATTGGTTACAACAATATTCTTTTTCTTTCTTGATATAGATCCTCCTTTCCAAGAAAAACCAACATGGAAGGAGTTGGCAGCCAGGGCCCGGCGCCGGAAACTGGAGGCCATCTGCCAAGAGTACCTGCGGCTGGTGGCTCAGGCGGAGGAGGAGGAGGAGGCGGCAGCAGCTGCAGCCTCCTCCAATGCCCCGGGCCCCAGCCAGGCCCCGCCTCCAGTGGTACGGCACCGCGGTCAGGCTGCCGCCCGCCGCCACAATTCCTTAACATCCAGCACTGCTGCCCCCACCCTGGATGCCACTGCAGGGCATTTCGCTGCCAGATGCTCCTCCGGATGGCACGCCTAGAGGAGCACCTAGAGGAGTGGGTCAAGATCCTCAACACCTGAAAGCCCGCCGAATCTAAGAACTATCTAGGACCCCGTTGGATTGCCCCTTTCTTATTCCTTTTGTTGGTGGGTGGGAATTGGGCGTTGGGGTTTAGGGACATTGTTTGGACTTTTTCGTTTTGGACATTGGTTGGGGTTAGGGAGAGGGGTGGGTCAGGTGTGGGATAGTTTATTTTTGTTAGGGTAATAAATTATATTTATACTTAAACATACGATGTTAATGTTTTGTGGGGGGTTACTGTTTTACGAATTTACATCACATGGTTTCCTTGCTGCTGCAGGGCTGCAGCCAGTGTTTGATTGAGATAATCTGCCGATTATGTAACACACAAACAGATAGATGCTGTACCCCTCACTGAGTTATTTGTCCTACTAGTACTGTCAGTCTCTCCTCCTAGTCCATTATACCTCCCACCGAACTTATCTTACCTGTGATTGATGATTATTAAGTTTGGCACAGCGATGGCTGCATGGTTTCCCAAGAGAATGGAGAAGATGCCATGGTTGTGGTGGTAGTAGTAGACACTGGCAGTAGTATTTGCAAAAAAAATAAAAAAGAGACAGTCACTTGCCTGAGAGAGACTGTGGGAGGAGTAGTAGAACGAAGTAAAGTACAGTACAGAAGAAGACTGCCAAACAAACAATATTGCAACTGCTAAAGTAAAAGTAAAATAATACATAATGGTGGCGGGGACAGCCTAGTACAAGAAGTTACAAACTGTAGTTGTGTCGAGTGAGTCACTTAACACAATCGTAATTCGTAACCTTTACTGCTGTGTGGTAGGATGTTGATGATGAATACAATCAATGCCGGCAATTAATTATGGTATATTAGGTCCCTTTGGAAAAAAAATTGGCTTGCACATAGACTGAGCATGGGTGGGCAAGCAGAAGAAGATCCTCGCCCTGCCTTGAAATTGAATTAGTGTTGCTTTCACCACATCTGCCCCAGCAAGCGTGTGATCAATTGGTGTACATTTAATGTAGTCACATCACACCTCAATATAAATCACACAGCCCGGGGGAAGAGGGTTAGGGTTTGATGAATGGATGGGAAGGGGGGTTTGGGGAAATGTTTGACAAAGAAAAACAGTACGCATGGACACAACAAAAGCAAAGCACAATCTTGGCAGACGACCATGATCTTATCCAATAAATCTATAAAGGAAGAAAAAGGAAATGCATGCATGATCATGAAGATAACTTGATGGTTAATGAGTAGTACTTACTAAATACTACTAGACAATTAGACAGTACAGGGCAGCAGTATATTCTATGCAATTTGCCTTGCCTGTATGCCCTCAGAGAGACCCAAATTACATGTTGTACCAGGCTTACTTTTAAAGATAGCAAACAAATTAAAAAATAGCTGTAGGGCTCAATTAGCAAACAAATAACAACACAACACACAGTCGTAATGATTGAAGAGAAAAAAGGAATCAAATTAATTAAAAGACGAATGATGAATGATACTAAAGTTACTGTATTATCCTGGTCAAATTGTGGAGTTGAATCTCGTCATTCCTCTTGGTCCTATCTTCTATGGATGCTCCGCACATCAATCTTGGGTGCCACTGCCTGCCTGATGCGGATTGATAAGGTAAGTGTGAGTTGTTTCTCCCAGTATAGCACAGGGTAAAGGCCGGCCTGTAAGTGTAGATGGAAAAACAAAAGGGGTATTGAAAAATCAATGAATAAAAAAAAAGCATCAATTACGGTGGAGTCCAAGAAGAGAAGAGAGAACACTTTCAGACTGAGGTGGCTTGGATACATCGTGTCTATTCTGTTTACAGCATTAAGCTACAACAACAACAGGACAGAACAGGCCCACGGCACCAGGCCGTGACCCAACCTCCATTTACCTTAAATTTTGACAGAGCCAGACAAAAGGCATATACAGCAACCTAGCATTTTCAAAATTAAGTGACTAAATCAATGCGCCGCTGTCAGTCATACCACTACACTCGACTCCACCACTACATGGACATGTAGGTCTGCTGTGTTTCTTGTTGAATTGTTGTGTTTACCTTTTATGCCACTTCATGAAATGCAGTTATTCCATCAATCATCTCCGATCCAACTGACTGACTGCGTGCAAAGATAGTATGGTCATCATCATGGTGTGGTACGTGTTGTCCAACTCCAACTCAGTCTGTAGTGACTCCGATTAAGTCCATATTCCATATTAAAAAATTGCAACGGATATTGGCCTTCAGCTGCAGTAGTAGGAGTACAATTTGGTTATTAAACAACAAGAAGGGAAACATTGACTGTCACTTGAGTCATTTCACTTTGTAGATTAACTAGTAGAGTTCGACTTCATGCACAACATCAACACAACAAACAACAGCAATCGCTCAGAGTCAGCAAGCATCCAATGCATGCCATCATTACCTGCCTTGCTCTTCTCTTTGGCTGTCAGATCATCAGATGCCTAGTTCTGACAGGTGTGTGTGTTTTTTTAACGAGGCAGTGGCCTCATTATTACTTCACATTCATTTTGAGTGTTGTTAGTCGCTGTTTCGGTTTTCGTCTTATTCATCTGTGGCACTTTGTCGCAGTTTAAGTTGGTTCACATGGTCAGCGCTGTGATGGGCCGCAGCCTGGGTAGCGGTCATTGCTGGTCAATTGAGTTTGCATAAATGTCAGCAAGTTTCTTCGAAGAGTCTTGTCTTTCTCTGCCAAGTACCTTCTGTCCTGACAGTGATGAGCTTTGGATGCCTGCCGAGGCTGTATCCTTCTGACAGTGATGAGTTTACTTTTGGATGCCTGCCCAAGTTCTGACAGTGAAGAGTTGTGGATGCCCGCAGAGGCGGTAGCCTTCGGACAGTGATGAGTTTCGGCTCGGAAACAAAACAGAGGATAGCTATAGTCATGATTCACTTCTTATGGAGGGACTGTTAGAGGCAACATTTCTTGTACTCCAATGTCTGGCTTGATGGAAATGTAATTAGGGTGAGTCAGGAAGATGGAGCAGGACTCTGAGGAGTGGACAGTTAAATGCACAGACGTGCAACTCCAATAGGGAAATAAAAAGAGAAGACGGTGGTGATGGATTTGTTGTGATTTGATTTTGAACCAGAAAAACAGATACACAGACAAATAAAGGAAGGAAGAAAGTAACAATTTGAAAGCCTAGTTGTCAGGGAAGAGGAGCTCATCCTCAAACTCTGGTGGTTCGGACAGAAGTAGGTCCTGTAACCCACTACTTACATCATCGAAGTCGCTCTCCTCTTCCTGCTGTGATTCACGTATTTTGTAATCCGGTGGTATAAAGTGCTGATTCATTTTGATCATGGTTAACCTCTCCACGCTTTTGGGCGAGAGACTGGTCCTTTTCAAAGTCACAATGGCACCAGCAGCACTGAAAACACGCTCAGAAGAGACACTTGCGACAGGGGAAGCCAGATACTTTATCGCCAGCCTGCTGAGCACTGTCCATTGGCTTCTTTTCCCATACCAATACACCAATGGGTTTCGATCCATGAAGACCTCTGTTGGGTCATCCAGATAGGCCTGGACCGTCCGCTCAATGCTCACGGGTGCTCCGATGTGCTCGGCCTGTTTTGCCTTTGCATCAGCACTGGACTTACCATACCCCTGCCGTAGAAACCAATCAGTTGCCAATTGTACTGTGGATGATCCTGTTCTTGCTGTTGTTGATGTTATTGGTAGTGTTGGTGTCGGTGACTGCTGGGAGGCAAACACACTGCCCTCAGGCTCCGAAGTAGAACTTGACTCTGGATGCCCTTTAGTACTTGTTATGGCCTGGGGCGGGGGGCCTGTAATTATCAGACGTTCGTTTTCAAAGTCAATGGCTAGCTGAGCTATCAAAGTTTTGTACATGGCAACATCCACTTCTGAAAAAGGAATTACTGCCTTACTGTTCAGAAATACTTTGTACCGTGGATCCAAACTTGTGGCCGTAATGTAATGTGGATCTGACACAATTTTATTTTGAATCCTTGTAATTTCAGATAAGCGAACGGCTAAGGAGTCCGCCAAATGATATGCGTCTTGTTTGTCATCCACACCTGCGTACGTTTCAGACACCTCCTTCAGCTGTTGCTCTAGCATGAGCAACAACGGGATAGCTTGGCCCATAGTACAGTCCTCCCTGCTGACTTCACGTGTGAAGATCTCAAAAGGAAGTAGCATCTCTGTCAGGCATTTAACGAGGTCCCATTGATCCATCCCAACGGTCATGTCTCTCACAGTAGGATCCCCTAATCTTTGCATGACATAACCATTGAGTGGTATGTACTGCTCAAACAGACGATCAAGCATGTAATAAGTTGAGTTCCAACGTGTTGGCACCTCCTGGATGAGTGCTTTGACTGGCATTTTATGCTCACGTTAAATGACCCTCAGCTGCTTCCGGGCTTTAAAAGAATGGCTGAAATGTGTGCATATTCTTCTGCAGGTGGCCAGTAAGTTGCTGACTTTGTATCCATTTTTCAGAAAGTCTTGAACAACAATATTAATGTAGTGTGCCAAACACGGGATCCTGAAATAGCGACCATCTTTCATGGCCCTAACTACATTACTGCCATTGTCCGTGGCAACAAAACCAATGTTAAGCCCTCTTGGGCACAGCCACTCAAAGACCTTGCTGTTAAACTCATCCAAAATGTTCGCAGCAGTATGAGATTTCTCCATGGCAAACATGGCTACAGTTGCATGTTTGCGAATGGCATGAAAAATCTCAGCAGCGTCAACACCAGCAGATATCTGTTCTCTAACCCCCACAAAAGAGATCCAGTGTGCAGTGATGCACATGTAATCAGTGGCTTGGCAACTGGTCCACATGTCTGTTGTCAGGTGGATACTCTAAACAGCACTCTGCTTCAAGGCTTTTCCAAGCAATTCCAGCACATCGTGATGTAGTGCTGGAACAGCAACTCTGGCAAAATAGTAGCGGCTGGGAACCTGCCATTTTGGGCAGATGGCTGTCACAAATTCCAGAAAACCCACCCCTTCAACAAAAGAAAAAGGGAGAAGGTCCAGTGCTAACATTTTAGCCAGCTTCGCATTGTACAAACGTGCTATTGGGTGGTTGCGTTCGTACTGCCCCTCCCCCCCAAACATGCTGATAATGGTAGGCTGCATGGTTTTCCTTTCTCTTAGGCTCAACGACGCACTTTTTTTCATTGCGGTACTCCTTGCTGTCTCAGGCTGACTCTTACTCTTGTGCCACTGAGATGTTGCTGAAGATGTGGGCGACGATAACACTGCATTGCTGGGGACAGGGCTACTTTGTGTACCACTACCAGAGAGAATGTCTCCCTGTCCTTCCTCTTCCACCGTGATCGGATCTTCTACTCGTTTATCCCCACCAACACCAATGGTTGCAGTTTTTATGCCGCGAAGGTGGTCCTCCCAGCTGATCAAGTGGTGTTTTTTCAGATGGGTTATTTGGCCTCCGGTACCATAGTTTGTACCAAGCTTACCCCGACTAACAGAGGTATTACAAATGGAGCATATAGCAATGTTCTCCTCCTTTTAGCTAACCGTAAAGAAGTCCCAAACTGGGAGCTTAACTTTTGCCTCCTGCTGGAGGTGCCACTTCCAATGCCGGATGAACTGGAGGGTGTGGGTTGAATTTGACTCTGTGCTGTACCACTACCTACTTCTACTGAGGTGGTGGTTGTGCTGGATGTAGGTCGCTGCCGGGCCTTTGCTAATGCAAATATGGAAGCTGTAGGTCGGGTTGATGTTACCTGTGTTGGAGGTATGCGTGCTACATCCCTCGCAGCGAATTTGGATAGGGTAATAATGTTGGTCTCCATCTCCTCGGGGCCGGGAGTGATGTTCGTGATGACTGGCTCATCATCATCATCATCCTGCTGTTCTACATCGACCTCCATAAGTGTAAGGCTTTCTGGAACCTTCCTTTTCCCTAGCCTGGTCTTGGGACGTGTCTCCCTCTCAGACTCAGTTTGTGGCTTCCAAGTGGCATCTAGATCATCAGAAGGGGGGCTTGGCGAAGAACTTGATGGACTAACCCTCCTTTTCCTTGCTGGGGATTTGGAAGACAATGGATCTTCTGAATGAGTGGCTTCCTCTTCTTCTACCTCTGCATGAGGCTCAATTTCCTGAACTTCCCCTACTTCGGGAGGAACAACAACTACTATTGCGGGCGGTGGTTGCGGCTCTTGTTGTTGACCACTTATCTGCTGTGTTTCCTCCTGCGTTGATTGGGTACTACTTTGAGATAGCGATAAGTTTATCTCAGGCTCAGTATCACTGGTTTCCACCATTAGGCTGGCTACCTCTTCCACACTCATGTGCTTGGGCCTGGGTTGGTGGGTTAGGCCCACTGATGCGGAGGTGCTGCCCCCAGCTTGCCCCCCCGGACACCGCTGCTACAGGCGTAATTTTTGTTTCCCAAAAAGGTATTGGGCGGCACACCAGACTTAAGTGTCACTTCCTTCTTCTGTTCCTTCTTCTCAATAGCAACTTTCTTGGTACTGGAGGACCTGGTACCTGCTTTCTTTGGGCCCATCTTCTTCAGATGTCAGCAGCACTCAGTTGCACAAGTAGCAGAGATGTCTGGTCAGGTCACACGTCACGTCGTGTACAGCAGCAGGACGTCTGTCTGGCAGTACAATGGGCAATGATGACACACCTCCTCCTCAGTCTTTTGTGCACCTAAAAGCAAAAAAGCCAGAAGAACATCAGTCAAACGATAGCACAAATCAAACTAATATAATATATAACTTAGTGTGTGGTTGTCTCCAATTATTGAATTTTAGAAACTCAGTGAACAACAACAGTGTAGCCATTTATGAGACTTTGACAACAAGGTTAGGGCTTTCCTGGTGTACTGTGTACACTCAGGAAGAATAAGAATAGCAAAGAACAAAAACAAAAATGTAGTGGAGCCTGTTTGGCCTAAATTTGTGCATCACGTGGGATGGATGCAGCATCAGGGAGCTGCAGCTGGCAATGGGGATGGATTTGGAAGCAGTAAGACAAGAGGAACAATGGAAAGACACGCAGGCCTATGTGGCAAAAACAGCACACTACTTACTACCACCACAAAATGGCCCCCAGCCACATGGTCACTCACTGGCACAAGGCACGGCAAACAATGAACTCAAGCAGGCCTATATGGCCAGACAAAGGATGCCTGATGAACAACACACACAGCTTTAATGCAAAAACTAAAATCCACATGGCTAAAAACAGGTTGGAAAGTTACACAACAACCACAACAACAACACATACACACGCAAAAAAGGCATTTATTTAATACACCCAAAAAGTGAAATAGACTCCCAAAAAAACCCCCACATTTTGCAATTCAATCCTATGCCATCCATGCCATAAATGATGTTAAAATTCAACAGACAACACAGAAACAGTTTTTATGCACCCATGATGACTACCTCTGGGCCTACTGGCAGACTAGGCCACAAGCTTAAGCCTATGGCAAAAGCAAGCACACTGCCTTGCTCCACAAAATGGCCACCACCCACATGGCCAGGCCACCCACAATAACAAGAAAGTGAAGACAGACAATGAATGCAGGCCTATGGCAAAAGCACGCTGCCTGGATGGCTCCACAAAATGGCCACTAGCTACCCACAACAAAAAGAAATGGAAGACAGACAATGCAAGCCTATGGCAAATGCACACTGCCTGCCTTCATAAAATGGCCACCACCCACATGGCCAGGCCACAACAACAACAAGCATAAGCCAAGGGGAACAAAGAAAAGACATGCAGGCCTATATGGAAAAAGCAGCACACTACTAAACTACCACCACAAAATGGCCCAAAGCCACATGGTCACTCACAGTCACAACAGGCCATGGAAAACAATGAACTCAAGCAGGCCTATAATGACCAGACAAAGGAGGCCTGCTAAACAACACAGCTTTAATACAAAAATGCAAAAATGAAAATCCACACTGCTACGAAAGGTTGGAAAGTTACACAACAAGCACACACACACATCCAACAAAGGTCTTTATTTATTAACACACACCCAAAAATTGAAATACACCCCAGAAACCACATTTAGCAATTCAATCCAATGCCATCCATGCCCTACATGATGTTTAAATTCAACAGACACCACAGAAACATGCACCCATGGGTACCTCTGGGCCTACTGGCTGAAATTTCGATCAAAGAAAAACAACTAGGGCCCTACTGAAACTACAGGCCACCCAGGCCACAACAATAAATTTTAAAAACGATGAAAATCTCAAACAAATGTAGGTACAAAGAAGCCCCAATCAAACAAACAAGTACACCAATTCTCCAACTTACTTGTAAAATCTCAAATCCAAAAGTCCTCAAATCCAATCCAATGATATGATGCAGCAGACAGACACAAAAAGTGATCCTTCCAGCTCCAAATCCAAATGAAAGTGAACAGCACATGGACAAAGCACTGGGAGGAGCCTGCTGGACAGGAAGAGGAAGTTGGAGACTCAGGGGCACTTCCTTCCACTTGAAAAAAAGTAAAAAAAGAAAAAGGACTCCTTGCACAAAAAACTACAGCCAAATCACAGTCTGAGGAGTTTTTTTGAGCAAAATAATCATTTTCGAGAAGGTTTTATGATGCTCGAGAGATATTCTTCGCCAGATTGTAGTTTCTACGTGTTCGGGATCGACTGCCGCCGGAAGTCAGATCGCGCGTCCGAATGACGTGTTCGCGTTCACACACTCTCGCGGGATCGTGCGGCCGGATTCCAAATCTCGTGGCGCCCGCGAACGGATAGGAAATCGCGTAGGCGAACGCAGAATCACGGTAAGTCGTTACCGCGCGCGCGAGAACGCATATTGAGCGTGCAAAGAAGAAAAACAGCTACGCTATGTTGCAAATTGCGTAGTACTCAGTAACTTTGCGTTCTACTTGAATCGCGAAGTTACCGAAACTCCGCAAACTCCGTGAGCGTAGCGTAGTTCACCGCCCAGGGTTAGTATAAACATGTATCTTTACCACTATGATTCAACATGCCCAACCATAAACAGGGCGGCACCTAGGCGCGAGCTCGCCCTTTCCGTTGTCTCCCTCTGTCTCTGTTTTGTTCATCACTTTGGTCTCTTTTCCTGTTTTTGACCTGTACAGTCCCACCCACCCCCGGATCAGGCACAGGCTGGTTGGGAAGTAATGTGAACCAGATGCGCATAGTGCAGAAATCGTCCAAAAGGGGATCAGAATATGGGCAGCTGTCGGGTACTGAGGGAATCTGGAATTTTTCAGCAATAAAACGCGATTTATTGCCTCTCCACCACAGTCGCTGCCCACAGCCGTTTACGTCGACGGCCGCTCCATTCCGTCGGCCCGCTCCCATATCATAGTGTTCCCTAGTGTATGTAGGTGTTTTCACTGTATTCAAAGGTCTTTCAGCATAGCACTGGCTCCGGTCCTGGTTATTCAGAGTCAGTTACCACCAGTACCCGTCAGTTAAAAGTTGGGGGCACAGGAGGACTTTATGCTCCTCTGTTTGTTCTTTCTGCACATCTCTTGCTTCTTCCTGCACTTTTCTTCGTCTTTATGGACTTCTGTTGCCTCTTTCTGCATTTGTTTTGCTTCTTTCTGCGCTTTTCTTCCTCTTTCTTCACATATCCTAACTTTGTAGGCATAGTTATAAATTAGCATTTAAAAAACCATTGAAATTCACTGAAAATACCATAGGTTTCAGGCACGTTATAGTTAGAAATTAGCATTTAAAAACCATTGAAATTACTGAAAAAACCATAGGTTTCAGGCACGTTATAGTTAGAAATTAGCATTTAAAAAACCTTAGAAATTCACTGAAAAAACCATAGGTTTCAGGGACGTTATAGTTAGTTAGATATTTCACTCGTACAAAACCATAGAAATTCCCCCGTTATAGTTAGTTCAGCTAACTATAACTCGTGCCCCCGCAATGCACTGCTGATGACGTCACATATTACATCATTCATGACATGGTCAGTGACATCACTGATGACATCTCAAATGACATCACTGATGACATCAGGAGCTTTGGATGGCAAGACACCCACCACTGGCAGGAGGAATCCTTGCCCCTAATGTCATCCTGTGTGTGCTACACATTCACTTTGTGGACTAATCCTGCCCACTTTTCTGTATCTGATGTGAGGAGTATGTTGAACTTTGGACACCTGACAATTTGGACTCTACTACAGTGGTTTCATCAACCATGCCTGAAGACTTCACTTTTTGTTTGCACTTGTTAGTTAATTTCTTGATCTCATCCTTGTTTTACTTCATTAAAAACACACATCACCAAATCATTGTCTCATGTTGTAATTCTCACACATAACAACGTGAATGTACTACCATGTGAACTTTGCAATGTTAAAACATGAGACTTCTGGAAGCATGGATATGTTGTATGTAAACAGTGTCCAACTCAGGAACACTACTATGTCACAACAACACATACATACAAGCGTAGAGTATGATAACATCTTTATTCCATTGTCCAAATATTAGGCATGATGTCAGAAACTTAACAAAAAGATATGATTCAGTTATTCTGTGTCAGTGATCAGATAATCAGTTGCAGACTTTCAAAACATGGAAGGAGGGCATACATATGACAATATCGCTACACAATAAGCAACAATAAATAAATTAGGTCTACATCATCAGCTGGATTGCCTACATCACAAAAGGAATCCTACATAAAATAAACAAATAAACAGGCACACATCAGTGCAACAGTTTCTGACCACATGGTCATTTAAATCCAGTGTTGCTTGCATCTAGTGGAATGTCACAAACAAATGTCAATGATGTGCCACAAGCACTTTGGCCTACAAGGAGAAAACACATCAACAGCTACATACAGTTCATACAAAATGAGGATTTAGCCAATGTGAAGGGAGACTACCATGAATTGGGCCCAACACAACATTGTTTTGGATCATATGATGGCACACATTTTGCATTAGGACCAACACATCACACAAGGAACAAATCCAATGGCAGCCAGGTAACTTCCATCCTCTCACTGTGCAAGCTGTCTTGATACCGGCTTTGGACACCCAAACTCTGTGACAGACATTCCCTGGACAAATCCATGTCCACTCTGTATGTCTGAACAGCATCATATACCTGCTTATATCACAACTCTGAAATGTCCAAATGAAGATGTCATGATGAAGGTACCTGAAGCAGGCCAACACAGAGAGATTAGCTAAGAAACCATACATATGGCACACATCACATTGTCAACTCCTGGAAAACACAGTCCAAGACAACATTTACAGCAATACAAACACTTTTCCCCAGAAATTTCTAGACCCATATATTCCTAGTATGTAGCATTAACATCCTCCTCACAACATCACTACAAGAGTTGCAATAATAGTCAAAATCATCACATCTCACACCATTCATACACTCAGGAGAAGTAGTTTCGGATGAGATCTTGATGCAAGTCAGGTCCTCCCTCTTCACCACTATCATCATCACTTGGCTTTTCAGATTCCTCACCTGGTAGCTCTTCATGGGCTGCGTACTCTGCAATGTAAGGGATGTTCCCTCGCTGGGCAATGTTGAGAATTATGCAGTAGGCCACTTTGATCTTACACACCTTCCTGGGTGAGTAGAGGAGGGCTCCCCCAGTCTTGTCCAGACAACTGAATCTGGCTTTCATGGGCAGAAAATCCCGCTCCACTGGCCGCCGTGTTCTTCTATGGGTCTCATTGAAGCAGACTTCCCCAGGCTTAGTAGGATTCCTCAGTGGTGCCAACAACCATGGCTGGTTGTGATATACTGAGTCTCCTAAATGGAACATAGACAGAAGTGCAACAATGAGTTACACACGATCTGATCATACTACCTGACATCACCCACACAAAGTAGGACAGATCACACTTACCTACAAGCCTGGCCCTTTCTGGTAGTAGTTGGGACATCAGCTGCGGTATTGCGCTGTTCACAGTATGAAGGCATCATGGGCAGATACTGGTAACCTGGCACAGATGTTTGAGATGTACAAATCCGCCAAGCAGACAACTTGCACGTTGATAAAATGATAGTGCTTCCTGTTGCAGTACACTTGTTCCCTGGTATGGGTTAGTATTAAGGCAATATGTGTGCCATCAATGGAGCCAATCACATGTGGGATGTAACCAAAACCATTGAAATCTACCTTTACATTGGCTAAATCCTCACGTCTGGGGAACTGGATGAAGCTTGTCATATGTCTCAAAAGTGCTGCTAGCACCTCTTGGAGTACCAGACTGAACATAGGTTGTGACTTTCCACCTGAAATAGCCACAGTGAATTGAAATGAGCCTGTGACCAAAAAATGCAAAACAGACATGAGATTAACAAGTGGTGGGATTGATGTAGAATTATAGGTAGGAGGTCAGGCTCCAACTGATGACATAAATCCAGAATTGTTTGACGATTCCAATGGAATGTCTGAATGACATGTCGTTCTTCCATGGTCTGTAGGTCTGGAAATGGGTGGTACACTGGAGCCTGGTGTCGCCTCCCTCTCCCAGGGAACTTATGTGAGGAGTAACACAAAAATGTATAGTGTTCACAATCTACAGAGTAACATATGTAAAGAGTAAGGCAAAAGTCATTTGTCTGAACATTAATGCTTCATGAAGCATTACACATTTTACATCATCATGCTCAAATCTTGAACATCAACCAGACATCCCCAAGTTGGCCCTCACAGGTCTGTAACAGAACTGTGCACATCATCAATTCAGAAAATTTGAATTGCTACTATTGTGTATATTAAACTTGCCTCTGTCCGGCTGGACATGCACCAAAATATAGTACTGATTGAGACTATATTCATTGTTTAATGAGTTTTCCTTACTCAGGGACCACTGTCCTTTGTACTAACCTAGCTCCCAAGGTCCCTGACCTATTCTATTTGGGTTCCCTTGTTTGTTATACATACTTAGCGCAATCGCTTGATTGCAAGGGTCTTTCCTTATTCCCCTTGTTCACAAGTGGGTTACTTCCTTGTCTCCCTTATTCCTACAGACCTTTACTGTCACAGACCTTCACCCTTAAAGACCTTTTTCTCTGACACTGTTTTCTCTGAGTCATTAGGGTAATGTCAGATCACGCACCACTCTACACAGATGACTATATTAGAAAGATCCTAGAAGGACCCTCACTTTTCAGTGACATAGCGAATGCACCATCTGAAATTAACACCTCACTCCCTGAACAATTGGAGAAAATTAAAAAGAAAACTGTTAGATTGCAACTTATGATCCGCATGTTGACGGAATATTTAAAGGCAGAAATTATTCCCACTGGCCTACAAGTCAGGAATATTCCTGGGATCTTTACGGACATCCCCAAGTATATTACAAACTTTAGCTATATCGGCACCACTTGCTCGAGACATTGGATGGTGCTTGGTATTGATATAGCAACGGAAGAGCTTAAAAAACTATTAGATGAAATAACTGAGGTTGAAAAACAAATCAAAGAAAATAGCTCCACTGCCGATGGCAAGAAATTGTTAGACCAAGTACAGAAAACAGTTGACGAGTTTTTTAAACTAGAACAAAATAAGAAATCAGTTAAAGTTAAAAAGGACATTAAATCCTATACAACAGAGAGAGCTTACCCTTACCTGACCAAAGACTTCTACCTCAACAGATCATATAATAATCCACGCAACACAAGACCGTGGGGTAGATTCAATCGTAGGAATAACTTGGTAGGTTTCTCAGATACCTCAGCCGATTCATCGGACAATTCTGACCCAGGAGACGGTCCTAGCACATCCAATAGAGCGACAAACAACTCTTTTTTAGGACAAGGCCAGCAAGAACCCCAAAAGAAAGGCGGCCTGAAACGCACTCACAGGCAGAATCCTCCAGGGGAACGAAATACACGACGGAACCATTATCAATGGTGACTAACCCTTACTCCTACTCCAACCAGATAATGGTTCCTCTCACTTCAGCTTTGACTGGAGACACTACCACATCGGATACACTCCCTAATCTGTTGCTTCCTATTTTTAATCTAACTAAGCACCAATTGAATGTCCCTGAATTATCTATATTGAACAAAGGGCTATCATTTGTTCCCACTACCCATACAAATGTTCTTGACCTCCAAACTGAGGTTTTAAGATTTTTTCGGAAAATAAGGCTACACAGTTATTTTTTGCTTAATCCTATGCCACTCAAAATATCTAACACTCCCCTTAGACCACCTTCCACTTTCTCCCCATCCTCGAATATGGTCCCCTCAGAAATTTCTACATTTGAAAAATTGGTACTTAACGATCTCTCAGAGATGGAGAAGGGCCGTCACTTTGTCCCATATAATATCTCTAGGGCAGCGAAATCTGCATTGAGCACGCTTAAATTGAACAATGACATCGTTATAAAGCCTGCAGACAAAGGTGGTGGTATAGTGCTACAAGAGCTAGCTAGCTATAAGAATGAGATAACTAAGCAACTACAGAATACTGATCATTATTGTAAACTGCCCACAAATCCCACTCCTGAGCTTCAGAAACTTATTTTGCAGGTAACTACTGATGGCCTTGAGCAAGGTTTCTTGACCAAGTTGGAACATCAATTTCTCAATACCAAATCCCCACGCATACCTGTTATTTACACTCTTCCGAAGATACATAAAAACCAAGAAAACCCCCGGGACGTCCTATTGTGTCAGGATGTGGTTCCATTTTAGAACCCCTTGGTCTTTATGTTGATTTCTTTATAAAAGAATTTGTTCCTATTACTACCTGCTATGTCAGAGATAGTATGCAGATGATATCTTTGGTTGAAAACCACCCCTTCAACCCACAAACTGATACTCTATGTACTTTGGACGTTGAGTCATTGTACACTAATATACCTCAAGTCGACTCTCTACATGTGATAGAAAATACTCTTGATAAACGCCCTAGACCACATGCAGTCCCCACAACTTTTATATTACAATTGTTGGAAATCTGCCTGACTAGGAATTTTTTCTTGTTCGATGGCCAATTCTATCAACAAACCAAGGGTACATCCATGGGGGCGGTTTTTGCCCCTAATCTGGCTATACTTTACATGGATGCCCTTGAAACCAACTACATACTTACATTGGGGAACCTTTCCATAACGCTATTGAAATATGGAAGCGTTATATTGACGATATTTTTATGATCTGGCACAATAACCAGGACATGCTAAACCAGTTCCTCCACTGGCTTAATAATAATTGTGGAGGTCTCAAATTTACTTTATCCCACAGTAAGACATCTATTCCTTTCGTAGTTTTAAATATTGTGCATAAGGAGGGCCGACTTATCACCAGCTTATTCAGAAAACCTACTGAACGAAACACTTTACTCAAATATGACAGTAATCACCCGAGAGCACTCAGAGACTCACTACCGTATACCCAGTTTCTTAGAATCAGACGCAATTGCACGTTGAAAGAAGATTATTTCACAGAAGCCAAAGTGCTCAGTTGCACACTTACAGTCAGGGGTTACCCTAAAAGACTTGTACGTAATGCTCTGAAAAGAGCTTGGTATTGTCCCAGAGAGTGTTTGTTGGAACCAAAATCCAAACAACAAATGGAACGCATTGTATGTGTCACTACTTTTTCTCCATCCTCACACAAATTACGCAAGAGTATACTTAAGCACTGGAACGTAATCAATGCAGGAATACTGAATCTAGATAGACCCCTTTTTGCATTTAAGAAGAGTAAAAACATTAAGGACCATTTGGTTAGGGCAGCACTTCCATGCCCACACGTTCCCAACACTCTTGATGATCACTGGGGACTTCCACGCCTTATAGGACATGCTAAATGTGGCAATTGCACCGTGTGTAGATTTACCTCTGATTGTAAAGAATTTGTATTTGGCACCATCAAATCCACTCATAAAGAATTCTCCAATTGCAATACGAACAATGTTATTTACGCTATTTTGTGCCCATACAATAAGATCTATATTGGTCAAACGACTCAAAAGATACGTATTAGGATCTGCCAACATCGGAGCAGACTTCGCTGCAAGACACCTAATGCCCCATTGGTGGAACATTTTGAAACTCTGGGCCACACTGAGGACGACATCCGTTGGACAGTTGTGAGTGTGGTGAGGATACCCCCAAGAAGGGCTGATCTTACACAACTACTTAATAGAGAAGAATTAAAATGGATCCTACGTACTGGTAGTATCCATACGGGACTCAACCGATTGGAGGACTGGACAACATTGTTGTAGGTTGTTCAGTACTGCTACTGCAAAGACAATTGTCAAAGCTATGGTATGTAACCTGTCAACAAACGTCTTCACACCATTAGCACTCAATATGATTGCTAAATTGCACTCTAGCACTTAATATGACTGCTAAATTGTACTCTTGTCTTTCTTTATTTCTAACTTTTTGTCAATTACCAAGAACCTATCTCTGACTTTTATATAAATAATATAAATAAGGTTTTTCTTTTTCCTTTCGTATTACCAACAGCATTAATATGACTGTCCAAAATGGACTCTATTTTCTATGCAACTCTCAGCTGACTGTTATGTCTGTGTTCAGATATTACCGATTAAGTGGTCCCATTTTTCACGTGTATGTAATCAGGGCCTTTTAATTACTAAGCCCTTTCTGTTTATATATCTGGTAATTCATTATGACAATTGGCATTTATATCCTCACTGAAATCCTGTGTCATTTCAGTCTTTCTCTTAATTATGAACAGATATCCAATATGCAAAGACCTTTTTACTTCTTTATGAATACTTCGTAATTTATTTTGCATTATTTTCATGCCTTATTCATTCCTGTTAGTAATTCCATGAACACTTTGTAACTTACTTTACAGTTTGTAATCATAATTGTCATTCTTTATTCGTCCCTATCTGTAACTCTATGCATACCTATTACCATACCTATTACTTTGACTATCACCTTGCCTATTTCAAGATGGCCGCTGTGCCGATACCTCACCACACGCTGAATTACGCGCGACTCCTCCCACACTCGAAATCACATGATCTCCCATGTGGTCACGCGACCCACTACTGGTTGTCATAATCCTCGGGAAGCGTTCCCTCCTCCTGCGTTCACCTCATTTGCCTGCATGTACCACAAGCACCACACCAGGTAAGCGTCCATTCTGGGCTCCCGCTTTTTCTACATCAGTACCTGGATGGTAGATTCATTCCCTTCAGTTTTGATTATTGGTTTTCAATTTTTTAGGCCCATCGCTAAACATCCAATTTGAACAGAGTTTATCCGACCCTGTGAAACAGAGTTTATCCGACCCTGTGAAATAGGTAAGCGCGTGCGCGCTCTCCTTTCCCCTTCCCCCTCGCCCCCTTGTTTTCCCGCCACGCCCGTAACTTTACCGATTGTTCCCCTCCAGGCTCACAATCCCATATATTGAATCCTTGCTGAGCAGGACTCGTCCGCCTCGCCTTCCCATTGTGGATTACGTAGCCTCTACTTTCTAACCCGGGTAAGCTACCCTTGTCACGAAGGCCACATGCATCCCCTCCCCTTTCATCTCATCCCATCCTATAATGCTTTCCTTCTCTGCCCCTCAGGTCCATTATGTCCTCTTTCCTCCCCAGTCTGGACGTGCCAGCTTTCCACCCCTAAGCGCAACTGCAGGTACTTCACATTAGCCAGACGCGCACCGCATGCATGCCTTAATACCTCATCCTAATTCTATTAGAGGCATACGCTCATATACAATGTGATCAGGTGACAGCACCTGTTGATAATTTATTCTCTACCTTAGACACGTCGTCTTAAGGGCAAATTGATGTTTTTATAGTCGGGTTCTACAACTTTGCATGTTGCATCGTGATTTCTCACTACTCCTGCATCACTGTTATTGTTCGGTCTCTAGGTCTTTTCACGCGTAAAATAGATCCTTTCGTCATCTTACTGAGTTCCTTTATTGGCAACTAAATGCAAACCTTATCCGTGACTTATTATTCCTTTATTTTTCTTTCTCTCTCCCTCCTTATTTCCAATGTTTCGTCAATACAATAATTTACAGGCATATGCTCTCAGGCACTTTAATCCATAGTCCTGAAGATGATCCAATATCTCACTGATAAGGATCGAAACGTCGTCGACACAGTTGTCAACCTTATACACTGATTATTAATTTATAATATGTGTAAAGGTGACCTTTTATGATTGTTGTTTCATTATCCGTGTATATTCATTGGAAACACATGTAAACTGCCTGAGCTTTTCTATGTTGTTTGTGAGTTTTGATCTGTGAGATTCTGGATACAGGCTTGTATCCCACTGTTATTTTTCTCACATTTCCTTAATTTTATTCAAACTATTGTGTATATTAAACTTGCCTCTGTCCGGCTGGACATGCGCCAAAATATAGTACTGATTGAGACTATATTCATTGTTTAATGAGTTTTCCTTACTCAGGGACCACTGTCCTTTGTACTAGCCTAGCTCCCAAGGTCCCTGACCTATTCTATTTGGGTTCCCTTGTTTGTTATACACACTATAATGAGAGCAGCATAACTTTTCATATGTGAAATACCGCCAACCGAGGTGTACAGTGTGCCACACACATTTTACCTATGTGCACAGTAATGCACTACACAGATTAAGTTTTGTACTGGACATGACATGGGAATAGAGCATTTCAAATGTAAACATGTTTGCCTTTATTTGTAGTGGGGGTGACACACTTAACTGTCACCAATACAGTTTTCCCAACTGCTAACATGGCGGATACCTGACCTTGCTAATAGGGCATATAGAATGTACGCTGCCGGCGATAGTCGACCTCGCGGTGCGCGTTCGCATGCACGATGGTCACAGCCATAGGCTAGCATTGGAGAAAATGATGATTGTGGCCAAATGCCTGTGTGCACAGGTGCTGATGACCGCACGTATGCGGTGATAGGAAAAAAATATCACTTGCCTCCCGACACTGCTACTATCAACACCTCCTCCATTTTAGCTGCTGTTTGCCACCTCTGGGAGCAATCATGGCACGCACTACAGGAAAGAGGGTCGGTCTCTTTACTACAGAGGAGCTGGATGCCCTGGTGAACAAGGTTCTTCCCCTGTATGCCAAGCTCTATGGCTCACCAGAGGAACAGGTAAGTTTCTCAAATACATATTGAACTCCATTTCACTGCTTCCTTTCTATTCCCATAGGCTACAATGTGCCTCTGAGTGTCAGATTATAAGCATTATGTTGATTGCATACATTTTGTGGCCCCTACATAGGGCACACATGTAATGAATTATGGGGTCCTGGACATTGTGGAGAGAAGGCCACCATTGGAATGTGTGATAAGGGTGATTTTTAATTGTGTTACATGCATATTTCTATGACGGAGCTCAAGTTTATAGTAGCTACAATTTGTTCTCAAATCACATCATGGTATATGTGCATTGTCATGTACTGTTATAAGCATCTAAGGATGATGTTAGCCAAGTGTACCGTCCCACTGATCACCCAGTCCACATCAGACTTTTGCAACACAACCGTATGTTCACATATGAAATGGGCAGAAGTTTCACTTTTCTGTATTGAATTAGTGGAAATGTGAGGTTCATGTGGGATAAGTAACCTCAGCCTGCAGAGAACAAGGCCTGACTGTGGCAGGAGAACCGATGTACAGAGTAATGTCCTTGTAGACCTGCTGATGCATGGATGTTCCCAGAAAGATTTATCTGTACCACTAGTAGCCCTGATAGCTGTTACATGGATAATATGAGGCATGGTGACTGAGGTGATCCCCTGGCCTGATACTTCTTTCCATTGACCCTCAGTGATGATTCTCCCCTTACTCACACAGGTCTATTGACACTTTCCTAATAGTGTTGCTTACACTGTACAGGCCTATTGCACATCTGAGACCTGAACAGTGTAGATAGTGGGTTACTTTGGAATAGAGGTAGAAATGTGAATCACCTGCTTGGCTACAATATTCCCTATCACACTATACATACAATGGTATGTTGATTGTCATCCCTGTTACAGTGCCACATATGGCAAATGCGGTGTCATGTCATGGCAGTACAAACAACACAAACTCATTATGACTTACTAGGATATTCATATAAGTAGTCCACATGTCCACACAGCCCTCGGAGAGGTAGCTCTGGGTGTCACAAATACCAGCCCTTACCTTGTAGCCTTAGTCTTAGGATGTTGTGTATACTATGGTACTTGCATCTATGGACCATATGCATCAATGTAATGGGCCTGGCAGTAAAAGTGTCTGGACAGTCATCACAGGTAGTTTACCCTTCAGAAGGTCCAAATGGTGTGCTGTGTCATGGTATCTCACATCACATTCCATGTAGGATGCCCTGGCCTACATTGTGTTTGTGGGCTGCCTCAGTCAGTGTAGGTCATGACCAGGGTTGAGGTTAGCCATCAGATGACCACAAAACTGTATATCCATGCATAAGTTGTGCTTAGCATGTGACATGGACACATGTAATGTGTTGACTCTTGATGAATGTTTGTGCTAGATGTAAAGAAAAAAGTGTATCAACCATACAGATATCCTTAATCTCCCAGTTACAATCAGTTTCTACATCTAATGCATCCATACAGGTCAAAGCCCATCAAAAGAATGCCATTTGGAGAGGCATTGCCAGGAAGATGTGGACCCTGTGGGTCTTCAACTGGTGTAGTGCCCACTGCAGAAAGAGGTGGGAGGACCAGCTGTAACGTACCCGGAAGATCACAGAGGTCCAGCTGTGGACGTCCTCCCAACATGTAAGGGGTGCACACCAGACCCTAACCCCCCTGATGGCCCGCATACTGGCAGCGGCCTACCTGGACCTTGATGGGCCGATGAGTGCCCAACAGCAGCTACATGAGGGTGTGTCCTGGCCAAAGACATACATGTCATATTGCCAACTTTGTGTGTTACAGACAGGCATTTCACCAACCATATTAGTGGTGGCGCATATGCCACACACAAGATAAGTCATTGTTAGTGTAAATGTGGTAGTTGGTGCATGTTGCTGTGATGTGGCTATTGTCTTTCTGACCTGGAACACAGCAGAGTCCTGTCCACATTCAATTCTCTCCTTTTCAGCAGACACCTAGCTGAGTGAAGTGAGTAATAATCTCATGTTCTCAGTAAATCTGGGTCACAATTGCGCCACACAGGCAAGTTGTCTTGCTTGTGTGAAGAGTGATGTCCCCTCACTACTGTCTTTCATGTAATGGAGGCCCTAATACATGTGACATGACATAGAGTGCACAGTACATGCAGTGACTGTACAACAGTTCCCATTGGTAAGTACTGGTCATACAGTGAAATGAGAGTGCAAACATTACTGGTGCCATCAGCAGTAGTGCCTACATGTTGTCCAGTGTGCATTTGCCAGTTGGTGTTTCATCTGCAATAGTGTTTCAAAACACTCATTCTCTGACTGGTGACATGCATGAGGTAGTGGGATGTACAACTGTGGGGATCATATGTGAGTGGCTACACTGATCCTCACAAGGCAATCTGAGTATGCAATATCAAAGAGTGGTGTGATGTGTCTGCCCATTGAGACTCTAGGGATCCCACATCTTCATGTCACAGATGTTCAGGGACACCCAAAACCTTCAAAGGTGTATTGGATTTTGTATGTACAATCTATGACTGGCGTCATCACCTGCACCAAGCAGCATTGGGGATGTTCATATGCCTCAATGGAGTGTTGTGCTGTGTGAATTCAGAGTATTTATCTCCCAAATGTTGGGACCTCAATGTTTTCATGGAACTTTATCTGCTAAACGTGATACACAGCTAAACTACATGTGTACAGCTTTCATTTGACTTTTCAGGTTGTGGACATATGATGTAATTTGGAGTGCAAAGTGTCATTAGTTTGCAGTGAACATTTGCATGTGACATGATGTCTGCCACAAAACTAATTGATGGCACATTGGTGTTCAATTAGACCTTCATGACATCATGATGTGTTATATTTAATAGTTAGATTTGTTTGACTCTGGGCCTTGTGTGAGCATTGTGTAAATCTCACACTTGGATCCATCCTTTTTGGTGACATTGTTTTACAATGGTATACAACAAGTGCCAAAGTATGCAAGGTGATTGACTATCCTAGTATGGACATAAGGATGGAGTGTAGACAATTCCATCAATGCATTTGGGCGTGTCTGGGGTTATGACATGAGTGGACCCAACTGTTTGCAGGTTATGTATCATGCATGCATGTGCTCATGCTAAATCTGAAGCGTATGGAGGGAACCATAAAGGTGGTGTGATATGTGGACTTCTCCAATGTTTTCTGTTGATTTGTGATGGTCAGTGGTGGAAATGCAGTTCCAATAAACCTGTGTTACATGTAATTTCAGATACATCCAGGGGAAGCGGAGGAGAAGGGGCCAACGTCAGTGGGGATGTAGCTGGTCACACCGGTTCCAGACGTCAGATACAGAGGGACCCAGTGACCAGGAGATTGTGAGGAGTGCCCCGGAGGACAGCAGCTCAAGCTCGTCATCATCTAAGTCATCTTCTGGTGGACACTACCAAGTGGTGGCGGACCCACAAGATTAGTTCCACCTTCATCCTTGCCCGCCATCCTCAGTTCCATCGCCACCCTCCCTGTTGTCCCCTCATAAGTTGGCCATTCCCAGTCACCTAAGACGGGAGCGATCTCCTTCACTCAAGGCACATCAGACTCTGTCCTTGTTAGCCCTGATGCCCTGACTGAGGAGGCTATTGACCTCCTGAGGAGCATCTCTGTGGGTCAAACTGCAGTCCTGAATGCCCTCTGGGGACAAAGCAACCAGCTGACCCAGATGGTTACCTACCTGAAAGGCATTCACACTGCCATGTCTGGCCTACATAGATCTTTTCAGGCTCTGGGCTCCACCCTCACTGCAACCCTCCACCCAACCCAACCTTCTACCCCCCTCCTGCCCTTTTCCTATCCAAATTCCCTATTTCTATTCCTATCCCAAGCACACACACCTAAGCATGCACACACTTCCTCAGACATGAGCACCACACACAAACACAAGACATCAAAAAAACTCAAACATACATGCACACAGCAGACACTCACCTTCATCACCAACCCCACTACCCCAGCACACCCCCAGGCACCACAGCAACACATACACAACCCTTTGCAGACACACCCACACCCACAGACACCACACCAATGCACTGACCCCTCCACAGACACAACCATACCCGCAGACACCACACCAATACACACTGACCCCTCCACAGACACAACCCTACTCGCAGACACAAACCAGCACACAATGACCCTTCCACAGACACAACAATACCCGCAAACCCCCCCACAACATCCAGCACATCCACATTGCTCCTACCAAAAAAACGCAAGTGCTCACAGTCACCCACACAACAGACGCCAACACAACACACAGTGCAGACAGCAGACCCAGCTCATACTTCCACTCCCTCTTCCACTCAACCCGAACTCCATCCCAAACACTCTACCCATTTTCCCCGTGAGGATGTCATGTTTACCCTTGCCCGTACCCCTCTGAAACCTGACCCCCTCCCATAGTCCCAAAAACGTCTCCCACACCCAAACCCATCCCTTCCACTTCCCACTCCACCTCTGAAAAAAAGCATCCCCACCCCCTAAACCCTGCCCTAAAAAGAAAAAAACATAAACACCCCAAACATTCAAACCCATCCCTTCCCACTCCACCCCTGAAAAAAACCTCCCTACCCCCTGAACACAGACTTAAAAAGAAATGAAACCCTACCAAAACTAAACCCACCCCTCCCTACCCCTTCCTAAATCTCTGACCCCTTCTTCCCAAGTACCATCTTCGAGGTGCCTGCTGTGCCCAATGGATGCACCTTTGTGAAGAGGTTCCCTGGCAATGTCAGTGAGGGCAAGTTTGGTGGCACAGCATTGTGCTGTGGCACATGGACACCGAATGGACTGGCCACTGGCCTTTGTTTCTACTCTTGTTGTGACGTACTGTCATTAAACTCTTTTCATAATTTTGCAGACATTGATCATGTCATTACTTTTCTGACTGTTCGATGTTATTGTACAGTTAGTAATGTGGGACTACAGTTGTGTTTGTTTCATCACTGATTGCTGATCCAGTTGTTGTGGTTAGTATGATGTGGCCTTGGAGCCAGAGCTGGAGTTACACAGGACAGGGGGAAATGTTGGATGGATGTCTGTGTGGGATGAAATCCAATTGGGGCAGACATTGCATTGGGTGACATGTTATATAGTAAATATTTCAGCTTGACCTAGCCACTGTCAACGTCATTTAGGTTGCAGTTGTCCCTATGATGTAGGTTGGATATGTGTTTGATTTGTTGAATATAGATATTTGTTAATCCACACATGGAGGGTGTTAACTTGCCATACCTTTGTGTAGTTCTGCATGGACATGTGTCCATTTCCCTGTGTGTACCTTAAAGCTCCTTTATCTAGGTTTGTGCCATATTCTGTTGGTGCTGTATTTACTTTCATAAGTTGCACTTACACATTCCCTGCACATGCATGTCACTTGGTTATGCTATTGGTTGTTCCTGATATACTTCAGTTCCCAGGTCCAGTGCACATTGAGTTTGTCAGGCATGTGCAAAATGTACTGTGCCCCAGGGCCCCAGCCTTTCAGGGTTCCCCGGATAGAGGCATAGCTATCCTGCAGAGAATGTTTCCATTGTGCCCTTAGAATGGTTCTCTCACTGATGTTGTGCAATCCCATTGACTGACATTGCCTTTTCATGTGGTTGATGTGTGAGAGTCCAATACAGAGTTGTAGCACAGAAGGCACCTTTTACTTTAATGGCACATTGAAATACAGGAAAAAGAAACATATGGACCACCATCCTAGATGGTTTAATAAGCAGTGTTCTAAACTAAATAAAGCCCTGAAGGAGGCATTAAAATTCAGACCTAGAAATAGTGAAAGCATCTGTACCCTTAGAAAATGTTACAAGCAAGCACTAAAACTAAGGAAAACAGAAATTAGGGAGACCGCCTGGGATAGCTTGATCAAAGCGGCAGAGACTAAGGAATCCGCCTTATTCTGGAAAACAATAGATCAACCGTTATTTAAGATATTTCATCCGCTAAAGTTGAAATGTTAGTAAGCCCTGAAGATTGGCTGTCCCATTTTGAGAACATTTTCAACCCCATACATGAGATTATTAAGACGGATGAAAACAGTAAAATAATATTCCTAAGTGTTGCTAAGATAGAACCTATTATTATAGAGGAGATTAAAACCGCCTTAAAGAATAGCGTTAGTGGTAAAGCCGCAGGCCCAGATGGGGTCCCTATTGATATTTTTAAGTCTAATGCTGATTTTTGGTCCCCGATCTTAGTTAACTTTTTTAATGCCATTATTAGCGGGACGCTGCCTATAACTTGGGCAGAAAGTATGATTGTCGCTATTTTTAAAAAAGGCGACAGAGGAAGCGCAAAATGTTACCGATCAATATCCCTTCTTGATTCCACATCCAAATTAATGAGTAGAATCATGCTGAAGAGATTGAAATGTTGGGCCGAGGAGAAAAATATTTTAACAGCATCCCAATTTGGTTTCAGAAGGGGTATTGGAACGGTTGAGCAATGTGTAAACCTTGAGCTGTTAATAGGGAAATATACAATAGTTAAGGAAGGTCAGCTTCATTTATGTTTCGTTGACCTTAGCAGCGCTTTTGATTTAGTGAATCATGTAAAGCTCTGGCAAACGCTGGAGGGGATGCGTGCCCCATACGAAATAATAAGTCTCCTATCACAGCTATTTGCCCATTTAACATCAAGGATACGCTATGGTCCCAACGGGGAATGTACCACACAATTCAGAGTAACCCGTGGAATCAGACAGGGTTGCGTTCTGGCGCCCCTTTTATTTTCATTATATATAATGGTATTGACTTTTTATTACAGAATGTAAGGGCTGACGCTCCAGTTGTTGGTAAACGCATAACCCCAGTTTTACTATATGCAGACGATGCAGTCCTAATATCTAGGACTGCAAACGGTCTACAAAGTTTAATAGACAACTTTACAAATTTTATGACGGAAAAAGATCTAAAAATCAATTAGAGTAAAACATTAGTCATGACCTGCGGGAAAAGTAGAGTTAAGAATAGAAGACACTACGTCGATGGAGTACCCATCGAACGAACATCTACTTTTTCATACCTGGGGCTTCTTTTTAATGGTAATGGATCATGGAGCGCACACATTAATCTATGTAAATTAAAATTCATAAGATCGAGTGAGGCTATTTTTAGATTTTCTCATAAAATAGGCAATAAGCCAGTACGTGAAATCCTTAAACTATACGGTAGTAAATGTATAACTGGGGCCTGTTACGGCGGAGCATTATGGGGTAGGACAGAAGCCACTGCATTACAAACCCTTGAAAATAAATTTTTAAGGAGGGTATTATCGGTCCGTAACTCAACGGCTACCTACATTTTTCATAAGGAATTAAACGTACCTTACATTAGCGATTTAATTAGTATGGCTGCGCTTACACTGTGGTTTAGAATATGGTCCAAAGATGGGACGCAGTTTACAAAAGATATAATAATGGACTGCCATACACTTGATCGAGGTATGAAGATACCATGGTTAAAGTACATTTATAGTCTTTTATCTGAGTGCGAAGTGGTAATCGATTTACGTGACCCCAAAACTATTCTGAATTATACTAAAGGGGATATAGATATGGCTATTACAGGAGACAAGTGGGTAGAATTTTTTATGGGGCTTTATAATGATGAGCCTGCCACCACAATCTCTACGGAAGATAACAACGATTGTGGACCCTTTCCCATAGATATTGATATCTCTCTTGAGGAGGGTATTAGAGCAATAAAGGAAAGTGCCCCAGGGAAAGCACCGGGCCCGGATGGTGTCCCGGTGGATATCTATAAATCTAACATCGACTTGTGGGCCCCACTTTTAAGAAATGTGCTTAACAGCTGTAATCACTATAAATTTATACCTACTTGGACTGACGCTATTGTAATTCCAATATTTAAAAAGGGAGATAGAAATGAACCCAGCTGCTATCGCCCTATGTCCTTATTGGATGCTTTTATGAAACTTGCAGGGAGAGTGATTTTAAATAAGTTACAGGTATGGGTGGAAGATATGCGAGTCCTATCGAATTTTCAATACGGTTTCCGTGTAGGGTTAGGCACAACTGAACAGGGACTTAATCTATCATTGATTATAGACAAGTACACAAAAGCTAAACAGGAGTAAACTTTACCTAACGTTTGTGGACTTAAGTTCCGCCTTCGATTGTGTTAGACACAATAAATTGTGGAGTATCCTGGAAGAACTAAAGGTTGACCCACCGCTGTTAACCTTTATTAAGGAGTTGTACAGGGAGGCTGAGGCGAGGGTCCGATATGGGAAACACGGGGAGTGCTCAACAAAGTTTTCTATAAGGAAAGGAGTGAGGCAGGGATGTATACTTGCCCCTCTCCTTTTTCACTCTATATTAATAGTTTGGGTCAATATCTGAGCGGATATCAATGTGACTACCCCATTATAAAGGGAACCCCTGTCCCCATCCTATTGTACGCGGATGACGCGGTAATAATGGCACGGACGCAATTAGGGTTACAGAGGTCTGTTAGCCTCTTTGTCGCTTACATGAAAGACAGGGGCCTAAGGGTAAATACCACTAAAACATATACCAAGAGTTGTGGTACAAATAAAAAAAGGTATGTGACATTTTTATTGATAGCAAAAAGTGGAAAGTACGAATACTTTTTCATATTTAGGCATAAACTTCGATAGAAAGGGTTCATGGAAAACAGCCATGAAGGCTAGAAAACTGAATTTTCAAGAGCCATAGGAGCAGTTGTTAACTTCGTCAAGAAATTAGGTGGTAGACCTGTCCCAGAGTTGCTGGCAATCTATAAATCTAAATGTATTACAACAGGGACATATGGAGCAGGCATTTGGGGCATTGAGGGAGTAGAAGAAATCCAATGTCTTGAAAACACTTTTGTCCGCTACTTGCTAGCTGTCCCCAGTACTACTGCCACTTTTAGCTGTCATAGGGAACTTGCCCTTCCTTATATTTCTGATACTATTAAAACTAATCCTTTACTGTTATGGCATAAGGTTTGGGTATCGGAGGAGACTGGTTTTTAATAGAGACGTAATCTTAGATTGCCTTAAATTAGACAGGGTGGCTAAGATCCCATGGATTAATTATATAAAAAGACTTGCATATGAAATTGGCCATCCAGAATATTTTGAGTCCCCAAGTTCCATGGAAATGGTAACAAGAAAAGCATTAAAAGATATCTGCCTAAGTCATTTAGAGAATAAGCGTTGGCTAGTGGAGAGGGAGAAAAATCAGTTATGGATAACCACTTGATGATAACATGCATAGGCCTACAACCTTACTTGGTATTGGTACAGAGTAGTTACTGTCGCATGCTTTTGGCGCGTTTTCGCTGTGGGTCTTTTTTAGATTGGTCACGTTCCCTGAAAAAAATGATTGGTCGAGTAGGTCGCCCATTTGCCCATGTGACGATAAATCAATCCAAACAACTCTGCACTGTACTTTATTCTGCAAGTATTATGTTACACCAAGAAAAAAAGTTTCTAATTCCTACTCTTAGAAGCTGGGGCCTAAGACAATGTAGAACAGCCTTTTTAAGGTTACAATTGCTGGAAAACGAACAAATCATTATGATTACTTCCTTGTTTTTAAAGGCTGTTATTAAGTACCGAAATACAATGTGAACTACCCATAAAAATGATGTGTATATATATGAATTATCTATTTGGCCCCTGTAATGTTATATAATATGTAATAGAATAAGATTATGATGTTTTTTTTTTTCGAATTAAGTAATAACACCGCGAGAAGTTTTCCATGCCCGTTTTTAATAACTTGTGTTTTTATGATTTTTTTTTTTTTTTAACTAACCTTTAGAGACCCTTTGCAGTTTTTGCACATTATTACAATTTTTTTATTTTTTTTTATCTATCTTGCCTGCACTTTACAATGAAATTATGGAAGAACTTGGTCATGTTTATTAATAAGTGTATATAATCTCGAAGCTACCTCCTTGGATCCTGTTTTATAATACTTCTTGTATAATCTGTTTTTATCCTATTATCTCTTTTTAATGTGTATGCTGAAATTTTTTATGCTATAATATGCTTTTATGGTTGTAAATTAGTACACCGAATAAAGCTTTATTTGATTTGATTTGATTTGATTACTAAAGGGGAGTTAAAAAAGAGACTATTGGAAACCAGAGAATCTGTAAGAGAGGTCGAATCAAGGAAAAAATCACTTGTTAGATCTTATTGTGAAGGCCCGATTTCAGCAGGCATCCAGCCATACCTTATTGCCATAAGAAATCTACAACATAGATTCTACTTAACTAGATTAAGGCTGAGCACTTTGCACTTTCAGATCGCTTTACCCAAGATGGGCAAGTGGAGTTCTAATCTACCCAAATGCCCGTGTGAAGGTAAAATGTCTCAGTCCACTTTGCACTTTTTACTTTTTTGTAAATTATATAGGGACATCAGAAATGCAATTTTACGACCTTTATTTATTGATAAGAGATTGTTTTCGTACAAATCTGCCTTTTATCATATATGTAATTTGGAAAATGTAACAATATGTAACACGGTTATTCTCTTTGTTCAATTGGCTATAAAGAGAAGAAAGGACCTTTCATACCTGGAACTGTTGAGTTATGAAACTGAATAGTTACTTATCCTGATGAAATTGCAATGCATCTTCCAATTACTCTACTTTTGACAGTTTTTTTTTTTGTGTGTTTTTTTTGTGAGGCCAAGCTATGATAATAATCTTGTTTTGATCAAATCTCCTAAATGTTTTGTGCACGGGATATCCGATTTCAAATTATATACATGTAATCAATTTTATGAATTTTTATTATGATGAATTGTTTTTATGTAGAATGCTTTTATGAATATATTTGCATACTTCGAATAAAGCTGATTTAATGGCACATCCATACAGATGTTTCTTTGACATAATATCAGGATCTGGGATGGGTGCAATGTGAGTGTGCCACATTCACTATAGCATCTTGGTTGGAGTTGGAGTGAGAGGGCTTCATGGTAGTTGTAGTGACTTCAATATCACTTTACCAACAATTGAGAAATTGCAAGCAGCATGAAGAGTGAAGATCAGTTTTAGCACAACAGACAAGCGAGAAGGGCAAAAAGAGTCTAGTATCTTGGCTAGAGTTGGAGCGAAAGGGCCTCATGGGAGTTGTAGTCATTTCAATCTCAGTTTACCAACACTTTAGAATTTGTAAGCTTCACGAGATGTGAAGATCAGTTGTAACATGGCAGACAAGTGAGACGAGGTAAAAGGAGTCTAGTATCTTGGTTAGATTTGGAGTGAGAGGGTCTCTTGGTAGTTGTAGTCACATCAATCTCACTTTACCAACACTTGAGAAACGGTAAACTGTATGATGTGTGAAGAACATAGGTGAGTGACAGGGATTAATAGGTGTGAAATTGATGAGGAGGTGTTGTTGTGCAACACAAAATATTGCACATATCATTATCACTGAATATAACTTGCAAACACATATCCATTTGTGTATCGTGTGTCTGTGCAGTGCCAGTGGTTTGGCCTAGGAGGGCATCCTACAGATATATTTTTGATTGTTCTTATGAAGCAATCGCAGACAGGGTCCCTGTAACGTGTATATTACTTAGGGAACCCAACTCCCTTGCCTGGTCCATAGGGGGGCATTGTTTTTCTGAGGAGTCTATGGAAACAGTATAACTTACTGCTGATTTTGTCTGCGACAGAGAGGGTTTTGGACATGATCAAGCAGGTACAGCAGTGGCAAGACATGTCCGATGGACTCCGTGGCAGCAGAAGACGAGTAGAGGTGAGAAGAGGTGAGTTTTGGCCTTATATCCCTCCTTTTTACCCATCTCAGGTGTGGTGGTAGGGCCACCATGATCACGCCAGCTGCAATGCAACTTGTAATTGGGCCGGCAGTTCCACTGGTGGTCTGAGCCTCCTATAGCCTCATTAGCCCATTCCGCAGCCACCACGGTCGGAGTTGGCTGGCAGTGTCAGCGGTTCAGCCGCTGTCTTTGCAAAGACAATCTGACCATCTAGTAATACGGCAGTCGGACCGCCCAGCTCGCGGTGGTCGGGCCTCGGGTATGGCAGTCCATGGACCACCAGTCTCCTAATCAGGCCCATAGTCTAAGTCTCAATGGGCAACAAAATCAATAAGAAATCAGGCAGCATTCCCAGTAGCATCAGAAATTAGGAAAGCTAATTTAATCTTTAGGAGAGCTCTGGCTCACCGCCAAAATCCAGGGCTTATATACAGTTTTCTTGCATGGAAAAGCATTTGTTAGCAAAGTTATCATGGTGTGAGCAAATGAATTACATTTTTAGTAAATCAGAGCACATTTCTAATATATATCATATTGCCTTACATCTGCAAGAAATAGGGTTATTAGTTGTGCAGGTTGCGTGCCCTGCAAAAGTATTAGGTCTATATTTTTTCTTTACTGGGGAACCAATCACCCTATTGTAGCACTTGCCTCTCTCAGGGTAGTGAAGCAGAGCAGTCCAAGGCCTACTCAGGGGAGGTGGTGTGAGCTAGTAATCCCCATTCTCTGGTACACAGTAATAACACTCAATAAATTGTTGTCCAGTCAGGGTTTTTTCCTTAGAAATGGAAAAGTACATATATCTCACACACACCACTAAATCCCATTCACTAATTTAGAAATATATACGTAACGCATGTTTAAAAATCATTGGTGAAACTCCGAAATCACAAGTGACCCTTAAAGGGTCATGACCCCCAAAATCACAGAATGCCCAACATCACAATGTAAGAGGGTATCACTTTAAATACAACAGGTCTATTGACGTTGTTAGGGGTCACCACATTAAAAGACAAATAATCCACATGTTAAAACCACCATCTTTTCATATAATCACTATTAATCTTGTGCAAATGTAAAAATGACTGTCAATAAAGCATTTCAACATTGTTCAAAAATCACTGTGAGCCTAAATGGTTAAAAAAGCATTGAAAATAAACATAACACTTGTCTGTGTCTTTTTTATTCACATTCAGGCTACATAAAATGCAGTCATAAAATGAGCCCATAGAGAATGCTGCACCCTCAGCTGTAAAGCAAAAGCTCCAGCCTTGAAAGTACTTGAAAAAATTATGGACATTCTGGAGGGTCCATAATTTCTTTGACCGTACAAACATAAGGTCAGATTTTTCAAACTTTGTGGGGGGGGGAAACTGTTGCACGCCTGCAGCCTCCTACACTTCCTTTTTAATGTTGGTTGTGTCCCTGCCATCCTGGGGTCACCACAAAGCCAGAAATATATGCTAATTAACCTCTCTTGAGGCATTATGATGCACTCCAAGCTGGGAATCAGTGTTATGAGCAGCTCTCCCACTACATTGGGAGAGCCGCGTTCTTTGCTTTTGGGGGCAAGGCATTGCGACAAACTCCTACTTAAAAAAAAAGAAACCGTGTGTGTCCAGTCTCACCCGGGAATTCTGATTGGCCTGCTCATTGGGAGCAGCCAGCAATGCCCCATACAGCTCCCCGCCTGGCCAGCACTCCTTGTTGCCAGCACGATAGCTGGAAGAATGCTTCTCCCTTGTCCGTTCCATGCCAGCAGGGTGTTTGGTATGTGGTGGCAGCCCCACTTCCCCCAGGCACCAGCAGGGTGATCAAGGGTGAGGCCACCGCATTTGGGGGGTACGATGTAGCTCCCTCTTCCTCCTGAGCTGTGGGGGTCCAGAGATGGGATCCTGGGCCCCCTTGTTTCTTTCTTGGGGGGGGCGCAACAGCACTCCCCCTCATCTTGAGTTGGTCCTGGTCAGATGGAGCTCCCCAGAGCAACCAAAGAGGTGGGAAGGGAGTCTCATGCACACCCCGTCCCAGGGATAAATTAAAAATATAATACTTGTGCCTAACTCCAGGCCCAAGCGCACCCTGGGTTGTAAGTGTATGAAACGCAAAGGCGCCCCAAGCACTCCATTTTCTCCCAGAGGTCAAAAGTCAAATCCTTTAAAAGTCCATAACTCTGGCCCACGTAGGTCCATTTTGCATGATCTTGTACTCATCAAACTCCTGGTGGCGAGCTATAGCCACCAGCCACCTGGAGCCCCAGCAGGACTCCTGGCCTCAGAATCGTTGTACCTTGCAGGGAGCTGGTTGCACTGGCTTCCTGTGCCAGCCTGCCTCTTAGGGCCTGATCACAAGTAAATGATAATCAGGCCCTTAGTCAGTCAGTCAGAATAACTTTATTTCGCCATCTCAATGAAGGCATAAAAAGTATACTACACATAAAACATTTCAATATTGCGATACACTTAGAATACAAAAATTACAAATTTCCAACAGCAAATACATATTAAAATACAATAGTCTCATTAAAAAGGTAGAAAAAATACAATCCATAAACACGCACAATTATTAAATCATTTCGGTAGTTCGGTTCTTATGTTGAGTATAAAATTCATCAAATTAAACGTCTCTTTTTTAAAACAGATTAAAAAAAAGATGCTACTGAAATACATGTAAGAGGGTCGGATAATGACTGCAAAAAGTAGAGGGCTACACGACACTGTTTAAAATTCATTTTGCGCAACAGGGGGACAATAAAACTTTTTCTCTCTTCACAGTAATATTTACAAAAAAACAGGAAGTGCAAATCATTCTGAATAGATCGATCATCACATACACAGAATGGGAGATCGGAAGCTACATAAGTATTTCGTGGAAGGCCCAACATCAAAGGAATGTAGTTCAACCGGAATCTCACCAATATATACCTGTGTTGTAAATTAGTGATGAACGATAAATAAGTTAAATTCATATCCATTTGCATAATGCTCGGGACCGTCAGGAATGCTCTAACTGTCGATAACTTGCTATTTGTAAAATTCCTTCTTGATTACAGACTAGACAATAAATGAGTTTTTAGATCTTTTTTAGAAATAGATTGGCACGATATAGGGTCAACAAAAAGATTGTGTAACCCTGACGCTTTTAGGGTAGATTCAACATAACGTAGCCAACTGACCTTACCCACACAATCTAGTTTCAAAACATCATTTATAATATCTCTTGTGAGAGAGAGAGTCTCCTTCCGCCATACTGAGTGCCACATTAAAATTGGTGCCATACAAATTTTGTCAGTTATATAAGGGACACTAAGTTCCATGTGGCAGTTAAAATTGGAGCATGACTTTGGTAATGAGACTAATTTTTTTTTTTAAATTGTCTTCTGTACATTGTAGTTGAGAGCAGTCTCTAATGCCCCAGACGGCCGCTCCATAAGTGGCAGCAGATACCGTTTTTGCCTCATAAACTGTCTTTATTGCTTCAATGGGTTTCGAGCCAGTTTTTTTTATAAATTTGAACAGTGCCCCAATGCTCTTTTCCATCTGTAACCCCCTATTTACAACCATATTTAGCCAATTGGTTTGGCAGTCAAACATAATCCCTAAATAATTAAAAGAGTCCACAACTCCCAGCTTGCCTCCTTCAACATTAATTTGTGGTTGTTTCCGCTGCTTCGTACCTGCCACTAGGACAAAGGACTTTGCATAATTAATTTTCATGTCCAACTTATTCATGAATTGGGTATATTCCATCACTAGGCGGCGCAGCGCATTGCTGGTATGGGCTAAAATCACTGCGTCGTCCGCATATAGTACTATTGGCACTTGTAATGAATTAATGTAGGGAACATCCGGAGTAGTTCCCAGAAGAGCGGATTCAACATTATTAGTGTATAATGCAAATAAAAAGGGCGCCAAAACGCACCCCTGTCTCACCCCTCTGCCAATTTTAAAGTGTGTAGTGCATTCACCTCCCTTTCCATAACGAACACAGGCTGAGGCGCCTGAGTACAGATCACGGATAATGTTAATCATCTGTAAATCAATCCCCATTGCCTCCATGATCTGCCAGAGCCTCGACTGTGCCACGCAGTCAAAGGCTGCTGACAGATCCATGAAGGCAAGTTACAAATGACCATTTTTGGCTGCAGTGTATTTTGCTATTATTAAACTTAGGTTCAGGCACTGATCAACAGTGCCTTTCCCTTTCTGAAACCAAACTGAGATGGGATTATAATATTTTTTTCCAGGGCCCATTCCTCATGCCTATTTAAAAGCAGACGTCCCATTAGTTTTGAGGGTGGAATCTATTAAAGATATAGGTCTATAATTTTTCGGAATCAACCTATCCTCCTTTTTATAAATAGGGATAATTACTGTTGTTTTCCATGATGGGGGAGCACCTGTTTGGGCAATTTTATTAAAAACATTTGTTAAAAGTGGGGCCCAGAGATCCTAATTATCCAAAAGCAGATCAATTGGGACACCGTCAGGTCCCGGTGCCTTTGCACGTTTACACTGGCTTAAAGCATATTACCAAGGATTTGCGATAATTATCGCAAAGCGCGCTTAGCGCTGTGTTTTTTTATCACCGGCTATCGCTGCATTTCATCGCGGAGATAACGCGTTATTATCAACGCTTATCTCCAAGGCGATAAAAAATCCAGCAATTGCGGCGAAACCCAGCAATAGCGCGAGAAATCCAGCGATAAATTCACTGCGCTAATGAAAAGCTTGCTAATAGGCAGGTGAGGACTTGACCTTACAATCCACCTCCCATTGAGAGAATAGGTTAAGTCAAGTTTTTATCAGGTGTTAAATTCCAGCGATAATCGCGGTTAAGCGCGACTTTTTTATCGCTTCGCAGGCATTGATAATAGGGGAAGTTGTGTTTGCGACTGTTTGCAGTCACTTTTGGTTGGGAATGCCTACTTTGCATGTCATTAGCGATAATTATCGCTGACATGAAAAGCGGCAACAGAACGGCCGCTATCGCCATTAAGCTGTCGCTAACAGCTGTTAGCGACAGCTTGCTAATAGGGCGATAAAAATATCGTCGCTTTAGTGGCAAAAAGTGCCGCTAAAGCGGCGATATTGCCCTTGCTAATATGCCCCATAGTTTCTTCCAGTGTAAAACTAACCTTGTTGCCCATTCCAGTTAAGGTAGAAGAGGTAGGATGGAGAATTATCTTCTCATTAGATCCAAACACGCTTTCAAAATGTATAACCCATTCCTCCTGCTCAACATGGGTATCTGTAGAAATAGAGTGTTCATCTCTTAAGAAGGGTGCATTAATAACAGACCAAAGGGCTTGCAAACTTTTTAATAAAGCAGTCTTTTTCAGGTTTTCCCACCACTCTTCCTTTAGGGATTTAATCCTTAGTAACCGTGATTTTTTATATGCCTGTCGCAATTGCTTAACCAAAAGTAAGTTACGAGGTTTGAATTTCAAGGCAATGTGGAGATTTCTTAGTGATTTATTGCAGTCCTCATCAAACCAGCTACATTTCTTGCGATGACCATTGCGTATAAGACAAATTAAGTTATTTTTTGCTTCTGCTAAAATCAGTTCAAAAGCTGAGATCATATTATCATTAGCAATAGAATCTAAACAAACCATTATCTCCTCAAGTCGACTGGAAACTAGGTTCCCGAAAGCCTCCCAGTATCTACTTTCTCCCACTTTAGTGCAATTCCATTCTCGCTTGCGATTTCTGGGTTTACATGAAGTTTGAAAGTAGATTCTTCTTTCATTAGGGAGGGCATAAGGAAAGTTATTGCAGCATGGTCACTAAAAGCATAAAAGTTGATCTCAAAATGAGAAAATAGTCCTCTTATTGGATCAGAAACCAAGACATAGGGGCCGATTCCGATCTCGGTCGGAGGCGCACCTAACACCATTCGGTCGGGAAAAAGCCATGCGAATGCCTGTTTCCCGACCGATCCGCACATTAATCCGAACGAACAAGTACGATGCGTACAACAGCACAGATTCCGACCCAGTCGTACTCACCCAATTCAGGTCCTGTTCCCCGACCGAGCCGGATCCGTAAACGCAGATTCGAGTCGCCCGGAAGCCAAAAGCAGTCCCGTCCGGCCGGACAAGTACGATGCGCTTCCCGTACGCGCCCGAACCCGTCGCTACGCACGGCACGTCAAAGCATACGGGAGAGGCGCACATAAGCTCCGATTCACGCCACAACATGATCCACGGCTACGAGACGAACACGCAAGCGACGAGGACGAGGCGAAGCAACGACAAAGACGAACGAGACGAACCAACCATGAATCCCATCGTTCCGATCCTACCAATATTCTACATCTACTACCGGAACAGGCACGGACGCGTACGGCGCAGAAGGTAAGTCAGACACCAACCACAAAATCAAACTACACGTACTAGACATATCACACACACACAGAGGGATGCACAAATTACTTACACCAGAAACAGCAGCACCATAGGGGCGGGATGCCCATCACCAATGCCACATATACGCATAGGGGCCCGGATGCCTGTCACCACTACCACCTCGATCCAGGGGGGCTGGATGCCTACCACTACTACCACCTCTACCCAGGGGGTGCCAGATGCCTACCACCACTACCACCCTCACCCAGGGGTGAGAGATGCCTAATACTACTACCACCTCTACCCAGGGGGTGCCAGGTGCCTACCACTACTACCACCTCTACCCAGGGGTGCCAGGTGCCTACCACCACTACCACCCTTACCCAGGGGGTGCCAGATGCCTACCACTACTACCACCTCTACCCATGGGGGGCTGGATGCCTACCACTACTACCACCTCTACCCATGGGGTGCTGGATGCCTACCACTACTACCACCTCTACCCAGGGGGTGCCAGATGCCTACCACTACTACCACCTCTACCCAGGGGGTGCCAGATGCCTACCACCACTACCACCCTTACCCAGGGGTGCCAGATGCCTACTACTAATACCACCTCTACCCAGGGGTGCCATATGCCTACCACCACTACCACCCTTACTCAGGGGGTGCCAGATGCCTACCACTACTACCACCTCTACCCATGGGGGGCTGGATGCCTGTCACTACTACCACCCTTACCCAGGGGTGCCAGGTGCCTACCACTACTACCACCTCTACCCATGGGGGCTGGATGCCTACCACTACTACCACCTCTACCCATGGGGGGCTGGATGCCTACCACCACCACCACCCATACGCAGGGGGTGCCAGATGCCTACCACTACTACCACCTCTACCCATGGGGGGCTGGATGCCTACCACCACCACCACCCTTACCCAGGGGTGCCAGATGCCTACTACTACTACCACCTCTACCCAGGGGTGCCAGATGCCTACCACCACTACCACCCTTACCCAGGGGTGCCAGATGCCTACCACTACTACCACCTCTACCCATGGGGGGCTGGATGCCTGTCACAACTACCACCCTTACCCAGGGGTGCCAGGTGCCTACCACTACTACCACCTCTACCCATGGGGGCTGGATGCCTACCACTACTACCACCTCTACCCATGGGGGGCTGGATGCCTACCACCACCACCACCCTTACTCAGGGGGTGCCAGATGCCTACCACTACTACCACCTCTACCCATGGGGGGCTGGATGCCTGTCACTACTACCACCCTTACCCAGGGGTGCCAGGTGCCTACCACTACTACCACCTCTACCCATGGGGGCTCGATGCCTACCACTACTACCACCTCTACCCATGGGGGGCTGGATGCCTACCACCACCACCACCCTTACCCAGGGGGTGCCAGATGCCTACCACTACTACCACCTCTACACATGGGGGGCTGGATGCCTGTCACTACTACCACCTCTACCCAGAGGGTGCCAGGTGCCTACCACCACTACCACCCTTACCCAGGGGGTGCCAGATGCCTACCACTACTACCACCTCTACCCATGGGGGGCTGGATGCCTTCCACTACTACCACCTCTACCCATGGGGTGCTGGATGCCTTCCACTACTACCACCTCTACCCAGGGGGTGCCAGGTGCCTACCACCACTACCACCCTTACCCAGGGGGTGCCAGATGCCTACCACTACTACCACCTCTACCCATGGGGGGCTGGATGCCCACCACTACTACCACCTCTACCCATGGGGGGCTGGATGCCTACCACTACTACCACCTCTACCCATGGGGGTCTGGGTGCCTGTCACTACTACCACCCTTACCCAGGGGTGCCAGGTGCCTACCACTACTACCACCTCTGCCCAGGGGTGCCAGATGCCTACCACCACTACCACCTCTACCCATGGGGGCTGGATGCCTACCACTACTACCACCTCTACCCAAGGGGGCTGGATGCCTACCACTACTACCACCTCTACCCAAGGGGGCTGGATGCCTACCACTACTACCACCTCTACCCAGGGGGTGCCAGATGCCTACCACTACTACCACCTCTACCCAGGGGTGCCAGATGCCTACCACCACTACCACCCTTACCCAGGGGGTGCCAGGTGCCTACCACTACTACCACCTTTACCCATGGGGGGCTGGATGCCTACCACTACTACCACCTCTACCCATGGGGGGCTGGATGCCTACCACCACCACCACCCTTACCCAGGGGGTGCCAGATGCCTACCACTACTACCACCTCTACCCATGGGGGGCTGGATGCCTGTCACTACTACCACCTCTACCCAGGGGTGCCAGATGCCTACCACTACTACCACCTCTACCCAGGGGTGCCAGATGCCTACCACTACTACCACCTCTACCCAGGGGGTGCCAGGTGCCTACCACTACTACCACCTCTACCCAGGGGGTGCCAGGTGCCTACCACTACTACCACCTCTACCCAGGGGTGCCAGGTGCCTACCACCACTACCACCCTTACCCAGGGGTGCCATATGCCTACCACTACTACCACCTCTACCCATGGGGGGCTGGATGCCTACCACTACTACCACCTCTACCCATGGGGGGCCGGATGCCTACCACTACTACCACCTCTACCCAGGGGGTGCCAGATGCCTACCACTACTACCACCTCTACCCAGGGGGTGCCAGATGCCTACCACCACTACCACCCTTACCCAGGGGGTGCCAGGTGCCTACCACTACTACCACCTCTACCCATGGGGGGCTGGATGCCTACCACTACTACCACCACTACCCATGGGGGGCTGGATACCTACCACTACTACCACCTCTACCTAGGGGGTGCCAGATGCCTACCACTACTACCACCTCTACCCAGGGGGTGCCAGATGCCTACCACTTCTACCACCTCTACCCAGGGGGTGCCAGATGCCTACCACTACTACCACCTCTACCCAGGGGGTGCCAGGTGCCTACCACTACTACCACCTCTACCCATGGGGGGCTGGAGGCCTACCACCAACAACACCCCCTCTCACAGGATGGCAAATACATGCCACAAGGAGCACACACCAGCAGAAAGAATGCAACACAAAGACATCCCCCCCAACACCATGACAAGCGTGTGTAGACTGTGTCAAATGCCTACAACACTGAACAGGACTGTGAACATACAATGTGACCCCCTATCACAAGTGCCACACATAAATGTGTGTGGCACCCACAATGCAAGCAGGCCATGACCATTGTGGCAATCGGGTCCAAACCCCCATCATCACAGTGCCCAAAATGTAAGTGTGGGGTCCATAGCTGAAGCACATATTGAACATTGTGGCAATGGGGTCCAAACCCCCATCATCACAGTGCCCAAAATGTAAGTGTGGGGTCCATAGCTGAAGCACATATTGAACATTGTGGCAATGGGGTCCAAACCCCCATCATCACAGTGCCCAAAATGTAAGTGTGGGGTCCATAGCTGAAGCACATATTGAACATTGTGGCAATGGGGTCCAAACCCCCATCATCACAGTGCCCAAAATGTAAGTGTGGGGTCCATAGCTGGAGCACATTTTGAACATTGTGGCAATGGGGTCCAAACCCCCATCATCACAGTGCCCAAAATGTAAGTGTGAGGTCCATAGCTGAAGCACATTTAGAACATTGTGGCAATGGGGTCCAAACCCCCATCATCACAGTGCCCAAAATGTAAGTGTGAGGTCCATAGCTGAAGCACATTTTGAACATTGTGGCAATGGGGTCCAAACCCCCATCATCACAGTGACCAAAATGTAAGTGTTGACAAAGAAAAAGCTGCAACTGCCAAACTGCATGGATGATTCCTGGTCACAGAACAACAAACACATCAGTGGCAAAGTAGTGCTTGTGTCCCATAGCAACATAGAATGGGGGAGGCAAACAGTGCAGTGCAAATAAGACATACCTTTGGCCATGTGCAGACAAACATCACCCATGGGGGCTGACACTGTCAACATTCATCAATGACACAATGACAGAAGTGACCATCAGAATGCAGACCCACATATTTGCACCAATGGGCACACACATTCAGATACCCAGTGGAGACTGTAGATGTGAGGTGAACAGATACCATACCATGGCAGCAATGGGACACACACACAATGATCATTGTGCTGACTGATGACCTAGGAGTCCCAGGGACAGCAGGGCAAACACACCAAACAACATACAGCCAATGGCACACCTAAGATATGCCAATGCAGTGGTGCCGATGCACATACACAAACAGGCAGACCCACACTGCACATCAAACACAACAGGTGAGGGGGGTACCAGTGTCCCCAGGCAACCACACAACACATGAGGAGGCCTGAATACCAATTACACAGATGTGCATACAGTGCCACACAAAGGTAACTCATGGATCCAAATCCCCTATGTGGGCAATCAGGCATTGTCAGATGAGAGGGAGCACAAATCACACATGTCACACAAGCATGTAGGAACAGCAACTGACACAGCAAGACACAGAGACACCACAGCACTACCCCCAGGGCCCCCACAATGTGGTGACCCTGGGCTGCATTACAATCCCACTGTGATGACAAAGCTAGATGTCGTTCACACTGTGAACCACAGTCATGTGTCCTGAGCAACAAACTACCATCACACCTACACAAGCACAAATCAATCAGCTCGGCCTGTCAGCCAAGGCCAACATGGAGGCAGGGGTCTAGCCGGGCAACAACTCTCATCTGCACACACTCAACACCAAACACCTCGACCTCCAACAATGTGCAGCAGTGAAGCTCACATGCACTGGTGACATTGCACATGCACCCATGACAATCCCAGGGGGGTGGTGGGAACCAAGGTGCAGAAACACATCACACATGGCCACTCAACCAGACTCCTGAATGTCTGACACACTGCACACTACGCTGTACATGGACATGACGGCAATACCACACCAACCAATGGGATCCCAGCCACAGTCACACACCTATGAAGAAGCCAAGGTCACCCACAAAGAACACACATAGACAACTACCAACATTGCAGCCCTCAGGAGTGCCAGCAGTCACACACACAACGTGTCACAACCAATGAAAGCTAACACAAACAAGAAATCACATGACAGGAGTAAACAACTAGTGCAAAGGGGAATCCTGACTGTGACACATCAGCGTCTGCCCACAAACTCAGCCCTGACAGCAAACACACCTATGGGTGACACCCTGATGACCAGTAATGTGCCATGCACCCACATCACAGAGAACCCAGGGAGAAGACTTTGGGGGAACATAGGTCAACTCAGCAAGCATCACAAACAGGAACATCACTAGGGATCCCAGCATGCACAGCAAAATGGAAGTGAACACACAGACATGCTCATACAACACACACCTTGGGCGCACGAGATGTCACAGGAGTACACACTGCCATGAGGGGACTCCACTCCTGTGTGAGGAAAGCTGTGCCATATGTCGCATCAGTAGGACTCCATCATGTCAGCAGAACACTTGGTCACACAGTCAACAATTAGCACAAAATGAAGGCTCCCGTCACATCAGCCTGGTCATGGGAATGTCAACGAATTCAACAGCACAGATCCAACACACATGTATAGCAAGTTGCACTGACAACACAGATGAGTCCTTCCCCATTGATGCCCAAACCTGCATGTCCAGTGGAGATTGCCACACGGTCAGGGAAGTAGACTAATTGAACAATGGCAAACACAACAGATGTGCATGGGTGGAACCCACAGATGTGACATTGCTAATGTAAGTAGGAAATCCCATTGCCAAATATTGAAAACATTACACCCTCAGATGCTGCTAAGGATGACATGGATACACCACAGGATAGGACACTGTCCCCCTGGACCACATGGGTTCCTGCACAGTAACACTTCATTTTCATGAGACCAAATATCACCATCACTGCAGCAAGTGCATGGTTAGCGTCATCAACATCATGTACATCAGAAGTAAAAGCACTAGAGAACAGAAAGTTGCTTTATTCAGCATATGTGGGTTCAGAACTTGGAAAAACTGTAAGGAATCAACAAAGGCCAATGGCCAGTCCATCAAGGAAGTCAATACAGGGTGACAGTGGCAGATGTCACCCTAAGCATGCCTGCACTGATCAAAACCAGGGACAATCCCCTAGGAGGGGCATATGGGGGGCAGGCCAGGCACCGCAGGGACAGGATCAGGGCTCACCAGGAGGAGGCAGGGAAGGGGTGGTGGGTGCTGGAGAGCCACTGACAACTGCAGTGGTGGTGTCTGACATGGTGTGTTCCGGCACAACTGGGGGGCATGACTCAGATGTTGTGGGTGCCGGCACGACTGCAGTGGACCCTGCAGATGGAGTGGACAGGTCCGCCACTGCAGTGCCCAAGTCAGACAGGGTGATAGTGGACTCCACTGCAGTGCCTACCTCCAGGGGAGGAGAATGGGGATCAGGTAAGGTGGGCAGGACAGAGGGGAGGACACCCTCACCACATCAGTGGTACAGACAAGCGCAGCGGGGGTGTGGGGCCGGAAGAGCAAGTGGCAGGGGGTGAAGGCCTGACCCTTCTGGGGATGGTGTATCTGTGGGTGGGGGAACCGGGGGCAGGGTGTGGTGGGGGCACCTGTGGAGTGGGGGCCTGAGGGATGGAGGAAGGAGACTTGGTGCCTGAGCTGCAGGGCGGCGGCGGGGTCTTGCTCTTCCGGGACCGGGGGGACTTGCGGGTGGGGGCCTCAGTCGGTCTGCGCCTGGGGGATGGTGTCCGGGGGCCAGGGGCACTCCGCTCTGTGTGGGTGGGCTTCCTCTTCCCCCTGAATGCTGGATCAGCTGGGTCGGAGGGAAGAGGCCAAGGTCACAGAGGAAGAGCCGCTGTGTATTTGGGGTTGCAGGTGAGGCAAGGGAGGGGTCTTTGGAGGGAGAGGCAACTGAGGCAACTGAGGACTGCGCAGTGCTTGTGGATGCGTGTGTTTGTGCCTGTGCCCCATCCCCTGTGAGTGTGGTTTCAGTCCCCTGACGGTGCGTGCGTGTGTTGTTTGTGGCGTGTGTGTCTGTCTGCTGCATGTGTCTGTGCTGGTGTGTGCATGTGCGAGTGTGTGTGTGCTTGGGACGGGTAAGGTGCTGGGGAGTGTGGATGGGGCAGAGGCAGGAGGGGTGAGGGACTGTCGGAGGAGGGACACTGCTGCCGTCAGGGAGGAGTCCATGGACCTATTGCCCCTCTGTAGGTCAGACATGCCCGATGAGATGCCCTCCATGAATGACACCAGCTGAGTCAACAGACTGGTGTATGCATGGAGGACACTCAGCATCGCTGTCTGTCCTACATGGAGCTGGCGGAGGAGGTACACAGACTCCTCACTCAGGGCAGCAGGGGACACAGGGGCAGGGGGTGCGGTGCCTGGCCCGAAGGAGACACGCTCCCGAAAATGGGAGCCTCCACGGACCTCGGGAATGGGAGCCAACGGGAGGGCGGTGGTGGTGGTGGTGGTGGTGGCGGGGACAGCAACACTAGCTGGGGTGTGGTGGCTGCTGACACCCGCCTCCATAAGGGAGTCATCGTCCGAGTTGCTCTGGTCCTCAGCTGAGGTGGATGGTGCTGAGGACTCCTCGGTGTGGCTCCCCTCGCCCTCCGTGCCACTGGGTCCCTCCGACCACTCCTCGGCTGCTGACCCAGTCTGGCTCTGCGGCTCCTCCTGGTCCGTGGAGCTGTCCCCTCCTGTGGCCGTGGATGTATCTGCAATCAATAGGGAAACAGACAGACATCAGTCACCTGCACCGAACGCACACACCACAGTAAGTACAGCACATTACAGAGCAAGCCCTGGCATCCTTAGTTGATGGTCAACCATGGCACTCACATCCCACCTGGCCTTGCACCCATCTGTCTGGTGTCTGTTGGATGGCAATACCCCAGTGTGGACACATGCACCACCTACACAGTATTTGGACAGTGCAGAGAACCCGGTGAAGCATGTGGACATGCACACATCACAACTCTTGCCACTGAGTCAGTACAGGTGTCCGGATGTAAGGGATGCCCAGAGTCAAATAGGAAATGCATGTCATGCATACCAGCGACAGACACCATGATGCACCCATGTCCTGATAGCTATTGCCACAATGGTGTGCATGTAGCACATGTCACTCCCCTGCAGGATCACTAATAGGAAGTCACATGCCATGGCACAGCCATGCCTGCTAAGTCATACATCACTGTCTCCAGTCACATGGGCAGGGCAGCCAGACAACAACACTCTGCACTGTGTCACAATAGTAGATCATGGGGAATGCAAGTCCTGGAGCTGAACAAGTGCACATGTACATCCCCACACACCACATCATCTGAACCCTCATCTGTCCAGGTCATACCCATTGGACATATGGGAGACCTGTAACACTACCCTCTGCACCTGAGCACCTCACAATCTGCTGTGAATGGGAAACAGCTGCCTGAACTTCATATTCGCATACCCCAGTCTGCACGGTCAGGTGATCAAACACCTATGTGTCACACAAGTATCATCTCCTATGGTCACATCTCCGGTGGCATGCGGAGCCCCAACCGAGGAACACCCCAGCAGACCTGACAACGAAGCCACAGCACACTGACACAGAGGCAGACACCTGAGGGGACAAATCACTGAGCAAAACGTGTCAGCTGATACACTGCAGTGGGAGTACAGAGTGTATTGTATGGCCTGGAGTAGGCATGACTGTCCTGCCCCACATGAATGAGGGATGAGCCCTGGACAGTAGGCAGCTGGCTACATATGTGTGACACACGTTATATACACACTCCTGGGGCCCAAACATTGTTCCCACCCACAGCATGGGTGTGTGCCAGATACCCCAGGCACATGTGGTGGATCAGCTCAGCAATTGGGCCACATATCAAAGTAACACGCAGAACACATGTCAGAACACAGGCATTGTGTAAGCAATGGACCCACCCATGATGCCCACCACGGTCCATTGCTGTCCAACGCATCCCTGTACAAGTCACTGGCATATGTCACCATGCCTGTCACAGGTGAACATATGCCAGCCACATATACTTCCCAGGGAGTGAGGGGCACACCTACAACACCACAGCCTGTCCAAACTGTATCCTACGGCATGTAAGGCTGCATTACCTATTCCGTGTATGGGGGTGAAGATGTTGTTCTGTGGGTGTCACTTGGGGGCAGCCACCCCCAGGCTGTGCACGTGTTCATGGGGACAGAATCCTTGGTGTTTCGTGTACATGACCACTGTGATGTGCAACTGTTCATATCTGAGCATGTGGCATGGTCACATTTCACGGTGGTGTATGTGTATGTCATGTCACATACACCCTGAGTCCCATGTGGGACGGTATGTTTAACCCAGGGTGACCCATTGGCACAATGGTGATGGTCCTCCACAGTCTGTGTGCATGTTGTGTTACCAATGTCTCTGATTTCATGTGCACAATGGGAGGCAGTATCCACATCCACGTTGTTTGTGCATGGACTTTGATGTTGTGCGTGTGTGTGTCACAGACGTCCATGTCTGTCCTGCCGAGGCAACAGGGACCACTACCTGTGGGGGTCATGGTTGTTTTGCTGTGGTGTATACATGATACACCATGTCATGCCAGTGTCCATGTGGCAATACAGGGTCCCTGGGAATCTACCTGTCGTTGAGCTGTGATGCCTGGGGCACATCAGTCCTCACATGTCACTGTGGGGTGTGTTTGTAATTTGGCAGCAGGAGATGGGAACTGGGACACGGCCTCATGATATCCAATGGCACGACCTGGGACTTATTGATGCCACTTGTTGAACTGTGATGTTAGATGTTGGCCATGTATGTGCCATACATATCCTTACGGAACTGCACACATCATGTACTTGTGCCTCATAATGATGTATCATGTGATGTTGAGTGTGTTCCTTGCCCCATATGTGGGGTGACTGACAATCTTGCTTTCTTCACCTATGCAGTGCAGGGCACCAGCTGTCCTTAGACCATTCCCTGACCTGGCAACGATGGTGGAACGTGACAGCATCCGACGGTACCGCTTCACCAGGCAGCTGATTGAGGATTTGGCAGTGCGCTTGGCACCACATTTGCAACCTGGCCGTCCGTACCCTACAGCGCTGACCCCCAAGGTGAAGGTGATGGCAGCCCTACACTTCTTTGCCACCGGTACCTTTCAACACACTCTGGCGACTGCTGGTGGGATGTCACAGACCATGTTCAGCCGTGTGCTCCGGGATGTTTTGGAGGCTATGTTGATATACCTGAACCAGTACATCTATTTCCCTAGACTCCAACGACTCACTGGCGTGCCGAGTGACTTCTATGCCCTGGGGAGGATGCTGCATGTCATTGGCTCCATTGATGGGACACATGTGGCTTTGGTACCACCACAGGCCCAAGAGCAGGCCTACCGTAACCGCAAACACTACCACTCGATCAATGCACTGGTGGTCTGTCTTGCAGATATGAGCAATAGCGCGAGAAATCCAGCGATAAATTCACTGCGCTAATGAAAAGCTTGCTAATAGGCAGGTGAGGACTTGACCTTACAATCCACCTCCCATTGAGAGAATAGGTTAAGTCAAGTTTTTATCAGGTGTTAAATTCCAGCGATAATCGCGGTTAGCGCGACTTTTTATCGCTTCGCAGGCATTGATAATAGGGGAAGTTGTGTTTGCGACTGTTTGCAGTCACTTTTGGTTGGGAATGCCTACTTTGCATGTCATTAGCGATAATTATCGCTGACATGAAAAGCGGCAACAGAACGGCCGCTATCGCCATTAAGCTGTCGCTAACAGCTGTTAGCGACAGCTTGCTAATAGGGCGATAAAAATATCGTCGCTTTAGTGGCAAAAAGTGCCGCTAAAGCGGCGATATTGCCCTTGCTAATATGCCCCATAGTTTCTTCCAGTGTAAAACTAACCTTGTTGCCCATTCCAGTTAAGGTAGAAGAGGTAGGATGGAGAATTATCTTCTCATTAGATCCAAACACGCTTTCAAAATGTATAACCCATTCCTCCTGCTCAACATGGGTATCTGTAGAAATAGAGTGTTCATCTCTTAAGAAGGGTGCATTAATAACAGACCAAAGGGCTTGCAAACTTTTTAATAAAGCAGTCTTTTTCAGGTTTTCCCACCACTCTTCCTTTAGGGATTTAATCCTTAGTAACCGTGATTTTTATATGCCTGTCGCAATTGCTTAACCAAAAGTAAGTTACGAGGTTTGAATTTCAAGGCAATGTGGAGATTTCTTAGTGATTTATTGCAGTCCTCATCAAACCAGCTACATTTCTTGCGATGACCATTGCGTATAAGACAAATTAAGTTATTTTTTGCTTCTGCTAAAATCAGTTCAAAAGCTGAGATCATATTATCATTAGCAATAGAATCTAAACAAACCATTATCTCCTCAAGTCGACTGGAAACTAGGTTCCCGAAAGCCTCCCAGTATCTACTTTCTCCCACTTTAGTGCAATTCCATTCTCGCTTGCGATTTCTGGGTTTACATGAAGTTTGAAAGTAGATTCTTCTTTCATTAGGGAGGGCATAAGGAAAGTTATTGCAGCATGGTCACTAAAAGCATAAAAGTTGATCTCAAAATGAGAAAATAGTCCTCTTATTGGATCAGAAACCAAGACATAGGGGCCGATTCCGATCTCGGTCGGAGGCGCACCTAACACCATTCGGTCGGGAAAAAAGCCATGCGAATGCCTGTTTCCCGACCGATCCGCACATTAATCCGAACGAACAAGTACGATGCGTACAACAGCACAGATTCCGACCCAGTCGTACTCACCCAATTCAGGTCCTGTTCCCCGACCGAGCCGGATCCGTAAACGCAGATTCGAGTCGCCCGGAAGCCAAAAGCAGTCCCGTCCGGCCGGACAAGTACGATGCGCTTCCCGTACGCGCCGAACCCGTCGCTACGCACGGCACGTCAAAGCATACGGGAGGGCGCACATAAGCTCCGATTCACGCCACAACATGATCCACGGCTACGAGACGAACACGCAAGCGACGAGGACGAGGCGAAGCAACGACAAAGACGAGCGAGGCGAACCAACCATGAATCCCATCGTTCCGATCCTACCAATATTCTACATCTACTACCGGAACAGGCACGGACGCGTACGGCGCAGAAGGTAAGTCAGACACCAACCACAAAATCAAACTACACGTACTAGACATATCACACACACACAGAGGGATGCACAAATTACTTACACCAGAAACAGCAGCACCATAGGGGCGGGATGCCCATCACCAATGCCACATATACGCATAGGGGCCCGGATGCCTGTCACCACTACCACCTCGATCCAGGGGGGGCTGGATGCCTACCACTACTACCACCTCTACCCAGGGGGTGCCAGATGCCTACCACCACTACCACCCTCACCCAGGGGGTGAGAGATGCCTAATACTACTACCACCTCTACCCAGGGGTGCCAGGTGCCTACCACTACTACCACCTCTACCCAGGGGTGCCAGGTGCCTACCACCACTACCACCCTTACCCAGGGGTGCCAGATGCCTACCACTACTACCACCTCTACCCATGGGGGGCTGGATGCCTACCACTACTACCACCTCTACCCATGGGGTGCTGGATGCCTACCACTACTACCACCTCTACCCAGGGGTGCCAGATGCCTACCACTACTACCACCTCTACCTAGGGGTGCCAGATGCCTACCACCACTACCACCCTTACCCAGGGGTGCCAGATGCCTACTACTAATACCACCTCTACCCAGGGGTGCCATATGCCTACCACCACTACCACCCTTACTCAGGGGGTGCCAGATGCCTACCACTACTACCACCTCTACCCATGGGGGGCTGGATGCCTGTCACTACTACCACCCTTACCCAGGGGGTGCCAGGTGCCTACCACTACTACCACCTCTACCCATGGGGGGCTGGATGCCTACCACTACTACCACCTCTACCCATGGGGGGCTGGATGCCTACCACCACCACCACCCATACGCAGGGGTGCCAGATGCCTACCACTACTACCACCTCTACCCATGGGGGGCTGGATGCCTACCACCACCACCACCCTTACCCAGGGGTGCCAGATGCCTACTACTACTACCACCTCTACCCAGGGGTGCCAGATGCCTACCACCACTACCACCCTTACCCAGGGGTGCCAGATGCCTACCACTACTACCACCTCTACCCATGGGGGCTGGATGCCTGTCACAACTACCACCCTTACCCAGGGGTGCCAGGTGCCTACCACTACTACCACCTCTACCCATGGGGGCTGGATGCCTACCACTACTACCACCTCTACCCATGGGGGGCTGGATGCCTACCACCACCACCACCCTTACTCAGGGGTGCCAGATGCCTACCACTACTACCACCTCTACCCATGGGGGGCTGGATGCCTGTCACTACTACCACCCTTACCCAGGGGTGCCAGGTGCCTACCACTACTACCACCTCTACCCATGGGGGCTGGATGCCTACCACTACTACCACCTCTACCCATGGGGGGCTGGATGCCTACCACCACCACCACCCTTACCCAGGGGGTGCCAGATGCCTACCACTACTACCACCTCTACACATGGGGGGCTGGATGCCTGTCACTACTACCACCTCTACCCAGAGGGTGCCAGGTGCCTACCACCACTACCACCCTTACCCAGGGGGTGCCAGATGCCTACCACTACTACCACCTCTACCCATGGGGGCTGGATGCCTACCACTACTACCACCTCTACCCATGGGGTGCTGGATGCCTACCACTACTACCACCTCTACCCAGGGGGTGCCAGGTGCCTACCACCACTACCACCCTTACCCAGGGGTGCCAGATGCCTACCACTACTACCACCTCTACCCATGGGGGCTGGATGCCCACCACTACTACCACCTCTACCCATGGGGGGCTGGATGCCTACCACTACTACCACCTCTACCCATGGGGGTCTGGGTGCCTGTCACTACTACCACCCTTACCCAGGGGTGCCAGGTGCCTACCACTACTACCACCTCTACCCAGGGGTGCCAGATGCCTACCACCACTACCACCTCTACCCATGGGGGCTGGATGCCTACCACTACTACCACCTCTACCCAAGGGGGGCTGGATGCCTACCACTACTACCACCTCTACCCAAGGGGGGCTGGATGCCTACCACTACTACCACCTCTACCCAGGGGGTGCCAGATGCCTACCACTACTACCACCTCTACCCAGGGGTGCCAGATGCCTACCACCACTACCACCCTTACCCAGGGGTGCCAGGTGCCTACCACTACTACCACCTCTACCCATGGGGGGCTGGATGCCTACCACTACTACCACCTCTACCCATGGGGGCTGGATGCCTACCACCACCACCACCCTTACCCAGGGGTGCCAGATGCCTACCACTACTACCACCTCTACCCATGGGGGGCTGGATGCCTGTCACTACTACCACCTCTACCCAGGGGTGCCAGATGCCTACCACTACTACCACCTCTACCCAGGGGTGCCAGATGCCTACCACTACTACCACCTCTACCCAGGGGGTGCCAGGTGCCTACCACTACTACCACCTCTACCCAGGGGTGCCAGGTGCCTACCACTACTACCACCTCTACCCAGGGGTGCCAGGTGCCTACCACCACTACCACCCTTACCCAGGGGGTGCCATATGCCTACCACTACTACCACCTCTACCCATGGGGGCTGGATGCCTACCACTACTACCACCTCTACCCATGGGGGCCGGATGCCTACCACTACTACCACCTCTACCCAGGGGGTGCCAGATGCCTACCACTACTACCACCTCTACCCAGGGGTGCCAGATGCCTACCACCACTACCACCCTTACCCAGGGGTGCCAGGTGCCTACCACTACTACCACCTCTACCCATGGGGGGCTGGATGCCTACCACTACTACCACCACTACCCATGGTGGGCTGGATACCTACCACTACTACCACCTCTACCTAGGGGGTGCCAGATGCCTACCACTACTACCACCTCTACCCAGGGGGTGCCAGATGCCTACCACTTCTACCACCTCTACCCAGGGGTGCCAGATGCCTACCACTACTACCACCTCTACCCAGGGGTGCCAGGTGCCTACCACTACTACCACCTCTACCCATGGGGGGCTGGAGGCCTACCACCAACAACACCCCTCTCACAGGATGGCAAATACATGCCACAAGGAGCACACACCAGCAGAAAGAATGCAACACAAAGACATCCCCCAACACCATGACAAGCGTGTGTAGACTGTGTCAAATGCCTACAACACTGAACAGGACTGTGAACATACAATGTGACCCCCTATCACAAGTGCCACACATAAATGTGTGTGGCACCCACAATGCTAAGCAGGCCATGACCATTGTGGCAATCGGGTCCAAACCCCCATCATCACAGTGCCCAAAATGTAAGTGTGGGGTCCATAGCTGAAGCACATATTGAACATTGTGGCAATGGGGTCCAAACCCCCATCATCACAGTGCCCAAAATGTAAGTGTGGGGTCCATAGCTGAAGCACATATTGAACATTGTGGCAATGGGGTCCAAACCCCCATCATCACAGTGCCCAAAATGTAAGTGTGGGGTCCATAGCTGAAGCACATATTGAACATTGTGGCAATGGGGTCCAAACCCCCATCATCACAGTGCCCAAAATGTAAGTGTGGGGTCCATAGCTGGAGCACATTTTGAACATTGTGGCAATGGGGTCCAAACCCCCATCATCACAGTGCCCAAAATGTAAGTGTGAGGTCCATAGCTGAAGCACATTTAGAACATTGTGGCAATGGGGTCCAAACCCCCATCATCACAGTGCCCAAAATGTAAGTGTGAGGTCCATAGCTGAAGCACATTTTGAACATTGTGGCAATGGGGTCCAAACCCCCATCATCACAGTGACCAAAATGTAAGTGTTGACAAAGAAAAAGCTGCAACTGCCAAACTGCATGGATGATTCCTGGTCACAGAACAACAAACACATCAGTGGCAAAGTAGTGCTTGTGTCCCATAGCAACATAGAATGGGGGAGGCAAACAGTGCAGTGCAAATAAGACATACCTTTGGCCATGTGCAGACAAACATCACCCATGGGGGCTGACACTGTCAACATTCATCAATGACACAATGACAGAAGTGACCATCAGAATGCAGACCCACATATTTGCACCAATGGGCACACACATTCAGATACCCAGTGGAGACTGTAGATGTGAGGTGAACAGATACCATACCATGGCAGCAATGGGACACACACACAATGATCATTGTGCTGACTGATGACCTAGGAGTCCCAGGGACAGCAGGGCAAACACACCAAACAACATACAGCCAATGGCACACCTAAGATATGCCAATGCAGTGGTGCCGATGCACATACACAAACAGGCAGACCCACACTGCACATCAAACACAACAGGTGAGGGGGGGTACCAGTGTCCCCAGGCAACCACACAACACATGAGGAGGCCTGAATACCAATTACACAGATGTGCATACAGTGCCACACAAAGGTAACTCATGGATCCAAATCCCCTATGTGGGCAATCAGGCATTGTCAGATGAGAGGGAGCACAAATCACACATGTCACACAAGCATGTAGGAACAGCAACTGACACAGCAAGACACAGAGACACCACAGCACTACCCCCAGGGCCCCCACAATGTGGTGACCCTGGGCTGCATTACAATCCCACTGTGATGACAAAGCTAGATGTCGTTCACACTGTGAACCACAGTCATGTGTCCTGAGCAACAAACTACCATCACACCTACACAAGCACAAATCAATCAGCTCGGCCTGTCAGCCAAGGCCAACATGGAGGCAGGGGTCTAGCCGGGCAACAACTCTCATCTGCACACACTCAACACCAAACACCTCGACCTCCAACAATGTGCAGCAGTGAAGCTCACATGCACTGGTGACATTGCACATGCACCCATGACAATCCCAGGGGGGTGGTGGGAACCAAGGTGCAGAAACACATCACACATGGCCACTCAACCAGACTCCTGAATGTCTGACACACTGCACACTACGCTGTACATGGACATGACGGCAATACCACACCAACCAATGGGATCCCAGCCACAGTCACACACCTATGAAGAAGCCAAGGTCACCCACAAAGAACACACATAGACAACTACCAACATTGCAGCCCTCAGGAGTGCCAGCAGTCACACACACAACGTGTCACAACCAATGAAAGCTAACACAAACAAGAAATCACATGACAGGAGTAAACAACTAGTGCAAAGGGAATCCTGACTGTGACACATCAGCGTCTGCCCACAAACTCAGCCCTGACAGCAAACACACCTATGGGTGACACCTGATGACCAGTAATGTGCCATGCACCCACATCACAGAGAACCCAGGGAGAAGACTTTGGGGGAACATAGGTCAACTCAGCAAGCATCACAAACAGGAACATCACTAGGGATCCCAGCATGCACAGCAAAATGGAAGTGAACACACAGACATGCTCATACAACACACACCTTGGGCACACGAGATGTCACAGGAGTACACACTGCCATGAGGGGACTCCACTCCTGTGTGAGGAAAGCTGTGCCATATGTCGCATCAGTAGGACTCCATCATGTCAGCAGAACACTTGGTCACACAGTCAACAATTAGCACAAAATGAAGGCTCCCGTCACATCAGCCTGGTCATGGGAATGTCAACGAATTCAACAGCACAGATCCAACACACATGTATAGCAAGTTGCACTGACAACACAGATGAGTCCTTCCCCATTGATGCCCAAACCTGCATGTCCAGTGGAGATTGCCACACGGTCAGGGAAGTAGACTAATTGAACAATGGCAAACACAACAGATGTGCATGGGTGGAACCCACAGATGTGACATTGCTAATGTAAGTAGGAAATCCCATTGCCAAATATTGAAAACATTACACCCTCAGATGCTGCTAAGGATGACATGGATACACCACAGGATAGGACACTGTCCCCCTGGACCACATGGGTTCCTGCACAGTAACACTTCATTTTCATGAGACCAAATATCACCATCACTGCAGCAAGTGCATGGTTAGCGTCATCAACATCATGTACATCAGAAGTAAAAGCACTAGAGAACAGAAAGTTGCTTTATTCAGCATATGTGGGTTCAGAACTTGGAAAAACTGTAAGGAATCAACAAAGGCCAATGGCCAGTCCATCAAGGAAGTCAATACAGGGTGACAGTGGCAGATGTCACCCTAAGCATGCCTGCACTGATCAAAACCAGGGACAATCCCCTAGGAGGGGCATATGGGGGGCAGGCCAGGCACCGCAGGGACAGGATCAGGGCTCACCAGGAGGAGGCAGGGAAGGGGTGGTGGGTGCTGGAGAGCCACTGACAACTGCAGTGGTGGTGTCTGACATGGTGTGTTCCGGCACAACTGGGGGGCATGACTCAGATGTTGTGGGTGCCGGCACGACTGCAGTGGACCCTGCAGATGGAGTGGACAGGTCCGCCACTGCAGTGCCCAAGTCAGACAGGGTGATAGTGGACTCCACTGCAGTGCCTACCTCCAGGGGAGGAGAATGGGGATCAGGTAAGGTGGGCAGGACAGAGGGGAGGACACCCTCACCACATCAGTGGTACAGACAAGCGCAGCGGGGGTGTGGGGCCGGAAGAGCAAGTGGCAGGGGGTGAAGGCCTGACCCTTCTGGGGATGGTGTATCTGTGGGTGGGGGAACCGGGGGCAGGGTGTGGTGGGGGCACCTGTGGAGTGGGGGCCTGAGGGATGGAGGAAGGAGACTTGGTGCCTGAGCTGCAGGGCGGCGGCGGGGTCTTGCTCTTCCGGGACCGGGGGACTTGCGGGTGGGGGCCTCAGTCGGTCTGCGCCTGGGGGATGGTGTCCGGGGGCCAGGGGCACTCCGCTCTGTGTGGGTGGGCTTCCTCTTCCCCCTGAATGCTGGATCAGCTGGGTCGGAGGGGAAGAGGCCAAGGTCACAGAGGAAGAGCCGCTGTGTATTTGGGGTTGCAGGTGAGGCAAGGGAGGGGTCTTTGGAGGGAGAGGCAACTGAGGCAACTGAGGACTGCGCAGTGCTTGTGGATGCGTGTGTTTGTGCCTGTGCCCCATCCCCTGTGAGTGTGGTTTCAGTCCCCTGACGGTGCGTGCGTGTGTTGTTTGTGGCGTGTGTGTCTGTCTGCTGCATGTGTCTGTGCTGGTGTGTGCATGTGCGAGTGTGTGTGTGCTTGGGACGGGTAAGGTGCTGGGGAGTGTGGATGGGGCAGAGGCAGGAGGGGTGAGGGACTGTCGGAGGAGGGACACTGCTGCCGTCAGGGAGGAGTCCATGGACCTATTGCCCCTCTGTAGGTCAGACATGCCCGATGAGATGCCCTCCATGAATGACACCAGCTGAGTCAACAGACTGGTGTATGCATGGAGGACACTCAGCATCGCTGTCTGTCCTACATGGAGCTGGCGGAGGAGGTACACAGACTCCTCACTCAGGGCAGCAGGGGACACAGGGGCAGGGGGTGCGGTGCCTGGCCCGAAGGAGACACGCTCCCGAAAATGGGAGCCTCCACGGACCTCGGGAATGGGAGCCAACGGGAGGGCGGTGGTGGTGGTGGTGGTGGTGGCGGGGACAGCAACACTAGCTGGGGTGTGGTGGCTGCTGACACCCGCCTCCATAAGGGAGTCATCGTCCGAGTTGCTCTGGTCCTCAGCTGAGGTGGATGGTGCTGAGGACTCCTCGGTGTGGCTCCCCTCGCCCTCCGTGCCACTGGGTCCCTCCGACCACTCCTCGGCTGCTGACCCAGTCTGGCTCTGCGGCTCCTCCTGGTCCGTGGAGCTGTCCCCTCCTGTGGCCGTGGATGTATCTGCAATCAATAGGGAAACAGACAGACATCAGTCACCTGCACCGAACGCACACACCACAGTAAGTACAGCACATTACAGAGCAAGCCCTGGCATCCTTAGTTGATGGTCAACCATGGCACTCACATCCCACCTGGCCTTGCACCCATCTGTCTGGTGTCTGTTGGATGGCAATACCCCAGTGTGGACACATGCACCACCTACACAGTATTTGGACAGTGCAGAGAACCCGGTGAAGCATGTGGACATGCACACATCACAACTCTTGCCACTGAGTCAGTACAGGTGTCCGGATGTAAGGGATGCCCAGAGTCAAATAGGAAATGCATGTCATGCATACCAGCGACAGACACCATGATGCACCCATGTCCTGATAGCTATTGCCACAATGGTGTGCATGTAGCACATGTCACTCCCCTGCAGGATCACTAATAGGAAGTCACATGCCATGGCACAGCCATGCCTGCTAAGTCATACATCACTGTCTCCAGTCACATGGGCAGGGCAGCCAGACAACAACACTCTGCACTGTGTCACAATAGTAGATCATGGGGAATGCAAGTCCTGGAGCTGAACAAGTGCACATGTACATCCCCCACACACCACATCATCTGAACCCTCATCTGTCCAGGTCATACCCATTGGACATATGGGAGACCTGTAACACTACCCTCTGCACCTGAGCACCTCACAATCTGCTGTGAATGGGAAACAGCTGCCTGAACTTCATATTCGCATACCCCAGTCTGCACGGTCAGGTGATCAAACACCTATGTGTCACACAAGTATCATCTCCTATGGTCACATCTCCGGTGGCATGCGGAGCCCCAACCGAGGAACACCCCAGCAGACCTGACAACGAAGCCACAGCACACTGACACAGAGGCAGACACCTGAGGGGACAAATCACTGAGCAAAACGTGTCAGCTGATACACTGCAGTGGGAGTACAGAGTGTATTGTATGGCCTGGAGTAGGCATGACTGTCCTGCCCCACATGAATGAGGGATGAGCCCTGGACAGTAGGCAGCTGGCTACATATGTGTGACACACGTTATATACACACTCCTGGGGCCCAAACATTGTTCCCACCCACAGCATGGGTGTGTGCCAGATACCCCAGGCACATGTGGTGGATCAGCTCAGCAATTGGGCCACATATCAAAGTAACACGCAGAACACATGTCAGAACACAGGCATTGTGTAAGCAATGGACCCACCCATGATGCCCACCACGGTCCATTGCTGTCCAACGCATCCCTGTACAAGTCACTGGCATATGTCACCATGCCTGTCACAGGTGAACATATGCCAGCCACATATACTTCCCAGGGAGTGAGGGGCACACCTACAACACCACAGCCTGTCCAAACTGTATCCTACGGCATGTAAGGCTGCATTACCTATTCCGTGTATGGGGGTGAAGATGTTGTTCTGTGGGTGTCACTTGGGGGCAGCCACCCCCAGGCTGTGCACGTGTTCATGGGGACAGAATCCTTGGTGTTTCGTGTACATGACCACTGTGATGTGCAACTGTTCATATCTGAGCATGTGGCATGGTCACATTTCACGGTGGTGTATGTGTATGTCATGTCACATACACCCTGAGTCCCATGTGGGACGGTATGTTTAACCCAGGGTGACCCATTGGCACAATGGTGATGGTCCTCCACAGTCTGTGTGCATGTTGTGTTACCAATGTCTCTGATTTCATGTGCACAATGGGAGGCAGTATCCACATCCACGTTGTTTGTGCATGGACTTTGATGTTGTGCGTGTGTGTGTCACAGACGTCCATGTCTGTCCTGCCGAGGCAACAGGGACCACTACCTGTGGGGGTCATGGTTGTTTTGCTGTGGTGTATACATGATACACCATGTCATGCCAGTGTCCATGTGGCAATACAGGGTCCCTGGGAATCTACCTGTCGTTGAGCTGTGATGCCTGGGGCACATCAGTCCTCACATGTCACTGTGGGGTGTGTTTGTAATTTGGCAGCAGGAGATGGGAACTGGGACACGGCCTCATGATATCCAATGGCACGACCTGGGACTTATTGATGCCACTTGTTGAACTGTGATGTTAGATGTTGGCCATGTATGTGCCATACATATCCTTACGGAACTGCACACATCATGTACTTGTGCCTCATAATGATGTATCATGTGATGTTGAGTGTGTTCCTTGCCCCATATGTGGGGTGACTGACAATCTTGCTTTCTTCACCTATGCAGTGCAGGGCACCAGCTGTCCTTAGACCATTCCCTGACCTGGCAACGATGGTGGAACGTGACAGCATCCGACGGTACCGCTTCACCAGGCAGCTGATTGAGGATTTGGCAGTGCGCTTGGCACCACATTTGCAACCTGGCCGTCCGTACCCTACAGCGCTGACCCCCAAGGTGAAGGTGATGGCAGCCCTACACTTCTTTGCCACCGGTACCTTTCAACACACTCTGGCGACTGCTGGTGGGATGTCACAGACCATGTTCAGCCGTGTGCTCCGGGATGTTTTGGAGGCTATGTTGATATACCTGAACCAGTACATCTATTTCCCTAGACTCCAACGACTCACTGGCGTGCCGAGTGACTTCTATGCCCTGGGGAGGATGCTGCATGTCATTGGCTCCATTGATGGGACACATGTGGCTTTGGTACCACCACAGGCCCAAGAGCAGGCCTACCGTAACCGCAAACACTACCACTCGATCAATGCACTGGTGGTCTGTCTTGCAGATATGAGCAATAGCGCGAGAAATCCAGCGATAAATTCACTGCGCTAATGAAAAGCTTGCTAATAGGCAGGTGAGGACTTGACCTTACAATCCACCTCCCATTGAGAGAATAGGTTAAGTCAAGTTTTTATCAGGTGTTAAATTCCAGCGATAATCGCGGTTAGCGCGACTTTTTTTATCGCTTCGCAGGCATTGATAATAGGGGGAAGTTGTGTTTGCGACTGTTTGCAGTCACTTTTGGTTGGGAATGCCTACTTTGCATGTCATTAGCGATAATTATCGCTGACATGAAAAGCGGCAACAGAACGGCCGCTATCGCCATTAAGCTGTCGCTAACAGCTGTTAGCGACAGCTTGCTAATAGGGCGATAAAAATATCGTCGCTTTAGTGGCAAAAGTGCCGCTAAAGCGGCGATATTGCCCTTGCTAATATGCCCCATAGTTTCTTCCAGTGTAAAACTAACCTTGTTGCCCATTCCAGTTAAGGTAGAAGAGGTAGGATGGAGAATTATCTTCTCATTAGATCCAAACACGCTTTCAAAATGTATAACCCATTCCTCCTGCTCAACATGGGTATCTGTAGAAATAGAGTGTTCATCTCTTAAGAAGGGTGCATTAATAACAGACCAAAGGGCTTGCAAACTTTTTAATAAAGCAGTCTTTTTCAGGTTTTCCCACCACTCTTCCTTTAGGGATTTAATCCTTAGTAACCGTGATTTTTTATATGCCTGTCGCAATTGCTTAACCAAAAGTAAGTTACGAGGTTTGAATTTCAAGGCAATGTGGAGATTTCTTAGTGATTTATTGCAGTCCTCATCAAACCAGCTACATTTCTTGCGATGACCATTGCGTATAAGACAAATTAAGTTATTTTTTGCTTCTGCTAAAATCAGTTCAAAAGCTGAGATCATATTATCATTAGCAATAGAATCTAAACAAACCATTATCTCCTCAAGTCGACTGGAAACTAGGTTCCCGAAAGCCTCCCAGTATCTACTTTCTCCCACTTTAGTGCAATTCCATTCTCGCTTGCGATTTCTGGGTTTACATGAAGTTTGAAAGTAGATTCTTCTTTCATTAGGGAGGGCATAAGGAAAGTTATTGCAGCATGGTCACTAAAAGCATAAAAGTTGATCTCAAAATGAGAAAATAGTCCTCTTATTGGATCAGAAACCAAGACATAGGGGCCGATTCCGATCTCGGTCGGAGGCGCACCTAACACCATTCGGTCGGGAAAAAGCCATGCGAATGCCTGTTTCCCGACCGATCCGCACATTAATCCGAACGAACAAGTACGATGCGTACAACAGCACAGATTCCGACCCAGTCGTACTCACCCAATTCAGGTCCTGTTCCCCGACCGAGCCGGATCCGTAAACGCAGATTCGAGTCGCCCGGAAGCCAAAAAGCAGTCCCGTCCGGCCGGACAAGTACGATGCGCTTCCCGTACGCGCCGAACCCGTCGCTACGCACGGCACGTCAAAGCATACGGGAGAGGCGCACATAAGCTCCGATTCACGCCACAACATGATCCACGGCTACGAGACGAACACGCAAGCGACGAGGACGAGGCGAAGCAACGACAAAGACGAACGAGACGAACCAACCATGAATCCCATCGTTCCGATCCTACCAATATTCTACATCTACTACCGGAACAGGCACGGACGCGTACGGCGCAGAAGGTAAGTCAGACACCAACCACAAAATCAAACTACACGTACTAGACATATCACACACACACAGAGGGATGCACAAATTACTTACACCAGAAACAGCAGCACCATAGGGGCGGGATGCCCATCACCAATGCCACATATACGCATAGGGGCCCGGATGCCTGTCACCACTACCACCTCGATCGAGGGGGGGCTGGATGCCTACCACTACTACCACCTCTACCCAGGGGGTGCCAGATGCCTACCACCACTACCACCCTCACCCAGGGGGTGAGAGATGCCTAATACTACTACCACCTCTACCCAGGGGGTGCCAGGTGCCTACCACTACTACCACCTCTACCCAGGGGGTGCCAGGTGCCTACCACCACTACCACCCTTACCCAGGGGTGCCAGATGCCTACCACTACTACCACCTCTACCCATGGGGGGCTGGATGCCTACCACTACTACCACCTCTACCCATGGGGTGCTGGATGCCTACCACTACTACCACCTCTACCCAGGGGTGCCAGATGCCTACCACTACTACCACCTCTACCCAGGGGGTGCCAGATGCCTACCACCACTACCACCCTTACCCAGGGGGTGCCAGATGCCTACTACTAATACCACCTCTACCCAGGGGGTGCCATATGCCTACCACCACTACCACCCTTACTCAGGGGGTGCCAGATGCCTACCACTACTACCACCTCTACCCATGGGGGGCTGGATGCCTGTCACTACTACCACCCTTACCCAGGGGGTGCCAGGTGCCTACCACTACTACCACCTCTACCCATGGGGGGCTGGATGCCTACCACTACTACCACCTCTACCCATGGGGGGCTGGATGCCTACCACCACCACCACCCATACGCAGGGGGTGCCAGATGCCTACCACTACTACCACCTCTACCCATGGGGGGCTGGATGCCTACCACCACCACCACCCTTACCCAGGGGGTGCCAGATGCCTACTACTACTACCACCTCTACCCAGGGGGTGCCAGATGCCTACCACCACTACCACCCTTACCCAGGGGGTGCCAGATGCCTACCACTACTACCACCTCTACCCATGGGGGGCTGGATGCCTGTCACAACTACCACCCTTACCCAGGGGGTGCCAGGTGCCTACCACTACTACCACCTCTACCCATGGGGGGCTGGATGCCTACCACTACTACCACCTCTACCCATGGGGGGCTGGATGCCTACCACCACCACCACCCTTACTCAGGGGGTGCCAGATGCCTACCACTACTACCACCTCTACCCATGGGGGGCTGGATGCCTGTCACTACTACCACCCTTACCCAGGGGGTGCCAGGTGCCTACCACTACTACCACCTCTACCCATGGGGGGCTGGATGCCTACCACTACTACCACCTCTACCCATGGGGGGCTGGATGCCTACCACCACCACCACCCTTACCCAGGGGGTGCCAGATGCCTACCACTACTACCACCTCTACCCATGGGGGCTGGATGCCTGTCACTACTACCACCTCTACCCAGGGGGTGCCAGGTGCCTACCACCACTACCACCCTTACCCAGGGGTGCCAGATGCCTACCACTACTACCACCTCTACCCATGGGGGCTGGATGCCTACCACTACTACCACCTCTACCCATGGGGTGCTGGATGCCTACCACTACTACCACCTCTACCCAGGGGGTGCCAGGTGCCTACCACCACTACCACCCTTACCCAGGGGTGCCAGATGCCTACCACTACTACCACCTCTACCCATGGGGGCTGGATGCCCACCACTACTACCACCTCTACCCATGGGGGGCTGGATGCCTACCACTACTACCACCTCTACCCATGGGGGTCTGGGTGCCTGTCACTACTACCACCCTTACCCAGGGGGTGCCAGGTGCCTACCACTACTACCACCTCTACCCAGGGGGTGCCAGATGCCTACCACCACTACCACCTCTACCCATGGGGGGCTGGATGCCTACCACTACTACCACCTCTACCCAAGGGGGGCTGGATGCCTACCACTACTACCACCTCTACCCAAGGGGGGCTGGATGCCTACCACTACTACTACCTCTACCCAGGGGGTGCCAGATGCCTACCACTACTACCACCTCTACCCAGGGGGTGCCAGATGCCTACCACCACTACCACCCTTACCCAGGGGGTGCCAGGTGCCTACCACTACTACCACCTCTACCCATGGGGGGCTGGATGCCTACCACTACTACCACCTCTACCCATGGGGGGCTGGATGCCTACCACCACCACCACCCTTACCCAGGGGGTGTCAGATGCCTACCACTACTACCACCTCTACCCATGGGGGGCTGGATGCCTGTCACTACTACCACCTCTACCCAGGGGGTGCCAGATGCCTACCACTACTACCACCTCTACCCAGGGGGTGCCAGATGCCTACCACTACTACCACCTCTACCCAGGGGGTGCCAGGTGCCTACCACTACTACCACCTCTACCCAGGGGGTGCCAGGTGCCTACCACTACTACCACCTCTACCCAGGGGGTGCCAGGTGCCTACCACCACTACCACCCTTACCCAGGGGGTGCCATATGCCTACCACTACTACCACCTCTACCCATGGGGGGCTGGATGCCTACCACTACTACCACCTCTACCCATGGGGGGCCGGATGCCTACCACTACTACCACCTCTTCCCAGGGGGTGCCAGATGCCTACCACTACTACCACCTCTACCCAGGGGTGCCAGATGCCTACCACCACTACCACCCTTACCCAGGGGGTGCCAGGTGCCTACCACTACTACCACCTCTACCCATGGGGGGCTGGATGCCTACCACTACTACCACCACTACCCATGGGGGGCTGGATACCTACCACTACTACCACCTCTACCTAGGGGTGCCAGATGCCTACCACTACTACCACCTCTACCCAGGGGTGCCAGATGCCTACCACTACTACCACCTCTACCCAGGGGGTGCCAGATGCCTACCACTACTACCACCTCTACCCAGGGGTGCCAGGTGCCTACCACTACTACCACCTCTACCCATGGGGGGCTGGAGGCCTACCACCAACAACACCCCCTCTCACAGGATGGCAAATACATGCCACAAGAAGCACACACCAGCAGAAAGAATGCAACACAAAGACATCCCCCCAACACCATGACAAGCGTGTGTAGACTGTGTCAAATGCCTACAACACTGAACAGGACTGTGAACATACAATGTGACCCCCTATCACAAGTGCCACACATAAATGTGTGTGGCACCCACAATGCAAGCAGGCCATGACCATTGTGGCAATCGGGTCCAAACCCCCATCATCACAGTGCCCAAAATGTAAGTGTGGGGTCCATAGCTGAAGCACATATTGAACATTGTGGCAATGGGGTCCAAACCCCCATCATCACAGTGCCCAAAATGTAAGTGTGGGGTCCATAGCTGAAGCACATATTGAACATTGTGGCAATGGGGTCCAAACCCCCATCATCACAGTGCCCAAAATGTAAGTGTGGGGTCCATAGCTGAAGCACATATTGAACATTGTGGCAATGGGGTCCAAACCCCCATCATCACAGTGCCCAAAATGTAAGTGTGGGGTCCATAGCTGGAGCACATTTTGAACATTGTGGCAATGGGGTCCAAACCCCCATCATCACAGTGCCCAAAATGTAAGTGTGAGGTCCATAGCTGAAGCACATTTAGAACATTGTGGCAATGGGGTCCAAACCCCCATCATCACAGTGCCCAAAATGTAAGTGTGAGGTCCATAGCTGAAGCACATTTTGAACATTGTGGCAATGGGGTCCAAACCCCCATCATCACAGTGACCAAAATGTAAGTGTTGACAAAGAAAAAGCTGCAACTGCCAAACTGCATGGATGATTCCTGGTCACAGAACAACAAACACATCAGTGGCAAAGTAGTGCTTGTGTCCCATAGCAACATAGAATGGGGGAGGCAAACAGTGCAGTGCAAATAAGACATACCTTTGGCCATGTGCAGACAAACATCACCCATGGGGGCTGACACTGTCAACATTCATCAATGACACAATGACAGAAGTGACCATCAGAATGCAGACCCACATATTTGCACCAATGGGCACACACATTCAGATACCCAGTGGAGACTGTAGATGTGAGGTGAACAGATACCATACCATGGCAGCAATGGGACACACACACAATGATCATTGTGCTGACTGATGACCTAGGAGTCCCAGGGACAGCAGGGCAAACACACCAAACAACATACAGCCAATGGCACACCTAAGATATGCCAATGCAGTGGTGCCGATGCACATACACAAACAGGCAGACCCACACTGCACATCAAACACAACAGGTGAGGGGGGTACCAGTGTCCCCAGGCAACCACACAACACATGAGGAGGCCTGAATACCAATTACACAGATGTGCATACAGTGCCACACAAAGGTAACTCATGGATCCAAATCCCCTATGTGGGCAATCAGGCATTGTCAGATGAGAGGGAGCACAAATCACACATGTCACACAAGCATGTAGGAACAGCAACTGACACAGCAAGACACAGAGACACCACAGCACTACCCCCAGGGCCCCCACAATGTGGTGACCCTGGGCTGCATTACAATCCCACTGTGATGACAAAGCTAGATGTCGTTCACACTGTGAACCACAGTCATGTGTCCTGAGCAACAAACTACCATCACACCTACACAAGCACAAATCAATCAGCTCGGCCTGTCAGCCAAGGCCAACATGGAGGCAGGGGTCTAGCCGGGCAACAACTCTCATCTGGAACACACTCAACACCAAACACCTCGACCTCCAACAATGTGCAGCAGTGAAGCTCACATGCACTGGTGACATTGCACATGCACCCATGACAATCCCAGGGGGGGTGGTGGGAACCAAGGTGCAGAAACACATCACACATGGCCACTCAACCAGGCTCCTGAATGTCTGACACACTGCACACTACGCTGTACATGGACATGACGGCAATACCACACCAACCAATGGGATCCCAGCCACAGTCACACACCTATGAAGAAGCCAAGGTCACCCACAAAGAACACACATAGACAACTACCAACATTGCAGCCCTCAGGAGTGCCAGCAGTCACACACACAACGTGTCACAACCAATGAAAGCTAACACAAACAAGAAATCACATGACAGGAGTAAACAACTAGTGCAAAGGGGAATCCTGACTGTGACACATCAGCGTCTGCCCACAAACTCAGCCCTGACAGCAAACACACCTATGGGTGACACCCTGATGACCAGTAATGTGCCATGCACCCACATCACAGAGAACCCAGGGAGAAGACTTTGGGGGAACATAGGTCAACTCAGCAAGCATCACAAACAGGAACATCACTAGGGATCCCAGCATGCACAGCAAAATGGAAGTGAACACACAGACATGCTCATACAACACACACCTTGGGCGCACGAGATGTCACAGGAGTACACACTGCCATGAGGGGACTCCACTCCTGTGTGAGGAAAGCTGTGCCATATGTCGCATCAGTAGGACTCCATCATGTCAGCAGAACACTTGGTCACACAGTCAACAATTAGCACAAAATGAAGGCTCCCGTCACATCAGCCTGGTCATGGGAATGTCAACGAATTCAACAGCACAGATCCAACACACATGTATAGCAAGTTGCACTGACAACACAGATGAGTCCTTCCCCATTGATGCCCAAACCTGCATGTCCAGTGGAGATGGCCACACGGTCAGGGAAGTAGACTAATTGAACAATGGCAAACACAACAGATGTGCATGGGTGGAACCCACAGATGTGACATTGCTAATGTAAGTAGGAAATCCCATTGCCAAATATTGAAAACATTACACCCTCAGATGCTGCTAAGGATGACATGGATACACCACAGGATAGGACACTGTCCCCCTGGACCACATGGGTTCCTGCACAGTAACACTTCATTTTCATGAGACCAAATATCACCATCACTGCAGCAAGTGCATGGTTAGCGTCATCAACATCATGTACATCAGAAGTAAAAGCACTAGAGAACAGAAAGTTGCTTTATTCAGCATATGTGGGTTCAGAACTTGGAAAAACTGTAAGGAATCAACAAAGGCCAATGGCCAGTCCATCAAGGAAGTCAATACAGGGTGACAGTGGCAGATGTCACCCTAAGCATGCCTGCACTGATCAAAACCAGGGACAATCCCCTAGGAGGGGCATATGGGGGGCAGGCCAGGCACCGCAGGGACAGGATCAGGGCTCACCAGGAGGAGGCAGGGAAGGGGTGGTGGGTGCTGGAGAGCCACTGACAACTGCAGTGGTGGTGTCTGACATGGTGTGTTCCGGCACAACTGGGGGGCATGACTCAGATGTTGTGGGTGCCGGCACGACTGCAGTGGACCCTGCAGATGGAGTGGACAGGTCCGCCACTGCAGTGCCCAAGTCAGACAGGGTGATAGTGGACTCCACTGCAGTGCCTACCTCCAGGGGAGGAGAATGGGGATCAGGTAAGGTGGGCAGGACAGAGGGGAGGACACCCTCACCACATCAGTGGTACAGACAAGCGCAGCGGGGGTGTGGGGCTGGAAGAGCAAGTGGCAGGGGGTGAAGGCCTGACCCTTCTGGGGATGGTGTATCTGTGGGTGGGGGAACCTGGGGCAGGGTGTGGTGGGGGTACCTGTGGAGTGGGGGCCTGAGGGATGGAGGAAGGAGACTTGGTGCCTGAGCTGCAGGGCGGCGGCGGGGTCTTGCTCTTCCGGGACCGGGGGGACTTGCGGGTGGGGGCCTCAGTCGGTCTGCGCCTGGGGGATGGTGTCCGGGGGCCAGGGGCACTCCGCTCTGTGTGGGTGGGCTTCCTCTTCCCCCTGAATGCTGGATCAGCTGGGTCGGAGGGGAAGAGGCCAAGGTCACAGAGGAAGAGCCGCTGTGTATTTGGGGTTGCAGGTGAGGCAAGGGAGGGGTCTTTGGAGGAGAGGCGACTGAGGCAACTGAGGACTGCGCAGTGCTTGTGGATGCGTGTGTTTGTGCCTGTGCCCCATCCCCTGTGAGTGTGGTTTCAGTCCCCTGACGGTGCGTGCGTGTGTTGTTTGTGGCGTGTGTGTCTGTCTGCTGCATGTGTCTGTGCTGGTGTGTGCATGTGCGAGTGTGTGTGTGCTTGGGACGGGTAAGGTGCTGGGGAGTGTGGATGGGGCAGAGGCAGGAGGGGTGAGGGACTGTCGGAGGAGGGACACTGCTGCCGTCAGGGAGGAGTCCATGGACCTATTGCCCCTCTGTAGGTCAGACATGCCCGATGAGATGCCCTCCATGAATGACACCAGCTGAGTCAACAGACTGGTGTATGCATGGAGGACACTCAGCATCGCTGTCTGTCCTACATGGAGCTGGCGGAGGAGGTACACAGACTCCTCACTCAGGGCAGCAGGGGACACAGGGGCAGGGGGTGCGGTGCCTGGCCCGAAGGAGACACGCTCCCGAACATGGGAGCCTCCACGGACCTCGGGAATGGGAGCCAACGGGAGGGCGGTGGTGGTGGTGGTGGTGGTGGCGGGGACAGCAACACTAGCTGGGGTGTGGTGGCTGCTGACACCCGCCTCCATAAGGGAGTCATCGTCCGAGTTGCTCTGGTCCTCAGCTGAGGTGGATGGTGCTGAGGACTCCTCGGTGTGGCTCCCCTCGCCCTCCGTGCCACTGGGTCCCTCCGACCACTCTCGGCTGCTGACCCAGTCTGGCTCTGCGGCTCCTCCTGGTCCGTGGAGCTGTCCCCTCCTGTGGCCGTGGATGTATCTGCAATCAATAGGGAAACAGACAGACATCAGTCACCTGCACCGAACGCACACACCACAGTAAGTACAGCACATTACAGAGCAAGCCCTGGCATCCTTAGTTGATGGTCAACCATGGCACTCACATCCCACCTGGCCTTGCACCCATCTGTCTGGTGTCTGTTGGATGGCAATACCCCAGTGTGGACACATGCACCACCTACACAGTATTTGGACAGTGCAGAGAACCCGGTGAAGCATGTGGACATGCACACATCACAACTCTTGCCACTGAGTCAGTACAGGTGTCCGGATGTAAGGGATGCCCAGAGTCAAATAGGAAATGCATGTCATGCATACCAGCGACAGACACCATGATGCACCCATGTCCTGATAGCTATTGCCACAATGGTGTGCATGTAGCACATGTCACTCCCCTGCAGGATCACTAATAGGAAGTCACATGCCATGGCACAGCCATGCCTGCTAAGTCATACATCACTGTCTCCAGTCACATGGGCAGGGCAGCCAGACAACAACACTCTGCACTGTGTCACAATAGTAGATCATGGGGAATGCAAGTCCTGGAGCTGAACAAGTGCACATGTACATCCCCCACACACCACATCATCTGAACCCTCATCTGTCCAGGTCATACCCATTGGACATATGGGAGACCTGTAACACTACCCTCTGCACCTGAGCACCTCACAATCTGCTGTGAATGGGAAACAGCTGCCTGAACTTCATATTCGCATACCCCAGTCTGCACGGTCAGGTGATCAAACACCTATGTGTCACACAAGTATCATCTCCTATGGTCACATCTCCGGTGGCATGCGGAGCCCCAACCGAGGAACACCCCAGCAGACCTGACAACGAAGCCACAGCACACTGACACAGAGGCAGACACCTGAGGGGACAAATCACTGAGCAAAACGTGTCAGCTGATACACTGCAGTGGGAGTACAGAGTGTATTGTATGGCCTGGAGTAGGCATGACTGTCCTGCCCCACATGAATGAGGGATGAGCCCTGGACAGTAGGCAGCTGGCTACATATGTGTGACACACGTTATATACACACTCCTGGGGCCCAAACATTGTTCCCACCCACAGCATGGGTGTGTGCCAGATACCCCAGGCACATGTGGTGGATCAGCTCAGCAATTGGGCCACATATCAAAGTAACACGCAGAACACATGTCAGAACACAGGCATTGTGTAAGCAATGGACCCACCCATGATGCCCACCACAGAGTCAGGGAAACAGATGCTGTCCCCCACCTTGAGTCAAGCAAACTGCAGGGACACAGTACCCAAGTGACACAATACCCTGACTGTAAGGGCCACACCTGGGTATCAGATGAGGAGTGGGCAGTGCACAATAGAGGGACATGGGTCCTGGACCACAAGACTGATGTACTGTGGAAGTTTAACCAGGCCAGAGGAGGGCACATAGCATGGCAGACATAGTTCACAATGCAGACATGGACTCACCCCCTCCTTGCTGCTCTCTGGCCTTCAGCTGCCCATCCAGATCAGGGAAGACCACCGCCAGGATCCTGAGCATGTGGGGGGTCAGGGTCCGGTGTCCGCCCCTCCTGCGAGGAGGCGACAGCTTCAGCTGGACCCGTGCGATCCTCCGGGTCCAGCCCCGAAGGTCCTGCCACCTCTTCTGGCAGTTGCGGATCCGGCGCTTGTAGTCCCCCACGGATCTCACTGCCCGGACGATGGTCAGCCATATCTTCTGCTTCTGGTGGGCATCAACCTGTGAGGATGACAAAGTGAGAATGCCATTACTACACATGCAACATAACCGTGCATTACACAGTTGGATATACATGTCTCAATCACAGGGGCACATGATGTACACAGGCAGTGCAACGATGGCCATGGACAGTATGCCAGCAGTTACTACATGGTATCATTGCCTGGGCAGTAAAACCTTGTTTAAATGCACTGTCACTGCACTATTCCTGTCCAGTGCATATGACTACACACTATGGGGGGTGACAACTACTCAGTGAGCCTGCTAGCCAGTGGCGTGCAGACTGTTAGCCTTGCTAGTCAGACAACATGCACATTTAGAAAGGCAGTGGACAGAACACTCACCTGCTCCCCTGGTTTCCCATACAGCTTGCTGTACTGTGGAAGGAGGCTGTCCAGCAGGGCCTTGTTCTCCTCAGTGCTGAAGGCTGGGGCTCTCTCCACAGTACGTGCCATTGCAGGGTCCAGAGGGGGCAGAGACAGCAGCAGTGTAGTGGCAGATGTCGTCCTGGAGCATGTAGTGCAGGCAAGTGAGCTCTCAGGGGAACAGCCAGCATTATATGTGTGCTGCAGAGGCAGATACTGTCCCATGTGTCCAAAGTGATAGGTCCAAGTCGTTTGCATCTTCTGAATCTGGCCAATCCATGGAATCGCACCACTTACACACGCCCCCAGCATCCTTCAAATGTTCAACTTCATGACACCCATGAAATTGCAACATTGTTGTCGGTGACCAACTAAATTTACAGCATCAGACTCGTTCAAATTTTGAAAACGCGTCCGTTGCCAGGCCAGGCCATAGCCAATGGGTGCGCACCGATCGGACCATTGCCGTTCAACGCGTACCTAGGATACAACGCGTACCCGCACACATTGAATGCAATGGGCCGGCCGGGCACACCGATCGGACCATTGCGGTTCAACGCGTACCTAGGATACAACGCGTACCCGCACACATTGAATGCAATGGTCCGGCCGGGCACACCGATCGGTCCATTGCTGTTCAACGCGTACCTAGGATACAACGCGTACCCACACACATTGAATGCAATGGGCCGGCCGGGCACACCGATCGGACCATTGCTGTTCAACGCGTACCTAGGATACAACGCGTACCCGCACACATTGAATGCAATGGTCCGGCCGGGCACACCGATCGGACCATTGCTGTTCAACGCATACCTAGGATACAACGTGTACCCGCACACATTGAATGCAATGGGCCGGCCGGGCACACCGATCGGACCATTGCCGTTCAACGCGTACCTAGGATACAACGCGTACCCGCACACATTGAATGCAATGGGCCGGCCGGGCACACCGATCGGACCATTGCTGTTCAACGCGTACCTAGGATACAACGCGTACCCGCACACATTGAATGCAATGGGCCGGCTGGGCACACCGATCGGACCATTGCTGTTCAACGCGTACCTAGGATACAATGCGTACCCGCACACATTGAATGTGAATGCAATGGTCCGGCCGGGCACACCGATCGGACCATTGCTGTTCAACGCGTACCTAGGATACAACGCGTACCCGCACACATTGAATGCAATGGGCCGGCCGGGCACACCGATCGGACCATTGCTGTTCAATGCGTACCTAGGATACAACGCGTACCCGCACACATTGAATGCAATGGGCCGGCCGGGCACACCGATCGGACCATTGCTGTTCAACGCGTACCTAGGATACAACGCGTACCCGCACACATTGAATGCAATGGCCAATGTGTGCGCACTGATCGGTCCATTGCTGTCCAACGCGTGTTGCGAATACAACGCGTACCCGCACACATTGAATACAATGGGCCGGCCGGGCACACCGATCGGACCATTGCTGTTCAACGCGTACCTAGGATACAACACGTACCCACACACATTGAATGCAATGGCCAATGTGTGCGCACTGATCGGTCCATTGCTGTCCAACGCGTGTTGCAAATACAACACGTACCAGCGCACATTGAATGCAATGGCCAATGTGTGCGCACTGATCGGTCCATTGCTGTCCAACGCGTATTGCGAATACAACGCATACCAGCGCACATTGAATGCAATGGCCAATGTGTGCGCACTGATCGGTCCATTGCTGTCCAACGCGTATTGCGAATACAACGTGTACCAGTGCACATTGAATGCAATGGCCAATGTGTGCGCACTGATCGGTCCATTGCTGTCCAACGCGTATTGCGAATACAACGCGTACCAGCGCACATTGAATGCAATGGCAATGTGTGCGCACTGATCGGTCCATTGCTGTCCAACGCATCCCTGTACAAGTCACTGGCATATGTCACCATGCCTGTCACAGGTGAACATATGCCAGCCACATATACTTCCCAGGGAGTGAGGGGCACACCTACAACACCACAGCCTGTCCAAACTGTATCCTACGGCATGTAAGGCTGCATTACCTATTCCGTGTATGGGGGTGAAGATGTTGTTCTGTGGGTGTCACTTGGGGGCAGCCACCCCCAGGCTGTGCACGTGTTCATGGGGACAGAATCCTTGGTGTTTCGTGTACATGACCACTGTGATGTGCAACTGTTCATATCTGAGCATGTGGCATGGTCACATTTCACGGTGGTGTATGTGTATGTCATGTCACATACACCCTGAGTCCCATGTGGGACGGTATGTTTAACCCAGGGTGACCCATTGGCACAATGGTGATGGTCCTCCACAGTCTGTGTGCATGTTGTGTTACCAATGTCTCTGATTTCATGTGCACAATGGGAGGCAGTATCCACATCCACGTTGTTTGTGCATGGACTTTGATGTTGTGCGTGTGTGTGTCACAGACGTCCATGTCTGTCCTGCCGAGGCAACAGGGACCACTACCTGTGGGGGTCATGGTTGTTTTGCTGTGGTGTATACATGATACACCATGTCATGCCAGTGTCCATGTGGCAATACAGGGTCCCTGGGAATCTACCTGTCGTTGAGCTGTGATGCCTGGGGCGCATCAGTCCTCACATGTCACTGTGGGGTGTGTTTGTAATTTGGCAGCAGGAGATGGGAACTGGGACACGGCCTCATGATATCCAATGGCACGACCTGGGACTTATTGATGCCACTTGTTGAACTGTGATGTTAGATGTTGGCCATGTATGTGCCATACATATCCTTACGGAACTGCACACATCATGTACTTGTGCCTCATAATGATGTATCATGTGATGTTGAGTGTGTTCCTTGCCCCATATGTGGGGTGACTGACAATCTTGCTTTCTTCACCTATGCAGTGCAGGGCACCAGCTGTCCTTAGACCATTCCCTGACCTGGCAACGATGGTGGAACGTGACAGCATCCGACGGTACCGCTTCACCAGGCAGCTGATTGAGGATTTGGCAGTGCGCTTGGCACCACATTTGCAACCTGGCCGTCCGTACCCTACAGCGCTGACCCCCAAGGTGAAGGTGATGGCAGCCCTACACTTCTTTGCCACCGGTACCTTTCAACACACTCTGGCGACTGCTGGTGGGATGTCACAGACCATGTTCAGCCGTGTGCTCCGGGATGTTTTGGAGGCTATGTTGATATACCTGAACCAGTACATCTATTTCCCTAGACTCCAACGACTCACTGGCGTGCCGAGTGACTTCTATGCCCTGGGGAGGATGCTGCATGTCATTGGCTCCATTGATGGGACACATGTGGCTTTGGTACCACCACAGGCCCAAGAGCAGGCCTACCGTAACCGCAAACACTACCACTCGATCAATGCACTGGTGGTCTGTCTTGCAGATATGAGCATCACACATGTGTGTGCCCGTTTCCCTGGTTCTGCACACGATGCCTACGTGATGAGGAGTAGTCGCATCCCGAGGATGATGGCACAGATGCCGAACCAGCGTGCCTGGCTTGTTGGTGTGTACTGACTTTGTACCATTGTGTGTGTTCTGCTATGTAGTGTTCCACCCTCTTTTCCAACTCTGCTAATGTGCAATTGTCTGTATGTAGGTGACTCCGGATACCCCAACATGCCGTGGTTGCTGACGCCCCTCAGGAACCCTGTGACACCAGCCCAGATGCGCTACAATGAGGCACATGGTCGGACGAGGAGAGTGATTGAGCGGACATTTGGTCTCCTGAAGAGCCGCTTCCGCTGCCTCGACAAGACAGGAGGGTCCCTCCCATATGCCCCAGCAAAGGTGTGCAAGATTATCATCGTCTGCTGCATGCTCCACAACCTGGCAGTGCGGAAGGGGTTGCCTCTCATCCTGGATGACGATGACCAACGTCCGCCACCTGTGGAGGATCCTGGCCTGGACCACGATGCCAGTGATGATGATGATGATGATGGTGATGTCCGCACACAGCTCATCACCAACTTCTTCAGCTGAATGTGAGTATCCAGAGATGTCATGTCAATGATGTGAGTTAGCATGATATGTGTTGGTGGTGCTCTGGTGCTGTTTGAGTGTGTCCATGGGCTACATGACTGTATGCGTGTAGCGATGTGTCCTTGCAGGTAGTCTGTACTCCCCAACAGTGTTGACATGCTAACTTGGTTCTGTGTGGGTATCTTGTAACATGTATTGTGCATGAGTATTGCAGTTCTGTCCTGTTCTTCAGTGCTTTTGACTGTGTGTCATTTCTGTCCTTCACAGGGTACTTTCAGAGTCGTTTGGTCAACTGTGTTCCCCAACACCGTGATTTGACTTCCCGGGTGGTAGCTGTTGTGTCCCTACAGGTGATGTGCACCACACCCATGGACTTCCTTCCTTCTACACTTGTTGACTGTGTGCCCGCTGCCAGGTGGGATTACCTTGCATCTGTGGTGGTTACAACATGTTGCAAATGTGTAATAAACCTGTGCTTCACTTTGGGATGTGCGTTGTCTGTGATCACACATCTGACTGACATTTGCTTACAGCACCAGTGGGCTAGTTAACACAGACTGTGAATAGGTGTTGGGTCTGTGCAATGCAACGTATTTCCTGGCAACATCAGTGTAGGGGATGAGTCAGATGGCCATGGTGTGTATGTGTTGTGTAGCCCTGGTGGTGTGCCTCCCTCATATGTGTGACGTCGCCATGACTCACATGCCGGTGTTGTACTTGCTGTAGCAGTTAGCATGCACAGTGTCATTTCCCAGATCATCATAGCCACTTCTGAGACAACATAGGAATCACAACAGAGGCAAGTATGGTGTATTAGTGAGTTTATTGACATACATGTGTGAGTATAGTGCACAGGATGGTGGCTGTTGTACATTGTGATTGTAATCCAAAGTTCCTAGATGATTTGGAAGTCCTGGTAGCAGAAATGTCCAGAGTGAAGTCAACATTAATCAGAGACATTGGTCCAACTTGAGCTCCCCATGTCATGTGGGAGAGTTCTGTTGCAGTCAACAGGGTGAACAGTTTGCACACAAAGGTGATTATCCAGAACAGGTTTTGGCTTCCTGGGGGTTGCACATGGCCATCGGCCTCTCACTTGCCCCTCCTCGGACGGCCCCTCTTCTTGGGGGGGGACCCTCAAGTGCAGGCTGCTGCGGTGCAGGGGACTCTTCGCCAGAGTCATACGCCCTCCCTGTGGCAGTTGCAGTTGTTTCAGCAGCAGATGTTGTGGGCACACAGGGAGGTGTTGACTGGTTGCTGCTCATCTGGCGGAGGCATTGTAATATGTCCCTATGCACCGCCGTCATCTCTTGCAGTGTGTCCCACTTGGACTCCACGCGGGACATGTGTGAGTCCAAGCAGGCATGATGGGCAGCCTGCTGCTGTTTAATGTCCCTGAGGAGCCCCACTACCTGGCTGAACTCTCCAGTGCTGGACTGGTACGCATCGGCTATGCATGCCAGTTGTGGGTCATCATGCAGTCCAGACCCCTCTGTGAGCAGCGACCTATGTCTCCCACCCCTCCCACCACCCCTGGCGACACGTGCAGTACCTGAGGTGGCACGCACAGGTGACCCTGGGCCCCCTTGTGGGTTGTTGGTGGTGGTGGTGTCCATGGCCCCACGTTGGTCCAGGGTCCCTGTGCTGGTGGTGGTGGTGCTCCTTGGTCTGTCCATGTCGGCAGGGGTGGTATGTGTGTTGACAGTCATTGGAGGGGTGGGTGCAGTGGGTGCAGCTAGTGGTCCTGCTGGTGCTGCATGATGACTTGCTCCGGAGGTGCCAGGTAGGTCTTCTTCATCCGAGGAGGGCAGAGGCTGTTCCCCACCAGTGAGCTCTGTATCCTCTTGAGCCTGGGACGAGGACTCCTCAGCGTCTGCTGCTGTGTCCCCATCATCACCTGTTTTTGGGAGACACACACAATGTATGTTATGTTTCTGCAGGCATCAATGGTTGACACACCTGACAGTTGTGACTGTGCCTCTGGATGCGGGCCTGTACATTGCATTGTCCTAAGTTGTCACAGTCAGGGGTTGATATTGGTGTAGCACATTGTCCTGCATTATTTGGGCATTTCTATGTGAATGTTGGGGTGTGTACATGATCTGCATTGGTTGTATTTGGTTGACATCCGGTCCTCCTTCCCACCCAGCCAGATATTCCACCATGGAACGTGTTTCCATTGCAGGGAGTGCAAGTTGTCTTTCAGGATGTCAGTCAGTGGTGTCCTGCTGTTGGTTGGTGCACAGTTCCCAGGAGGGCCTTGTGCTCCCCACAGCAGTAGCCAGTGTCAGCCATCTTGTGAGTTGTTTTCCACTCTCTGTGATGTGCGCATGGTTCAGGGTGGTGTTGATGGGACAGTTGTGGGGGTGACCAATATCTGTGACTACCACTCCCATCATGCTATTGCGTCCACCCCACTTCCCAGCATGCCCATACTTACTTGCTTTTGGCTGGACTTCAGTGTGTGTGAGTGTGAGAGCAATGGCAAGATGGCTGACAGTGGTGGCCTGCTGTTGGTTGTTGCACAGTTGCCAGGAGGGCCTTGTGCTCCCCACAGCAGTAGCCAGTGTCAGCTATCTTGTGAGTCCTTTTCCACTCCCTGTGATGTGAGCATGGTTGAGAGTGGTGTTGATGGGCCAATTGTGAGGGTGAGCAATATCTGTGCCTGTAACTCTCATCATGCTATTGCCTCCACCCCCCTTCCCAGCATGCCCATCCTTCCTTCCTTTTGACTCTGCTTCCCTGTGGGGTGGGCTGCCTGTGCTGAATGGATGGCTGGGAGTGTTGTCCTGGCAGTTGTTAGGCTAAAAGTCCCAGGAGTGTCCCTGTGCTTCACACAGCATAACCCAGGGTGGTGGTTCTTTGTGGGATCTTCAGTTAGGATGTGAGGCATTGCATTCTCCCAGGTGGGTTATGTGGTGTTTGTGTTGAGGGGTGTGTGAGGGTAGGTGCTTGTGACTATGGTCAGTGCTGTGAGTCCTCCTTCCCACCCAGCCAGATATCCCACCATGGAACGTGCTTTCATTGCAGGGAGTGCAAGTTGTCTTTCAGGATGTCAGTCAGTGGTGTCCTGCTGTTGGTTGTTGCACAGTTGCCAGCAGGGCCTTGTGCTCCCCACAGCAGTAGCCAGTGTCAGCCATCTTGTGAGTCCTTTTCCACTCCCTGTGATGTGCGCATGGTTCAGGGTGGTGTTGATGGGACAGTTGTGGGGGTGACCAATATCTGTGACTACCACTCCCATCATGCTATTGCGTCCACCCCACTTCCCAGCATGCCCATACTTACTTGCTTTTGGGTGGACTTCAGTGTGTGTGAGAGCAAAGGCAAGATGGCTGACAGTGGTGTCCTGCTGTTGGTTGGTGGGCAGTTCCCAGCATGGCCTTGTGCTCCCCACAACAGAGCACCAGTGTCAGACATCTTTGATGGGGCTTTCCACTCTGTGGGGTATGCATGCTTGTGTGTGAGCTTGCTGGCCCATGTGGGTGGGGGATGTTGAGCTGTGACTACCACTCCCATCATGCTATTGCGTCCACCCCACTTCCCAGCATGCCCATACTTACTTGCTTTTGGCTGGACTTCAGTGTGTGTGAGTGTGAGAGCAATGGCAAGATGGCTGACAGTGGTGTCCTGCTGTTGGTTGTTGCACAGTTGCCAGCAGGGCCTTGTGCTCCCCACAGCAGTAGCCAGTGTCAGCCATCTTGTGAGTCCTTTTCCACTCCCTGTGATGTGAGCATGGTTGAGAGTGGTGTTGATGGGCCAATTGTGAGGGTGAGCAATATCTGTGCCTGCAACTCCCATCATGCTATTGCCTCCACCCCTCTTCCCAGCATGCCCATCCTTCCTTCCTTTTGACTCTGCTTCCCTGTGGGGTGGGCTGCCTGTGCTGAATGGATGGCTGGGAGTGTTGTCCTGGCAGTTGTTTGGCTAAAAGTCCCAGGAGTGTCCCTGTGCTTCACACAGCATAACCCAGGGTGGTGGTTCTTTGTGGGATCTTCAGTTAGGATGTGAGGCATTGCATTCTCCCAGGTGGGTTATGTGGAGTTTGTGTTGAGGGGGTGTGTGAGGGGAGGTGCTTGTGACTATGGTCAGTGCTCTGAGTCCTCCTTCCCACCCAGCCAGATATCCCACCATGGAACGTGCTTTCATTGCAGGGAGTGTAAGTTGTCTTTCAGGATGTCAGTCAGTGGTGTCCTGCTGTTGGTTGTTGCACAGTTGCCAGCAGGGCCTTGTGCTCCCCACAGCAGTAGCCAGTGTCAGCCATCTTGTGAGTCCTTTTCCACTCCCTGTGATGTGAGCATGGTTGAGAGTGGTGTTGATGGGCCAATTGTGAGGGTGAGCAATATCTGTGCCTGCAACTCCCATCATGCTATTGCCTCCACCCCCTTCCCAGCATGCCCATCCTTCCTTCCTTTTCACTCTGCTTCCCTGTGGGGTGGGCTGCCTGTGCTGAATGGATGGCTGGGAGTGTTGTCCTGGCAGTTGTTTGGCTAAAAGTCCCAGGAGTGTCCCTGTGCTTCACACAGCATAACCCTGGGTGGTGGTTCTTTGTGGGATCTTCAATTAGGATGTGAGGCATTGCATTCTCCCAGGTGGGTTATGTGGAGTTTGTGTTGAGGGGGTGTGTGAGGGGGGGTGCTTGTGACTTTGGTCAGTGCTGTGAGTCCTCCTTCCCACCCAGCCAGATATCCCACCATGGAACGTGCTTCCATTGCAGGGAGTGCAATTTGTCTTTCAGGATGTCAGTCAGTGGTGTCCTGCTGTTGGTTGTTGCACAGTTGCCAGCAGGGCCTTGTGCTCCCCACAGCAGTAGCCAGTGTCAGCCATCTTGTCTGTTGTTTTCCACTCCCTGTGATGTGGGCATGGTTCATGGTGGTGTTGATGTGCGCATTGTGAGGGTGAGCAATATCTGTGACTACCACTCCCATCATGCTATTGCCTCCACCCCCTTCCCAGCATGCCCATACTTCCTTCCTTTTGAGTGTACTTCACTGTGTGTGGGTGTGACAGCAATGGCAAGATGGCTGACAGTGGTGTCCTGCTGTTGGTTGTTGGCCAGTTCCCAGCATGGCCTTGTGCTCCCCACAACAGAGCACCAGTGTCAGACATCTTTGAAGTGGCTTTTGACTCCCTGTGAGGTGTGCATGCTTGGGTGTGTACTTGCTGGGCCATGTGGGTGGGGGATGTTGGGCTGTGACTACCACTCCCATCATGCTTTTGCCTCCACCCCCCCTTCCCAGCATGCCCATGCTTCCTTCCTTTTGACTCAGTTCCCTGTGGGGTTGTGTGCCTGTGCTGACAAGATGTCTGACAGTGTTATCCTGGGGTTTGTTTTGCTACAAGTCCCATGTGTGTCCCTGTGCTTCACACTGCATGACCCAGGGTTGTGGTTCTTTGTGGGATATTTGATTGGTGTGTGAGGCAATGCTTTCTCCCAGGTGAGTTGTGTGTAGTTTGTGTTAGGGGTGTGTGTGGGTGGAGCTGCTGGTGACTATGGTCAGTGCTGTGAGTCCTCCTTCCCACCCAGCCAGATATCCCACCATGGAACGTGCTTCCATTGCAGGGAGTGCAAGTTGTCTTTCAGGATGTCAGTCAGTGGTGTCCTGCTGTTGGTTGTTGCACAGTTGCCAGCAGGGCCTTGTGCTCCCCACAGCAGTAGCCAGTGTCAGCCATCTTGTGAGTCCTTTTCCACTCCCTGTGATGTGAGCATGGTTGAGAGTGGTGTTGATGGGCCAATTGTGAGGGTGAGCAATATCTGTGCCTGCAACTCCCATCATGCTATTGCCTCCACCCCCTTCCCAGCATGCCCATCCTTCCTTCCTTTTGACTCTGCTTCCCTGTGGGGTGGGCTGCCTGTGCTGAATGGATGGCTGGGAGTGTTGTCCTGGCAGTTGTTTGGCTAAAAGTCCCAGGAGTGTCCCTGTGCTTCACACAGCATAACCCAGGGTGGTGGTTCTTTGTGGGATCTTCAGTTAGGATGTGAGGCATTGCATTCTCCCAGGTGGGTTATGTGGAGTTTGTGTTGAGGGGGTGTGTGAGGGGAGGTGCTTGTGACTATGGTCAGTGCTGTGAGTCCTCCTTCCCACCCAGCCAGATATCCCACCATGGAACGTGCTTCCATTGCAGGGAGTGCAAGTTGTCTTTCAGGATGTCAGTCAGTGGTGTCCTGCTGTTGGTTGTTGCACAGTTGCCAGCAGGGCCTTGTGCTCCCCACAGCAATAGCCAGTGTCAGCCATCTTGTGAGTCCTTTTACACTCCCTGTGATGTGCGCATGGTTCATGGTGGTGTTGATGGGACAGTTGTGGGGGTGACCAATATCTGTGCCTACAACTCCCATGATGCTATTGGCTACACTGACTTGCCCAGCATACACATATTTCCTTTCTTTCAGTGGGCTTCACTGTGTGGTGGTGTTGTAGCGGTGGCTACTTGTCTGGATGTGTTTGTCAGTTATATTTGTGCCACTGCCTAGCTGTATTTGTAGTTGTGTTTGTACATGTGATGACACAGTTAAATGTCACTTTGAGATGGCATGTGTTGTGTTTCTCTGAGTGACATACACATTTTGGGATGATTCTGTTCTAGTTGCTGTGTATTTGCTAAGAGTGCATGGTTTGACTCTCCCTTGACAGTGATGTGTGTGTGTAGTCGCAGAATATTGTGTACATTTGTTGTGTACTCACCAGGCTCTGGGATGTTTTCTAGTCCATAGACGCTCACTGGTGGTAGGATGGCCCGCACCTTCTCCTCCCAGGGCCTGAGGTATACTGGCTTGGCAGGAGGGCCACTGCCGGTGTGTTGGCTCAAGAGGTAGTCCTTCTTCAACAGCTCCTTGACCCTCCTGCGCACATCATACCACCTGTTCTGGATGTCTGTCTTTGTGCGCAAACATGGTGATTGTGCGTTCACCCTGTCGACGATCCTCTCCCACATCTTTGTTTTCTGTGACATGGGTGTCTGTTGGACCAGTGTACCAAAGAGCTGTGGCTCTACCCTGAGGATCTCATCTACCAGGACTTCCAATTCACTATCTAGGAACTTATGATTCTTCTTTGGGGGCATGGTGATGGGTGGTGATGGTGAGTGATGTGTGTGTTGGTGTGCAGGTGTAGGTGTGTGAGTTTTGCTAGGTGTATGTGAGGTTTCTATTTGTTGTGGTGCTGATGGTGTGTGGCTTGTGTGATGGATGAGCTGTAGGTGTGTGGTTGCTGTCTGTTGAGTGCTGGCAGGTAATTTGAATTTGCAAAGGATCATGGTAGGGATTTGTGTCCTTTATATAGGTGGAGTTGTGGGTGTGTCTTTGTTCCCTGCCCCTCACCCCCCAGTATTTATTGGCTTTGTAATTGCTTGTTTGGCCTTTTTTTGTGTATTTTCCCTTTGTACTTTTCGTGCATGTAGGAGACGTTCTTGTGACCGAGTCGGACCCTGCAGTTGTCTCGTACGGGCTTATCCGTTTCGTTCACGCTGTGTTTGTGCTGTTTTCTATGCTGCGTACGCGTCGGTCGCGGTGTTTTGGGTTGCTTCGCCTCGCAGTTTTGTATGCGTGTCGGTCGTACGGCTTGTCCTCCGTGTGACTCAGTCGTGTTTTCCACGCCTTGCATCGTACTTGGCGGGTGGGAGTCCGCGGGTACGTCTCGTTCAATATTGTTCCGGGGGCGAGTCGGTCGGTTCGAATCGCGTGTTTTTCCGGCCAGATTGCTGTTTTCCGCGCGGCTCAGTCGTTCGGCTTGTGTTCCGTACGAGTCGGTCGGGTTTTGCTCGCTTTTCATCGTACTTGGCGGGTCGGGCTGCACCGGTACGTGTCGGTCGGAATTAATTCCGGCTCCGAGTCGGTCGGTACGTTTTCCGGCCGGAATCGGAATCGGCCCCATAGTCAAGGGTAGAGGAAACAGAACGATTTAGAAAAGTATATCCTAACTGACCAGTTAAAATTTCAGAGACATTTAAAAATAAAAGATTATTTATCATTATTAATCTGTTTAGGGCATTACCGTACTCCGAGTGACTAAAATGGGGTACACTCTCTCCATCGTCATCCAACATTCCACATACTAGGGAATTCATCTTATCACAAGGGTGAGCATTAAAGTCCCCAAGCCAGATTATATTACAAGGTTTAGTACATTTATTTTGCAAATATTCAATAACTCTTTCTAAAGGGGCTAACACAGCTGCTTGATTGCTTCCAAAGTTATTATTATAAAAGTTAATAAGGAGCCAATACTGATCTCCATGATACTCTAATAAAATAATGTGATAGTATGACGATGAGTTTAAGAAAAACTTCACTTTAAGGGGGAAAACATTAGAAAGTAGGGTCAATAACCCGCCCTTAGCACGTCCAGCTGATGAAGGTATAGCAGGAGTTTGAAATGAGCGATACCCATTCAAATGTATTGGTTCAAGTTCCCAAGTTTCTTGTAAACATGCTATATCTTTAGATGTTAATAAAGACAACCATTCGGTATTTGATCTTTTTTGGTTATAACCAGCAATATTCCATGACATTACCACAGCAGACCCTGAAGTATTCTCATGTTGCATCGGTGTCAGGGAAAGACTCGGGCTGTCTATGTGCGTACTTATTTGTTTTTGCGAAGTTGCAGCTGGGGAAGTAGTCACAGATATCCTATTTAACATTAGAATATCGCCATCACCATTGACTATAGGGCTCTGTTCAACCAGTCAATCACATATAGGGATGCCTTCCAATGCAGCAAATCTATTGCTAAGAGGTAAAGGTGAAACTAAGGGAGGGAGAGACTGATTTGACAGATAATAAAAGGGATTCAGAAAGTTAGGTGCTATAAACCGTGGAGGGTGAGGTAAAGAATACGGTTTGTAAAAGAAACCCAGTGGAAGGACACAAATGTCAGAATAGAATGATGGTATACTAGGTAACATAGATAATAGTTCACCCACTATATGTTGGTTTTCAAAGTTTAGTACGATGCAGTCACCTTTGATAGTCTTAGGCGCTCTTCCTACCCAGTTAACCCTCCTAGCCATAATGATATGTTTTTGCGCATTAGAGTTTACACCTTTACAGTTGGATAACCAATGCTGAGACTTATGAATTAACTGTTCAGTAGATTCTGCTAAATTTATCTTTAGCTCAGGAACATTAGCTAGAATTATAACATACGGACAGGCTGCTGTAGGAAGATCTAATCTTTCCTTAGGCTTCTCAACTTCAGCTCGATGCTGAGAAGCCCCCCTCCCCAAACTGGATGCCATAATTCCATCCTCTAAGAGGGAAGGGATAGTGTACGGATTAACATGAAAGTTGGTATTTACAGCCCCATTAGGACCCTTAGGTTCAACATTAGGCCTGTCAGTGCCAGTTTTTGCTATGGTAGATTGGGTTGAAGCATGATGATTATTAATATGTGTGCTCACTCTCAGCTTATTTGCTGAGTCACAAGCAGAGCCCGATAAGTTGGTAGATGACGCTATCGCTTGTGTGAGATCACGACTTCCTGTTTTGTCGGGTGCCACATCGGGTGCCACAAGAGACACCATAGATGGCATCCTACCTGACTGGGGGATCATCCTCGCCTCATCTATCGGCTCAGCAAAATTTCGGGATGCTTGATTCAATGAGTAAGCTGCCTGCAAAGAAGATAATTTTCCCTCTACTTGGGTCAACCTAAGCATTATAGGATTTAATAGTAGAGTCATCATAGTCTCAATTCTATTCAGCAAATCATGGTCATTCTCCAAATCCGGCTGGTTAATAATATCATCTTTCTGCTTTGTAGCTCTAGTAGATCTTGAGTGTAAGGGGAGACTTGAGTTCAGTTCCTCATTCCCATTGGATTTCTCTGTGCAAACTCTTTTCAATGTTTTTTGCTTTAATGGACCACCTCCCTTTCTCTTCCTAGTCCTTTGATCTGTGTGATTAGTTTCCGCCTGGATAGACGGTAACTGGCCCTTAGTATTTTTACAGTGTTCAGGTGTTACATCAGAAGGTGAAGCTGTAATCGGCAATGTGACTATAGTAGTGCTTGATTCACCTATGGTTTGCCCAGAAATTGGATAAACAGTTGTTAAAGGTCCTCCACCTAGGGAGGAACGTTTTTGGGCAATAAGAGAGTCCAGGGAAAGCCTTCGCTCTGTTAACACTATTTCAAGGGCAAGGACAGATTTAGCCCTCGTCAAAAATGCATCCAGGGTCCCAACATGCCCAGACCCTTGCTTTTCCTTTTGAATCCTCCTTTTTCTCATTTTAATCCTCAGATGTAATTTCCCAGGTATGATATATAAAGACCAACAATTAATTAAAAGATGTTAAGGTTTCAACTCCAATTAGAAAATGAAACCAACAGTACCTTATGACTCAATTAGCAGATGAAAGAGGGTAGGCCCAGCCCAGCCTCCGACGGGCGTGGACGGGCCCGCCCTTGGCCCGGGCATGCCCGCGCGCGTCCCGCGCTGCGGGTGTCCGTGTGAGCCTTTGAAGCGCCGGATGGGGTGGGAAACTGCGGCTCCTGCCGCGATGCGCCCTGGTCTCTGCGGTCGTGCCCGCTCCTGTGGACCTCTGAGGTGTGATGAAAACACTCTGGAACTCCCGTGCTGCAGGAGTCCGTGCGAGCCTTTTAAGCGCCGGATGGGGCGGGAAACTGCCGCGGCTCCCTCCGCGATGCGTCCTGCCCGCTCCTGTGGACCTCTGAGGTGCGATGAAAACACTCTGGAACTCCCTTAGTCTTTGTCTCTTGTACTCCTCTCCTTCTTCTGGGGTGCAGAAGTCCAGATCTTTCCCCAGTCGGTCCTTATGAGGTGTAAGGGGGCCAGCCTCACTGGCTCTTGGAGAGACCCACTGGTCCTTGAGTCAACTATGAGCAGAGTCCTTCATCCTTTAGGGCTTCAGAAAGCTTGTCCTTCCAGTTGTCCATAGCTGTTGCTGCTGTCCAGTTCCTCCAGTTCTGGTATAAAACACTCTCTCTCCCTTGTGCAAGAATTTTTAAATGGGGGTGGAAGGTTCTAGAAGCAAGGCACCCCTGGCCAATCCTATGTTGCCACATCACCTCTCCACCCCAGTCCCAACCATCCTGCTCAGCATGGTGGAACAGTTAAAGATGATGCTGTCCAGAAGTTACTGGTCGCATCTCCCCTGGAAGCCTCAGCTCTGCCCTACCTGACATCACTGCTAAGGTCTTTCCTGCCAAAACTTCAAAGGGGGCCCTCCTTCTGGGTTGGCTCCAGTTGTCTGGGCTTCCTCCTTTGTTCAGTGGGCTTGAGCTCTTTCAACTCTGGTACAGTGTGACAGCTAATTAACAGATGCAGATTTTCCTCCTCGAGAGTTGAGGGAAGCACTGTTAATTACTCCTTTTGTGCGAGGAGGCCTTTGCTCCAACTGCTGGGGAGCAGGGTAATTAACTTGGCCCAGCAGGGTGACAAAAGGCCTAGGGCTCTATTTCCGGACTGAGTCAGAGAAGTATGAAAATTCTGGATGGCTCATAAAGTGTACATGTATGATCTTGGGGCCTGCACAGTAAGGGTGAGCACACATGTTTTACCCCAGTTTCATACCTCACAGGACTTTGAGTGCATAAGGGAAGAGAAACTGTGCTCTTAAGTAGTTTTCCCCCTATATGTATATTACAGCGACACTGCAGACAAAGAGTAAACCATTCTGACTTTGCCTATGAGTGTCCACTAATATTAAGCCACAGCCTAACCTTGCAGAGCCCCCCCTGCACCAGGCTACCTGTATGCAGTTACTCAGCTGTGCACAACGGTAGTCTCATACGTGTAGCCCTCATATGTGTGCATATGCATGTGCACATGTGTAACCAGCCAAGTGCCCCTTACCCTAGGTGTGTCAAAGTGGCCTTAGCTTAAAAGACGGACACTGGCGGTAAACAAGTGCAGTCCATTTACTTTGTGATTACCATGGGTGAGACACAAGTAGTGAGACTCACCCACAGTAAAAAGTCCAAAACTGGGTCATCTAAAAAACTAAAAATCTGGTCACACTGAATGGGTGGAATCCTAATTGGAACACTATCTCACTACATGAATATTGATTCTGCCCACTTTATGCCCTGGACAAGGCAGGACAATCTAGTTCCAAGAGCAACAACAAGCTATTAAGAATGAATGCAGGACAATAAGCTAGCAGAAGGTCCTTGAGAAACAGCAACATTACTGTGTCTGTGTTGGAATGTTTTCTTGAAGAACAGCAGGAACACCTTGAATGGAAATAAACAAACATACCTTTGGCTGGGTGCTGCAGAAATGATGTACAGTGAACATGCAGAAGGAGACATACATTTTGAGCAAGATGGCATTGAGGGCTAACTGAGGCCCAGTTAACTTACGTCAGGAATAGGTACTTCTACACATCATAGAAGTTTTTTTTCCAAAAGCAATAATACCGTTTTGGTGTGTACATGTAATTCAAGAGTAGTTCCATGTTCTACACATTGCTAATAGTGCACAAAAATATAAACTGCACAAAATCACAATCTGTCCAAAACCATCTTTTATTCTTTTCAAGCCAACAGCATCATTCCTCTCATTCACATGATAGACTCTAGGAATCACCAGAGGCAAATAACAAGAACCCATTCAATTACGAGTTAGATTCTAATAAGCCGTTTTACCACACGCATAATACATTCCTTTAAATATCGGTTATTCACTAACCAGGAAATCATCACTAAAAGCATACCTTCTATCACATTCACTGTCACACACAAATTCTATTGATCTAAGTCCTGTAGGTTCATAACGCACCATACACAATTCACCTTTCCTCTCATGTTTCAATCTCAATCTTGGATGCAAACTTTCCTCTCATGCTCCAATCTCAATCTTGGATACAAATGTGAAAGCCTGAATTCTTCCTCAATATTTTTCTGTTCTCTAAATTACCCCTCACGCTGCCAATCTCTCAAAACCTTTACTTTCCTCTAATTATATGCCTTAATAAACTCATACTTTTCTTTACTCAAACTACGAAACATTTTCCATTTTGTCAGTTTCAGTGTTAGGATTGATTAGTGCAACTGTAGTATAATATTTACCATGAATTACCATATTCCCTATTCGTCAGAAACAGGACAATTCTCGAGTGAAACATTGAAATCTGACACCAGTGGTGATAGGAACTCCTCCTAGGAACTCCTCCTTATTAAATATTCTATTAAAAACATTGCATGATAAACTGTATGAGAATGGTAACTGTAGATATGTAGCTCCTTCACCTGCAGAGGAAGGAAGAAAAGGGCAAACTAAACAGTTCTTAACTCCCATTTTGTCAACATACTCATCCAGCATTTTTGCATAAATGTATTCTTGAGGTTACTACTAATCGTTCCATATACTTGTTATATCGAATATCATTATATACTGTAGTTAATTCAACCTGTATGGAAGATGTATCCAACTGGAGAAGTAAGGCACAACAATAAGTCAACTAAAACTATTCATATCATTATCAATGAGATAATGCTAACAATTTTCCAGCATTTGCTGTGTGCCATTTCTATTGAGATCAAAAACAAAAATGAAACAAAAATTGAGGATTTAAAAGCCATCTTCAGTAAACTTTTTTCAAAACAATAATAAATCTTTATATCCTTTTTAAAAAAAGAAAAGAATGAATAATAAAACAAAAACTTCAGAGTTTCTTTTTCTCTCAGTTCATTTGTTCACTTCACAGACTCATGACTTTATTCCTTCATCTGGACATCTTCTTGCAAGATTCAAAACCTTAAATTCAAAAATGACAAGAGCATCAGGATTTGCAAAATCCAAGGTAGCTTGTCAGAAAGGAATCTTCAAAAGTCTATTGGTGATTCTGACTCTTCTTCCTCTTCTTCCGACACAGATGCGAGATATGCCCATTCAGGAGAGGCATACTTTCTGTTTTGGCTTCCCTTTCTTGTTGGCCTTTCAGCAACAGGCAATTCACCATCACTGTTCTCTGAATCAATTTCAATTACTTCTGGTTCTATTTTTCCACTTACAGAATGTTTCTTTTTGCAAGTTCTCTTCACTGCCTTGTGAGATATGACTCTTGTATTTGAGCTTTGACCAGTATCAGCAAATCCATTCACTGTGTACAGCGTTCTTCTCCTGGGTGGTTCTTGAGACTTGAATTCTCAGCTGAAGCTTTTCATGAGCTGGATCAGAGACTATTTCTTTCTGCTGCTGCTTGTAACTTTGCAATCGTTCTTCACTCTGTCCTAGAAACTGAAACTGGCCAGTGGTATCTTTACCAGGATCTTCTTCACCTTCATTAGCAACTTTACCAGTTTCAATGTTGTCTTCACCTCTCTGTGGATCGATGCTGCAAACTTGAGCTTGACTCTGTGAGTAAGTGGCTGTGGTCATCACTTCTTCATCTGCTGTCTTCACTCATCTTATGAGCCATGTGGAGTCACTGTCAGATTCCAGCAGACTTCACAGCATTGTTAGGAACAAGCATGGTTTGGTATGAGCTTTTCCATCAAGCTTTGAAACAGTTTTTTAGGACATGCTTCTTAATCAGGACCCAGTCTCATGGTTTCAGTGGATGCATTGAATTTCTTTTGTCCATTCTGTTGCCAAATTCACCTGATGGGAAACAGATTTTACCACATCAGCCAGGCCTTTGTAGTAATTTAATACAATATCATCAGTAATTGAAACAAGTGTTGCAGTTGAGATGTATTCAATCTGCATACCTCTGCCCATCAGCACTTAGTGGAATGAGAGGCCACTCTTTTTACCTGGGGTACGTCTAATACTCATGAGAAGAAGAGGAAGAACATCTGGCTATTTTAGTTTAGGGGATGCACATACTTTAGCCAGCATGATTGTGATGGTCTCATTTACCTTCTCTAGCACACAAGATAAATGAGGACAATCACTGCAATGGAACTTCTGTTCAATCTGCTGAGCTGTACAAATACATTTTAGGATCTCATTTTTAAATGAGTTTCATGACCCTTCTCAAGAGAAGTTATCAAGCTAAACCATGTTATTAATTCCTTTAACAAGAGTTTGACCACTGTCATTCTATCACATCTCCGTGTTGGATATGTCTTAACTCATTTAGAGAACAAGCTGACAATGACAAGAACACATTTAAGCCCATTGTAAACAGGAATCTAGATGAAGGCTGCTTGGAGTCTGGTAAATGGGTCATCTAATTTGCCAATATGATTAATATTAACAATGGTTCTCTTTCCCTGATTGTTTTCTGACAAATGACACATCTCTGAAACAAGTTTTCTGCAACAGCTCTGAATTTTAGATTGAACCTTTACTTTCTGAAAGTACAGCTCAACACGTCTCTTCCTACATATGTATGACCATGCAAATAGTGGGCCATTCAATCTAGCATATTGTCAGGAATAACATATTTATATTCAGGAGTACCCCAAACATTGTTGTTACTTCTTTTACAGCCTGCTTGTTCCCACTTCTGTTTCTCATCCTCTGGTACCTCCTCTTGGACTTACCCTAATTCACTCAATGTAGTCTGTAGTGGATGCAATAAGAAACAACTTACATAATTTACATTTTCTGTATAAATTATACTGTTCAAATTTTTCTCTTGTTCATGCATTGCGATTTGCTCGGTTTGCAGACAAAATATTGAGTTTTAAATTTCGACCGACAGAAATATCGAGTCCTAAATATCGTGAGTGAGAAGTATCGACAGCAAGAATATCGTGGTCAAGAATATCGATTTAAGGTAAGAAATATCGATTTGAAAAAAATAGAAGTGATTAATATCGTTAGCAAAAATATAGTTGTTTAAAATATCGATTGTTTAATTAGTGTTATGTATTTTAGTATATATTTTAAATGTATGTGATGTCTTTTTTTGCATAAGAATTGTTTATATTTTTCAATATATGCAATGCTCTCTCCTCCCCGATTTCCGCGGTGCTCCACACCGAGAGGGCGTGCTGGAATTCGAACTCGGACACGAATTCAACATCCACTCCACATGCCTGCCTTTGGATATAGACAGACTCCAGCTGCCTTTCTCAAAGGTTTGAGAAAGGCAGCTGCGTCTGTTGAAAACGTGTTACCGTTGTTTTATTGCCAATAAATCATGTCTATGAGCGAACTCAAGCATGCTGGAGTCTGTCTATATCCAAAGGCACGCGTTTGGAGTGTTTTTTTAATATATGTGTTATATTTTTAGTAGTTATTAATTTTATTTTAATTGAACTTTGCATTTTTTAGTTCTGTAGCGGGTTGTGGGTGTATAGGGGAATAGGGTGGGAAGTAATTTAATTATATTAAATTAATGATTATTTTTTACTTCTTAATATTTATTTAATTGAGATTTTATAGTGTTAATTGTGTGAAGTAATTTATTATTAACTAAAAATAAAATTGGTTGTTAATTCATATTAATTAATTGGTAATTAATTATGGTAATTGTGTAATTAATTTTAGGTGCGCGTTTTGGGGTTTACAGGGGTAAAGGGTGGGAAGTAATTCATGTTTTATTAATTAATAATTTGTTTTTAATTGATATTAATTAATTTATTTAAAATTAATTATGGCAATTGTGTAATTAATTTTAGGTGTAGGTTGTGGGGTGTATAGGGGTAAAGGGTGGGAAGTAATTTATGTTTAATTAATTAATAATTAGGTGTTAATTAGTATTTATTAATTAATTGTAAATTATATATGGAAATTGTGTAATTACTTTTAGGTGTTTGTTGTGGGGTTTATAGTGGTAAAGGTTGGGAAGTAATTTGTGTTTAATTAGTTAATAATTAGTTTGTTAATTAATGAATTGATATTCAATTAGGGTAATTTTTTATTTTTTGGTGTGTTGTTTTTACTTTTAAAGGGGTAAAGGATGGGTATTAAATACATTTTACTTACTTTATAATTAGTTGTTTAATAGTAATAGTTTTTTATTTGAAAATACGTTTCAATTGTGTAATTCATTTTTTTACAGTTTAATTGTAGCTGTGTGTTGTGGGGATTATAGGGTTAAAGTGTGGGAAGTTAATTGTTTTTTTTAAATTAATATTTCTCTAATTGGTCATTAATTATGTTAATTATGAAAGTACAATTTTTTGTAAAGTTAGATGTGGGTTGTGATTTGTGTGGTGTTATAGGGTAGGAAATAAAATAAATAAATTTATGTAATAATTAATGTTTTCCTTTGTAAATATTTTCTAATTAAAAATATGTATTTGTTTGAAGTTTATTATTTATTTGATTTTATATAATATTTGTAGGTATTTGTCTTATGTAATTAACATTATAATATGTTTTTATTTTTAATAATAAATATATTTGTATTTTAATTTTTAACATATTTATTTATTTAGTTTTTTTAATTTTTTGGGTTTTTTAAACATTTTATTTGTTTTTATTTTTTAACTGACTGGAGTGGTAAAAGTAAATTTTATCCCGACGCTATCCAATACTTTCTCTACTGCTGCACTCACTGGAGTGGGAATAGTACTTTTACACCTCTGCTATCCAACACTTTCCCTACTGCTGCACTGACTGGAGTGGGAATAGTAATTTTTATCCCTCCGCTATCCAACACTTTCCCTACTGTTGCACTGACTGGAGTGGGAATAGTAATTTTTACCCCTCTGCTATCCAACACTTTCCCTACTGCTGCACTGACAGGATATGGAATAGTAAATTTTATCCCTCCGCTACCCAACACTTTCCCTACTGTTGCACTCACTGAAGTGGGAATAATAATTTTTACCCCTCTACTATCCAACAATTTCCCTACTGTTGCACTGACTGTATTGGGAAATGTAAGTTTAAATATTTTTAAATAGTTTAATGTTTTAATTTATAATAGAATGTTTTTTTATTACATTTTATGTTATTGATATATATATATATATATATATTATCTACTGGCGGTCGCCAGTAGATAGTTATAGTTAAAACCTATTATCCATAGGAAATCCGCGACATTCTATTTGAAATAACGTTGGCGCCGGTTGACGAATCTTCGCGAAAGTTTCCAACTTGTTGGGGCGCTCCGGTCCGCTCCTATCCTGAAAGTCTCGGGGTGATACGTCAAGCGGGGGCCGAGAAAAAAGGGGGTCCCAAAACGCGTTTTCCCCATTCATTTTTCCATAGGAACCTTTAGTCGCAGCTACAGCCCGAACTACTGAACGGAATTACACCAAATTTGGCAAAGAGGTAGCCCTTGGTTCAGTGTCGTGCCTTTTGCTTAAATGGTGTAAATCCGTTCAGTAGTTCCTGAGAAAATCAAAAGTAAAGTCACATATATATCTGGGCGGAGCCTAACCACACATGTCATCGTGAGATCTGATTGGCTGTCAGCACTTCATCCTGGAATTGCTGGCAGCCATCTTGGGACCAATATAAATGATAGTACCTCATTGAAATGCATTGTAGTGAATAGAAGATTTTGAGGGTCACCAAAAGGAGAACTATAAAGGGTGATAACAGGCTTTAGTTACATTAGAATTTATTTGTTGATGGTACCATACTAATTTTAGGAATTGTGGTGTATTCTAAGGTGATTTTACCATGTGAAAAACCTTCTGCTGGGATATCATGAATCATGTTTGAGAGAACACTATTTTCTCATGATTGTCCCATGGAGGTTTGGAAGGTGCTCCAGAAGCTAAAATGAGAGCATATTTTCTGTAAATTCACATTATCTTTCTCACTCTTGTGAGAATGAAGTCTGACATTCTCAGTAAAACATGTACATCCAACAAGGGCAGAGACTGTCAGTTGATTCCTTTGTGTTCTACTGCAGCTTCCCAGAGTGTTCTAAAGAACAACTAGAGTGCTAACAGCCTTACTTATGACAAAAGTATGGCACACCTGAAGCCATCTTGATTGGAATAAACTGGTAACACTTAAACAATTTAATTTAAAAAGGAACAAAATGATGGGGTTCATTTTGTCATAGAAATTATGGTTAGTGCTGTAGAAAGAAAAATTAGGACATGTTTCAAGTGTGATCTCAAATATCTTCCTGTTATATTTCAACAGGAGCAGCCTGCCAGTTGATGCCTTTGTGTTCTACTGCAGCTTCCCAGAGTGTTCTAAAGAACAACTAGAGCGCTAACAGCCTTACTTATGACAAAAGTATGGCACACCTGAAGCCATCTTGATTGGAATAAACTGGTAACACTTAAAACATTTAATTTAAAAAGGAACAAAATGATGGGGTTCATTTTGTCATAGAAATTATGGTTAGTGCTGTAGAAAGAAAAATTAGGACATATTTCAAGTGTGATCTCAAATATCTTCCTGTTATATTTCAACAGGAGCAGCCTGCCAGTTGATGCCTTTGTGTTCTACTGCAGCTTCCCAGAGTGTTCTAAAGAACAACTAGAGCGCTAACAGCCTTACTTATGACAAAAGTATGGCTCACCTGAAGCCATCTTGATTGGAATAAACCAGTAACACTTAAAACATTTAATTTAAAAAGGAACAAAATGAGGGGTTCTTTTGAAATAGAAATTATGGTTAGTGCTGCAGAAAGAAAAATTAGGGCATGTTTTAAGTGAGATCTCAAATCCTCTTCTATTTCATTAGAAAATTCTGACATGCAGACTGAAACAATCACTTTCAATACCAGCAGCAGACTACCAGTTAACTCCCTGGTTTGCAGTAGCTTTACTCCAGTGATCTAATGAGCAACTAGAGTGCTAACATTCTGAATTTATGGCAGATGTGAGACATCTGAATGCCTTCTTGATGGAATCAAAGTAAAAAACTGAAAGCATTTCCTACTGAGGAGACTGCAGTAAATGAAGAAATTAGGAAACTTCATAACAAAGAAGTCTTCCAAGATGGCCACCAGTGAAAAAAGAGCCCAAATGTAGCACAAATATTACCCAGATGTAGCCCACATATAGCCCAATGACAAAAGTGTGCAAAACACTTTTTATTTTCAGTTTTTTTGCAGTTTTATGTAGTGCAGACTGGTCAGGTATTGGAGCATTGCATCTTAAAACATGACCCCCTACACTACAAAAACACCACTGCACTACCTTAAACCCTAAAACACTACCCCCAGCACGACCCCCTACACTACACAAGCACCACTGCACTATCCTAAACCCTAAAACACTACCCCCAGCACGACCCCCTACACTACCCAAACACCACTGCACTAACCTAAATCCTAAAACACTACCACCAGCACGACCACCTACACTACCCAAACACCACTGCACTACCCTAAAACATGACCCCCTACACTACACAAACACCACTGCACTACCCTAAACCCTAAAACACTACCCCCAGCACGACCCCATACACTACACAAGCACCACTGCACTACCTAAACCCTAAAACACTACCCCCAGCACGACCCCCTACACTGCCCGAACACCACTGCACTGCCCTAAACCCTGAAACACCATCCCCTGCATGACCCCCTACACTGCCCGAACACCACTGCACTGCCCTAAACCCTGAAACACCACCCCTAGCACGACCCCCTACACTGCCCGAACACCACTGCACTGCCCTAAACCCTGAAACACCACCCCCTTCACGACCCCCTACACTGCCCGAACACCACTGCACTGCCCTAAACCCTGAAACACCACCCCCAGCATGACCCCCTACACTGCCCGAACACCACTGCACTGCCCTAAACCCTGAAACACTACCCCCAGCAAGACCCCCTACACTGCCCGAACACCACTGCACTGCCCTAAACCCTGAAACATCACCCCCAGCAAGACCCCCTACACTGCCCGAACACCACTGACCTAAACCCTGAAACACCACCCCCAGCACGACCCCCTACACTGTCCGAACACCACTGCACTGCCCTAAACCCTTAAACACTACCCCCAGCATGACCCCCTACACTGCCCGAACACCACTGCTCTGCCCAAAACCCTGAAACACCAGCCCCAGCACGACCCCCTACACTGCCCGAACACCACTGCACTGCCCTAAACCTTGAAACACCAGCCCCTGCACGACCCCCTACACTGCCCGAACACCACTGCACTACCCTAAACCCTGAAACATCACCCCCAGCACGACCCCCTACACTGCCCGAGCACCACTGCACTGCCCTAAACCCTGAAACACCAGCCCCAGCATGACCCCCTACACTGCCCGAACACCACTGCACTGCCCTAAACCCTGAAACACCAGCCCCAGCACGACCGCCTACACTGCCCGAACACCACTGCACTGCCCTAAACCCTGAAACACCAGCCCCAGCACGACCCCCTACACTGCCCGAACACCACTGCACTGCCCTAAACCGTGAAACACCAGCCTCAGCACGACCCCCTACACTGCCTGAACACCACTGCACTGCCCTGAACCCTGAAACACCAGCCCCAGCACAACACCCTACACTGCCCGAACACCACTGCACTGCCCTAAACCCTGAAACACCACCCCGTGCATGACCCCCTACACTGCCCGAACACCACTGCACTGCCCAAAACCCTGAAACACCACCCCCAGCGCGACCCCCTACACTGCCCGAACACCACTGCACTAAACCCTGAAACACCACCCCCTGCACAACCCCCTACACTGCTCGAACAATACTGCACTGCCCTAAACCCAGAAACACCATCCCCAGCACGACCCCCTATACTGCACGAACACCACTGCACTGCCCTAAACCCTGAAACACTACCCCCAGCAAGACCCCCTACACTGCCCGAACACCACTGCACTGCCCTAAACCCTGAAACATCACCCCCAGCAAGGCCCCCTACACTGCCCGAACACCACTGCCCTAAACCCTGAAACACCACCCCCAGCAAGACCCCCTACACTGCCCGAGACACCACTGCCCTAAACCCTGAAACACCAGCCCCAGCACGACCCCCTACACTGCCCGAACACCACTGCACTGCCCTAAACCCTGAAACACCACCCCCTGCACGACCCCCTACACTGCCCGAACACCACTGTATGCCCTAAACCCTGAAACCCCACCCCCAGCATGACCCCCTACACTGCCAGAACACCACTGCACTGCCCTAAACCCTGAAACACCACCCCCTGCATGACCCCCTACACTGCCCGAACACTACTGCACTGCCCTAAACCCTGAAACACCACCCCCAGCACGACCCCCTACACTGCACGAACACCACTGCACCGCCCTAAACCCTGACACACTACCCCCAGCAAGACCCCCTACACTGCCCGAACACCACTGCACTGCCCTAAACCCTGAAACATCACCCCCAGCAAGACCCCCTACACTGCCCGAACACCACTGCCCTAAACCCTGAAACACCACCCCCAGCAAGACCCCTACACTGCCCGAACACCACTGCACTGCCCTAAACCCTGAAACACCACCCCCAGCAAGACCCCCTACACTGCCCGAACACCACTGCACTGCCCTAAACCCTGAAACACCACCCCCAGCACGACCCCCTACACTGCCCGAACACCACTGCTCTGCCCAAAACCCTGAAACACCAGCCCCAGCACGACCCCCTACACTGCCCGAACACCACTGCACTGCCCTAAACCCTGAAACACCAGCCCCAGCACGACCCCCTACACTGCCCGAACACCACTGCACTGCCCTAAACCCTGAAACACCACCCTCAGCATGACCCCCTACACTGCCCGAACACCACTGCACTGCCCTAAACCCTGAAACACCAGCCCCAGCACGACCCCGTACACTGCCCGCACACCACTGCACTGCCCTAAACCCTGAAACACCAGCCCCAGCACAACCCCGTACACTGCCCGAACACCACTGCACTGCCCTAAACCCTGAAACACCAGCCCCAGCACGACCGCCTACACTGCCCGAAAACTACTGCACTGCCCTAAACCCTGAAACACCACCCCCAGCAAGACTACCTACACTGGCCGAACACCACTGCACTGCCCTAAACCCTGAAACACCACCCCCTGCACGACCCCCTACACTGCCCAAACACTACTGCACTGCCCTAAACCCTGAAACACCACCCCTCAGCACGACACCCTACACTGCCCAAACACCACTGCACTGCCCTAAACCCTGAAACACCAGCCTCTGCATGACCCCCTACACTGCCCGAACACCACTGCACTGCCCTAAACCCTGAAACACCAGCCCCAGCACGACCCCCTATACTGCACGAACACCACTGCACTGCCCTAAACCCTGAAACATCACCCCCAGCACAACCCCCTACACTGCCCGAACACCACTGCACTGCCCTAAACCCTGAAACACCACCCCCAGCACGACCCCCTATACTGCACGAACACCACTACACTGCCCTAAACCCTGAAACATCACCCCCAGCACAACCCCCTACACTGCCCGAGCACCATTGCTCTTCCCTAAACCCTGAAACACTAGCCCCAGCACGACCCCCTACACTGCCCGAACACCACTGCACTGCCCTAAACCGTGAAACACCACCCCCAGCACGACCCCCTACACTGCCCGAACACCACTGCACTGCCCTAAACCCTGAAACACCAGCCCCAGCAAGACCACCTACACTGCCCGAACACCACTGCATTGCCATAGACTCTGAAACACCAGCCCCAGCAAGACCCCCTACACTGCCCGAACACCACTGCACTGCCCTAAACCCTGAAACACCAGCCCCAGCACGACCCCCTACACTGCCCGAACACCACTGCACTGCCCTAAACCCTGAAACACCAGCCCCAGCACGACCCCCTACACTGCCCGAACACCACTGCACTGCCCTAAACCCTGAAACACCAGCCCCAGCACGACCCCCTTCACTGCCCGAACACCACTGCACTGCCCTAAACCCTGAAACACCAGCCCCAGCACCACCCCCTACAATGCCCGAACACCACTGTACTGCCCTAAACCCTGAAACACCACCCCCTGCACCGCCCCCTACACTGCCCAAACACCACTGCACTGCCCTAAACCCTGAAACACCACCCCCTGCACGACCCCCTACACTGCCCGAACACCACTGCACTGCCCTAAACCCTGAAACACCACCCCCTGCACCGCCCCCTACACTGCCCGAACACCACTGCACTGCCCTAAACCCTGAAACACCACCTCCTGCACTGCCCCCTACACTGCCCGAACACCACTGCACTGCCCTAAACCCTGAAACACCACCCCCAGCATGACCCCCTTTACTGCTCGAACACCACTGCACTGCCCCAAACCCTGAAACACCACCCCCAGCATGACCCCCTACACTGCCCGAACACCACTGCCCTAAACCCTGAAACACCACCCCTGCACGACCCCCTACACTGCCCGAACACCACTGCACTGCCCTAAACCCTGAAACACCACCCCCTGCACGACCCCCTACACTGCCCGAACACCACTGCACTGCCCTAAATCCTGAAACACCACCCCCAGCAAGACCCCCTACACTGCCCAAACACCACTGCACTGCCCTAAACCCTAGAACACTACCCCCAGCATGACCCCCTACACTACCCGAACACCACTGCACTACCCTAAACCCTAAAATACTCCCCCCAGCATGACCCCCTACACTACCCGAACACGACTGCACTGCCCTAAACCCTAAAACACTCCCCCAGCACGACCCCCTACACTATCCGACCACTGCACTGCCCTAAACCCTAAAACACTCCCCCAGCACGACCCCCTACACTACCTAAACACCACTGCACTGCCCTAAACCCTAAAACACTACCCCCCGCATGACCCCCTACACTACCCAAATACCAATGCACTGGCCTAATCCCTAAAACACTACCCCCGCACAACCCCCTACACTACCCAAAGACCACTGCACTACCCTAAACTCTAAAACAATACCCCCGCACGACTCCCTACACTACCCAAAGACCACTGCACTACCCTAAACCCTAAAATACGACCTCCTACACTACACAAACACCACTGCACTACCCTAAACCCTAAAAAACTACCCCCAGCACGAACCCCTACACTACCCAAACACCACTGCACTACACTAAACCATAAAACACTACCCCCAGCAGTACCCCCTACGCTACCCAAACACCACTGCACTACCCTAAACCCTAAAACACTACCCCCAGCAGTACCCCTACACTACCCAAACACCATTGCACTACCCTAAACCCTAAAACACTACCCCCAGCAGTATCCCCTACACTACCCAAACACCACTGCACTACCCTAAACCCTAAAACCCTAAAACCCTAACCCCAGCACGACCCCCTACACTACCCAAACACCACTGTACTACCCTAAACCCTAAAACACTCCCCCAGCACGACTCCCTACACTACCCAAACACCACTGCACTACCCTAAACCTACCCCCAGCATGACCCCCTACACTACACAAACACCACTGCACTACCCTAAACCCTAAAACACTACCCCCAGCATGACCCTCTTCACTACCTAAACACAACTGCACAATTTGTTACAGGCGTTGCAACGCAGGCCTGTGGTGCTTACTGGAAATACCTGGTGGGCTGGTTGGGCCCCAGGGACTCTCAGGATTCAAGGTGACCTAATCCCCCAACTTAAAACGCGCCACGGGGCGCGTATGCACAGTGGTGAAGGGAGGGGGCGGGGCCTCAGGTGACATGTGCGCAAACTCGCCCTGTGGTGCGTTTTAAGTTGGGGAGTTAATTCCCTTTGAATCCTGGGGGCCAAGTAGCCCACCAGGTACCTTCAGTAAGCACAACAGAGGTGCGTTGCAGAGAGGTGAAAAAGGTGCGTGGCCTCGGAACGCCTCTCTGCAACTCAGCTCTGTGGTCCTAACTGTAGGTACCTGGGGGCTAGTTGGACCCCAGGGACCCTCAGGATTCAAGGGGACTTAATCCCGCAACTTAAAACGCGCCACGGGGCGCGTTTGCACACATGTCACCTCAGGCCCCTCCCTTCACCACTGTGCAAACGTGCACTGGCTCTGGTTAGTCAGAGTCAGTTACCACCAGTACCCGTCTGAAAAAGTTGTGGGCACAGGATGATTTTGCAACAAGGCCTCTTTCTGCTCCTCTGTTGGTTCTTTCTGCACATCTTTTGCTTCTTTCTGTGTGTTTTTTCTTCTTTCTTCACATGTCCTACCTCTGTTGGCATAGTTAGAAACTAGCATTTAAAAAACCTTTGAAATTCACTTAAAAAATCATAGTTTTCAGGCACGTTATAGTTAGAAATTAGCATTTAAAAAACCTTTGAAATTCACTGAAAAAACCATAGGTTTCAGGCACGTTATAGTTAGAAATTAGCATTTAAAAAACCTTTGAAATTCACTGAAAAAAACATAGGTTTCAGACACGTTATAGTTAGAAATTAGCATTTAAAAAACCTTTGAAATTCACTGAAAAAACCATAGGTTTTAGGGACAGTTATAGTTAGTTGGACATTGCACTCGTACAAAACCCGTGAAATTCCCCTGTTATAGTTAGTTCAGCTAACTATAACTCGCGCCCCGCAATGCACTGCTGATGACGTCACATATTACATCACTCATGACATGGTCAGTGACATCACTGATGACATCACTGATGACATCTCAAATGACATCACTGATGACATCATCCATGTGATAATTTCATGCATCTTCTCACACCCTAATATAACTTTTGATACATCCACTCTAAATTACAGACTGCCATTCTCAAAACCATAGACACTCCAACACCAAAAACTACATACCCACTCACTGATTCTTAGGTCTACACACACATCCACTCACTCACCTGTACAGTCACTCATACTTACAGTCACTCAGTACAGGACTATCATATGCACTCATACACCTATATAAACACTCACACACCGCCACTCATCCATAGAGGTACTCACACACCTAGTCAGTCATGCAAAAAATTAATCACACACCCATTTACTCACCTATACAGTTATACACACACCAGCTCACTTACTCATACAAATACTAGCACATTCTTACGCTCTTATACAATAACTGATACAAGCACACACGCATCCATACAGCCACTCTCACAATAACACACTCTCACTTATAGCCATTTAAATACTCTAACACACATATATACTCTGCCTTTTACATATGTAGTTACTCGCACATGTACCACTGAGATATACATTCACTCACTAACACACCCATACACACACTCACCCACCCAAGCAGTCCATCACAGATGCACTCTTGAAATCATGCACCCAGTGAATCACCCACTCACACATCTATGTATAGAGTCACACACACCCCACCCACACAAACACTCAGGCAGCCATACAGATACTCAGAGAACCAATCAATAACCCATATAGACACTCATGTAGCTATTCGCAAATCCATGCATCCACTTACACACCAACAAGCAGACGGATACAGACATTCACACAGTTTAGTCACTAACCCATGCATTCAGTAAGATACGTTTAATCACTCACTTGTAGAGTCAGTCACTCACGTACTAAATCATCCATTCAGACACTTATACACCCACTCATTCTTCAATACCCCTTTCCCTATATATATTAAACATATTTAAACTTTACAGAAACACACAGTCACTGGATGATGTCATCAGTGATGTCATCAGTGATGTCATCAGTGATGTCATTTGAGATGTCATCAGTGATGTCATCAGTGATGTCACTGACCATGTCATGAGTGATGTAATATGTGACGTCATCAGCAGTGCATTGCGGGGGCGCGAGTTATAGTTAGCTGAACTAACTATAACAGGGGAATTTCACGGGTTTTGTACGAGTGCAATGTCCAACTAACTATAACTGTCCCTAAAACCTATGGTTTTTTCAGTGAATATATATATATATATATATATATTACCTACTGGCGGTCGCAAGTGAGTAGTTATAATTAGGATCTTGTGTCCATTCAAAAAGCGTTTTTCTTTTGCCAATATCTTTGGCGCCGTTTGACGAATCTTCACAAAATCTTTAAAACTAATGGCCCGTTCAGGTCAGCTCCTGTCTTCAAAGTTTCGAGTAGATTCGTCAAGCTGGGGCCAAGGAAAAAGGGGGGGGCCCAAATCGCATTTTCTCCATGTTAATTTCTATAGGAATGTTTTGTCGCAGCTACATCCTGAACTGCTGAACGGAATTACACCAAATTTGGCAGAGAGGTAGCTCCTGGTTCAGAGTGCACTCTTTGCTTTCAATGGTGTAACTCCGTTCAGTAGTTCCTGAAAAATTAATGTTTAAAAAATATGGATATCTGGTGATCGCGGTGGATCTGCGAACCCTCCCTAGCACGTGCTTGACTCTGATTGGCTGCCAACACTTCAAACCAGGAAGTGTTGTCAGTCATCTTGTGACTCGAGTCACAAGAAAAAGGTAAAAGAAGGATGAAAAAGATTAAAAAAAAAGGATTAATAACAAGAAAAGGGGGCAGGGTAGAAACACCCTGACCCCCTAGGCCTGCTCAGGGTGTCCCAGAGGGACCCCCAGGGCCAAAAAAAGCTTTTAAAAAATATATTTTTGGCGGGATTCGCGAATCCCGCCGAAATTAAAAAAAACAAAGCTAAGAGCAGGCTCCTGCACTTCATTTAATTTAGCCCCCGGGTTGGCCAGGTCCCGTGGGCAATGTTTAAAATACATGCGGGGGCCGCAGGGGACCCCACAGCCCTAGGGACCGCCACCTTCCCCGTGCTTTTTTTAATTAATAATGTGTAGGGGGGGCTCCTGCCCCCCCACACTGCCCCGGGGACCACAACCTCCCCTTATTCAATTAATAAAATTAAGGGCATTTGGTCTCCCCCGCAGTCCCCAACGTGAGGCCCCTCCCTTTTTTTTTTTTAAACGTGGGATGGCGTCCCTGGGCTATAATTGCCCTCAGGAGGGAGGCAACGTGGCCCTCCCTCCAAAAAAAACAAAATAATGAAAGGCTGGGCAAGCCCTGGGGGATGGGGTCCCCGGGGCTAAAAGAGGCCCAGGAAAGGGGGGCCACGCGGCCCCCCTTCATTAGATACATTTTTGCCAGGCCCCGGGGGATGGGGAAAGGGCCGACATCGGGTAATGGAACTGGGGGGCATTCATTATTTTTTTTTCTCTCGTCATAGGAGTCACTACCCCATCGTGGCTCCCAGCACGGCCCCCTAGTGTAACGTCGCGGTGGATTCGCAGATCTACCTTAAATAAATAATTTAATAGTATAGAATTTAGAAGGTAGTGTTGCATTTCTAAACTTTTTTATAGAGTTAGTGAGATTGAAGTTAATAATCACATTAAATTTGATAGAGTTAGTAATAATATAAAAAAAATTAAAGTTAAACTTGAAAAGTGTAATGTGTTGTAGTACATTGAATTTGTGCTTTTGTTTAGTGGATTTGCAACGGGTTCGCAAATCCACAAAAAATGTAAAAAGAGTATGTATGTTTAAAAAAAAATAAGATCCGCTGTTGGGTTATAGGGTGGCTTTTAAAATAGCCCTTGTTTTCATTACAACTTTGTTGGAGCTACATGTAAGTGCGGACGCACAGCTTAAGGTTGTTGAGAAATACTCTGTTTCCTTCATCTGTGAAGTGAACTCAATCAGTTCTGTAGATGTCATCCGTATCAAAATGTAGATTGTTGTTATAGATGGAGCCCATCCTATGGTCTCTGAGGTAAGCAGAAACAGCTTTATTGACATTCTTCCTAGCTTTCTCAAACTGTGGACAGAATTGATTTGACCACTTCCATTTCTGTCTTTGGCATATATTAGAGCATACAAAGACAGTTTGAGGCAAAAGCAACATCAATTGTGCAAAGGTATCCTTCATTAGCATTTCCAGACCTACCCCAGTCAATGTGCCTAGGTCATTGCCACCACAGTGCACAATCATGAGGTCAGGGGGTTTGAGATGCAAAAAGGTTTTAACCAAAGGCAACAATTGGTGCCACTTTAATCCTCTCTGTGCAATCCATTTAATATCCACATTTTGCAAACCTAGGTCTTTGTCAATACCTCAGTGTTCAGCATACGTTTGCACCAGAAAACATAGCTGTGCCCTACAATCCATACTGTAAGCATCTTGAAGGGATGTCTGGAAGGAATGAAAAGATGTCTGTAGCTCAGGTAGTCAGTTGGTAGAATGAGAGGTATCTAAAATGGTGGAGAAGATACTATTTTTGAAAAAGACAATAAGTGATTGGCTGTTCATTAACATTGTGCACTCAAAAATAGGATGCATGTTATTTTCCTGAAGAAGTATGTTTCTTATTGGTCACTAAAAACTGTTTGAAAGGTACAGTAGATAGGATAAGGTAATATTTAGCAAAAGTCAACCACACCTGCTATTTGCATTTGTAAGCTACTGTGCTGAACTTGAAAAAATTGTGAACTTGTGACCTGCCAGTACAGTTGAATGTTGCAGAAACTGTTACTATGGAAACTGGGATTTAGCAGAATTGGGGAAGGGTTGAAAGTTAATTGTGGATTTAAAATGTGAAACAGTAACTTATATATAAGGGATATGTTACTAAATTAAGTTTTTCTAAGTCAGCAGTATGTGTAGAAGCAGTCTCTTGTTTTAAAAAAACCTAGCATTATTAGAAATAGGTTTTTGATATCCTGTATGGATTTGCGGCTCCATCGCGACGCTGCACTGCGGCACTGCAGTGGAGTTGCGACTCCAGAAAATTACAGAACCAGTTTGGGCAATTTTAGAAGACAGTTAGAAAGGGTTAATATGTCTAACCAATAGAAATGTGTTTCACAATTTGAAATGATGTAGAAAGCAATTTGATTTGTTACATACATTTATTTGTGTGCAGAAAGAGAGGGAAAGTTTGCCATTACTGGTTTTACCTTGGTGAGAGTGGTGCATTACATTTAATGTGTGCAAAAGAAAATCTTTTATGAGTTTCTGATATTTCATAGTCTGCAATACTATTTGAAAGGTGAGTTACAAATTTGTAAGCTGTGTTATATATTATGTAGTGGTGCTTCACTCTTTGTAGTGATATTTTTAGATTTGAAGAGCATTATTTTCAAAATTTTGAAATTATTAGAGAAGTGTGATGTTTGAAATATGTTACGAAATGTACAGATGTGTATTGTCCTTTGTTTTATTGTACTGAAATGATGATAGAAATAGTTTGTGCATAGTAATATGTGTACATTGGTAGATGGATTAGTGATTATGGTACTTTGTATGAGTATGTGGAAAGGTACAGTTGAAGTATGCCGCATAATTTTAGGTGTCTCGTTCAAATTGTAAGTGCAATCAGTCAAGTTTTAAGGTCTGCATGGACTTGTGACTGAGGTATGTGTGTGCTTGCACATGTATCCTCATACGTGTTATGCATTTGAAGATGCTTGATGTATAAAACACGGGTATACCTCTATTTGTATGTTTCTTTTACATATGATGGCCCTAGAAAAAGGTGCAGACACATACATGCAGGCTTTCAGGAATATGGTGAGACTTACAATAGAGATATGTGAAGGGTTACTGCTTTATATTTGGCAAGGCCCCACACCTTGAGTACTTGCAGAATAGTGAAGCTGAAGTACAAAAGTGAGGTTTAAGACATGTTGGTAGAGGGATTACTGATTAGGCTACTTTGTATGAGTTTGTGGAAAGGTATGCTTGAAATATGCCACAAAACTTTAGGTGTCTGCTTGAAATGGGAAATGCAATCTGTGAAGTTTTAAGGTCTGTATGGTCTTGTGACTGAGGTATGTCTCTACTTGCACATGTATTCTCATATGTGTTATGTATCTGAAGATGCTAGAACTATAAAACACAGGTATACATCTATTTGTATTTTTCTTTTATATATGATGCCTCTAAGAAAAGGTTTAGACACATGCATACATGCTTTCAGGAATATGGGGAGACTTACATCACACACATGCAAAGGATTACTTCTTTATATTTGGCTAGGCCCAACACTCTAAGTAGTTGGAGAATGGTGAAGCTGCAGCTCAAAAGTGAGGTTTAAGAAATGTTGGCAGAGGAATTAGTAATTAGGCTACTTTGTACGAGTCTGTGGAAAGCTACGCTTAAAATACACCACATTATTTAGGTGCCTGCTTGAAATGGAAAGTGCAGTCTGTGAAGTTTTATAGTCTGCATGGTCTTCTGACTGAGGTATCTCTGTACTTGCGCATGTATTTTCATACGTGTTATGCATCTGAAGATGATAGACGTATAAAACACAGGTATACATCTATTTGTATGTTTCTTTTATATATGATCCCACTAGCAAAAGGTACAGACACATGCATGCATTCTTTGATGAATATGGTGAGACTTACAACAGAGAGAGCAAAGGGTTGCTGCTTTTTATTTGGGAAGGCCCAGCACCCTAAGTAGCAGTAGAATGGTGAAGCTGCAGCACAAAAGTGAGGTTTAAGACATGTTGGTAGAGCGATTCGTTTTTAGGCTGCTTTGTATGAGTCTGTGGAAAGGCACATTTGAAATATGCCACATAATTTTACCTGTGTGCTTGAAATGGGTAGTGCAGTCTGTGAATGATTAAGGTCTGCATAGTTTTGTGACTGAGGTATGTGTTTACTTCCATATGTATTTTCATTCGTGTTATGCATCTGAAGATGCTAGACATATTTATTACAGGTATACATCTATTCGGATGTTTCTTTTATATATGATGCCACTGGGAGAAGGTGCAGAGACATGCATGTGTGCTTTCTGGAATATGATGAGACTTACAAGAGACACATGCAAAGGGTTACTCCTTTATATTTGGCTAGGCCCAACACCCTAAGTCGTTGCAGAATGGTGAAGCTGCAGCTCAAACGTGAGGTTTAAGACATGTTGGCAGAGGAATTAGTGATTCGGCTCCTTTGTATGAGTCTGTGGAAAGGTACGCTTGAAATACACCGCATCATTTTAGGTGTCTGCTTGAAATGGGAAGAAGTCTGTGAAGTTTTATGGTCTGCATGGTCTTGTGACTGAGGTATGTCTGCACTTGCACATGTATTCTCATACGTGTTATGCATCTGAAGATGCTAGACGTATAAAACACAGTTATACATCTTTTTGTATGTTTCTTTTATATATGATGCCACTAGCAGAAGGTACAGACACATGCATGCATTCTTTCATGAATATGGTGAGACTTACAACAGGGTCGCTGCTTTATATTTGGGTAGGTCTGATCCAGCGATCAGAGATCAATAATTTTCACAAACTTAGGCCCATTTACACTACCCAACTTAATCCCTTCACGCTGGGGTTCAGTGTGATGCAAGTTTATCCTTAACTCACTAAATACACTTTAGAACCTGCATTTCTCCTTATAAATAAACGTGGCGATGAACCTAAAGTTGAATAGTTGATGTCAATAATATGTACTTATCTATGCATCTATACTAATAAATAATAACAGACTCAGTGTGTAGTTTATGTTGTTTATCGTAAAATAATGTAAGAATAAATGCTCATCAAATATAATTACACGAAAAATGCAAATCATGGATTATCACAGAGAGAAAACATTGGCAATGTATAATTTCAAACTCATATCAAATAAACAAAACATTGAAGGAGTGGATAGGCGAAGAGAGAAAGGTTTCAGAGACAAAATACATTTGCAAATGAATATGCATATTAAGGAGATTATCTATACTAACCCAAGTAAGAAACAGGGAAATCTACCCCACTGGCCAGTCAGGGCAGGAAGGCCACTCAAGTAGAGTCGAGTGAGAAAGATTAGGTTAGGGAACAGGAAAACAGGTAGGCCTCTATCTGGAATCAGCAAACCGACGTCAGCGACGATCTCCCGCTAGCTAGCATCAGCAGAAACACCTACTACCACCACACCCTACGGGACTTTCAATTATACCCCAAAACCTAAATGTCCAACCCACATTTGTTTCATTTACCAACCAAACTCTGTCTCTCATTGGCTAATAATGGGGGTGTTCTATCACACCACTCTCAGCGTGATCACTTTTATTCACTAGCTTATTGTTTTAGACTTTAAACATGACGACAGATCTTTCTCAGGAAACAACTTTGAACACAATCATATCACATATTTTTCATGTTGCAAATCTCTACCCCTCTTTTGTTCGCCTCGGCCATCTCATGAGGAAGTTGTACATTTCCACTTGTTTATCAGTATCCTCCTTCTTCCGCAACCTTGACAGACAGTCAGCACATCGTGAAGGACATTTCTATGCTTTTGCATTCTCTCTTCATTCAAAGCCCATTTATTTCATATTCTTTTTCCTTCAGCAAGAATTAAGTCAAAACTGGCATGCAGAAGTGTAGGCCCAGGCCTGTATTTCTACGAGAACAGAACACAAACATTTATTGTTTCATGAAATTTTATTTAATTTTACACACCATCCCAACATTGCACTAACCCATGCACAACTCATGTTATTCCTAGCGAAATATTATTAACGTGCACAAAAGCAGCATTCGTTTTTTATCAAAGCAGTTTTGCGGCCTAGTTCCATGCATAATTATACGCATTAGTTTTACACATGCGCAAAAGCATTTCCCCATGTTTTAGCATTTATTAATACAAATCTTCACCGCACACTGTTAATATATGTTACTGAGGGTTCAATCCAAGCAGGTTTTATTTTCTCAAAACCCTGCTCCATCAATCCCCCCTTTGATGGCGTTTTTGAGCCATCATCAAAATACCCATCACAAACAAGTTGCCACTTATTTAAAATACTGTACTTCTTTCTCGTTTTATCATTCTTCCATCTAAGTCTTTCATAATCTCATAGTAATTTCCTCTCATATCCTCTAATTCTATTTCTTCTCTCTTTCTCTTTGTAGCTCCACGTTTAAGATCCGATGTTTCTTTCTTCCTACACTTGCATTTGCAACATTTGTAAATCATAGTTATCATTAATATCACAACAACTACTGAAGTAATCGGTATTCATATTTTCCCTAATAGACTACGCCAAAAGTAGAAAACCAATTTCCCATTGAGGTAAAACTCTTACCAAGTTTCTCCCATGCACCATCAACTTTCAGTTCAGTCAAATCTTCATGAAGTTCTGTAATATTTTTAATATACCCTTCAAGATTCTTACTTTTGTCAGGAATATAAGTACAGCATTGTTGTATTTTTAACATGCTACAGACTCCACCCTCTTTTGCCAATAATATATCAAGGGCAAGTCGATTTTGCAAAACCATTGATCTAATTGCAACCATTTCAGTATCAATCATCAAGAACCCACCAGCTGTATCTGTTGATAAACGATCAACCACTGTGGACAATTTTCTAATTTTATGTGAATTCAGAATAACTCCAACTGAAGGTATCAGTGCTCCAAAAATATCCCCAATTATTTCAGAATAACTTGCTCCTCTCTTATTACGTGTTAGTCCTTGTTTCATTTCATTAACTCTATTATTCTTATCTGCGTGATATACCTTCAGGAATACTATGCCTAAATAACAACATCCATACCAACATGTAGGTAATCTATAATAAGCATTCTTACCACACACATAATATATTCCCGGGAAAACAGGATCAGTCCCTCCTTTCAGTCCCCAATTTCGTTTTATCAAGAAAGTATGCTCACATTCACTAGAACCAATGAAGTAACTATTAAGTTCAGTCTTTTCTCTAAACACACAAAGCTTTCCTCTATGTGGAGAGGTGTGGTGCAGCGGCCAGGGCAGCTGACTTCGGAGCACAGGGCTCACGGTTCGATCCCTGGCTGCAGCAGCTCAGCTCAGCACCATGTGACTCTGGGCAATAGCTCACTTAATTTCCACGACGGCCCCCAGTGCCTTGAGACCCGTAAGGGTGAGTAGTTCACGCTTTACAAATACGGATTTACATTTATGTTGAAAATCTAGAGTCATGGCAGCGTAAGTCTCACCCTTTTTGTAATCACCCTCTCTGAAAGCCCATGGAGGTACATGAGACTTTTGCTCAGCAGCTTTCTTTTTGAAATCTCGTCTTCTATCTTCTACCAAGTTCATAAACTCAATTTCTTCATGCCGTAGTTTACAGGTTAAGTTATTTCTATGTGCATCTATTGTATCTATCGGGTTGTTACTAATGAAAAAATCTCCCATGTAAGCTGCATAAACAGGACCATAGACAATTTTTAAATCTCTCCTAATAGGAATTTCTGAAAATATTAAGTCAAAATTAGAATAATAATACTCTAGTCCTTCCCTCTCATAAAACAGACTGGTTAAGACACTACAAGGCACACCATATGTTAAAGGTAGGTGATGGTAAGTCACCCCTCTGAGACAGACGACGGTAATTGCATGCACACATAACAATCTCTCGCATTCATTGTGTTAACATTTTCATACAACAATTTAGTAAAAACATTTAATGAAAAATCCTTAATTGATTTATCTTGATGATAAATACTATCATCTTCTATTTTTTCTATGTTAGTATTTATTTTTCCCTTAGTAACAGTATCCATTCTCTCATTTCCCACATCATTAGTATTATTTTTGTGATTAGTCACCATTAAGACAGGGACAATAACAATCAGTGTTAACCATACCAATGTTAGTAATAAGATACTACATAAGCAAGCATTAATACATCTACGTTTAAAACTATGATTTTGATATCCAGCCTCTGTTACCTTTGCCATTTTAGACACTATATAAAAAAATTAAAAACCTAAGAAAAAACCTAAAAATCTTAAAAACTTAAACCATCTAGAGTAGTGTATCCTTGCACTTTAGGCCTCTCTTCTTTACTCTCTTCTTTACCCCCCCTTTTTTTTGTATATACATCTCTCCTTCTTCTTCTTCAAATTTTTTGAACTTTCAGAATATTCTTCATTGAAATTGTCGCACCTTATTTTTCACAGTTCTTTTTAAGGTGGTTTCAGTTTGCTTTGGTCACTTTGATCAGTACCAGCTTTTTCTTCTTTCTGATTTGTGTTCTCAATTTTTTCCAACACCACATATGTCCATTCTGGAGCTGTGTATTTCTTACTTGGAATTCTTATTCTTTTTGTTTTTCGTACTAATTCTTCTTCTGAATCACTTTGTCCAGTTTGACTTGATATTTCATTTATTTGATCTGGCCTTTTCTTTTCTAGAGTGTATTTCAGTCTTTTCACTCCTTTTGGCCACACATCACCTTTTCTTGCTTTCTTAACTTGAACTGCTTCTTCACCTTCGTTGTCAAGTTCGCAAGTTCTTTTATTCAGTTCTTTTCTTTGTTGTACTTGCTCTTGATTTTCATCAGTCACTTTCTCATTTTCTTTCTCAACAGCAGTCTCTTGAGACTCAGTAGCTGGTGCCCACTTTATTCGACTTGTACTTGGTTCTTCCTCTTGCTCAGCTTTTTCAGAATCTGTAACACTAGATTCTATGGCTTCATGCTCTTCAGCTTCTGGTTCTTTTCTCTGCTTTACCAGTTGCTGCTCTTCTTCTTGTCTTTCAAGTGGACTTGGAACTCTTCTTGTATGACTTGCATGAATCCAGTTTGGCATGCTACCACACTTCACTGCTGTCGTTGTCACCAAAATGATCTGCTATGGTCCATTCCACCTGGGCTCTAAACACGACTTCCTCATGTGTCATGTGACAAGAACCCACTCTCCTGGAATTAAATCATGTGCTTGATCCGGCTGTGTTGTGGTTGCAATTTCTCCAACCTGATGAGACACAGAACACACCAGATCAGCCAATCCTTTGCAATAATCAAGCACTAGATCATCAGTACTATTCATCAGTTTGTTTGCTGGTACATTTGCTTGTCTCATGGCTCTCCCCATCAAAATCTCATGAGGACTCAATCCAGTCTTTTTATCAGGAATGCTTCTAAGACTCATCAATACCAGGGGTGAAGCGTCTGGCCATTTCAGTGTTGTAGACGCACACACTTTTGATAGTCTGGATTTAATAGTGCCGTTAATTTGTTCGACCACTCCAGAAGCTTCTGGTCGATAGGCACAGTGCAGCTTTTGCTCAATTTGTAATGCTGCGCAAATCATCCAAATTATTTCATTATTAAAATGTGTTCCTCTATCTGTTTCTAAAGAGAATGGAAATCCAAATCTTTGGATTATCTCTATCAAAAGTAATTTAGCAACAGTTAGGCTGTCATTCCTTCTTGTTGGATAAGCCTCTACCCAGCGAGAAAACAAAGAAACAACAACCAACACAAATTTTAGTCTATTACAAGGGGGAAGTTCTATAAAATCAAGCTGTAGTTGGGTAAATGGTCCTGCTGCTTTCCCAATTCGACCCCAACTAACAACTGTCTTTCTACCTGGATTTTGCTGCTGCCACACTATACACCTCTGGCATAGACTCTCTGCCATGACCCTAAACTTTGGGTTGAACCATGACTGCTTGAAGAACCTAATCATAGCATCTCTTCCAACATGTGCAATTCCATGGTACATCCTTGCTATCTGAGACAGTAAACTATCTGGCATTACTGGTCTTCCATCAACATACACCCACACTTCATCTTCTGCTCTCTTTTCACAGCCTGATTTTATCTAAATTTGTTTTTCTTCCTCACTTGCTTCTTCCTGAAGCTGTCTAATTTCTTCCCATGTTTCCAAAGAAGAAAACATCAAGTGGCAATTTGTATGTTTTTTCTCCACCCCTCTATTGATTGAAATTGAATTTTGTGCACAGAAACGCGCCACTTGGTCTGCGTATCTGTTTCCTTTTGTCACATAGTCATCTCCTGACTTATGTGCTGAACATTTTACCACAGCAATCTTTTTGGGCATCTGTAATGCATTCAATAGATCCTTCACATTTTTACTGTTCCGGATCGGTGATCCTGAAGAAGTCTGAAATCCTCTTTGCATCCACAACTGACCAAAATCATGCACCACCCCAAAACCATATTGACTATCAGTGAATATGGTTACTCTCAGATTTTTGCCAATTATACATTCTCTAGTCAGAGCTATCAGTTCAGAAATTTGAGCAGAATGTATCCCCTTTAGACAGGATGCTTCAAGAACCATAGACACTGTACATACTGCATAGGCAGCACTCAATGCACCTTTTTCATCTCTCAGACAAGATCCATCCACGAACATCACACTATCTGACTCTTCTAGTGGAGTATCTTTAATGTCAGGTCTTGGTTTCGTGCATAATTCTGTCACATCCAAACAATCATGATCTGCTTCATCTTTCACTTCTTCACAACTTAAACTTGGCAACAAAGTTGCTGGGTTCAATATTGTACATCTTGTCACTGTCACATTTTCAGCACCCAAAATCACTCTTTCATACCTAGTCAGCCGACTATAGGTCATATGCTGAGTCCGAGTCCTTGTTAATAAAATCTCAACAGAGTGTGGCACATATACTTTCACTGGATGTCCCATAACAATGTTTTCACTTTGCTCTAGACTCACACAAGTAGCAGCCACTGCTTTTAAACAACCTGTAATGCGGCAGCCACTGAATCCAAAAATATGCCACTGGACGACGTTCCATTCCATGTTTTTGTGTTAAGACTGCAAGTGCACACCCATCTCTCTCACAACAGAATAATGCAAAATCTTTTGTGTAATCTGGCATTCCCAAGGCAGGTGCTCGACAAAGACTATCTCGCAATTCAATAAAAGCTTTCATACACTCTTCATCCAATTCAATCGGATCAACCACATCTTTATGTGTCAACCTCCGTAAAGGTTTTGCAATCAGTGAAAACCCACTAATCCACTGTCTGCAGTATCCAACCATTCCCAAAAACATTTGAACTTCGTTTTGAGTTTTAGGAGGACCCATCTGCAAAATCACATTGATTCGTTCTTGCGTTACTTTTCTAACTCCTTTCTCAATTTTGTGTCCCAAATACTGAACCTCTCTTTGACAAAACTGCAAGTTTGCTGGTGACACTTTATGCCCACCTTCTGCCAAGTGATTCAGTAAGGCAAATGTATGTGTCACACAGGCTTCTCTCGTTTTTGATGCCACAATGAGGTCATCAATGTACTGCACTAACACAGAATTTTCTGGCATGATCAATGACGCCAAACATTTTTTCAAAATCTGATTAAAAATCGAAGGACTCTCTGTATACCCTTGAGGAACTCGGCACCATGCCAAAACACGGTTTGCAAACCGGAATGCAAAAAGATATTGGCTATCCAGATGCAAAGGTATCGAGAAAAATGCTTGACACAGATCAATTACTGTGTACCATTCTGCATCACAAGGAATTTGATAAAGAATCACTGCTGGATTTGGTACTATTGGACAGCAAGGTACTACGATCTTATTAATCTTTCTCAAATCCTGAACTATTCTATATTTTCCACTTGGTTTCTTAATCTCCATAATAGGTGAGTTACAAGGACTACTCAGTATTTCTTTTAGAATACCTTGCTCAATCATCTGATCAATTACAGGAATTACTCCCGCTGTTATTTCAGGACTGATCTTGTTCTGAGGTGTGTTTGGATATATTGCACCTGGTTTAATTGTAACCTGAACAGGATCCACACCCTTCATCAAACCAATGTCTTTTCCTGTAAAATCCCATACATCAGGTCTTACTGCATTTCTCAACTCTGCAGGTAAATCTTCTTCTGTAAGCAATGAATATAAATCATTCCCTTCTGTCCCTTGCTTCACTAACATCATTTTAAAAGCAACATCCTCATCTGGTGTTTTGAAAAGCAATACCATCTGGCGTACAATAGATGGTGCAGTTCATCTTACAAAGCAAGTCCCTTCCTAAAAGGTTCACCGGACTTGTATCACATACCACAAACCGATGCATGTATCTGAATCTTCCAATATGAACTTCTATTGGTCTCGTTATTGGAGTCTTAATATATTTATTTGAAACTCTCACAACTTGGATAGTTTCTCCCGAGAGGGGTAGGTTTGGAATTTCTGCTGCTCTCACAGTAGAACGGGTAGCACCAGTGTCCACAAGGAATGTAATATCATTACCTTCCACTTTTCCATCAACAAAAGGACCTGATTGATCTACCTCTAGAGATGCGCCAAGCACGCACTCTTCCTCCCCCCTCAGGCACCGTCATTGAGATGAGTCTGAATCACTCTCTGAACATTGCAACAAATACTGTGAAACTACTTGCACATTTTGATTCTTACCAACTTATTCACCTGCGTGAAATCCAGAATTCGCACTGTATCTCTGTACTTGAGCATTCACATTATTTGGCATAGGGGCTTGAGGCACCTGTACTTGTTGTGTCTGTGGTGTAACTACCTGCTGCTTCATTTAGCATCGCGTATTGAAATTTTGATTCATTTCATTATTCTTCAGTGAAGATCTACACTCATTCCTCCAATGTCCAAACTTTCCGCACGCATGACAAGGAAATTTCTTTTTCAGTTCTTCCCTACTCATCTTACCTCTACCTCTACCTCCATTTGGTACCAGACCATTTTGATTTTGTCCTTTCATCTGAAAATCTGTTTGAGAACCATTGTTTCCATCTTTCTGTTCTGCCACTTTCACCTGTGCCCACACCAATTTCTCTTTCAACTTTTTATGCCTTGACTCAATATCATCACTACAATATTTAGCACATCTCAGAATCTCATCAACCGTTTTACTCTGCCAACAAACGAAATGTTGCTGAATCATGTTACTAATTTCGGGTTTTAATCCAAAAACAAACCTATATACAAAATGTGCCATATCTTTGTCACCTATACTTTCAAAACCACTATACTGTTTGAACACCTGTAACAACCTTTCATAATAGGCATGTACCGATTCTTTGGGTTCCTGGGTTGTCCTGTCAATTTTAACCCAATCTGTTTCTTTTGGAGAAATTTTACTTTTCAAGAAAGTAATTACTTGATTATTTTTTTCATCACTTCTTCTGAAGGTGCTCCTGTTTTCACATCTCTAGGATATTCTTCTTTTGGCCAGTCAACAGTAATTTTACACTCAGTCCATAAGTCAGCTCGAACTACAATCTCAAACAAACCATCTAGATCTTTTAACAAAACTTTTGAAACTTTTACAAACCTCTCTACCTGTTTGTACCACTCGACAGGTTTCTCTCTTAACCTAGGAAAATCATTCGTAAAGGATAATATATCCTGTCTTGACCAGGGAACATGAACATATCCACCACCAGGAACTTCTCTAATTGAGCATACCATTTCAGCCTGTCCTGTTTCTCTTAATGGAAATAAAGACGCATTTTTACTTGCAAGTATTTCTTCCTTCTTTTTCGCCCATCTACCTTTCCAGCGTTCTAAATCACCCCATTTCTTCAAAGTATTCATTAATTCTTTTATTTGCAATCGATTACCAGACGTATTCAAACTCTCCAAATCCTTATCAGTAAAATCCAGTCTGTACGTTTTTTGCAAAACTTTAGACTTTTCTATGTCTACTCCATATTCTTGTGCAACTTCTGCCAACCTCTCATGAAAATTCCATGCTTTCCATGTAATATTCTTACACAAAAATAACAACTCTTTATCTTGGTCCTTACTCAACCTTTCTAGACTTATGGTACCAATAATAATTTCTTCCAGATCCACTCTCAATCTAGCTACATCAATACTCGATTGTGACTTATTCTGTTCCATTCCTCTTATCCAGTCATCTAACTCCTCTGGCGAAGGGCCCACCGAACTCCCTGATACTGGAGTTGTTCCACTGACATTTTGCACTATTTTTCTAGGATCCATCTGTACACTTCTCTTTGGTGTTTCAGTCACATTTTCACTCACTGGAAGATCAATCAATGAAGTACTCATCTCAACTTGTTCTGATCCACCAACATTCCTGGCATTATTCACAGGAATTGTCAATGCATGTACTCTCGATATATTCTGATTTTTACCATACAATGGAACTATAGGACCAATCGTTACTGGTACCGATAATGCTTCTGCATTCAGACTCATCTGACTAATTCTCTGAGTTATCTCCTCTCTTGCCTTATTCAACATGTCAATCTCATTTTCCTGCAACACTCGAGTGTGTGAAACTACCGGAACTTGTGTAGCCTGTGAAACGTGTGGAGTTTGTGGCGCTTGTGGAACCTGAGGAACCTGTATTTCAATTAGTGGTGCATTTGGAACTGTTTCCCCTGAACTTTCCTGATATGGTGGAGGTCTCTTTAATATTATTTCATCAAACAACTCATCATCAATCTCATCTGAATCATTATATATTTCTGAAGTCTCTAACTTATTCTTTTTCTCTGTACTTTTGCCTCCAGTCTGATCCTCAGCAACTATTACTGGATATAATCCATCTGCACTTACATCTTTCCTCCATCTTTTCTTTTGATCATCCCATCTAGCCTCAGAATATCTCATTATTATATTCCTGTATTTAATTCCATTCCTGTCTCTCTCCCTTTTATAAGCCTCATGTTCCCATTCCTCAAGCGCTTCATACTGCGTTGGTTTAGGACTTGGCTTTAATGAATTTATTCGTCCTCACAAGTTCTCCAAAATCCTTACATTAAATGTACCATGCTCTGGAAAAGCTAAAACTCCATCATCTTCCGTATAACTCATCCAGTTCTCTAACCATGTACACGTATGATACCGAGGTTCCAACATCATAAAAGAAGCAGGCGTTCTCGGAGGAGGAATAGGAAGTCCCTCTCTGGTAACTATCGGCTTGTCTTTTTTAAATAAATCTTTTATTCTTTTTACCATCTTCATTTTTAAACGCTCTTTCTCTCGCGAAATAAACCCCAAAAAAGCAAGAGAAAACTTCCGTAAATCCTCTCACTCTATTCGCTAAATCCCAACCAATACCAGCGCGGCTCACAGCAACCAACTAATCACGGCTCACCACGTATCCGCTATCTCAAACAATGCTAGAGCGGCTTACAGCAACCAACCAATCACGGCTCACTACACGCCCTCTGCCTGACCAATGCCAGCGCGGCTTTTTGTGACATCAGTATTACTCCTGCTACTGACCCTCCCTTTACAAAATAATACGGCAATGTATTTTCTACGTATTTTCTATTATTTTTAGTTAGAAACAACACAAAACAATGCTACTTTGTCTGCTCCACTAAGAAAAGAGATAGTTCGATTCACTCGATGAGTTTTCTTTTACTTCTAGTAAAATAACAACCAGCGCTACTCTACTCTCAGTCAAGTTAAAGGAGGTCTTGGTACTCCTCTGAGGACACTAGCCAAAGTTTCGGAAGAGGACTTTCCTTACAGAAAGAGGTCTTGGTACTCCTTTGGGGATGTAAGGCCAGAGTTTTGGAAGCAGACCTTTCACTATTTCATGCAATCTTTTTTCGATCGACTAAGTCCCTAAAATAACATCGTCAGCCTTTCGCTGTTCAATATTACAACAACAGACAAAGTACTTCTGCAGTGTGATACCTTTCCCACACTATTCTTCTGCCACTTAGGCTAAAATAACATCATCTTAGGATCTTAGGTAACTCCATACCCATACTTCCAAAAAACATAAAACAAAGACACTAACTTTTCATGTTAATAATCAATAATCAATAATTATTGCCAAACTAATCAATAATTAACCGTCCTCTGCTACCAAAACTGATCCAGCGATCAGAGATCAATAATTTTCACAAACACAGGCCCATTTACACACCCCACGCTGGGGTTCAGTGTGAGGCAAGTTTATCCCTAACTCACTAAATACACTTTAGAACCTGCATTTCTCTTTATAAATAAACGTGGCGATGAACCTAAAGTTGAATAGTTGATGTCAATAATATGTACTTGTCTATGCATCTTTACTAATAAATAATAACAGACTCAGTATGTAGTTTATGTTGTTTATCGTAAAATAATGTAAGAATAAATGCTCATCAAGTACAATTACACGAAAAATGAAAATCATGGATTATCACAGAGAGAAAACATTGGCAATGTATAATTTCAAACTCATATCAAATAAACAATGCATTGAAGGAGTGGATAGGCGAAAAGAGAAAAGTTTCAGAGACAAAATACATTTGCAAATGAATATTGTTGGACTTGGCCCTTTTTGGCAGGTTCACCCCTGAACTTTTTGCCTTGTCTGGTGTTGGTGATTTTAGGCCTCTGAGCACTTTCGCACTGTGGTCCAGTGGAAAGTGCGTGCGCTCTCTGTGTACTTGTGGTGAGATTGGCCTGCCCTCCTATAGCAATGCATGGGGGATAAGTGTGTCCATGGTAATTCCTGTTATGAGAGGAGCAGTGTGGTCAAGTCTGGTATGTATGAAATTGTGTGAATAAATGCTGCGCAATGTTGTGCGCAGATTTATTGTGGTTATTTTAGAAATGCCACTTTTAGAAGTTGGCATTTCGGTGTGCTATGTGTCTGCCTGCCTGATGTGAATTGCATGTCTGGCTTTGTGAGTGACAAGGGCTGGGAGGTGTGTGTGGCTCCAGGAGGGGCAGGGTGAGTCAGCGCTGGGCTGAATAGGACCTCTGGGCTAAGAGTAGTAGGAGGAGTAATCCCCTGACCCTGAATAGGAGTGTGCCTGCCCTGTAGAATGCTGGCTCCGCCCCTTGTGGTGTGTCTGAGTACCTAGCCCCCACCTGACAAAGGGGAAGAGGAGCTTGAAAAACAAAGTGCTCCAAATCCCCCCTAAACCAGTTCTGACTGGTATCCCCAAGCCCTGTGCTGTGACACAAAGAAGGAAGGGTGTATAAAAGAAGGGGCTGTGACCCCATGATGTTGTTCTGAACCTGGTCCTAAACCTGCGGGGCGTGCTGCTGCTGGGGCCCAGGAGGACCTGGCAGGAGGGCTGCCTCCCTGGGCCCAGCTATGCCCCTGGGACCTTTTGCTTCTTTTTTTTATCCTTTAGGACTTTGGGCTGCTCCTAGCGCCTCGTGAGCGCTATGCTTTACTTTAACTTTCCCCAAGGAAAGGAACAGCCTGGGGCTGTGCAGTGCTGAGCTGCAGCTCCTTTAAGAGGGAATCCCCAGCGTAGGGATTCCCCTGTTATGCCTTCGATGCGGGAGCCCACCCCGCTTATACTTTTATTCTAATGGAGGGAGCCCACCCCGCTTCAAGCATTTCAAAATTCGGGTGCCCACCCCGCTCTATATTTTAAATTAGGAGGGAGCCTACCCCTCATTGTCCGCTTTATATTTTTAAATCAAGAGGGAGCCTACCCCTCATTGCCGTCTGTGGAAATCACAGCGGCGACCCGAGCCGACCAGGAACTCAGGCACGTCTGCCTGGGACATGGGCGGAGCGAGGAGAGGAAGTCCTGCCCCACCGCCAGAGATCCGGCCGGAGCCTCGCCGGCTCGGTGATGAAGTCCCGGGTCCCATGAGGGGGCCTGGGTGAAGTGCAGAGAGGTGGCCGAGGCCGCCGTTGGCAGCGCGGGGCTCCCGTGACCGAGGGAAGCCCCGCTTGCAGACAGAAGGCTGGTGCTGATCGGCGGGGCTCTCATAGCGAAGAGAGAGAGCCCCGCATCTTGCAGAATGCCGGTCCCGAGTCCAGCGAAGAAGGAAACCCGAGGAGTCCTGCGTCGTGGCAGAGGGGGCCCAGAAGGCACAGTGATGCCAGGCCCCTGTACTTTGTTTATTTACAGCTGCACCGCACCAGCGCGGGCAGCTGCAACGCTTTGTGGATGTTTCATCCAAGGGCACATTTAGAGCCCAGGCCTGCAGTTGATCTTCCCAGCTGCCCAGCAGGTAGTGGGCAGCTGCGCCGTTTAGGCCATTCTTTCTTTGGGGACATGTCTCTTGAGTTAGGAGTGAGATGCACTCCTTTGCCCCATACATTCACAGCTGCGCAGCACTTAGTGCCAGCTGCAATGTTTAGGTCTGCGTAAATTGCGCACCCTTGACTTCTGCTGCATTGGCAGCGCGCCCTGACTTTTGGACATAGGGCATTTGAGCCCCTTTGAGAAGGCCAGTTGGCCAGGGGGACTGTTAGGTTTGTAGGGCGCCAGGCCCTAATGTGATTATGTGGTGCTAGGAAATGTGATGCATGTAGTGTAATTCACGCACCCTGATTTATACCTCTAAATGTGGTCTATGTATGAGGTTAGTTGCATAATATGGTTTATGCTTGGGAGGTTATCCTCCACTGTGATTTATGCCCCTAATGTGAGTGATAATTAGGAGGTTAGGGTCTAATATGTTAGACTGATGAGGTTGGCGTACAATGGATTTGGCACCTATGTGATACTGTGCATAATGTGGTTTATGTTACAGGCTGATGCTGAGTACAGTGGTTACCAGTGATTACTGGTTGTATTCTACATCTACAATTTGTGCTACATTTATTATAAGTGCTACATTTACTAAGTTCGCTTTGTGCTGGTTCTGACAGGGGTCCAGTTGGCCCTGTCAGGTGTAAATAATCCCTTGTAAATATGACCCCGTGCCAGGTGGCACGATGTATATTATGTGAGTACTATTCTAATGTGTTTTATGATAATACAAAGGCTATTTTTGATATAACCTTGTGTGGAGTTCGTTTTTGTGGTGTGCCTGGTATGTTGTTGCTGTGTGCGTGACCAAACGCTTTACACATTGCCTCCGGGATAAGCCTGACTGCTCGTGCCAAGCTACCAAAGGGGTGAGCAGGGGTTATCTTTGGCGTGTAACTCCCTTGCCCTGACTAGAGTGGTGGTCTCTGCCTGGCTTAGGCGCAAGCCTTAGCCAACCAGAGATCCCATTTCTAACAAATATGCAAATTAAGGAGAATATCTATACTAACCCAAGGAAGAAACAGGGAAATCTACCCCACTGGCCAGTCAGGGCAGGAAGGCCACTCAAGTAGAGTCGAGTGACAAAGATTAGGTCAGGGAACAGGAAAACAGGTAGGGCTCTATCTGGAAAAAGCAAACCGACTTCAGCAACGATCTCCCGCTAACTAGCATCAGCAGAAACACCTATTACCACCACACCCACCAGGACTTTCAATTATACCCCAACACCTAAATGTCCAACCCACATTTGTTTCATTTACCAACTAAACTCTGTCTCTCATTGGCTAATAATGGGGGTGTTCTATCACACCACTCTCAGCGTGATCACTTTTATTCACTAGCTTATTGTTTTAGACTTTCAACATGATCTTTCTCAGGAAACAACTTTGAACACAATCATATTACATATTTTTCATGTTGCAAGTCTCTACGCCTCTTTTGTTCGCCTCTGCCATCTCACGAGGAAGTTGTACATTTCCACTTGTTTATCAGTATCCACCTTCTTCCGCAACCTTGACAGACAGTCAGCACATTGTGAAGGACATTTCTAGGCTTTTGCATTCTCTCCTCATTCAAAGCTCATATATTTCATATTCTTTTTCCTTCAGCAAAGAAATAACCCAAAACTGCCATGCAGAAGTGTAGGCCCATGCTTGTATTTCTACAAGAACAGAACACAAACATTTATTATTTCATGAAATGTTATTTCATTTTACACACCATCCCAACATTGCACTAACCCGTGCACAACCCATGTTATTCCTAGCGAAATATTATTAACTTGCACAAAAGCAGCATTCGTTTTTTATCAAAGCAGTTTTGCGGCCTAGTTCCATGCATAATTACATGCATTAGTTTTACACATGCGCAAAAGCATTTCCTCATGTTTTAGCATTTATTAATTAAAATCTTCACCGCACACTGTTAATATATGTTACTGAGGGTTCAATGCGAGCAGGTTTTATTTTCTCAAAAGCCTGCTCCATCAGGTCCAACACCCTGAGTAGTAGTAGAATGGTGAAGCTGCAGCACAAAAGTGAGGTTTGAGACATGTTGGTAGAGTGATTAGTTTTTAGGCTATTCAGTATGAGTCTGTGGAAAGGCACATTTGAAATATGCTGCATAATTTTATGTGACTGCTTGAAATGGGAAGTGCAGTCTGTGAAGTTTTAAGGTCTGCATAGTTTTGTGACTGAGGTATGTCTTTACTTCCACATGTATTTTCATTCGTGTTATGCATCTGAAGATGCTAGATGTATAAAACACAGGTATACATTTATTTGTATGCTTCTTTTATATATGATGCCACTAGCAAAAGGTACAGACACATGCATGCATTCTTTCAGGAATATGGTGAGACTTACAACAGAGATATGTGAAGGGTTGCTGCTTTATATTTGGCTAGGCCCAACACCCTGAGCAGTAGTAGAATGGTGTAGCTGCAGCACAAAAGTGAGGTTTAAGACATGTTGGTAGAGGGATTCGTTTTTGGGCTACTTTGTATGAGCCTGTGGAAAGGCACATTTGAAATATGCCACATAATTTTATGTGTGTGCCTGAAATGGGAAGTGCAGTCTGTGAAGTTTTAAGGTCTGCACAGTTTTGTGACTGAGGTATGTGTTTACTTCCATATGTATTTTCATTTGTGTTATGCATCTGAAGATGCTAGACATATTAAATACAGGTATACATCTATTTGTATGTTTCTTTTATATATGATTCCACTAGGAAAAGGTGCAGACACATGCATGTATGCTTTCTGGAATATGGTGAGACTTACAACACACACATGCAAAGTGTTACTGCTTTATATTTGGCTAGGCCCAACACCTTAAGTAGTTGCAGAATGGTAAAGCTGCAGCTGAAAAGTGAGGTTTATGACATGTTGGCAGAGGGATTAGTGATTAGGCTACTTTGTATGAGTGTGTGGAAAGGTAGACTTGAAATACGCCACATAATTTTAGGTGTCTGCTTGAAATGGGAAGTGCAGTCTGTGAAGTTTTAAGGTCTGCATTGTTTCGTGACTGAGGTATGTCTCTACCTGCACATGTATTCTCATATGTGTTATGCATGTGAAGATGCTAGAAGTATAAAACACAGGTATACATCTATTTGTATGCTTCTTTTATATATGATGCCACTAGCAAAAGGTACAGACACATGCATGCATTCTTTGAGGAATATGGTGAGACTTATAAAAGAGATATGCAAAGGGTTGCTGCTTTATATTTGGGTAGGCCCAACATCTTGAGTACTTGCAGAATAGTGAAGCTGAAGTGCAAAAGTGAGATTTAAGACATGTTGGCAGAGGAATTAATGATTAGGCTACTTTGTATGAGTCTGTGGAAAGGTACACTTGAAATACGCCTCAAAATTTTAGGTGTCGGCTTGAAATGGGAAATAGCAGTCTGTGAAGTGTTATGGTCTGCATGGTCTTGTGACTGAGGTATGTCTCTACCTGCACATGTATTCTCATATGTGGTATGCATGTGAAGATGCTAGCTGTATAAAACACAGGTATACATCTATTTGTATGTTTCTTTTATATATGATGCCACTAAGAAAAGGTATAGACACATGCTTACATGCTTTCAGGAATATGGTGAGACTTACAACAGACACATGCAAAGAGTTACTCCTTTATATTTGGCTAGGCTCAACACCCTAAGTAGTTGCAGAATGGTGAAGCTGCAGCTTAAACGTTAGGTTTAAGACAAGTTGGCAGAGGGATTAGTGATTAGGCTACTTTGTATGAGTCTGTGGAAAGGTACACTTGAAATACGCCTCAAAATTTTAGGTGTCTGCTTGAAATGGGAAGTGCATTCTGTGAAGTTTTAAGGTCTGCATGGTCTTGTGACTGAGGTATGTGTCTAATTCCACATGTATTGTCAAAACGTGTTATGTATCTGAAGATGCTAGACATATAAAACACAGGTACACGTCTATTTGTATGTTGCTTTTATATATGATGCCACTAGGAAAAGGTGCAGACACATGCATGTATGCTTTCTGGAATATGGTGAGACTTACAACACACACATGCAAAGTGTTACCGCTTTATATTTGGCTAGGCGCAACACCCTAAGTAGTTGCAGAATGGTAAAGCTGCAGCTAAAAAGTGAGGTTTAAGACAAGTTGGCAGAGGGATTAGTGATTAGGCTACTTTGTATGACTCTTTGGAAAGGTACACTTGAAATACGCCTCAAAAGTTTAGGTGTCTGCTTGAAATGGGAACTGCATTCCGTGAAGTTTTAAGGTCTGCATGGTCTTGTGACTGAGATATGTGTCTAATTTCACATGAATTCTCATAGGTGTTATGCATGTGAAGATGCTAGACGTAGAAAACAGAGGTATACGTCTATTTGTATGTTTCTTTTATATATGATGCCACTAGGAAAAGGTGCTGACACATGCATGTATGCTTTCTGGAATATGATGAGACTTACATGAGACACATGCAAAGGGTTACTGCTTTCTATTTGGTAGGCCCAAAACCCTAAGTAGTTGCAGAATGGTGAATGTGCAGCTCAAAAGTGAGGTTTAAGTCATGTTTGTAGAGGAATTAGTGATTAGGCTACTTTGTATGAGTTTGTGGAAAGATACACTTGAAATGCGCCACAGAATTTTAGGTGTCGGCTTGAAATGGGAAATGCAGTCTGTGAAGTTTTATGGTCTGCATGGTCTTGTGACTGAGGTATGTCTCTACCTGCACATGTATTCTCATATGTGTTATGCATGTGAAGATGCTAGAAGTATAAAACACAGGTATACATCTATTTGTATGCTTCTTTTATATATGATGCCACTAGCAAAAGGTACAGACACATGCATGCATTCTTTGAGGAATATGGTGAGACTTATAAAAGAGATATGCAAAGGGTTGCTGCTTTATATTTGGGTAGGCCCAACATCTTGAGTACTTGTAGAATAGTGAAGCTGAAGTGCAAAAGTGAGATTTAAGACATGTTGGCAGAGGAATTAGGGATTAGGCTACTTTGTATGAGTCTGTGGAAAGGTACACTTGAAATACACCTCAAAATTTTAGGTGTCGGCTTGAAATGGGAAATGCAGTCTGTGAAGTTTTATATTCTGCATGGTCTTGTGACTGAGGTATGTCTCTACCTGCACATGTATTCTCATATGTGTTATGCATGTGAAGATGCTAGAAGTATAAAACACAGGTATACATCTATTTGTATGCTTCTTTTATATATGATGCCACTAGCAAAAGGTACAGACACATGCATGCATTCTTTGAGGAATATGGTGAGACTTATAAAAGAGATATGCAAAGGGTTGCTGCTTTATATTTGGGTAGGCCCAACATCTTGAGTAGTTGCAGAATGGTGAAGCTGCAGCTCAAACGTTAGGTTTAAGACAAGTTGGCAGAGGGATTAGTGATTAGGCTACTTTGTATGAGTCTGTGGAAAGGTACACTTGAAATACGCCTCAAAAGTTTAGGTGTCTGCTTGAAATGGGAAATGCATTCTGTGAAGTTTTAAGGTCTGCATGGTCTTGTGACTAAGGTATGTGTCTAATTCCACATGTATTGTCAAAACGTGTTATGTATCTGAAGATGCTAGACATATAAAACACAGGTACACGTCTATTTGTATGTTGCTTTTATATATGATGCCACTGGGAAAAGGTGCAGACACATGCATGTATGCTTTCTGGAATATGGTGAGACTTACAACACACACATGCAAAGGGTTACTCCTTTATATTTGGCTAGGCTCAACACCCTAAGTAGTTGCAGAATGGTGAAGCTGCAGCTGAAAAGTGAGGTTTAAGACAAGTTGGCAGAGGGATTAGTGATTAGGCTACTTTGTATGAGTCTGTGGAAAGGTACACTTGAAATACGCCTCAAAAGTTTAGGTGTCTGCTTGAAATGGGAAGTGCATTCTGTGAAGTTTTAAGGTCTGCATGGTCTTGTGACTGAGATATGTGTCTAATTCCACATGAATTCTCATACGTGTTATGCATGTGAAGATGCTAGACGTAGAAAACAGAGGTATAAGTCTATTTGTATGTTTCTTTTATATATGATGCCACTAGGAAAAGGTGCAGACACATGCATGTATGCTTTCTGGAATATGATGAGACTTACACGAGACACATGCAAAGGGTTACTGCTTTATATTTGGTAGGCCCAAAACCCTAAATAGTTGCAGAATGGTGAATGTGCAGCTCAAAAGTGAGGTTTAAGTCATGTTTGTAGAGGGATTACTGATTTGGCTACTTTGTATGAGTTTGTGGAAAGGTACACTTGAAATACACCACAGAATTTTAGGTGTCGGCTTGAAATGGGAAATGCAGACTGTGATGTTTTATGGTCTGCATGGTCTTGTGACTGAGGTATGTCTCTACCTGCACATGTATTCTCATATGTGTAATGCATGTGAAGATGATAGCTGTATAAAACACAGGTATACATCTATTAGTATGTTTCTTTTATATATGATGCCACTAAGAAAAGGTATAGACACATGCTTACATGCTTTCAGGAATATGGTGAGACTTACAACAGACACATGCAAAGGGTTACTCCTTTATATTTGGCTAGGCCCAACACCCTAAGTAGTTGCAGAATGGTGAAGCTGCAGCTCAAACGTTAGGTTTAAGACATGTTGGCAGAGAAATTAGTGATTAGGCTACTTTGTATGAGTCTGTGGAAAGGTACGCTTGAAATATAAAACATAATTTTAGATGTCTGCTTGAAATGGGAAGAAGTCTGTGAAGTTTTAAGGTCTGCATGGTCTTGTGACTTGCACATGTATTCTCATACGTGTTATGCATCTGAAGATGCTAGACGTATAAAACACAGGTATACATCTATTATTATGTTTCTTTTATATATGATGCCACTAGCAGAAGGTACAGACATATGCATGCATTCTTTCAGGAATATGATGAGACTTACAACAGAGATATGCGAAGGGTTGCTGCTATATATTTGGGTAGGTCCAACACCCTGAGTAGTAGTAGAATGGTGAAGCTGCAGCACAAAAGTGAGGTTTAAGACATGTTGTTAGAGTGATTCGTTTTTAGGCCACTCAGTATGAGTCTGTGGAAAGGCACATTTGAAATATGCCGCATAATTTTATGTGTCTGCTTGAAAAGGGAAGTACAGTCTGTGAAGTTTTAAGGTCTGCATAGTTTTGTGACTGAGGTATGTCTTTACTTCCACATGTATTTTCATTCGTGTTATGCGTCTGAAGATGGTAGACGTATTAAATACAGGTATACATCTATTTGTGCCACTAGGAAAAGGTGCAGACACATGGAGACATGCTTTCAGGAATATAGTGAGAGTTCCAAAAGATACATGCGACAGTTTGCTGCTTTATATTTGGCTAGGCCCAACACCTTAAGTAGTTTCAGAATGGTGAAGCTGAAGCTCAAAAGTGAGATTTAAGACATGTTGGTAGAGGGATTAGTGATTAGGCTAATTTGTATGAGTGTGTGGAAAGGTAGACTTCAAATACGCCACGTAATTTTAGGTGTCTGCTTGAAATGGGAAGTGAAGTCTGTGAAGTTTTAAGGTGTGCATGGTCTTGTGACTGAGGTATGTCTGTACTTCCTCATGTATTCTCACACGTGTTCTGCATCTGAAGATGCTAGATGTATAAAACACAGGTATACATTTATTTGTATGTTTCTTTTATATATGATGCCACTGGGAAGAGGTGCAGAGACATGCATGTATGCTTTCTGGAATATGATGAGACTTACAAGAGACACATGCAAAGGGTTACTGCTTCATATTTGGCTAGGCCCAACACCCTAAGTAGTTGCAGAATGGTGAAGGTGCAGCTCAAAAGTGAGGTTTAAGACATGGTGGTACAGGGATTACTGATTAAGCTACTTTGTATGAGTTTGTTGAAAGGTACACTTGAAATACGGCACAACATTTTAGGTGTCTGCTTGAAATGGGAAATGCAGTCTGTGAAGTTTTAAGGACTGTATTGTCTTGTGACTGAGGTGTGTCTCTACTTGCACATGTATTCTCAAACGTGTTATGCATCTGAAGATGCTAGAAGTATAAAACACAGGTATACATTTATTTGTATGTTTCGTATATATATGATGCCACTAGCAAAATGTACAGACACATGCATGCATTCTTTCTGGAATATGGTGAGACTTACAACCGATATATGCGAAGAGTTGCTGCTTTATATTTGGGTAGTCCCAACACCTTGAGAACTTGCAGAATAGTGAATAGAACTATTTGTATGTTTCTCTTATGTGTGATGCCAGCAGCAAAAGGTAGAGATGCATGTAGGCATATATTTAGGAACATGGTGACACTTATAATAGTAATATTGGAAAGATTGCTGTTTTGCATTTTTGGAGTTCTCTTGCTTCTTTCTGCACTTTTCTTGACTGTTTCGTCACCGCTGTTGCTTCTTTCTATATCTATGTTGCATCTTTCTGCACCCATCTTATCTCTGTTGCTTTTGTTCTGAACATCTCTTGTTTTTTTCAGTACCATGTTTTTTATTAGTTATAAAGAGAATAGCAATGTAATTGTAATTGATTGTTTACTAGTTACTATTAATGTTGACATGTAATTACTTTAAAATACTTAATTTATGTACGAAACTATTGAAAATATTCTTTCCTTTTTAGAAAAATATTTTGTTTGGATTAGAAATTGAAGATGGCAAGAAAACATGAAAAAAGAAAACAGAAGTACTTAAACCAAACTAAAAAGAGTGGACTACAAAAACACCAAAATGTTACTCAGGATAAAGTCTGTTCTGGTAAGAGTACTAAACAATTTCCTAAGACAGTTGCAGAGAGATTAAAGAAAGATAATAGTAATGAAAGAAAAAAGAAAAGTTTCACAACAAACCACAAGAAAACGAACACTTGTAATGGAACAAAAACATTCATTTTTTCAAAAACAACACGTCAGAAAAAGTAAAAACCTATTTAAAGACATACTTGTACGAATGTTTCGAAATACAGTAATTCAAAATGTATTAAAAGATTGTAAAAAGTATAAAAGAAGATCAGCAGCATATAAGAAGAAGCAGCATATTGAAAGTGCAGTAAATACTGCTTTTGAATTGAAACGAAAATTATTTATATTAGTATTGAAGAGAATGAAAACATTGAATAAAACAATGCACTTTATGAAGGAAAAAAGCAAAAGAAAAAGACTGGTTAATCGAAGTAACTTTTGTAAAACTTTTACTGGTGAATGGAAGCACACTTCTAGTACTGAGCCTTTCTTTAATGAAAAAAGCTATTTTCAACAGAACACAATAGTTTGTGCAGTGGATACTAGTGGTTGATGCTATGAGATGTAAGATGGTGGTCCAATTCCAAAAGAAAAAATGGTTGTTAGGAGTGTGGAAGAAGTTATAGCTGAAGAAGTTCAAGGGAAGCGTACACAAGCTCCGGTATATAAGTGGGATTGTAGTAGTATTTGCAGTATTCAACAGGAATCTATTGACATATTACAAATTTTTTACGAGGATATGCCAAAAAAGTCTTAAACAGAGGATTAAGATGTTACAATGATTAGATCCATGTAAAGTAAGAAAATATGCTAACTTGCAGGGTCATTCTCTGGCTTGTCTTTCAAGAAAAGTGTGTTAAAGTGCTTTTCATCATTTAAGAATGTTAGCAGTACACCACTCAGAATTGCGGTAGTTAGTATGGAGACTCTACTATGTAAAAAGTCCTGCATTAATGTTTAAGTGAAATGAACACAGCTCTTTTGCACGGTTCAGTATCAGATGTACAAAAAGTTTGTGATGATATACAGTTTCGTTTTTTTGGTTCACAAGAGGAGTGTAGAGAAAGTGAGAGCTTGATAAGTGTAGGTGTTGAAGAACAGGTGAAAGAGATTAGTATTGATGAGTTTGCAGAAAAAAATCACAAAGTTTAAGACAGTTTCATCTGAAAAACCAAACTAAGGGGGTGATTAGGATGTAGGGCGGTCCGCCACCGCCAGCATGGCGGTGGCGACCCGCCCGCCATTTCCCACCGCCCGCCTCACATTTCCCCACCGTCATATTAGTATGGCGGTGGGGACCCAGGCGGATGGAAAGACCGTCCGCCGGTTTTCTGCCGGTAGGCAATCCGCCCGATTGCCTACCGGGCGGAAAAGGCCTGCAATATGGTGGTCACATGCCTTTCCATGGCGGAGACTTCGCCATGGAAAGGCATGTGGAGAATGCCTTTGGGGGCCCGTTGTGGGCCCCCTGGGGGGTGGGGGGCTGCACTTAGGGGGTACACATGGTACCCCCCAACATTGGCATGCACAAGGTGGCAGGCACCGCGCGATGCCTGCCACCTTGTGCATGGCAATGCACACAGTGCATTCCCAGCATTGTGGCGGGCGGTGCTGTGTGCACCGCCCGCCACAATGCTGGGAATGGAGGATGCCACCGCCACGGTGACGGTGGCATCTTAATCGCTGGTGCGGGACCGCCGCACCACTGGCGGCCGGTCCCAGCACCGCTAGGGTGGCGGGCGGACGGAAGTCCACCCGCCTTCCTAATAGGCCCCTATGTTTGTATTTGTTGTTGACCTACTTACTATACACGTTCAACTAGGAATGTTGATTTATATTTAAAAAGTGAAAAGGAAAACAATGATAAGTGGCAGCAATTTGGTGCTTATTTGTTGGTAGAATGTTGGTTTGGCTACTGATCAATGTATTTGTAAATATTGTTACAACAAATCAGAAGAGAACAAAATACCTGCTAGAGCAGTACATAATAACTTTGAGTTGGTAGCTATTCCTCCGGAACTGGCAGATTTAAATGCATATGAGTCAATTCTTATTCAATCTGTGCACCCATTTCAGGCTATAGTTCGTATGGAGCCTAAAACAGGTAAGCTGCCCCCAACAGATTTACAAAGAGGTCTGAAAGGAAGAGTTGTGTACTTACCTTCAGATTTTAGGAAAAATATTGAAAATGTTGGTGTAGACAGAGAGGAAAATGAAACAGTAGTTATTCTAGTTAATGGTGTACCAACAAAGAGTCGATAAATATGGCAAGAGTTTGAAGATGTTAATAAACTTCAAAAGGCTACATTATATCTGGTACAGAATAATATTTATTATAAGTATGTAAATGTTGATGAACACGTAATATGCTTAGAAGATGAAACAGAAATTTCAAGTGGCCAAATAGAAAAAGTGGACATGTCTAAGAGTGAAGAGATTTATGAACATATACTATACATCCTCTACATTCTAAAGAAGTGATAGGAAACAGTATTGAATTATTTCAAATGAAGGAAGCAAAGGGAACTCCCATCAGTGTATGGGAAAAAAGTTTGGAAGCGTGTTGTTTTCCACAGCTATTCCCCACTGGAGAAGGTGGACGATTTGATGAGCGAGCTGTATGGATTACAGCTTCAGAATACCGCTTGACAAGATTTTACTCTGAAGATCCAAGATTTCGACAGTGCATTCCATATATATTTCATCTTCTGTTTGAAAGTGGTTTGTCTGCAGTTTCATATGCAGTGAACCACATATTAAAAGCATTAGTTCATCTTCCACATGTTTCTGCAAAGGAATTCATGGACAAAGTTCAACAAAGAGATGAACATTTAGAATCTCAGTTAATTAATTTGATGGCGTGTCAACGTGGTACCAATGAGTATTGGTATCGTCGTCATGGAGAACTTAAATGTATGTTAAGAAACTTAGGTACTCCTACATGGTTTGTAACACTTAGCTGTGCTGGATATGCGTGGGAAGATTTACTTGAATTTCTACGAGAAGCAAATTCAAATGTTAAAAACATTGAATTGAAGACAGCTGGAGAGCTGTGTTCCTTGGAACCTGTAAATGTGTGCAGATATTTTAATCATAGGTTTCAAGCTATGATGTCATTTATCTGCAATAAAAATAATCCACCTCTTGGAGAGGTAACAGATTTTTTTGAGAGAAAGGAGTATCAAGCCAGAGGTGCTCCTCATATACATATGCTATTATGGATAAAGAATGCTCCAAAATTTGGAACTGATACTGATGAAACTGTTTTGTCTTTCATCGAACAGTATGTTACCTGTGCCATTCCAAGAGAAGGAGGAGAAAAGAGCTTGAGACAACAGGTTTTATGGTTTCAAATTCAACGATGTGGAAAATACTGTAAATGAAAATACAAGTCTAAAGGGAAATTTTATACAAAATGTCGTTTTGGATTCCCACGTCCAATAATTTCTAAAGGAATAGTAAATAGATTTTTGTCAGCAGTAAGGCATACAATAACTCGGAAATCTCCGAAGAATACATACAACTTCAAAAGAACCGAAGATTCAAAGTATATTAATGACTACATTCCAGTTATTTTGAAAGTGTGGAATGCAAACATGGACATTCAATATGTTGCAGATAGTTCAATTGCTGTTGCTCGCTATGTTACATCATATATAACCAAATCTGAAAAGACAGAGATGAAAGAAATGTGGGAAGGAATTTCACAAGAGAAGAGTTTTAGCAAGAAATTGTACAGTTTTAGTTTGAAAATGCTTTCCTATTGAGAGATTGGACCCTATGAATGTTCGGATCGCTTGAGCTCTGCAAGTTTATATTCAAAGTCAAGAGGAGTCATTTGGGTAAGTTTAGGTCTTGCCTCCACATGAAATAGAGTATTGAAAACATTACAAGAAATCGAATACTGAGCACAGAATGAACCAGAAAGTACAGATATTGTTAAAACTATGTTGGATACATACTATCCCAAAAGGAGTCCACATCTCGAAAACCTATGTCTGTATGAAATACTTCAACATTACAGCTTTAAAAGAAAAGTTACAGAAAATATAAAAGAATAAAAATATGCAGTAATTGGATGTGATGCATGTTTGGTAAAACATGCAAAACGAAATCTAATTAACCGCAGGAAACTCAGTTGCGAAAGTCCAGAAAAGAGGGAATATTTCTATTTAGCACTTCTGCAACTGTTCAAGCCTTTGCGAGCTGAAATGGAATTACTTGGAAATTTCGACTGCTCTGAAGATTCTTTTAATGCAAGTAAAGATAGTATTCAGTGCACAATTTTCCCTATATATCTACAAATGTTAAATGATGAGATTGAACAAGAAAGTACTATTGCAGCTGAAATAGCTAGAGAAAGTTCTCAAGATAGTCAAAGTTCTGGTCCACTAAGTCAAGATCCACTGGGACAACCAATTATCGAAAATTAAGCAGCAATAGCCATGAATGAGGTAGAAACTGCAATGGAACAAGTACAACAGGATATTATTCAGTTGGAAAATATTGGAGGAACAACTAAGGGCCCGATTCCGATCTTGTAAGGAAGGCCTCTAAATGGAATTTATAAAGACCAAATCCGATTCGGAGCCTATCTTTCCGCCCGAATCGGCCCCTGTTCCTAACGAGCAAGTACGATGCGAGTATCCTGTACGCGCCGTGCAAATCATTTACGAACCCGAACCTGTCTGTTCGACACGTTCGTAGCCGAATCGTGCCGCGCAATGGAGCTGTTTTCCGACCGAGCAAGTATGATGCACGAATCGGACAGCTGTCTCGCCTCGGTCTTATCGAGACAAAACGGCTGTCGGATTCGGACTTCGGGGGGCCATAGCAGGCCCCCCTTTATCCGGAGCCCTCCGATTCGGTCACGGGAGGGGTGCGCATGGGTCCCCCCGATCCAAGCATGCACAGTGTGGCGGGCCACATGGCGTGCCTGCCACAAGTTGTACGCTTTTCCCCGCCCACCCCTTTTTTGCTATGGGAGCTTGTGTACATGTCTGTACATGGGCTCCATAGAGTTCAATGGAAGTCCGAGCGAGCCGAGTCTGTAAGCATATGGCAGCATCGTACTCGCTCGTTCGGACTCCCGGAGCACGTCTCGCTCGGAAAGCCCTCAAGATCCGAGTCGTAAGGAGGGCTTTCCTTACGAGATCGGAATCGGGCCCTATATATTGAACAGAAAGAAATATAGCTACAAGTGAAAGAACAGATTTAACATGATTTGCCACTTGAAAAAAAAGAATGCCAATGTTCATCATTTAAACCTATTCTAATGTACATCAGCGGTCAAGCTGGAACAGGAAAATGTTTCTTAATTAAAGTCTTGACCAGTTATCTACACAAAACTACAGAATCACATTTATCTTGTGTTGTAACATCTCCAACAGGATTAGCAGCACACAACATTAAAGGGATTACTTTACATCGATTACTTATTTTACCAGTTGAACATGATAATAAATTGGAATATCAGAAGCTATCTGGAGAAGCTTGTTATGAAGTCTCAAGAGTGCTGAAGAAAATGAAACTTTTAATCATTGATGAGGTGAGCATGGTCTCAAACTTAATGCTTGCTTTTGTACATTTAAGAATGCAACAGATTTTAAAAACAAATTATGATGTTCTGTTTGGAGGAAAACATTTAATTGTGTTCGGAGATCTACTACAACTTACTCCTGTAAAAGGAGAACCTGTTTTTAAAACACTTGTCCATGAAGACACTAGGAAATCTTTGGGAAGTATTGCAAATGTGAACATTTGGTTACATTTTGAATATAAAGAACTTGTTAAGAATATGCTACAAGCAAGTGATGAAGATTACGTAAATATTCTTCAAGACATAAGAATTGGTGTTTTGACGAAACATGGTAAACAAGCTTTAGAAAGTTGAATACTAAGGAAATTATTTACAAATGGAAACACAGCCGTAAAGTAATGTACACTAAGCTTGGAGAAAAGAAGTCTATAGTTTGCCTAATGCCTACACTGCAAGAGTGTTCTACATTTAATCAAGAACCTTTGAAACTGGAAAAACAACAAATAGTGGAAATTGAAGCTATTGATAAAATTGAACACCAGGGAGTGACTATTATTCGTATAGAGAATCTACAGGCTAAATTGCATTCTTTGGAAAAGTCTGTATCTAAAACTGCAGGCTTAGAAAAGACTTTACATTTATGTATAAACTGTTGGGTAATTTTACGGCGTAATTTGAATGTAAAAGATGGTTTAGTAAATGGAGCAATTGGAAAAGTTGTTGATTTTGTAAAATTTCAGAACAGAGATGGAATAGAATTTTTGATTATAAAATTTGATCAGATTAAAGAGGTAAGACAGATTGGGCGTTGTGTTGTACGTTTTTGCTTGTAAAAGATTTGTATGTTCACAGAAAACAGTTCCTGTGTCTTTAGCATATGCAGTAACTATTCATAAATCTCAAGGTTTAAGTATAGATAGTGCTTTTGTAAATATTGGAAGTGCAGTGTTCAAAGAGGGAATGGCATATGTTGCATTGTCTCGAGTAAGAACATTGTCTGGTTTGTATTTGATAGATTTCGATGAGAAAAAGGTTAGTGTTGATGCAAATTGTGTAAGATAATATAATCGTTTAAGAAGACTTAATACACCTGATTTAGGTGAATATCCAATATATGGGAAACGTGTAGTGTGTCCAAAATGGAAATATGTCAAAGATGGAATTGAGGTTCAAAAAAAGAAAACAAATGAAGAGAAATTGGAAGGTGTAAAGAAAAAAAAAATAGAAACTGTTGATGACATTGTAGGATACCAGTTGGAAAATAGTTCAGGTATCAACTGTGATGCTAATGTGATTCTGAATGTTGTCTTTTATCTACAAGATCTTCATCATGAAATCATGAGAAAATGTGAAAAAAGATTCTGTTCTTTACTTCATCATGTATTTCAACAGTTGGTAAATGATATAAGTAAAATGCATACTGCTTCTGGTGATCGGCATCTTTTGGATATATGTACTGGTTCTTTGATATTTACTCTCAATATACAACAAGATGCACACGAATTTCTAATGCTTATGCTTGGAATATTAGAAGATGAAGGAATACAGATTGAAAACTTTTTTGAACGAAGTTACAGATTGGTTCATAAATGTAAAGAGTGTTCATTTACCTCGACACTGAAATACAAACAGAACGATTCATATACTTGACAATACCAGACTGCAAATCAGTACTTTTTAACAAATTGCTAAATACAGCTAATAAGGACATGAGATGTTCACATTGTAGATCAGAGATGTTGTCTACATTACATATAGAAAGATTTGGAAAATATCTCATTTTAATGCTACAACGTTGTAGAGCAAATGGAAGAGAATTTCCAATTTTAAAGTTAGTCAAATATCTATTTCAGGAAGAACTTTTACAGCAGTGGCTATTATTTTCCATGATGTACCTACTACAACATCTGGACACTATACTGTTTATTTAAAGTGTAAGAAAGGATACACACATTGCAATGATGCCCACTTGGAATTCAAACCTAGATTGCCTTATGAATTACCAAATTCATATTTGTTATTTTTGAAGCCAAAGTTTTGAGTCCATCATTCAGTCTATTGGGAAGATGTGAACAGAAAGTAGACAGGAGTGGAAACTATTGGTATTTATAATTAGTGTTTGGAATACTATTTGCGCTAATTTTATATTACATTGGGAAAGTTGAGTTTCAAAAGGAAATACTTTATATATTTGTTGTCTATATTGTACCAGATGAAAATGAGTACATTTTGGCAAATGTATTTGAAATAAATAATAGAGTTAATGTAGATGAAGGAAGTAATTAAGAAAGTGTAGATAGGAAAACACATAGCTACACATATTGAAAAAAATGCTCTACGCTGATTTTTTTTTCTACAATCAATTTGAGTGCTTTTTTTCCCCACTGTTCAATGCTGATACTACATTGAAATCACTGTGTATGGTGAAGTTTAGTGGAATCTGAGAACAGCAAAAAGGGAATCTGAAAATGTTATGTACTTCTAAATTTATGTTGAATTCTATGTAATATATTATCATTTAATAACAGGTTTTTTTCTTTTTCTTCTTTATAGTAGGTACTGTTGAAGTTTGAAAAGAGTTTTAATGCTGTTTAGTAGAATACTACTCTAAAATAGATATACTGAGTAATGTATCTAAATTACTGGAAAGGTAGGAATACATAATATAATATGCATGATAACGTGAAAAAATATTTAAAGTTTAATTATATGTTATTTTTTTCTAATGTAAATAATATTGATCCTTTACACTATTTGAAAACTATCATTATGTTGCTAATGTAATCAGGCAGGCAGTCATCTTTTCATGTAGACACTACCTATGTATTCACCTATTCCCTGAAGCACAAGTCTTGCACTAATAGGATAACCCCTGCACTCATGCAATCACCCAGGCTCTACCCATGCACTCATACAATCACTCAGACACTACTCTTGCACTCATGCAATCACTTAGGCACTACCCATGCACCCATGCATTCTGTCCGACACCACCCATGCACTAATCCAATGACCCAAGCATTACTCTTGCAGTCATCCTTTTACTCAGGTACTATCCATGCACTGATTTAAGCACCTAAACATTAGTCTTGCACCCATTAAGTCACTCAGGCACTACCCATGCACTAATCTTATCACCCAAGCAGTAACCCTGCAGTTATGAAATCATCGAGGCACTGCCCATGCACTCATGCAATCAATCAGGCAGTGCTTTTGCACTCAACCATTCACTCAGGCACCACCCATACCCGCATCCATTCAATCAGGCACTACCTATGCACTCATCCAATGACCTAGACATTACCTTTGCACCCATCCTTCCACTCAAGTACTTCCCATGCACTCATACAATCACCGAGGCACTACCTCTGCACTCGTGCAATCACTCAGGCATTACCCATGCACTCATACAATCACTCAGGCACTACTCATGCACTCATGCAATCATCTAGGCACTACTGCTGCCCTTATGCAATCACTGAGGTACTACTCTTGCACTCAACCATTCACTCAGGCACTATCTATGCACTTATCCATTCACTCAGGCACTACCCATGCACTCGTTCAATGACCGAAGCAGTAACCCTGCAGTTATGCAATCATCCAGGCACTGCCCATGCACTCATGCAATCAATCAGGCAGTACTTTTGGACTCAACCATTCACTCAGACACTACCCATACACTCATTCAATGACCCAGGCATTACCCATACAGTTATCCATTCACTCAGGCACTACCCATGCACGTATCCAATCACCCAGGCACTACCCATGCACACATATAATCTCTCAGGCACTACTCTTGTACTCAACCGTTCACTCAGGCACTACCCATGCACTCATCCATTCAGTCAGGCATTATCCATGCACTCATGCAATCACCTAGGCACTACTGCTGCACTCATGCAATCACTCTGGCACTATTCTTGCACTCAACCATTCACTCGGGCACTACCCATGCACTCATCCATTCACTCAGGCACTACCCATGCACTCATGCAGTCACTCAGGCACTACTCTTGCACTCATGCAATCACTCAGACAGTACATATGCACTCATACAATTACACAGAAACTATCCATTCACTCATGTATTTATACAACATATAGCTTTTCTTTTTTAAACCGAAATAGGTGGTGCTGTAAGAACAGATTTTTCTTCTTTTTTAAAAACAATTGTATATATTTTTTAACAATTTTGTGTTTTTTTGGTATTTTTAAGATTTTATCAACAAAAATGTAAAGAAGAAAACAAGCACATAGCGTGCGTAAATGGGGGGAAATTTTTTTTAACAACGGAGATTGTTAATTGTGTCTAACATTGTCTGGACAACCTGTTCCTCAATGCTCAGCACAGTGATGCACTTTGTACAAAAAAGTCCTGCCTTCGCAAAATCAGGAAGAGTCGGTGGTATGGACTGCAACCAGTCACCAACTTGAGAAGTTGAAGGTTGAGGATCTTGGCTGCCTTCATTTGCTCTTGCAAGTTCAGCTCTTGCAGCCTCTTCTCATACATTGTTCAGAGATTATGTACATCGACGATGTACCGCAGGAGTATTTTTTGTCCGATCCTCGGGACAGCACCTTTTTGCAGATGTTGCACGTAACGTTTTGTGCATTCACCTTCTTTTGTCCTTCAGGTATGGAAAAGAATTCCCATACCACACTCTCCTTTCTTTTGTGGTGTGTCTCTTCTTCTTCCTCCTGAAGGATCGCTTCCTCCTCCTGCAGATCCTGTGCAGTTGCCATTTTCAATTTCAACAGTAAAACCTCCAAAACACCCCAAAAAACCGCAAAATTGAAAGGTCCTCAATAAGTATGGCTGTTGCCAACCACACCTAAAATTAGACGAGAGAGGGTGGGATCTAGCAAACTGAAGGATGACAGAATCTTCAACCAATCAAATCTCTTTTTTTTGTGTCACATGGGGTGCGCGACCCCTACACGGTACCACCGCGTACCGGACGCGATTCCGCAATTTCTTTCAATTTTACATTACAACAATATTTAGCACTATCTGTTAATATTTTAATTACACATAACTGTATTTCTTTATTTCAAATAAATAAAATAAAGCTATATTAATATATAATATTGTTTAAAAAAAATGTTGGATTTGCGTCCCATACGTGAATCTGGGAGTTGCAATCTACGCGGACGTACCGCGACTCCTGAAAGTACTATTAAAAAACAGTTTTAATTACTTTCATTTATTAATATGCAAGTTTAGTAACTATCTTAACAAACCTCTAACCTTGAGCTAAATATAATTATTCTCTATATATATGAAAAATATATATGTGAAAATCACGCTGGAGCCGCGTACCGTACGCAGATCCGGAACTAACGCTCGGCAATGTTAGGGATTCACGTCCGGTACGCGACTCCATGTTTATATTAAAAAAATATATATATAAATACACATGTTATATATATGGGTAAATATATATATATATATATAGAAAAAAGTCTATATTTTATATTTAAAAAATCTTGTAATTGAAAAAAATTAAATACATTTAAAAAATATTTATCAAAAATGTATATGTATATTTTTTATATATTCACGGTAAAAAATAGAGGTTTGAGGGATGTTATTGTTAGTAATTAGCTTTTAAAAAACCTTAGAAATTCAGTGAAAAAACCACAGGTTTCAGGGACATTATAGTTCGGAATTAGCAGTTAAAAAACCTTAGATATTCCCTGAAAAAACCACAGGTTTCAGGGACGTTATAGTTAGGCTGACATTTTACTCATAGAAAATCAGAGAAATTCAGCCGTTACTCGCACCCCTGCAATGCACTGCTGATGACATCACATATTACATCACTCATGACATGGTCAGTGACATCACTGATGACATCACTGATGACATCACTCATGACATCCCAAATGACATCACATTAGGTTTTTTGAATGATAATTCCTAACTATAACATCCCTGAAACCTGTGTTTTTTTCACTGAATATATATGCAATTGCAACACCACCGGGTGTGCAATAAATTACACAGTTCATCTTTCAAAGCAAGTCACTGCCCAGTAGATTAACAGGACTTGAATCACATAATATGAACTGTTAATTTTTTGACTTTGATCCTATTTTGATTAGAACATTTGCATCTAACTAAAAATCTGTTATTGCTAATGCCTACAACTTGGGCTTCTCTTCCTGAGAGGGGTTGATTTGGAACCTGTACAGAATGAACATTAGAGCTGGTAGCACCATTGTCAATTTTAATTGATGCAGGATGGCCATTCACTTCACCATCGACATATGGGCCACTCTGGCCTCCCTCTAGGACTTCACCAAGCATGCAGTCCTCCTCCCATCACAGGCACCGTCATTGTGAATGCCTCTGATGAAAACTGAGGAAAACCGTTACTCAGTATCAATGGATTCTGCTGATATCCTGGGTTACAGGGCATTTTGTTTCTCATGTTTTGCTGCAACACTGTAGCTACAGGCACATTTGAATGAAACTGTCTCTGATTTAGCATATTCTGGAAAGGAGATGACATTGCTGGGGCAACCAATTGTGTCTGGGTCTGATTTGCATCTCACTGCATCTGTGGAAGAAAATCATTCTGGATTCAATCTGGGTTGTGCTTACATTGAGTTTCCAGTGCCTGATTCTACTACAGAAATGACAAACAGTGCTCTCCTTCAGCACAATAATATTTGCATTAATTCCAGGATTATTTATGATCCCTCTACCCGGCCCTGTACCTGCACCATCTCGTTTCTCATTTGGACATCCTGCATGCTCTTTGTCCCATTCATGTCAAAACTGTCACGGTTGCACAAAACCCAAATCAGAAGCTATCATCTGATTCCTGTCATTTTTCTGAATCTTCTTCTTTATCTGCCCAATCATCAACATCTCTTTAATGTTTTTCTGCATCGTGCCAAACCAATCACTAGAATGCTTAGCATATATCAATATTCATCAATACTCTGGATCTGCCAGCACATCACACTGTGCTGAATATAAGAAATAAACTCTAGAAGCAAACCCAAAATGAAAACCAGTATGAAACCGCTAACACTTTTATTCTCTGGCACTTTGACTCCACTGTACTTTCTATAAATCTGAGTTAGCTTCTCATAATTAACATGAACTGAATCCTTCGGCTCTTGTGTAGCTCTCATTATTTTTGCCCATTTTATTTCTCTCTCTGGGAATCTGTTTTTCAAATGCTATATCACTGCCCCTTTATTTGTTAGCAACTACCTCTGATGGAGCATTATTAGGTGTAACTCTAGCTGGTTCCTCGGTCGGCCAAGCAACAACAACCCTAGAATCTGTCTATAAATCCTTAGGAACAAAAATCTCAAATAAGGTGTCCAAATCATTCAAAAACATTTTTTAATATGTCACTAGTCTATGAACCTCCTTATATCACTTGTCAGGTCCCTCCCTCAGTTTTGGAAAATTTGTCGTAAAGGCATAAAGATCACCCCTACTTCAAGGCACATAATTCCCAGCATACATTTTTCTCAAAGGAATTCCTGACACTATCTGATTCTCAATCGCTAATGACCTTGCCTGCTGTCTTTCCTGCTTCCATATTTTTGTTTTTAGTGGTAACCTTGTTCTTCCACTTTTCTCCGTATTTCTTTAAATCACTCTAATCCTTGGTCTTTTCAACAAAGTCTTTAATATGAGACTGTAAATCCACTAATCCCATTTCCCTTTATTTCTGCTTTATTCAAATCCATTCTATAATTTGTCTGCAAACCCTTTATTTTGCTTATGTTGACTTTGCACTCATCGGCTACATCCTCAAGCTTGCTACGTGCTTCATCCACAACCCATGCTGCTTCTCTGATCAGGTATCTCATTTCATTCATGTTGTGTGACATCAGACTATTTAAATCAACTATTCCTTGTAAAATTAGAAAGTACAATAAGTTCAGGAGAGGCAGGAGCAATAATAGGCACAGTGCTAATAGAAGGCAAAGGCATCAATGCATTCTCAGGCAGAGCACTTGCATTAGATGTTATATCTGCATTTGTCACTGCAAGTGCTGTCAATCCCTGTGCACTTGCACTTGGTTTGCCTGATGTATGCATATCAGGTACTATGGTTGAAACCACTTTTGTTTATGTATATAAAGGAGGTCTAGAATTAAGTTGGTCATTCAAAAACATATCCTTCTCATCTGAATCTTGTCCTTTATTTCAGTTCTTCTTGGCACCCTCCTCAACTTCCTTCTTACCAGATGATTCAGTAACTGTTGCAGGAAAAACATTTACTACTTCCACCATATTCTCTCTCCAAACTCTCTCTTGAGGATCCCACTTGGTTTGAAACCACCTCTTCAGTGAACTTTTATACTTCTTCATTTTCTTTCTCTATTTCCCTGTAGCCATTCAAACCGATTTATTCAGTGCTTCAAATTGAGTAGACCTAATTAGTGGCCTTCGCTCATTCATTATCTGTCTTACAAAATCTAGCTTTTTAATGTTAAAGGTATTCTCTTAAGGAAATTGCAAGTTCTTGTCCCCAGAGGTATATTCATGCCAACTGTGAATCCATGTACACATATAGAGCCCAACATTTGTCACCATCTCGCACACAGGAGAACCATCTGTCGGTATCTTTTGTCCCTCCATAGCAGCTACGCTAGGGGCTTTAGACTTTCCTAATACCACACCCATTATTTTCACTCAGAATAATGCAAAAAATGCACAAAACCAATGCATCCCAGTGTGACTTTTGCAACAGTCAAACAATCACAGTACGACTTTGGAAGCAACCAACCAATGACAGCACAACTCTGTGTTAACTTCTCACCAGGTTTAGCACAACTCCTCAGCAGACTAGCCAATCGCAGCACATCTTCTCTGTGAATAGGAAAGCAATTGCACAACCATTTTCAAAGAACGCACACAAAGAAACATAAAGAATCTTGTCTGCTAAATCAGAGAAAATCAGTAAGTTAGAAAGAAATGAATCAAGTAAACAATAGAAACAAGACTAGGACCTCCAATGCATTTGTCAAACTCAATTCACTCTAAAGCAGACTCCCATCCAGCAGCAATCCATCTCCAGCAAGTGTACTTACACCAGTGCACCAAAGAGCAAGTAACATCAACTCAAATAAGCCATTCAAAGCATAAAAAAAAACCTTGCTAAAATGTAATCCATATCTGTGTGAATGCGGTGCCTCGCAAAACACACTACCTTTCTGGAGACAAGTTCAACAATTGTATCGTCAGTTCTTCAATAACGTCTAATCCGATCCCCAAATCAACGAATAAAACCCAAATCTCTTTTGACGCAAATCACAAATAAGACAAATACATCAAAATCACAGTAATCAAATCACCAATTAAACCAAGTATCAACATTGCATAACCAATAACCTCACATGCAGCATAATTCATCACACAGCACAAAATCACAATACTTCAACACATCAAAACAAAGTCAATTGCAAAAATAATTTGCCCTATTTAAACTTACACTCCTCTTTGCTCAGGAACAGCACTGTAAATCAGGACTCGGCAAATATTCCACAAGGAAAGTTCCCTATGGAAAATCCACAGTGGTCTCACTAAAGACTGGACAAAAAAAGAAATCTCTAAATGCAGATAAGAGATGCACTCTTTTCTCGCAACCTTCCTCTGCAACCAAAATTCTGTGGCCACGTGAGCATATAAATTCAAGAGTAAATCAATGTTCTGCTCATGGTTAATAGTGCACAAAAATATAAACTGCACAAAAACTCCCACAACTCTGCCACTGGAGCCTAGCTATACCCAACTGATGAGCCCTAACAAGGGCGAAACCTGTAGTGGGTTGCTTGTATTCCAGTTCAGGGAGGACCTGTCCTGGCAGTTTAGGCTGGACTCCCGTTAGAGCAAGGTCAACACCTATTTGCATATGGCTGGGTCCTATACTGAGGTGGCATGGTGTGCAAAATAACAATGGACTGGGATGCTGCCCTGAGTAATTACAATGGCTGAGATTAATGGAAGTATTCTATTCATCACTTTTTCGTATGTTCCTATAACTGTATTATGAATATAACTTTAGTTAAAATCAAAAGATCTTGGCTAATGCTGACCTACAAATATTATTGCGAGACAACAAGAGGTAGTAGTCAAACAGAAACCAACAAACAAGTTTATCAATACTGAGGTCTCAGTGATTACTCTTTCCCACGCACAAGTGATGACATGCCTATAAATACACAATGAGGAATATTCCCACTTAGTTGAAAAAGGATTAACCAAGAAAGGCATACAGGACAAGGTATGCAGCCTACCCACTGAGGTGGTAACATATAAGTTACAGAAAGCAACTGTCGTGGGCATATGGAAGCATACTGAAGAGCACTGACAGCAAATGTCCGACATCAAGGGTGAACATTAACCAAACATGGCATGACTTTGGAATGGTTTTTATTTTTGCCATTGCATATTTGAAAACCAGCACCCAAAGTGCAGGCTCTTGAGAAACACCATGCAGCGACGGGGCAAGACACTCTCAGGGGCATATTTACAAGGGCTTAACAGCACAGGAACGTTACTTTTTGTGACATTCCTGTGGCGTTAAGTCCTTCACCTTATTTACAAGGCGGCGTTAAGCCACTTAACATGGCTTAACGCTGCCTTGTGAATAAGGCCCCCTTTCATGCCACACTTAGCGTGACTCACGCTACACTGAGGGGCATATTCTCAAGGACTTATCGCCGAGTTAGCGGCACTTTATCGCAGCCAAAGTGGCAATAAATTAATCGCACCATTCACAAGCTGGCGCTAACAGCCGATGTCACCAGTATCCCTGCGATAGCAGCAGCAAAAAACATCGCCACGGATGACACCAGCAACTAACGCTAATGAGATGCTGAGTAGGCGTTCCCGTGCAAAAACCAGCGGAAACACCACTTTGCAACATTCACAACGACCAGCCAGAACGGCGATAAGAACCAAAAACATGCGATAAGGCGCATTAGCAGCAGGGATTTAACACCTGCTCCTACCTGGTGTTAAGTGGGACGCCAACCTGCACCATAAAAGTGAGCCCAGCCCACAGCCACACCAGAAGAACAATAGATGCCATGGAGCTACTGATCATGCAGCTCGGAGCCCCAAGAGGGCCACAACACCCACCGCCACCACACCCAGGATCCTCCCCCCCCAGGTTCCCCCCGGACTACCACAGAGGCAGAGCAGACAAAGACACCGCACCTTCCAAAACGCACCATCCTCGGAGACTTAACGCCAGAGGAAGTCATTGCCCACTACAGGCTCAAAAGGACAACCATCCTCCGCATCCTGACCATCATTGCCCACAGGCTGACGGTACCAACACAGCGGAGAACCAACATCCCTCCGCAGACAAAGCTGCTGGCCGTGCTGCACCTGTTGGCCTCTGGGACCTTCCAACCAACAACTGCCAGAGTGGAAGGAGTCTCACAGCCAGCCCTGTCAAAGTTCCTCACACCTGTCCTGGATGCCATCATCAGCTTGGTACCCCAGCAACTTTACTTCCCACACACAGCGCAGGAACAGCTGGAGATCAAGCAAGGCTTCTATGCCCTAGCTGGCTTCCCGCATGTCTTGGGGGCAATCGACTGCACACATGTACTCCTCGTGCCCCCTGCCGCCACTGCACACAATTACCGCAACAGGAAGCACACACATTCCATCAATGTGCAGGCAATAGTGGACCACCGGGGACTCTTCACCAATGTCGTCGCCAACTACCCAGGCAGTGTTCATGATTCCTTCATCTTCCGACAGTCCATCATCCACCAGCGCTTTGAGGCTGCCACCTATGGGAATGCACTGCTCATCGGTAAATACCAACGGAACACACCACACACCTCAACACCACAATCAGACAACTCACAACTCTGGGAATGCACACATCACAAAATCACATACAACATGACAACCAACATCCCCACATTCCAAACATGACAACACAACTTACTGTGGCAACCTGGGCTAGCCATCTACACAAGCCATCAACGGCATGGCACCTCAGCCACACAATAGCAATATGTGGGGAGAGGTGGGAACCCGGCATGTGTGAAGGAGGCAAGTGACCCATGAATAAGAATGTACACAATGCCAAGTGTGTAGTGGATGTGCTGGACAGACCGCAGTATGCAGACCACAGACACTTCCATGTCGACATACACTGCTGGTGTTTGTAGTGTACTGGACAGTGGACACAACCATGTAACCGCAGCCAGCGGGGCACAATGCGGAAATGTAACTTGTTACGTCCCCCCCTGTAAGCGTGCGCGGAGTGTGCTGGCCCGGCGTTCGCCAGGCCAGTGTAGGGGTGTGAATAAAAAGCCCGTTACTCTGGGTGTGGTTCTCTTCCGGATTGGCCAACGTGTCTGCCAGGGCGGCGCCTCTCACCCCGCCACGAGGCCGACGCCGTGAGCAGCGGTGCCTGCGATCCTGTGCGCCTGCTGCACCCAAGGCCGCACTGCTCACCTGCCGACACCGACGTGTGTCAAAGAGGGCCCACCACGTGCCGGTGCAAGCTCCAAGCCCGAGGCCCGCGAGCATGGCAGCCTCCTCAGACCATCACGGCCTCCGCGACACAGGCCCCCCATTACTCCTTTCTCATTGACGTACTCCACCGCTGCCTCCGGCCTACACTGCGGTCCAGTAGGTCACACATTTGGAACTGAGTCTTGATTATACAATGGCAGAGTACATACGTTAATTTCAGATTTTATATCACCGTACTCCCTACGATGTGGTGCCACCGACTCTGTGCATAGCATTCCAACAACACGTGTCTGTGGGCCCATGCTGACTACTGCCTTCGGCCTACACTGCCCCAGCACCGCGGGGTCACCTGTGTACTGCCTACACTGCGGTCCAGCAGGCCTCACACAAATCCAATCCAATCCGTACCAGGCAGGACACGGCATCGTCGCAGGCTGCACACATGCTCAGCCCTGGTGCCACTACCTCCATCAACCACTAATCATCGCCACATGGCATTCCAACGTCGTGTGTGAGAGTACCAGGAGGGTCTGCCTGAACAGCGGTTGCCCCGCGCTGACCGCTGCCTCAGGCCTACGCTGCGGTCATGTAGGTCACACATTTGGAACTGAGTCTTGATTTTACAAGGGCAGAGTCCGTATCATTGCACGCTAGGAGAGGAGTAAGAGGAAGACGCGATTCAGTCCGGATGAAAACAGGATCCTCGATACGGAGGTGACCGAACACCACCAACAACTGCCCTGGTGCCACTGACTCTGTGCATCGCAAGCCAACGACACGTGGCTGGGGGCCCCTGCTGACCGCTGCCTCCGGCCCACACTACGGTGAAGTAGGTTACACATTTGAAACTGAGCCTTGATCTATTTATGGCGGAGTTTATACCATTGCACAGGCCTCATCGCAGACTGCATCCACTTTCAGCTCTTGTGCCACTAACTCTGTGCCCCGAAATTCATGGACACCCTCTGGCTGAACTTTGGTGGTGACTCAGTCAATGGCCTGGGGGTTGTCTTCATCATCATGTGGCTGGTAATGACTTGGGGTTAAACATGAGTCTGTAGCATTCATCTCCTCCATATTGCATGTGTCTGCTTGGTTCTGCCCTCTGTATCATGCCCTGGAAGTACACCTTCCACTGTCCCCCAAAACCCTCTGCAACATTCACCTTGGACATCGACGAGAACCCGCTCAGCTCTCGTGGCCCTACCTCAGTGCACCGGTAGTCACCGTCCCGTGGCAGTGTGCCTGTCCCGGCCGCAGTGCATCCGTGGCCAGTAACTCTGTGCAGCTCAAGTAGTGGACCCTTGCTGTTTGAACTTTGGACTTCTGATTGTCTGATCACTGTTGTAGTTGTTGCCAGCACCAACCACTCCCTGAGGGCTGGCTTACACTCGTTCCACACCCATCCAGCACAGGCTTCACTGGACATGTGACCCTGGCAATAAAGGGGCCGGGCGCACATGCCCGTAGCCAGTTCCACAGACTATCTAAGTGTGTCCATGTGGTCATTGTGTGTGCATGAGGGCCCAGGGCCCTACCACATTGCATTGTGCTGTGTACAGCGGACGCAACCATGTCACCTCAGGCAGTGGGGTAGACCTGGGACATGTAGCTGTGTCGTACCTGTAGGAAGGTGGAATCTGACTATATGGTTGCCCCCACTTTTTTTATGGTGTTTTGCTGGTTTATGACTTAGTTGGACTGGGATCCTGCTATTCAGGGCCCCAGTCTATCTGCTTTCTCTGTAAAAGGTTTCCATGTGCCTTAGGCACATCTCTGATTGGAATCTGGAGTGCCCTTATAAGTCCCTAGTATATGGTATACTATGTACCAAGGGCATAGGTACCTCAGAGGCCTACCAGGGGCTGCAGCATGTATTATGCCACCCCTGGAAGGCCATCCAAACTGACACCACAGGTCTGCTACTGCAGCCTGGGTAAGGTGGTGCATGCACTCCTTACTGTGATATAGGTTACCTATATCACTAAATACATACACACATATAAACCTATAAGTCACTCCTAAGGCAGGCCTTATCAATCCTAAAGGTAGAGTGCATGGTTCCTATGTGAGAGGGTGCCCCTGCATGAGCAGGGCCCCTCTGCAGCATTCGGAGACCCTTCTCTGATGCTGTTCGTAGTGCAGCCTGACCATATACTCTTAAGCGCATTATATCCTCGCGGTAAAATGCTAACTTTGGAATGGCTGCACCTAAACATGTCGTGTTTGGTGTCAAACATCTTGGAATACTACCCCCCCCGCCAATACTGGCGCCGGGGGTAGCATTCCACCCTTCTAGAGGGAAAGACATGTTAACTCTGACTAGTCCGGTAACTTCTTTCCAGAGCCCTGGCATCACAAAATGGATGCTGCTGCCACAGACACGAGTCTGGCCTCCTGCTGCTGGACGAAACTCCGGCAGGGGAGGCCTGGACAATAGGTTTCCTGTCCCAGGGAGGTGTGACCACCTCCCCAGACAGGATAATGTGTATTGGGGCTGGGCGGGAGCACTTTCGGGTGCTTTGAAGTCCTGCACTGGGGGCACATTTGGTGTCCCTGTGCATACCCCAGTTCAAACCGGATCAGGGCTTGCAGCCCCTGCTTTGGCGCGAACTGGACAAAGGGAAAGGGGTGTAGCCACCCCTCTGCCCTGACCCACCCATAGGTGGGGCCACAGAGTAGTCCAACCCCTATCTTTAGTATAAAGATAGGAACCCAGTCCTTAGGACTTTAGATTATACCTGGACGAAACTCTGAAACTGAATCCTGGACCTTCGACGCTCTACGACAAGATTAGAGGACTGAAGAATCTCCCTTGGGGTCAAGGAGTGACTCCCCTGCTTGGCAGGCACCAAAGAAGCATCTGTCCGGTTTGCATTTCTGAAGCTCCCGTCGGATGCCGAAGTCATCGCATCACCAGAGGTGGATTCTCAGACTTCGCCGAGGCTACCCTGAGTCCCCAGCAAAGCTGAGGCCCGTGGCTATCGTGGGTGACTTGAGACTGTGACCCCTGGACACCGAGCACATTTGCAAGTGCATCATCTTCTGGGTCTTCCAAGAAGTCGTGCTTTGGGCTCCGAGTAGCCCTAGCCTCCAGCACTACTTGCATCGAAGATCACTGGCCCCCACTCCACGAGTGTCCTGTAAGCCAGCTCCACGTGCGGCATCACGAGGCTCCTTTGCGGTCGCTAGCCCGTTGGCTAGTAGCCCTTAACGAAGGCCAATCCTTTTCTTACTTGGCACCCTGGTTGCTCCAGGTCTGCCCTCACTTACCCTCGCTGGGTGAGTTCCACAGACCTTGCTGATCTGCACCATCGACGATCTACATCTTCACCGAGACTTGCCGTTGCCAAGGCTTGTTGGGTCCAGTCCGGTCGCCGACACCTCAGCACTTGACAGACATCGTGTTCCAGCCCGAATCCTGCTCCTGGTCGCCGACAACGCCTCCCGGACCTCGTGGCTGAAGAGTCAAGACGACCGTCAACGCACCTGAAGCACTCGACATCGGTGGGCATCTGTCCATCGCCTTCCTGGTCACTGGCTAGTGACCCAGACTCTGTCCCCTCTGCTTTCAGGTTCTTCAGAACTCCGATCCACTCTTGGATCCACCCGGACACTTTTCTCTTGGCCGCCAGCAGCACTTTGCAGCAGATCGCCATTCGAATCGACGACGAAACCCGACCCCGAAAGGCACCTATGCACCCGGCTTCCCTGGGTGAGGTAACACGAGTACTCCGGTGCTCCCGTGGGTAGAGACTCTTCAAAGTCCTAGATCTCAAAGGGTTTTGTCCTAGTCCTCTTTTAAGTGTCCCTTTTCTCTATTTTCCCGATCCCGACTTTCTCCATAGAAGTTAACGGCGTATCGCGGTTGTGTATTTACACTGCACGCGTCTCCCGTGGGTCCCCTGTGTCACTACCTTGGGTGGTTCCTTGTGGTCCAAGCACTTCTAGAGGCTCTAGGCCTAGTGTCTAGTTCAGTCGTGGTTCGCATACCACTTTATTGGTATATGGTTTGGTACGCCCCTAGGGCCCAAACGTGTATTTGTGCTATTCCTGTGATTTAATATCTTATAACTTATGTACTTCGAACTCTAGCCTCATAAAGAGACTAGAGGGGTGTGTTTAGCAATAAATACATATATTTTGAATATATACCTGGTGTGGTGCTCTTTCATTTGGTCACTCAAGAGATTATAGACTGGTAAAACAAGCTGCTTTACATTCCTTCAAGACTTAGCCTGAAGGCTGCTCTCCATAGCTACCACTAGGATAGCTTTCAATAAGGTTGTCTTTAACCTATCTCCAATAAGGGGTTGTTTGGATTGGTGCAAGGTGCCCACTATAATTAGTGGACAGCATATACCAGGCCAACTTCTCACATTGGTGTGCAGCGTGTGGGATTCCAGCTTGCTATTGTTTTACCAGATAATCTCAATTGAATTGATCAACTGAAAACCACTAAAGGTACCTAAGGTACATATAATTTAAGCTTAGAATACAGTAAGTTCTACTGAACTTAGAGTTGTGTGTTAAGGGATAGCACAACCCTTTCTACAACTCAAGAGAGTTTAGTAGGCCACACTAGAGTAGGTAGTGCATACACCACACCACACTAGTAATGTCTTTAAGGGCAGGATCCAAAGAATCCTTGCAGGAAGCCGTTGAGCTTCCACCCTCCAAGTCTGATACACTCCCATTCTTGGAATTGAGAGCTTTATGCAACTTGAGAAAATTAAGGACAGGCCAAAGCCCCACCACCCAACACCTCAAGGAGTTGTTGGTGGCTTATGACCTTAGTAAGCCCTTGGGGACTGAAGGGGTAGGAGCTGAGGGTGGGGCAGTTGATGAGGTTGGGAATGGGGGTACCAGTACCCCCAGCCCCCCGTCTGAAACTGACCAGGAGGGCGACAATGGCCCTGACCTGGATAATCCAACCCCTCCTGAGGAAGAGGAAGAGGAGGATCAGAATGATGCCCCCTTTGCCCCCCCAGGAAGGATTGTGAGTGTGCCCAGAAGGTCTAGGTCTTCTTCTCAGGAGTCTAACCACTCTGGCACCTCAATAGGGAGCTCTGTCTCATCTCATAGGAGGGAATCCTCTCATGAGAGAAGAAAGAGGCTGGTTCAATATGAGGAAGCTCAGCTTGAACTCAAAAAGAAGCAACTAGCCATAGACAGGGAGTCCCTAGATCTCTTTAGAGAGAGAAGAAAGTTGGGACTAGAGTCCCATGGTGGCAGCAATATCCCTAGAGATAGGGAAAGGTCTTATGACCATAGAAACCTAAACAAGATTGTCCCTCCCTACCAGAGTGGGGATGACATCCACAAATAGATAACTGCACTGGAGAGGGCCTGTAAAGTTCAGAAGGTCCCCCAGAGGCAGTGGGCAGCAATCTTGTGGCTCTCCTTTGCAGACAAAGGTAGAGACAAGCTCCTCACTGTAAGAGAAGAGGATGCTGACAATTACACAGTCTTGAAGAGTGCTCTGATAGATGGGTTTGGCCTAACCACTGAACAGTATAGGTTGAAGTTCAGAGACACCCAAAAAGCTCAGACTCAAGACTGGGTTGATTTTGTAGATTGTGCTACAAAGGCTCTGGAAGGTTCGATACATGGCAACAAGGTGCATGACTTTTTAGGATTGTACAATTTGATTATGAGGGAGCAGATCCTTAATAATTGTCAAAACCAGCTTTTGCACCAGTATCTGGTGGACTCTGATCTGACCTCTCCCCAAGAATTGGGAAAGAAGGCAGACAAATGGGTCAGAACCAGAGTAAAAACTAGAAATCAGGGTGGTGACCAGAAGAAAGATTCTACTAAGTCCCAAGAGAAAGGTGGGGATAAATCTAAGGATAAGTCCCCTACAGGGCACCAAAATTCCTCTTCTGGGGGTGGGTCCCAAACTCCTTCCTCTCCTGAAAAGAAACCATATTGCCATGTCTGTAAAAGGCCTGGGCACTGGAAAACTGATCCCAGTTGCCCCAGGATTGGCAATAAAGAAAATGTTCCTCCCACAACTACTACCACCCCTCCTGGTACTACCAGTAGTAATCCTCCAGTTGGGAGTAGTGCACCCAAAAAGTTGGGTGCTTTTGCAAGAGGAACAGAGGTGAGGCCTAGTTTAGGCAGGGACCCCTCAACAGACTCCTCTGACTCTGATGGTGGTATAGGATTTGCCACCTTTACCATGGGTCCCACAGCATTGGGCAGGTACAGATTGGAGCCAATAATTAATGGTCAGAAAGCTGTGGCATTTAGGGACACAGGGGCTAGTGTCACCATGGTGGCAGGGAAACTAGTCCCCCTCACCAGTTTTTACCTGAGTTTAAATACCAGGTGACCAACATTGATGGTGTCAGAACAGATCACCCCATGGCCATAGTCAATCTCAGCTGGGAGGGGGTCACAGGCCCAAAGAGAGTGGCAGTGTCACCCCACCTTACCTGTAGATTGCCTGATGGGCAATGATTTGGAAATTTCAGCCTGGGCTGAAGTTGAACACCAAACCCATCTTAGGATGTTGGGCGTCCCTGTAAAGGTTAGTGGGGCTGTGATGGCCACAGCCCCAGCCCAAGAATTTGGAGAGATGGAGCCTGAAAGAATGGCCCACTCTCCCCCAAAAGAGAGCACAAGGGTTGAAGAAAAGTCTTCTTCCCTCCAGACAGTAGGTAAGGGTCAGCCTCCTCAGGGAACTGACCCTACCCCTAGTGAAGGAACTGCCCCAGAGGTAGTCAGGCCTGGCCTGGCCACACCCCTGATGGCAGAGGACCCTTCCAAGGTGGTACCCAGTCTGGAGCAGGTAACCTGCCCCTCTCTACCCTGCCTCAGCCAGCCCAGGGCTGCAGAGGTCAGGGAGGTCAGTGGACCCCCCAGGGCCCCCTGTCCAGAGGAACCCCCATCAGCAGATTAGGGGCACCCAGTCTAGTAGCCCTAGCCAGGTGAAAACACCTCTACACACTGAGGGATCCCCCATGCCTTTATGTAGGGACCTCCCCAGAAGGACTCTGGTAGGCAAGGGCAAACCTGGGACCTGAAGGTTCCAAACCTGCCCTGTCCCTCCAGTAGTCCATCCAAAGGGACCCAACCCCCAGCTGTAGGCAGCCAAAGGTTGACCCTTAGAGCAAAGTGCAACTCAGTCATGGAAAGACAGGCATACATGGTGACCAGTGATCTGAGGAAGCTGAGGCCAACATTCCTAGGGCCTCACTTCCCTACTCAGACACCTCACCAGCCTTGTACTTTACCTAAGCACACCACAGGTAGTGATTCCCCATGGTGGAGACCCTCTCATACCCTTAGGGTGAGGGATTGCTTAGTGGGCCATAAGACAGGGGGCAACCATGCTAGTGCAGGTGCTTCCTTATATGACCACTTAGTCAATGAAGGCTCAACTGGCCAAGGTTAGCCTTATCTCCTTTCGTTTGGGGGGTTATGTAGGAAGGTGGAATCTGACTATATGGTTGCCCCCACTTTTTTATGGTGTTTTGCTGGTTTATGACTTAGTTGGACTGGGATCCTGCTATTCAGGGCCCCAGTCTATCTGCTTTCTCTGTAAAAGGTTTCCATGTGCCTTAGGCACATCTCTGATTGGAATCTGGAGTGCCCTTATAAGTCCCTAGTATATGGTATACTATGTACCAAGGGCATAGGTACCTCAGAGGCCTACCAGGGGCTGCAGCATGTATTATGCCACCCCTGGAAGGCCATCCAAACTGACACCACAGGTCTGCTACTGCAGCCTGGGTAAGGTGGTGCATGCACCCCTTACTGTGATATAGGTTACCTATATCACTAAATACGTACACACATATAAACCTATAAATCACTCCTAAGGCAGGCCTTATCAATCCTAAAGGCAGAGTGCATGGTTCCTATGTGAGAGGGTGCCCCTGCATGAGCAGGGCCCCTCTGCAGCGTTCGGAGACCCTTCTCTGATGCTGTTCGTAGTGCAGCCTGACCATATACTCTTAAGCGCATTATATCCTCGCGGTAAAATGCTAACTTTGGAATGGCTGCACCTAAACATGTCGTGTTTGGTGTCAAACATCTTGGAATACTACCCCCCCGCCAATACTGGCGGCGGGGGTAGCATTCCACCCTTCTAGAGGGAAAGACATGTTAACTCTGACTAGTCCGGTAACTTCTTTCCAGAGCCCTGGCATCACAAAATGGATGCTGCTGCCACAGACACGAGTCTGGCCTCCTGCTGCTGGACGAAACTCCGGCAGGGGAGGCCTGGACAATAGGTTTCCTGTCCCAGGGAGGTGTGACCACCTCCCCAGATAGGATAATGTGTATTGGGGCTGGGCGGGAGCACTTTCGGGTGCTTTGAAGTCCTGCACTGGGGGCACATTTGGTGTCCCTGTGCATACCCCAGTTCAAACCGGATCAGGGGCTTGCAGCCCCTGTTTTGGCGTGAACTGGACAAAGGTAAAGGGGTGTAGCCACCCCTCTGCCCTGACCCACCCATAGGTGGGGCCACAGAGTAGTCCAACCCCTATCTTTAGTATAAAGATAGGAACCCAGTCCTTAGGACTTTAGATTATACCTGGACGAAACTCTGAAACTGAATCCTGGACCTTCGACGCTCTACGACAAGATTAGAGGACTGAAGAATCTCCCTTGGGGTCAAGGAGTGACTCCCTGCTTGGCAGGCACCAAAGAAGCATCTGTCCGGTTCGCATTTCTGAAGCTCCCGTCGGACGCCGAAGTCATCGCATCATCAGAGGTGGATTCTCAGACTTCCCCGAGGCTACCCTGAGTCCCCAGCAAAGCTGAGGCCCGTGGCTATCGTGGGTGACTTGAGACCGTGACCCCTGGACACCGAGTACATTTGCAAGTGCATCATCTTCTGGGTCTCCCAAGAAGTCGTGCTTTGGGCTCCGAGTAGCCCTAGCCTCCAGCACCACCTGCACCGAAGATCACTGGCCCCCACTCCACGAGTGTCCTGTAAGCCAGCTCCACGTGCGGTGTCACGAGGCTCCTTCGCGGTCGCTAGCCCGTTGGCTAGTAGCCCTTAACGAAGGCCAATCCTTTTCTTACTTGGCACCCTGGTTGCTCCAGGCCTGCCCTCACTTACCCTTGCTGGGTGAGTTCCACAGACCTTGCTGGTCTGCACCATCGACGATCTACATCTTCACCGAGACTTGCCGTTGCCAAGGCTTGTTGGGTCCAATCCGGTCGTCAACACCTCAGCACTCGACAGACATTGTGTACCAGCCCGAATCCTGCTCCTGGTCGCCGACAACGCCTCCCGGACCTCGTGGCTGAAGAGTCAAGACAACCGTCAATGCACCTGAAGCACTCGACATCGGTGGGCATCTGTCCATCGCCTTCCTGGTCACTGGCTAGTGACCCAGACTCTGTCCCCTCTGCTTTCAGGTTCTTCAGAACTCCGATCCACTCTTGGATGCACCCGGACACTTTTCTCTTGGCCGCCAGCAGCACTTTGCAGCAGATCGCCATTCGAATCGACGACGAAACCCGACCCCGAAAGGCACCTATGCACCCGGCTTCCCTGGGTGAGGTAACACGAGTACTCCGGTGCTCCCGTGGGTAGAGACTCTTCAAAGTCCTAGATCTCAAAGGGTTTTGTCCTAGTCCTCTTTTAAGTGTCCCTTTTCTCTATTTTCCCGATCCCGACTTTCTCCATAGAAGTTAACGGCGTATCGCGGTTGTGTATTTACACTGCACGCGTCTCCCGTGGGTCCCCTGTGTCAATACCTTGGGTGGTTCCTTGTGGTCCAAGCACTTCTAGAGGCTCTAGGCCTAGTGTCTAGTTCAGTCGTGGTTCGCATACCACTTTATTGGTATATGGTTTGGTACGCCCCTAGGGCCCAAACGTGTATTTGTGCTATTACTGTGATTTAATATCTTATAACTTATGTATTTCGAACTCTAGCCTCATAAAGAGACTAGAGGGGTGTGTTTAGCAATAAATACATATATTTTGAATATATACCTGGTGTGGTGCTCTTTCATTTGGTCACTCAAGAGATTATAGACTGGTAAAACAAGCTGCTTTACATTCCTTCATGACTTAGCCTGAAGGCTGCTCTCCATAGCTACCACTAGGATAGCTTTCAATAAGGTTGTCTTTAACCTATCTCCAATAAGGGGTTGTTTGGACTGGTGCAAGGTGCCCACTATAATTAGTGGACAGCATATACCAGGCCAACTTCTCACAGTACCCCCCTGTAGGCGTTGCCGGAGTGGGCTGGCATACGGCAGTCCAGCGTAGGGGTGTGGATGATCACCCCGGGGCTCTGGGTATGGTTAAGTGTTGGACTTGCCAATTTAGTGCCTAATGCATGTGTCTTTGTTGTGGTGTCAGCCCCACCCGTCCCGCAATGGACAATGTTGCAATGTAACATGCCCCTGAGTGCGGGCTTGGACGAAGGGATTAATGAATGAGCGCAAGCCCGCTCGGGTTCCGGGATGATACATGCCAACTGTTGTGTGTGTATCGCTATTACCGCAGCATAAGCCAAGGGTCTTGCCTCCACTGCATCGCTACTGCGGCCAGCCATGAACTCCACATCGGTGTCCGCCCTATCCTTACCATAGGCCTTCACACACGTGGCCACCCACCGTCAACGCACAACATCACAGTGTCGTTGTCAGGCTTGTGGACATGCGCAGACATGCATGACAATGGTGTGCCGTAGGAGTGCAGGCGATGCAAGCGCACAGCGCACACGAGGTAATAGGCTCGGGGGAGGGAGGAGCAGCAGTGAGGCTATGTAATACACATTGATGGCGCTCATTTGCTACTAGCAGAGCATGTCAAACCGGAATCACTATGACACACATATCACATGCCAATGACCTAGTGAGCCTGCCAACACATCGTGCAGGACCAACTATTGACTCATGTCTCTCTGCACTGTCACAGGTGATCAAGGATATGCACTCTGCCCTTGGATGATGACACCCCTCCGAGCCCCGAACACACAGGCCCAGAGGCAGTACAATGCAGCCCACACACGCACCAGGGGCATCATGGAATGCACATTTGGCGTGTTGAAGTCACGTTTCCGGTGCCTGGACATCCCAGGTGGAAGGCTCCTGTACAGCCCAGACATAGTGTGCAAGATGATCGTTGCATGTTGTGTGTTGCACAACATATGTGTACGCACCAATGCCCCATGGTTATGAGTGCCAGATGCACTGGACGATGATGAGGAAGATGAGGCAGGTGGACCACACCCCACTTCAGCTGCAGCAGGAATAGCCCGTAGGAACAACATCATTGACAATTTCTTCACATGAGGACGTCACATTGTGTCAGTCCTTGGCAATCATGAGACAGTGCAAAATGACCACAGGCACAGCATGTGCAAATAAATTCAATGCTACACACATTCCCTGAGTTTCTGTATGTGTGCTGCTGTGTGGCACGGGGATCAGGGACATGTTCCAGAGTCATTGTGGGTGTGCAGTGTGCTGTACTTAATTGTGCATTTGTGCCATTCTGCCCATCTCCCCCCGTCCCCCCAGTCCCTGGTCGGTACTCACCCTGTTGATGTTGTGTCAGGTCATGTTGAGCAGTGTCCCGGTCCCCAACTCCTGGCACCGTATCCCGACTGATGACTGTGGCACCCATTTTCTCACTGTCATCCAGCTCCTGGTGTGCCGCTGGTCCCCCACCTCCAATCTGCGTTGCTGCTTTCATGTTGGCGTGGTGTTTCGGCTTGGTTTTGGCCTTCACATCATTCCAGCGCCTCTTGTCCTCTTCCATTGTCCTCCTCGACACGCCAACTGCATTCACGTTGTTCACGATGTACTGCCATGTTTCCGTTTGTGTTGCTGATGACACAGTGGAGGTGACGTACAGTTGTTGGTTGTGTTCTGTCACCTCCGTGATCTGGTTTTCCTGCGGACTGCCCCGTCTTCCTCTTCCTCTTCTCCTTGCCCTTCCTCGGCCCCGGGGTTCCTGGCTGGTCATCTGTGGGGCTTGTGGGGTTCGCGTTGTCCTGCGCACTCGCGAGGGGTGCGTCCATGGTAGTACGTTGTTACATTTTTTAATATTTTTTTTTCTCTGCTTTTATTGTGCATTTTCCCGCATGTCGCGTGGAAATCGCAGGCCTGTCGCTGGTTATCGCTGGTTTTGTTTCGCGATTTGGGACGTCGCAACTTTTTTCACGTTGGGGTTTCGCATTTTTTCGGCGTCGCGTTGATTTTAACGCGGGCATTTGTTGCGTTATCGTGAGGCTATCGCATGGTGCCGCCGGGTTGTGAATGCTGCGTTACCACGGTGTTAATTTCCCGCGATGGACTTCGATGTGAGAAGTTGCGTTAAGCGATTTTGGCGTTAGTTAACATGCGTTCTTGAGAATATCCCCCTTAGCGTAAAAGGGGTGGATAATGGGTGTTGCGGTGGGCGCTCTGCCGCGAAACCCATTGATTTTGATGCGTCCCCCTACTTACAAGGGCGGCGTAAATAGGAGGCAGCACCAAAATTAAGACCAGGGATAACCTGGTCTTCAGATGGCGAAACCTCGTTTTTGCTGTTTCTATGTGCGCTGCATGGTGCGGCACACATAGAAACAGCAAATCGCCATGAATGATTGTGTATGTGCAGGAGGGTGACCCTTCCTGCACATAAGCAATCATTAAAAAAATGACGATTTGCAACTTCTACGTGTGCTGCACAATGCAGCATACATAGGAAATTCTAATCGGCATTCTGGATTGTTTATGTGCAGGAAGGGACACCTGCCTGCACATACACAATCATTCCCCCCAGTGCAGACACCCTTGCACTATAGTGCAAGGGTGACTGAGTTGGCGCTAGGCAGCTAGATTTAGCGCCAGTGCTAGGGGAAACGCAGGGGTACGCCACATTCTTGTGATCCCAACGTTTTCAGAATGGCAAAGCGTGGTGTTAGCAATTTTTGCTGAATGCCACACAAAGCCATTCTGTTGTAAATATGCTCCTCAGTGTGTTCAAGCCTGCGGTAGGGAGCCGTTGCAGGATCGTCGAACATTTATGCTGGTGTATTTTATGAATAAATAAAAGAGGAAAATGACATGAAAGTGCAGCTGTGGTTTAATCCAATTACTTTTCGTGGGGTTATGCTTGCAGGTAATTGCTCCATACATAATTTACAAATCGAGCCCAAGTACTGGTGGAGGAAAGAACCGTTGATATCATATGTTTATTTGCTAATGTTGGGTGGAGGGATTCCCGCTATAGAAAACAAGGCTTCGCAGGTGCTGTGCTCAGGTTTTGTTAATAAAATGGCAGATGCGAGTGGAAAAGTAAATCTCCAAGCTATACTCGCAGAAGGAAGGGAAATACGCTTTCTGCACCAATGACTTTGCTTCTAAGAATGTTGTCTTGCTTGTAATATGATGTATCTTCCTTCCAAGTGGCCTTTTACCCTGAGCGCATCTCCTCGAAGTGCATCAAAGGCCTCTCAGGCTGTTGGCTAATTTATAAACTCGGTGGTTTCTATAAATATGGTAATTTTGACATTAAGCAACAAGTGTTTCCATTTGAAGCTTTAAATGCACACCGCGCATGCCATTGTATCAGAGTAACAGGCACATGATAATGGAGGGAGGTATCAGAACGAAGCAGCGTGTTAACTAGGGTGCGTGGCATTTTGTCACGGTTGCAATTTGTGCTCGAGGGCCCCCTTTTGGCAAGAGAGCGTAAGCAGGCAAGGACATTTCCCCAGAGGATAGGACGAATGTCTACTTAGTGGGAAAGTTCATGATGAGATTTTGCAAAAATACTGGCTGTCTTCCTTGGTGGAACCATTGACTCATCTGTCCAGCTAACAGCGAACAGGCGTTCAAAACAGACACTTCAACAAGATGTGTGTTTCCTCAGAGGGTAAGAGAAGCATCTGTAACATTACCGTGGCGAAAATGAAACCTAGAACAACATAAATGGGATATTAACAATTCATGCAGCAATTTATCTGGGGAATATGACAAACAGAACAATTATGAAACAGCCGAGCTGTCCTTTAATATTTGAAGAGCATCAGTTACCATGACAAAAGGGGACATTTTGCGATTTGATGAAACGCCTCCATATTCAAATTCCCTATTCACTGAATTACAGGATTGGCACAGAGATGTATTTTCTTGCACACTGGCGTTGAGCTGTATGCTGGCAGGAAATGTTCTTGAGCTGGTCTGAGGAAGAGAGGTGAATGTTGTGCAATTTGAACAATGAATCACAGCTCCATCTTTGTTTTCCACCAGATCAACCATTTCTTAGGGGACATGTCTGCTGTTTTTCTTTGAGTTCAAAATATTTTATTTTATTTTGTTCATAAACAACTAATAAAGACATTACATAAAATGTTATTATTTAGCAACAAAATACCTAATAACAATTCGCAAATTGACCAAAATTATTTAAAAATTGCAATAGGTATTGAGATATTACATATTGAAAAGATACATAAAAGGGGAAGGAAGGAAAGGAGGGGAGGGGACAAATATAACAACTAATGCATAAGATTTACACAGAGCTACTATATTTTATCATACGTATAGCCTATTTGAGTTACAATCAAAACTGGAGGTATAAATACAACATTAAGAGGATAGATATACATCAACAGGTAACCAAAAAGATTGATAAGCGAGCGAATTATGTGAAATCCCATTCATGGATAATTAAGCACCTCTTCTAGTAAAGATAACCCACGACCACCAAGCATTAACAGATAATATAGAAACATCTTTCCAGCAAAAAGTGATGGATTTTATAGCTGCTGAGATTAGGAAATTAAAAAGTTTACTTTCTAAATCATGTAAGTTTTGTAAAATAATAGCAGATTTACATATTATTAATTGATAGGAAACATCAATATGGAGTTTAAAAATCTTTTTTATGATAACCCAAACTTCAGACCAAAATTTAAAAACCAGAGGACAGTCAAAAAGCATATGTTGTAACGTACCAGGATGTAATTTACAATGCCAACAATCTGCAGAGGGAAGAAGTTTACAAAAGGGGATGATGGACGATGATGGACGGAACGCTTGAGCCAATCAAACACTCACCCCCAGTCAACTGATCTGGGTTTAATCCATCATCATTCTTTAGCTCACTCCACCACCCCAGTTCAGACATGGCCACGTCTGGGCATACGTGGATCCCTTGCTCACTTTGCCACTGGATTCAAGCAAGCCTGGCTGATGACGGCTGAAATGCCAGAAACCGGTCCTAGGATGCTTGTTTCCGGTCCAGGGAAGACATGGCTTGGCAGTTCGGGCTGGACTGTTCCCATGAGGCACAGGGTCAGACTGATTTGCATATGGCCATGTCTGAACTGGGGTGGTGGAGTGAGCTAAAGAATGATGATGGATTAAACCCAGATCAGTTGACTGGGGGTGAGTGTTTGATTGGCTCAAGCGTTCCGTCCATCATCCCCTTTTGTATCGCTTTGGTCGCCCCAAGTTGATGATGGATTAAACCCAGATCAGTTGACTGGGGGTGAGTGTTTGATTGGCTCAAACGTTCCGTCCATCATCCCCTTTTGTATCGCTGAGGGAAGAAGTTTAGCCTTAAATAAACGTGATGGAGTCCATAAACAATTGTATAGGATATATGAATTGGTTTGGTAGATTGAAACAGGTAGCCAACCAGATATGCTACCAAGCCAAATATCCTTCCATGTGTCAATAGATAAAGAAAGCGAAAGTTCATTGTTCCAAAAGATGAAATCATCTCTAAATTGCTACCTAGAGTATCTGATAATTTTTATATAGAATGGAAACCCCATGAGACGATCTAGAGACTGTTTGAATGTAAATTGATAAATCTGCTGTAACATTGGACGGAATAGCATTGGGAAAGGAGTCTAAGATTGAATTGCACAAATATTGATACTTAATAAGGTCAGATTTAAGTAGACCAAATCTTGCTTGCAACGTTTCAAAAGCAATAAAGGTATTATTGGAATAAACATCTTTAAGATAAAAAATACCAGCTCTAATCCATGAAAACCAAAAACTAATATTCCTGTTTAATTTAATGACATTACTATACCACAGTGATAACTCATCAGTATTATTCATGGGAAAAAGAACAATTAAGTCAAGATCATTAAATAACATTTTAGTAGATTTAATAATAACTGATTTATGAAAAAATGTGGTATTATTATGCATAGACATTAAAGTAGGTAATGGAAATGGACTAACTATAGATTTCTCAATAGATAGCCAAGCAGGAGGAATATTTAAAAAGGAGTGGTTAAACCATAATGAACTTTGTTTTAAAATAAAAGCTTTATGATAAAGAAAGAAATCTGGGATACCAAAACCAGCATTACGTTTAGACACTTTTAACTTTTTATAACTAATACGAGGAGATTTGTTGTTCCATAAAATCTTTGACAAAAATTTATCAACCTCTTTATAAAACTTTAATGGAAATTGAGTAGGGATCATGGCAAGGTTATAAAAGATTTTGGGAGCAATAGTCATTTTGACAGAGTCCTTTCTGCCCCACCATGAAAGATGTAATGACGCCCATTTAGACGTTTTATTTTTAATGTAATTTAGGATGAAATCACAGTTTAAATTTATTGTTGATTTTATGGATGAGGAAAATAAAATTCCAAGATATTTTAACTTATTCTTTTGCCAAATGATTTCACGCATGGGAAGCATATCATGAGTGCAATAAACATTAAGGGGAAAAAATTCAGTTTTGTTGGTATTTAAAGTGTAGCCCGAAACTGTAGAGTATTTTGTTATAATATCCATTAATGAGGGGAACGAAGATATAGGGTCACTAACAAATAAAAGCACATCATCCGCATAAGCAAGAGTTTTAACAATAACATCCTTAATATTAATTCCTTTAATATTGTCACATTTTCTTGTAGAGGTAAGAAAAGGTTCAATGCCAATTAAAAATAAAAGAGGGGAAAGAGGACATCCTTGCCTTGTACCCCTAAAAAGCGAAAAATTGATTTGAGACTTGTCCATTAATAAATAAACGAGCAGTAGGGGCGAAATATAGAGCTGAAATCATGCGTATAAAAGTATCTCCAAAATTAAATGAGGACAACGTATGAAATAAAAATTGCCAATGGATTTTATCGAATGCTTTCTCAGCATCTAAGGCTAAAATTCCAGATGGCAACGTTAAAGTAGGACTTTGTTCAATAATATGTAGCAAGGTTCTTGTATTATGAGCAGAATATCTATTCTTCATAAAACCAGATTGATCCGGGTGTATAGTAGAATCTAATATGGGGCCCAATCTAGTAGCAAGTATTTTAGCATATAATTTACAATCTTGATTAATTAAGGATATAGGGCGATAATTAGACACAAGAGTGGGATCCTTATCTGGTTTTGGAAGTACTATAATTAACGCTTCTGTAAAAGAACCAGAGGTAGATCCTGTGGATCCGAAAAACATAAATAGTTGGTGTAAAAAGGTAAAAGGTATGACTGAAATTCTTTGTAGAATTCCGCTGGAATCCCATCAGGACCAGGAGATTTGTTCTTTTTAAGGGATTTTATAGCTGATAAGATTTCATCTTTGGTAATAGGTGCATCAAGTCCAATTTTATCTGATTGTGGAATCTTGGGTAACTCACAGGAATTTAAAAAGGAGTCGATTAAAGAAGCATCCTGAAAATCGGGTTTATTATATAATTTAGAATAGAAATTCAAAAATTCATTAACGATTTCATTGTGAGAGAGAGCCATTTTACCATGGGCACCATGAATTGAATTGATTTGAGATTTATCCTTTTTTATACGTAAATAATTAGCTAATAGCCTTCCAGATCTATTGGTATTAAAACTAAATCTGGCTTTAGCCTTAGAGATTTGGATACCTGCTCTTTTACTTAGGAATGAATTAAATTCATAACGCAATTTTTGTAGTTTAAATTTATATTGAGGATTGTTGGATGTAATAAAAAGTCGCTCAAATTTTGCAATCTGTTTTTGAAGATTTTTAGCATTTGCATGAAAGGTTTTATTTTTGTGGGCCATAATAGATATAGTTACACCCCTAATATAAGCTTTGAAAGCATCCCATCTATTAATCATAGAAGTAGAACCTTCAGGGTTGAGTATAAAATATTCTTGAATGGCGGATAAAAGTTTAGGCTTGTTAAACTCATTTAAAATTATACCAGTGTTCATACGCCATCTAGATTGTTTAGTAAAAGATGAATCTAAATTCAAAACCAAAGAAATCATAGCATGATCTGAGATGTCAATGTTACCAATAGTAGGAGCAGTTATTGAACCAATTAGATGCCTAGAAACCAATAAACAATCAATTCTAGAGTGAGAATTGTGAGGATTTGAGAAGAATGTGAAACATTTTTCTGTAGGAAAATGTAATCTCCAAATATCAACTAACTTAGTGGCTTGAATAAATGATTTGAAAGCAAAATAAACTTTAGAAGGGTGAAACTTAGTAAGAGATAATCTATCCAATAAAGGGTCCGAGATAACATTAAAATCACCTCCAACAATTAAAGGGGCATTACCGACCTTTAGAACCTCGGTTGTAAGATTTGTCCAAAAAACTGGGTCATCTGCAGTAGGACCATAAACATTTAATAAAAATAGAACTGAGTCATGAACTTTAATTTTAACTAGAATGTATCTACCATCCTTATCAGAAATTTTACTCAAAATTTGACAGTGAAGTTTTTTTGCAAACAAAATAGCTACACCATTTTTTTTACCATTAGCAGGGGAAGAAGCAATCCCATCCACCCATTTCTTCTTCATATAATCTAAAATTTTATCATCTATATGAGTTTCTTGCATAAAACAAACATCCGCTTTGCAACTACTTAGATAATCTAAAATTTTTGTACGTTTAACTGGATGGCGCAATCCTTTAACATTTAATGAAACTATTTTAAAATTATGTGTATTAGCCATAATAGAAGAAAGGAGAAAAGGAGATCAAAAAGAGGAAGATAAAGAAGATCAAGAGAATGAGAAAAAGGTAGCTCCAAATAAGGAAACGGGAAAGGAAAAATGAAAAAGGATGGAAAAAAACGACAAACAAAAGACATAAATGTGAAATGTGAAATGCACACACGCTTTACAAGCATGACCGGAACCGCTGGAGCCCTTCACAAAGAGATTTCAGTACTGTGTCAGAAAGGACATAACTGATAAAAATCGTAACTGATAAAAGTCAAGCAGCAGAGTCATTGGTATCCATTGAGAGCTGTGACTGATGAACCAAAAAATGGCTCAAATCTTCTGGACGTTGAAAAGATTTCGAGAAGTTATCCTTCCAAATGCGCATCGTCGACGGATCAAAAAGACCATATTTGTAGCCTAGACTTCGTAGTTGAGGACAAAGAGCAGTGAATTCTTTGCGAATTGAGACCGTTTCTTTGGCGAAATCCTGATGAATAAATATTTTATTTCCATTTACCATCAATGAAGGTATTTCTCTAGCTGCTTTTCTGATTAAAACCAAATGGTGGTGTCGAAGAACTTTAAAAATCATTTGTCGCGGTTTTGTGTGTAGAGGGTTCCTATGTGAGGGAATCCTGTGAGCCTTATCAATTTCAAACGTTTCTGAGAATTTCAATTGCAAAAGACCAGGCAATAAATTCTCCAAATATAATCTACAGTTATTTCCCTCAACATCTTCAGGCAAATTAAATATGCGTAAATTATATTGTCTGTTACGGTTTTCCATGTCCAATAATGCTGAGCACATAGGTGAAATTTTTGCCACAAGTGGAGAAAATGTGTCAATTTTGGCCTTATTATCCTGTATTTTGATGGAATTATCTGATATTTTCATTGACAGGCTGGCCATTTCTTTGCGCACATGTTTAACTTCAGAAGCAATAGTGTCTGTATTGACACGAAGTGCCTGAATTTCCTCCAATATTAAAGATAGTGAGGGTTCAGAAGACTCCACTACTTTAGATTTAGCAGGAGGAGGATAAATTTGCTGCCTCCTTTTATTATTAATCGCACTTTTATTTTCCATTTTGAGTAAAATGAGGCTTGCAGAAGCAAAATAGTGTATGAAAAAGCGAAAGCTGTGGAAATAACCATGAAATGACTGGTGCAGCAGCTAAAATGGGTAGGGGGAGTGGCTAGGCCCAAGCCAGGCCCTTTCCTGAAAGTTCACTCCGCCCCCTTGACAGAAAGCCTGGCTGTACCTGAAAGCAGTGCAAGGAGCAGGAACCAGGCGATGAAAAGACCCACTTCCGCTGCGCAGAATCGTCTAAAAAGCTCCACAGCAAAGGTAAGTTGTTTAGGGATGCAGTGTCCTCCACCAGAATGCCTTTTCTGACAGGAATTCGTCGTTTAACCCGAAAAAACGGGCTGAATTAGCGTGAAGTCTCTCACGCGGCGGCCCTGTCTGCTGTTTTTCTAATTTGGCAAAGACATGAAAATACACATTTACTTGATTCAACAATTGGCTTGCAGTTACGAATAAGTGCATAACACAATTTAAACAGATACACACATTTCTGTGCGTCTTAAGGTCTTCACATTACATGAAGTTTCGGCCATCGAGCACCAGAACTGCCTAGTGGAGTCTTATAATGTAATTATCCAGTTTTAAAAAGGTGGTAGGTGTTTTGGTTCCTTTTGCAAAGTCCCTGACGTATATAGTAAACTTTCTCCATTGGCACAATCTTTCTCATTTTGAGAGTTCATTCAGGAAGGCATGGCAGCCAGGGATCCTCTATTTCTATGTGATGATTGTTCTTGCAAATAAGGAGCAAAAAACCCCAGATTATTTCTATTTCTATTGTTATTTTCTGGCTTTTTTTTAACATCCCATCAATAAATAAACTGGGATTACATTCCAGATATAGCCCAGTTGTTTCAAATGTTAAGTTCCCACCACCTGACTCCAACCGGTGCATTAGTTGCTGATCTCTGGGATCATTAGGTGCAGCCTTACAGGAGTAGGGTGGAGTTGATACTGACAAGAATATTGCACATGTTTGAGATTTGCATTAATAGTGCGTATCATAATTCAGCTTTTGCCAAATCTCCGGAGTAATCAGAATCCGAGAGCCTCCGTCCCCAGAGCTCGTATGCTATTAATAATCGGCATCATATTTCCAATCAACAATAGGTATACTCTGCCAATGTGGCCCTTCTTTGGGTATTGTCGAAATACTGAATCAAAAAATCTGGCAGAAACATTTTGGCATTTATAAAAGATAATCCCGAAACTGTAAATATTTTTCTAAAAATCCTTTCCTGCATTCTTTTCTAAATTTCTCTTGTATCTTGGGGAAAGAAAGCCACCCTCTGACAGTAACTCATCCGTTTACACTTTTTAATTGTTGACCCAGAGATGATAAAACCTGGATTTACTAGAGAGATTGGGGGCCATATTTATGGCAAAGTAACGCAACGCAGCACAGCAAGTCACCTTGCTGCACTGTGTGTAAAAGGAAAAGGGCAGGTATGCGCCACGTTTGAAAGAATACAACACATTCCTGTCTTTGTCCCTGTGCTGGCGCCGTTTTGGCTGCCTAGCTTCTACGCAGGCACCCATGCGCCATGGTTCAAGGGTGCCTCCATTACATGCAGGATTGTTTTTGTGCAGGAAGGAGCACCTTCCTGCACAAAAACAATCATGAGAGGCAAATTCCTCTTTCTATGTGTGCTGCACAATGAGAGACGCAAAGTGGATCATACATGTGCACCTAAGATTATTCCAAAAAGGAATACATCTTCTTTCTTTCAGCACCTGTTAGAAATTGGGTTTCTGTTTGGCAGAGCTATGCACCATGTCCAAGCAGGAACCACAGTCCTAGTCATGATAAGTCACAACGCATCCTAAATTATCCTGCACTCACCCTCTTGTAGCTTGGCACAGAGCAGTCAGGCGTAACTTAAGAGGCAATGTGTAAAGTATTTGTGCAACACTTCAAATAGCAACACAGTGAAGATACCACAAAAAGACTCCACACCAATTAGAAAAATAGAGAATACATTTATAAGTAAAACAAGACCAAAACAACAAAAATGCAAAAGGTAGAACTTGAGATGTGAATTTTTAAAGACTAAACAGTAAAATAGTGCTTAGAAGCAATAAGCACCTATTTGGAATATCTGGTCGCACTGGACTGGGGCAAAGTTTAAAGTTCAGCCGGACCGCGATGAAGCGAGGGCTGGATAAAGGGACCCACTTGGGACCGCTGAGCAAAAATACCTTGATCATGACTGCGTCATCATCGAAGAAGATGCAAGGTGCAGCAGAAGCGATGCGTCAGTGTGCCTCTGTTCCGAGGGCGATGCACTGGTTCCAAAGGCGATGCACTGGGTCTGCTCCTTACAATGACGAGGATGCGCCTGTTCCGATCCACACAAAGGTGACGATGCAGCGGTTCTGACCCACGCAAAGGCGAAGATGCACCGGTTCCAATGAGAATTTCTTGAAGAAGGACCTTAGGCCTCGCTTACAAGGGTCCAGGACTTAGGTAGCACAACTTGGGAGGGCAGACTCACATATGGCAGAATCCAAGTGCAGATGCAGGTAAGATGGAAGCCTTTTATATCCCAGACACTTCAAATCAGGAGGCAAGACAGCAAGCCCTTGAAGTCACTCTGGGTTTAAGTGATGCAGGTCCAGTCCTTCTCACCCAGGCAGCAGGGCAGCACAGCAAAGCAGGAGTCCAGCAAAGCAGCAGTCCAGCAGAGTGACAGTTATTTCAGTCACACAGCCCTTCTTCTTCCTGGAAGAGTTGTCACAGGTCCAGAAGTGTACTGAAGTCATGGTGTCTAGCCATGGGTAAGTGTGAGGCTGTGCCGATCTCCTCCCACCCATCTCCCAGGATAGCTCATCAAGTCACACCTAAGCAGGGGCAGAGGAACATCGCACCACTGCCAGCAGATGACAAATAAAATGATAATAACTCATTGTTATTATCGTTTTATTTATCTCTGTCTGGGCTGCTTACGTCCTACAGGAGGGGCATGTCTGGGCCATGGCAGGGATGAGTATGGTGCACTTATAAGTGTGCATATCAGTTTGGCCAGCCGTCTAAGGCCAGGTACCTTGACGTGCACTCATGTTTCTCCAACCCAGCTTTGTTCCACAGCCGGTTGGAGAAACCCCCCAGACTCTCAGGTACCGTCTGAGCGGCAAACAAGGCCGCTCAGACCAATCCAGATGCTGCTCTCGTGCAATGAGAGCAGCATTTGTACTGGGTGGAGAGCCTGTGCCTCCAGGCCCATCCACTTCCAGAGGAGGAGCAGGAGCAATGAGGCAGCTGGCAGCTGGAGCGAAGCGGAGCAGCAGGTAAGTGATTTTAATTTTTTAATTTTTTTTATTTCCCAACCCCTCCTCTTCATATCTGCCCCCAGCCGCCTCTGATTGATGGCAGCCGTCACTGCACCTGTGCTCCCATTGTGTGGCTGTCTAGAGGGAATACACAAAGCCTAGCTGTCAACCAACCAAGACTGAACAGAGAACGGCAGCAGGCACAAAATGGCTAAAGTAAGAAAATGCCAACTTTCTAAAAGTGGCCTTTTCAGAATTGCAATTTAAAATCTGGCTTCACCATAAGTTGATGATTCCAGAGACACCAGTCTTGGAGGTCTTATCTCTTCCCAATTGGAAATGACACATAAAATGTAATAAGATAATCCCAATGTTACCTTATGGGAGAGATAGGCTTTGCAGTAGTGAAAAACACATTTTTCACTACCAGGACATATAAAACATAAATGTACATGCCCTGCTTTTTAAATATACTGCACCCTGCCCTTTGGCTGTCCAGGGCCTTCCTCACGGGTGACCTATATGTATTAAAAAGGAAGGTTTAAGCCTGGCAAGAGGATTAACGTGGATGGTCGACATGGCAGCTTAAACGTGCAGTGGCAGGCCTGAGACATGGTTAAGGGGCTACTTAAGTGGGTGGCACAATCAGTGCTGGAGACCCACTAGTAGCATTTTATTTACATGCTCTGGGCACATGTATTGCACTTCACTAGGGACTTATAAGCAAATTAAATATGCTAATTGAGTATAAACCAATATCACCATGTTTAGAGGAGAAAGCACATGCACTTTAGCATTGGTTAGCAGTGGCAAAGTGCTCAGAGTCCTACAGCCAACAACAAAAAGGTCAGAAAAAGAGGAGAAGGAAGGCAAAACGTTTGGTGTAACCCTTCAGAGTGAGCCATTTTCCATATCCCTAATAAAGTGCTTGTAATGCTTTAAAGTGTATCTTTTTGAAACTTTTGGGATTATCAAACTTTGCGGTAGAACCCAAATATTACTGTCTTTAATCATTTGATTAGTAATTCCACATAGTCCTCATATATTTTGAAAATTAGAATTTGCTGTACTTTCTGGGCGACACGAGAAATAATATAATGCAAAATTGGGGACATTCTTCAACGGGGCACAAAGTTATGCTTAAGCTACTCCAGAAGTTTTTTTTGCCGAGATGAAAGAAGTAATCATGGTATTTATTCAAATGAAAAATAGTTTTTCCAGGTAGCAAGGAAGATATTAAAATAAGAATAAATATCTTAGAAGTGTTACCATTTTTATAAGGTGAGTTCTACCCACTAATAAAACAAGTATTTCATTACGATTGTACAAGTCCTTTTAAATTCCTATTAATCACAATTGATAATTTAATTTATAAATATCAGATGCTTGTTTTGTGACTTTGATTCCTAAATAGTGCATTGTTTTTGTAGTCACCATCTGGTCGCACTTTTCACCTGACAGTTCTCTTGTGTAGTTTATCAAACTGCCCTCCTTCTTTGTTTTATGAATTCTGTATCCTGAGAGAGCTTCAAATTCCTCATTTCTTTTATATGCAGTATTACACTGGCAGACTCTGGATCTAAAAAAGGATCACATCTAACATAATTCAGGACTTACATACTCTTCTTAATTTATGATAAAGAACAGGGCTCTATGAATAGAGTGAAAACTAGCGTTGAGAGGGACATCCATATCTGGTACCCCTGCTGATTAATTGACTGCTCCATGACTATAGTTGTATAGTGAAACTATTTTAAAAACTAGAATGGAGCCCATAGCAATTGTCCATGGCTGAAATTATTGAGGCAACCTGTTTGCTTATCCTATTGAGTCACCCTAAGTGGGATGGGGTACCCGGTGTGATGGCAATTAACCTTCACCTTGCTGATGAGGCTCAACACAAAAGGAATGCTCGGATTAGCTCGTGATCAAAAAGTGCTAGGATCAATTTTATAATTAGTTCAAACATTCCATCAATCATCTTTTCTTTTCCCAGGGAGCTCCCTTAAGTGGGCCACACACCAAAAATGGGTATCTCATAAAAAATTGTACTATAGAACTCAAGCTGCACCTCACTGATGAGGCCTCGTGAAGCTGAAATATACCTGGCTTGATTGTGTTCCCATACAAAGGGGATGTGGTTTAGCTATTTGGTCAGGACTGTCCTTTTGTGGCAGTGCCAAACTGATTTGAATATGGTTGGTTTCTCTCTGTAGTGGCGCAATTAACAAAACAATGCTGGATTGATATGTGAACCAATGTAATAACAATGATTACTTTAAGCAACCTATCCACCAGTTCTTGCTCTTCTTAGTAAGGTACCTTATGTGGGATTGGGCCCAGGTGTTCTTTGTACCATAGGACTTAAGATGCACCTCACAGAGAGGACAAATAAGGCTAAAACGTCTGAAGGATTGCTTTTATTTCCATACAGAGCTCATGTTGCTTATCAGTTTAGCAGTTTGGGCTGGGTTGTTCTAGTCATAGTGATGGGGTGGAGGAGACAACTTTGCATATGACTGGACTCTGAAATGGAACAATAAGCAAAAACATTATCTACTGAAATGCAGCACAGAGATATTCCCACTTGCTCAAATTAACTCAAGCACTAGGCTTATCACTGTTTGTTTTTCTCATTTAGGGGCAGAAATATGTGTTTTCTTGCAAACCCTGTAATTCTGAAATCTCTTGTTTTGTGACAGGGAAATGTGGTTTTCGAATGTACTAAACCCATTTAGCGATTTTGGTACCATGTTAAAGAATCACTAAATGGGTTTAGGAAATCAGAAGGCATCACTATTTGTTAGGGGTTTTGTTCAGGGCATCTTTTCCAAATAGTGGTTCCTTATGGTATGTATTAATGTTTTGTGGCCAAAATCTGGTTGCAAAACTTTTATATTTTACCAACAACTCAAAGGAGGTGGTAGTCCGTTTGCAAATGGAAAGGGGAGACCGCTTCCCCTTTGTGAATGGTGAAAAAAACCTTTTTTTAGGAATAGGTAGTGGTCCATGGGACCACTAGCTACTCTGAAAAATAGTTTTACAAACTTTTCTTTATTTTTTAGATGCATTCCGTTTTCCTTTAAGGAAAAAGGCAGTATATAAAAAATGCTTTATTAAAAGTAATCACAGGCATGGCTGTCTGCTGTTGGAAATTGCCTTTTTGTAGGGTTATTCTCAAGTTTTTTTGCTTCTTCCTCCTGTTTTTCCTGACCTGTTTTTGTTGGCTTTAGGACTCTGGGCACTTTACCACTGCTGATCGGTGCTAAAGTGCATATGCTCTCTGTGTAAATTGTTATTACGATTGGCTATCAATGATTGCCATATTTGATTTACTGGTAAGTCCCTAGTAAAGTGCACTGTGTGTGCTCCATGCCTGTAAATCAAATGCTACTAGTGGGCTTGCAGCACTGATTGTGCCACCCACACAAGTAGCCTGTAAATGTATCCCAGAACTGCCACTGCAGTGTCTGCACGCAAAGCTTTGAACTGCCATGTCGACCTGGCAAGTGCACCCACTTGCCATGCCCTAACCTTCCCTTCTCTTACATGTAAGGCACCCCTCAGGTAGGCCCACGGTACCCCCATGGGCAGGGTGCAGTGTATATGGAAGATAGGACATGTACTGGTGTGTGACATGTCCTGATAGTGAAATACTGTGTATTTCGTTTTTCACTATTGAAAGGCTATCTGTCCCATAGGCTAACATGGGAGTTATTTTGTAACATTTTACAAGTATAACTTTCTATTGGGCCAAGAGGAAGAAATGGAGTTTAGGCTCTCTGAACTCAGAATTTAATAACACATCTTTTTAGGAAGGTGGTTTTTAAATTGTGTGTTTGAAAATTACACTTTTAGGAAGTATGATACAGACAAACAATGGTCCGATCGGAAAAAGCAACAAGAGGCATAGGAGAACTGAATATATCAAAAGATATCCTACCACTATATGGAAAAGAAGAACAATCTCGTAGATTCAATCCACAGTTACGAGGTTAGGGCAGCAGACAAGATTTCAAAAACAGAAGATCTGGGGCCAGATGTACGACCATTTTTTGCGGTCGCAAACGGGAAATCGGCCGGTTTGCGACCGCAAAATAGGTCTGCCCCATGTACAAACCCTATTTTGTGAGTCGGTAACCTATTACCAATTCGCAAAATAGGGTTTGCAACTCGCTATTAGGAAGGGGCGTTCCAAGGGCGTCCCTTCCTAATAGCGAGTAGCACTTAATTGTATGATTGTTTTGCGACCGCAATTGCAGTCGCAAAACACTCGCAGTTTACCACATACTTCAAGTAGGTGGTACGCCACTAGCAAACGGGAAGGGGTCCCCAGGGGCATCCTCTCTCAAACATGCATGTATGTTGGATTTTTGTCCTTTTAGTCTTGTTGAGTTTAAATAAAGATACTTTATTTTTCTAAACTGGTGTGGTGTCCATTTGTGGTGTTATCACTGTGTTACTGTGGGTTCAGAGTACAAATACTTTACACGTCGCCTTTGGGTTAAGCCTGTCTGCTCGGGCCAAGCTACCAAGTGGGTGAGCAGGGGTTATCTAAAGTGTGTATCCCCTTTTACCCTGACTAGAAGCAAGGGTCCCTACTTGGACAAAGGTACCGACCTCTGCCAACTAGATCCCCATTTCTAACATTGGTGGCAGGGGTGGGACCCCAGAAGGCCACAATTCCTGTGACGGCAGCGAATCATAGTGCGTCGTATTTTGTGGCATGCCTCATTAATATTAATGAGGTAGGTCGAATTGCAACCCACTGCAATTCAATATTTTATGAACCAACCTATTAGTACATAGGTGGGTCCGCAAATTACCATAGGAGTTACAAAAAGTTGGTGAGCAAATTGCAACCACTTTTTGTGAATCCTATCTTAGTACATCTGGCCCCACAAGTGGAACTGGTCAGATTAATTAAAAGGGACTGGGATGAATCCAACCACTCCAATACCTACAGTTTGCTTTTCTCAGTGAAGCATTTTAGGTGGGATGGATATGCCTAGGCACAGCCAAGCTGCACCTAAGTGATGATGTCACTTGGTAGGCTGGTTTAGCCTAGCCATAGTCAAGCTGCACCTAGGAGATGACCTCAAACAAGGCTGGAATATGTATGGGAATGCTTCTGTGTTTTATAGATGGCATGTGACATGGGAGTTCATCTTGTAATGTTCTTTCATGATAGGGCCAAGACTAATTTAAATATGGTTGGTCAATTTCTACAGTGGTACACTGAGCGAATGAAGATGGAATAAAATGCATAATAGGATAATTTTTCCATCACTTTTTACTTTTGTCACCAAGAAGATCAGTAAAACTAAAGCCTCAGAAGACTTTGGATGCTGTTGGATTGCATATATTCAAACACCGATTGTACGTATCTCTGCCTTACTGTACCACTGGGTATGTTAGTCTCAAGATAAGCTTTAAAAACCATGAGCTTTGCTATCCAGCAAGGGTTCCTTAATGAGGAGAATTATCTTTAGAGTTATCTGTATTATTAGAATTTCAGTTCAAAGTAGCCATTGCCGTAAAAAAGAGACAGCAATGATGGATTGGAGTGGGTTGGTTATGCTTGGGTGGGAGTCAAATCTGAGAAAAGAAGAGAAGATAGTGGGGAGCCCAATGTTTTGCTAAAATAGAAAAGGACATACAATGGGTCTATCTTGGGGTATTCAATTAAATCAGAAGAGTTGACCCCAGGGACATCTATGTGTCAATTGTAAGGGCCATCATTTAAACAGTTGGCATGGTTAGAGCAAAGTTGCATTGTCATTTGTGAAGATTGCTCACTACTGAAAATCCAGTCATGTAGGGGTAAAGACTAAAAAAGTTATTACAAACGGTGGTATCCTGCCCAGAGCATTAACTCGTGGGGTGGGGGGCACTGTCATGGCGTTCACAAGTAGAGAAGTTTCTCTGTGCCTGGAATTGTTTGATCCACAACTGCACCTACTAAAAGATTTGCGTGCACAGATACAGGGAATGGGTACAGTCACACAGACGACCGCTCACTCAACCCATGCAGTATCCTACAGTACCAAAGGGGAGCAGAGAAGACTCCCTCCAGCCAAACACAACCTGATCTTACCACAACTCCTCTGAGCAGGCAGAAGATGTCATTCAATTTGTCTCAGGTATCAGGGGAAAATGAGCACAAAAAAAGCAGATACCTGGCTCTTGCTAGTTATTCCACACTCAGGGTTCCAAACACGCAATCACCTGATTTTGTTGTGGCGATAACAGCCAGAATCTTTGATTATGGATGATTATGGACTGTATTTTTGCACACCAGCCTAGCAAATCTGTAATGATTGTCTCAGTCAGGCACGTTATGCCAGTATGGCTGAGGAAAGTTTGCAACATTTTATGTTTGCATATCAAAGAGAGTATGGTGAGTCAGAGCCCATCTTAATTCAACTTGCTCTTTCTGCTGCAGCTTCATTGACCTCATATAGTCTCCATAATGCACAGAATGTTCGGTTTTTTATATGACTCAGCACAAGCCACTTTTTTGTCTTAGCCCATCAATTCTTTTACGCAACAGTGCGTCTTTCTTCCTACTTAACTTCTGTGACTGTTGTGAGCACTACTCAACCTTCTATAATTAGACCATGTTTAGAAGGGTGTTCCTGACAGTCTCAACTATCATGGACTGTTGAGGTGACGTAGATATGCTTCATGTATTTACTTCTGCAAATAATGGTCAGAAAGTAGACATTTCTGTGTGTTCCCCCATTTTGGGTGACTGGATATGCTGGCATTTTGGCTATGGGGCCTGGGATACTGCTGAACAACCACCATTGCATGTGTACAGGCCCTTAATAGATTTTCAAATGTTTTTTTCTCATTCGGGTCTGCCCTTTGAGTAAGGCCCCAACTGCAGGGTGCAGTAAGGGCAAAGGTGGCATACATATTAGCTCCTGTGTGATTTTAAACTATCCACATTAGTTACTTTAAAAGCATGGCTTCAGGACCTCAAACTCAGGCCTATATGGCTTTAGCCAAAAGTTCAGCATCACATGTCAATACAAACCATTTTCACATATAGAAAGACCATTTAGTCATGTTAGATTAATCACCCCAACGTTGTGTTCCGGGTGTACAATATACAAAAGGGAAACATGCCCAATATTGGGATTGGCATGTGCCTGAAGTGACATGATTAAACATCCTTTATTGCATAGGTTGTGGTAGCTCTTCACTATAGTAAAAGCATACTTAAAGATAAACTCATATTTTTCATAAGCTGGTTTAGGAAGTAGCTACATGTCTCACCAATGCACTGTTGTGAAAAATTGAATTCAATGGTCAAAATAGATGTTTGTTAATTATGCTGCAAAATAGTTTTGCACCTACTTTTCTCTGATTAATACCTGGACAGCAAATAATTCTGTCCTGTTATGCTCTCTTTATCATTGGCAGTAATTTAATCTTTGATGAGGTGTGAAATACTTATCTGAAAGGGAACAATATGCGTGCCCTAAAGGCATGAGGGAGTTAATTTCAGGTCTTCCACCTCTGTCTTCCTTGGTGTGGGATAGAAGAGTTGACCACAACAGCAGATGAGCATTACAAAGTCCAGGCTCAGACTCTAAAAGTGGGGTGGTTGATAGTAAACAGGTTTGAGTCTTTGATGGTGATCTGTCCCCAGGTAAGCTGCATCTTGCTACTCAACAGAAGGGCACCCAGCCTCAGAACCAGCCAGACTTGTTTGTTAGGTACATTATCTCATTTTAATGGGGCAGCCTGTGTGGGGGAAACACAGCTCCATACTTTGACAGTGGTGCCCTTAAATCATGAAACATCCATAGTTCTGAGATTTCTGGGATTGTCTGAAGTAAAGGAACAGGAACTACTGCAAAATTAGACTTATTTGACTGTGGATACCTTTGTGGGATTGGGTTAAAAGTTATTCATTACTGGCTAGAAGTCAAGAAATTGCCTTGCACCTCCAACACCCGATAACACTACTGAACTTGAGAAAGACTCTGGGACTATTCACAAATTTATTGTGGAATATGTAAGGTAGGTCTTGCATACTCTTACATGCTTTTGTAAATTGGCCTCGAAATATCCAACTCTCTGTCAGTAAAAGTGCAAAGATGGAACAATCCTTTTTATTTGTACTTATTGTATATGAATATTCCCTGAATATTCACACTTTATTCCCATTTTATATGTTTTGGGGCCACTCTTAAATGCTTTTGTGAATCAGCCCCAAAACAGAAAGAACTTGATAACAACAATGCCTGGAAGAGGACTGAAGTCTGGACATGCTCTAAATTATACCCAGATAACTTGAAGTGCCTCTCAAGCGTCAGACGTGCTGGCCTCCTGTGGTCTCGGGGAAATAAAGATGAAGGACACACTACCTATGAAGAAACAGTAGAACTGAGGGCACTGGGAACTGTGCTGGAACCTTGGCTGAAGAGAGCTGTTGAAACAGACTCCTAATCACATCCATGCTCTGGGGATTGCTTTCAAGGTTTGGGAGTGACCAGTAGAAAGAGCTTCAGCAAACCAAGAAAGTTGGAAAGTTAAAAATATTTTGACCTCTGAAGAACCGAGATAGGTTGTCAAGTCTCTCTAGGAAAGCACAGAACGAGGCGGGCAAATGTTTGTGCTTCGTTCTGTTGAAGCTTTTTGCTACAAGGAAAGAAGCTTTTGCAGGGCTTCTTCTATTTGACCTCCTGAAGCTCTTCCCGCATACTGGTCTCAAGCTCAACTGCTGAAGGATTTTATGCTCCATAATGTCTTCTATGTTTGATGGTAAACCTCTAAAGTGAAAAAAAGTCAGTAAAGATATCCACCGGGCGACGACGTATCCTCAGTGGCTGAGTTTCTCAAGTTTGTTCCACTCTGAGCTTTTGGTGCATGGACTCAGTGCTTCAGCTGAATCCAGTGTAGTTGACTTCACAAGGCCCTCACCAGCTACAGTCCTGCTTTGCTTCTCTGGGTTATCTTGACTCCATAAATCGTTTAGAAAAGATGAACAATCTGTTGACCAACATCACTGTTGGCCCGAGAAAGTGCATAGGACCAGATCACCATGGCAATGACTTACACTGACTCTTTGGGGCAGATTTATCATTTTTCACGAAAAGCAGCAAGACAACTTGGGGGAATATTTACAATGAAGTGGTGGAGCATGGCGTTAGCCTGTTTGGCTTAACGCCGCACTCCGCCACTTCAGAAACGCAGCGCTGAACCATATTTACAAGAATATGGTGCAGCCCTGCGTTTCTCCTTGCGCTGGCCCTAAACTTAGCAGCCTAGCGCCAACGCAGGCACCCATGCACCATAGTGCAAGGGTGTCTGCATTGAGGGGAAGATTGTCTATGTGCAGGAAGGTGTCCCTTCCTGCACATAAACAATATTTAAATGACATTTTGTAACTTTTATGTATGCTGCTTAATGCAGCACACATAGAAGTTGCAAAATGTCATTTGAATGGCAATTTGCTGTTTCTATGTGTGCTGCACAACGCAGCACACATGGAAACAGCAACAACAAGGAGAAATAAAGCATTTCTCCTCGTTTTGCCTGTTTAAGACCAGGTTTTCTCTGGTCTTAATTTTGGCGCTGCCTCCTATTTACGCCACCCTTGTAAATAGGGGGCAGCGTCAAAATCAATCGCTGTTGCAGTGGAACGCCCACCGCTTTCACCCTAAGTACAGTATGAAAGGGTGCCTTATTTACAAAGCAGCGTTAAGCCACATTAAGTGATTTAACGCCGCCTTGTAAATAAGGCGAAGCCCCTATCGCCATCACTACGCCTCTAAAAGTGACTTTATGGTGGCAATAGAGGCTTGTAAATATGCCCCTAGGAGCGCTGCGGAAAAGGGAGAGGAGGGAATGTGCCATATCTATCTATCCTGTCCTCTGCCTGCACTGGTGAACAATTTGCAGCCTAGCGACAACGCGGGCACCCTTGCACCATGGAGCAATGGTACCTGTGTCACAGACAGGATTGTTTTTGTGGAGGAAGAAACACCATCCTGCATAAAAACAATCCTTAGAGGCATTTTACTCTTTCTAAGCGTGCTGCAGAGTATGTTGTGACTCTGATGGGAAGGCGTACAATTCTGACGTATTCCCAGGTCTACCAGTGTTGGTAAATCCGGGAGTGCATCAGAATACATGGGTGGGTGCATGGGAACACCCATGCTCCACACCTGTAACACCCCCACCACTCGGAGTAACGCAAGGCAGCGACTTGCACTGCCTTGCGTTACTCCAGATTTCCCAAGCCATGCAGGGCCATGCAAGGTAGCTTTGCATAGCTTAGTAAATCTCATTCTAGGTTTTGCGTCACCATGTATCCCCTCGTGTGGCGCAAGGGCGACGCATAACCATAAATCTGGACCTGTGTATTTTTAATGTACTTTTGCCATTTAAATTAAAATAAATATATATTCTGGTTTCCTTAATCCCATTTTTACCATATTTATGTCATTTTAATAGTTCACCCTTTTTCCGCATTTTTTGTGGCAATTTGATCGATTTGTTTTTTGACTTTATTGTTGGTTTGACGTTTTTTTAATTATTAACACATTTTGAGAAAAGCCTGCTTCCCTGTGCTCTCTGTCCCGGCTGCCAAGGATTACATCCAGATTTTCTCACTGAAGCTGTATGTTATCTAACAAGCCACTAGATTTCTAGTCTGGTAAGAATTTTCTCACCAATCAATAATCCACGATCTCATAATACCTAACTAAGCACACAGCTGGACAAGGGGGTGGGGATTGGGGCTGGCAGGGGTGGAGTGAGAAAATTGGCGGGTATTTGGAAAGAGCAGGACTCTATGAGAAACTGCAAGCAGTTCTGTTGACAGCAATTTATGTTAATCTGTGTTTTGTTTTATGCCTAATTTGAAGTGCCTAATTTGAAGTGTTGCACTTACTCAAATCTCTCATCATTACCGTAACTATTCACGATTGTAGCTTTATCAGAGTTTAGACTCACAAATCTGAAAAAGTCCTTTTGAACAATAATGCAGTGCAGAACCAAGCACTTGAAGTCAACAATGTCACATAATTAGCACAAGACATGAACTGCAGACCCAATACAGATTTGTTTTAAGGCCCTATAAATTACAATTTATCTTTTGGCTCCTTTTGAAGACAATATCCCAGTTGAATTTGTAATGCATTTCCAAAGAGTGAGGTGTGTTTTCATATTTTAACAAACTGCAACCCATTTACTGGATGAGGCCCTTGAAACCTCATCTGCAGGACCGGACTGGCCGTAGCGGGCATCGGGCGATTCCCCCGTGGGCCGCCAGGGTGGGGGACGGTTTTGGGCCCCTGGGGGTCCGTTTTTGTTACCGGACCCAGCAAATTCAGCCCCCTGTAACAAAATCGGCCGAAACCGGCCCTGACAAACAGCTCTGCCGCACCCTCACCCTCCACCCAGGGGGGGGGGGCGGCCGAGCAGTTTACCAGGGCCGGTTTCGGTTCCCAGTCTGGCCCTGCTCGTCCGTAAACACCAAGGACCACCAACTGGTGTGGCAAGTGAAACATGCTTTGATTTCTTTTTGAGCTCATTTTAATAGGCTTTATTTTTGTATGCAGCTCCTCTTTGTGAGAGCTGTACTTGTGTACTTTGTTATGTGTAAACAATCAAGTTTAAGTCAGCCTCCCTTCTCGATCTTTTCTACTTTTTACTTAACCCAAAAACTATTAACACTATTTTGGGATCTTTTTGTCCTCACAGATATGTATTTATTAGCTTATGTTAGACCTGGCATCCTTGGTGTGGTTTCTCCTGTCTTTTTGCTTCTGCCCCCTGTATTTTTGACTCTATGCTGGACTTCGTTTTTGCTGGTTTTTGAACTCTGGGCGCTTTACCACTGCTGATCAGTGCTAAAGTGCAAGTACTCCCTGTGTAAATTGTGATTGTGATTTGCTATCCATGATTGTCATATGTGATTTACTGGTAAGTCCCTAGTAAAATGCACTTTGTGTGCCCAGGGTCTGTACATCAAATGCTACTAGTGGGCCTGCAGCACTGATTGTTCCACCCTCATGAGTAGCCCTGCCAGGTGAAGCCAGCCTTGAATTACCTGCAAATGTTGCAGACCCCTGCAGTGTGTTTTAATGTGGCTTGTTTTTTGCCAGATGTGTTAAAAAAAAAGAAAAAAATGCCATGTTGCATAAGGGGGAGGGGGAGCACCCTCTTTTTTAATACTTATATTGCCCTATTTATGACACAATGCATTTATGTTACTTTTAGTTCTTTGGCGTAACCTATCTAGGTTGTATTTATGGTTTCAATGATCCTTAAAGAGGTGCTTTTAAATTTCATGTTGTTGGAAATGCTGATAATCTAGTAGGTATTGAGCTAGAGTAAAATCCCTGACGTTTGTTATGCATACACTCCTTTTTATTTAAAAAAAATGTTTTATGATGGATTTTAGGGAGGATTTTTAAGTGTGTCTAAATCATGTAAACTCACAGGGGCATATTAGCAAGACCGGCGATAAAATTATCGCCGCTTTAGCGGCAGGAAACTGCCGCTAAAACGGCGATAATGGGCTTGCTAATATGCGTTATAGAATTCAATAGAAGCCCAGGTTAGATGTCCTGCACATCTAACCTGGGCTTCTATTGAATTCTATAACGCATATTAGCAAGCCCATTATCGCCGCTTTAGCGGCAGTTTCCTGCCGCTAAAACGGCGATAATTTTATCGCCGATCTTGCTAATATGCCCCACAATTTCTTAGTTGCACTGAGATTAATATGAAGTTTTTAAGATACTGTATAAATTGTACATTTGCACTTCATTTCTCTATTTTGAACTTTGTTGAAATCAGTTCCTTCTATAAATTGATGAATGCTGTATTATGTTTTTTGTTTTTATGGATTCTGATTAATCTGAATAAAGATACTGAACGAATGAGTAGGCCTCTAAACATGTCTCAGGCCTGCCACTGCAGTGTCTGTGAGTGCAGTTTTGAAGTGCCATGTCAACCTGGGAAGGGCACCCACTTGCCAGCACAAACTACCCCTTTTCTACATGTCAGGCACACTTAAGGTAGGCCCAAGGTAGCCCCATGGGCAGAGTGCAGTGTATATGGAAGGTAGGACATGTGCTGGTGTGTTTTACATGTCACTGTGAAAAGCTGCTAATTTTGTTTTTCACTATTGAAAGGGCTATCTCGCCCATAGGTTATCATTGGAGCTGCCTTGTAACACCTTACAAGTGTAACTTTCAATTGGTAAGAGATGGAGATTTGGAGTTTGGATTCTCTGAACTCAGAATTTCAAAACACATCTTTCTGTGAAGGTGTTTTTTAAATTGTGTGCTTGAAAATGTCACTTTTAGAAAGTGGTAATTTTCCTGCTTTACCATTCGGTGCTTCTGCCTGCCTGTGGAATCTACATCTGTTTTAGACTGACAGTTGTGCATTCACTCAAACAGTCACACATAGGAAGCTGAGGTGTGCCCCGCATATCCTCATTGCCCATCACCAGGCTGATGAGCCTTCCTGAGATAGAGTGGTGGAGGAGTTGTCACTGCCACCTGAATAGGGCTGTTCCTGTCCTCACACAACTCTATCTTGACCCCCCTGTCACTGTGCACTACAAAGACTATCCTGTGAAGTATGCCTATTTCAAAGGCAGAAAGGGGTATAAGTATTGGAACTGTGACCCCACATTTCTAGAACACTTCTGGACTAAGAGGAGATTCTGCCAAGAAGAAGAGCTGGAGAAACTGTAGGAGGGGAACTGCCACTCTGCTTCTTGCTGTGTTGTGCTGGCCTACTGCTTGCTGCTTCTGTCTTGGAGAGTGAAAGAACTGGACTTTGTTTTCATCATCCTGCTTGTCAAGGTTCTTCAAGGGCTTGTGTGTGCTTGCCTCCTGTTAAGAAATCTCAGGCTCATCAAAGACCTCACCTGCAGCCCCAGAACTCCTGTGCTTGGAGTTCTTACTTGACAAGTGGTGCCAATTCCAATTCTGGGCCCTTGGAGGTGGCTTCTGCTGCAAGAAAGGAAAGAAATCCACACACTTGTCTTTAGCGCCTGCTTTTCCCACCACATACTTGCCATAAGGTTGGAAAACCAACGCATCGCAGCAGCGTGAGTAAAGAACTGAAGCAGTGCCTGCCATGCGGCCTGAAAATTGCTGCAGCCCTAGTCCTGAGCATCGTGTCTCGGACATCCGAGGCTTCAACTCCGATGCAGGACCTGCTGTGCGGCTGAAGATACGACACATCACCTACTCGTGGCTGGGAGAATCAACGTAGTGCCTGTTTCATTGCCAACACAATGACCGCAGTGTGTCCGAATTTTCCACACAACGCACCTGTGTGCCAGGTCTGCATCAATGCTGAGCTTCAGTAAGGAACCAAGGCAGCGTGTCCGGCTAAACAAGAGCATCACCTCCCCTCGCAGTAAGAAACTGAAGCATCACCTCCAATCATAGTAAGAAACTGACACATCATCTCTTCTCACAGTCAGGAACTGATGTATCAACTCCCCTGCCTAGCAGTAAGGAACCAACGCATCACCTCCCCTGGGAGCAAGGAACCGATGTATCACCTTCCCTGCGAGTAAGAAACTGACGCATCACCTTCCCTGAGAGTAAGAAACCGACGCACTCCTCTCCCTTTTCGATGCCTCACCTCCCCAGCGCCTGTTTTCGTCTTTGATTTTGACGCGTCCCAGGTACTTTGTGCTAAAAGTGATGCTTCAATAGCTTTTTAGAACGGAACTATTTTAAACCTTTTAAAAGTGATATCTTTGCTTTTGTGTGTTGGATTTTTCTCGTTTTGGTCTTGTTTTATGTAGATAAAGTTTGATTATTTTTCTAAACTGGTGTGCTGTCCATTTGTTGTGTTTTCACTGTTTTACTTTGTGTTTATGTACAAATGCCTTACACACTGCCTCCGAGATCAGCCTGAATGCTTGTGCCAAGCTACCATGGGGGTGAGCAGGGGTTATCTTAGCTGTGTAATCCCCTTACACTGACTAGAAGGAAGGATCCCTACTTAGACAGGGTGCAAGCCACTGCCAACTAGAGACCCCCAATTTTAACACTTAATCATTGCTTGGATTAAACACCTGAAACACAGAAAGAGGTGCCAAATAAAAATTGAGAGATTTCATAAATAGCTAGATTTGCCTGCCTCCACACAGGTGTATGGTATAGGCTGGCATGTGAAGTGTCAAGAGGTGCCTTTTAAATAGTGTGTAGTGTAGTGCTACAGATTTGTATTAGAAGCTAGTTGAAGAGCCACAATAATGGAAACGTTCTAATTTAAAGCAGTGGTTCTCTTGACTTATGTGGACCCCCACTGATTTATTGCTGGAATCCGGGGTCATCCAAAGCGTCATTACTGGAAGTCTGGAACCCCAGCATCAGATATTTCCACGATTGTAACCTCAAAATAATTCACAAAAATACAGAACAATGTACATCGAACACATTCACAAATGTTAAATGTAGGAGAGTAGGATCTGCCTCTTATGTTGCCCCCACTTTTTTTCTGATGTTTACACTGGTTTCTGGCTATAGTCAGGCTGGGACCCTGCTAATCAGGGCCCCAGCCTCTCTGTTCTCTCTAAACGATTTGGAGTGCACTCTAGGTGCACTAGTGATTGGATACTGTGGCACCTTATGAGTCCCTAGTATATGGTACCTTAGGTACCAAGGGCATAGGTACTTCACAGGCCTACCAGGGGCTGCAGCATGTATTATGCCACCCCTGGGAAGCAGACTAAATCTGACACCACAGGCCTGCTACTGCAGCCTGAGTGAGGAAGTGCTAGCACCCCTCACTGAGATATAGGCTCCCTATATCTCTCCTACACACACATATAACCCTATCAGTCACCCCTAAGGCATGCCCTATCAATCCTGAGGGCAGGGTGCTTGGCTTCTATGTGAGGGGGTGCCTCTGCCTGAGCAGGGCCCCTCTGCAGCTCTCAGAGTCCATTCTCTGGTGCTGTTTGTGGATGCGGTTAAACCATATACTTTTAAGTGCATTATATCCTCGCGGTAAAATGCTAACTTTGGAATGGCTGCATCGAAACATGTCGTGTTTGGTGTCAAACACCTTGGAATACTACCCCCCGCCAGTCCTGGCGGCGGGGGTAGCATTCCACCCTTCTAGAGGGATAGACATGTACCTACTGTGGAAATGCGGTAGAATCCTGCAGAGCCCTGGCATCACAAAATGGATGCCACCAGTCACAGACACTGGGCTGCCCTCCTGCTGATGACCAACACTCGCAGTGGAGGAAGCCCAACAATAGATATATTGTCCCAAGGGGGTGTGACCACCTCCCAGACAGGGGTTAGTGTATTGGGGCTGGGTGGGTGCACTCCTAGAGTGCTTTGAAGTCCTGCACTGGGGGAGCAGAAGGCTCCTCTGTGCATATGCCAGTTCAAACCGGCTCAGGGGCTACCTGTCCCTGCTCTGGCGCAAAACTGGACAAAGGGAAGTGGGTGTAGCCACCCACTCCCCTGACCCTCCCATAGGTAGGGTCATAGAGCTAGTCCCTCCCTTTCTTTTAGTATAAGAGGGGGAACCTGTGCATTGCACCCTAGATTTCCCTGGACGACGCTCTGAAGAAGAATCCCGGACCTTCGACGTTCCACTACCTTTGGAAGACTGAAGAATCTCCCTTGGAGTCAAGGAGTGACTCCCCTGCTTGGCAGGCACCAAAAACTACAAATGATGGTCGCAAACTATGCCGCTCCCGCCGGAGACCGAAGTCCCTGCAGCCCAAGAAGTGGATTTCCTGACTTCTCAAAGGCCATCGTGAGTCCCCAGTAAAGCTGAGGCCAGTGGACCCCAAGAGTAATGAGGAACCGCGACCCTTGGGTACCGTGCACTATTGTCGAGTGCAACCCCTTCACAACGTTCCACGAACTTGTGCTTTGGACCACGTGTGGTCCCAGCCTCCAGCAAGAATCCCTCCTAAGATCAGAGGCCTACCACGTCCCGAGTGACCGTGGGCCCCTGTGAGCGAATCCTCCCGAGGTGTCTTTGCGATCCCTTGCCAGCCGGCTTGTGGGTCCCCAGAAGACTTTCTAAAGAAACCAAAGAGCTCCCCTAGTTGCTCCAGGCCTGCCCTGACTTACCCTTGCTGGGTGAGTCCCACAGACCTTGCTGGTCTGCGCCATTGCCTCTTCACACTTTCCCAAAGACTTGCTGTTACCAAGGCTTGTTGGCTCCAATCGAGTCGCCGACACCACAGTAAGCTGCAGACATCGTGGGACACGCTGAATCCAGCTCCTGGTCATCGTCGACACCTCCTGGACCTCGTGGCTGAAGAGTCAAGGCAACTGCAAACAACCTGAATCTTGCGACGACGGTGGGCATCCATCTTCCTTGCCCCAAGTCACTGCCAAGTGACTTTGAACATTGTCCCCTCTGCTTTCAGGTCCTCCATCTTCCGAATCCAGGCTTGGATTCCTCCGGACACATCTCCTGTCGCCGCAAGCAGCAAGTCTTCACTGGCTCCCATTGAAAACGACGCCGCGACCCGACACCAAAGAACACCTATGCACCCGGCTCCTCTGGGTGAGGTAACTTCAGCACTACGGTTACTCCTATGGGTGTGGGCCCTAGAACTACTTACCCTGTAAGTGTCTTGCTTGTAGCGTCCCTAGAAGTGTCCTAAAACTCTAACTTTCCAAGTGCGACAATTGAGCTGACTCGTACAGGGTTCGCGTCTGTGTTAGACACACCGCGTCCACCTCCTTTGCAACACTATCTAAAACTGTATCCTTCGACTCGTACTGAGTCCGATCGGTGTTCGCCTCGAACACACAAAGGGCCTGTAACTCTGAGATCTCCATTGCACTGACTCGCACAAGGTTCGCGTCTGTGTTAGACACAGTGCGTCCATCTCCCTTGCATCTCTATCTGTGACCGCGTCCTTCGACTCGTACAAGGACCGATCGGTGTGTTCGCCTCGAGCACGCAAGGGACCTTTAACATTGATATCTCATTCGCGTCTGAGTGCATAGACTCGCACAGGATTCGCACCGGTGCCAGGTCACCGCGTCCGTCCCCTGTGGGTCTCCTACAACTACCTGGGGTGGTTCTTGGGGGTCCCTCGATTCTAGATGCCCTAGACCTAGGTCTAGCAAACTAAGATTGTGATATTCGATTGTGCTAAACTTATTCTGATAATATTTGACTTGTACATATGTTCCTGACCTCTAATCTCATAAAGAGATTAGTAGAGATTGTTTATTAATAAATACATATATATTTGATATATATACCTGTGTGGTGTCTTTTCATTTGGTGATTCAAGAGATTGTGTGGTAAAACAAGCTGCTTTACATTCCTTCAAGACTTAGCCTGAAGGCTGCTCTCCACAGCTACCACTAGGATAGCTTTCTATAAAGGTTGTCTTAAACCTATCTACCATAAGAGTCGAATTGTTCTGGTGCAAGGTGTCCACTTTAATTAGTGAACAGCATATACCAGGCCAACTTCTCACATTGGTGGGCAGCATGTGGGATTCCAGCTTGCTATTGTTTTACCAGAAAATCTCTATTTGACTTACTAACTGAAAACCACTATAGGTACTCAAGGTACATATAAAGTCAAGGTTAGTATCAATAAGTTCTACTGAACTTAGAGTTGTGTGCCAAGGGATAGCACACCCTTTCTACAGCTCAAGCTAGTATCAGTAGGCCACAAACTAGTGTAGGTAGTACAACACTGCACAACACTAGAATGTCCTTAAAGGGTGGAACCAGTGGATCCACTCAGCCTCAGTATAAGGACATGGCTTTCTCTGACTTGAGAGCCATGTGTGTTGAAAGACACCTGAGGCTAGGACAGAGTCCCTCAACCCTACACCTGATAGATCTGCTGACAGCAGATGATCTTAGATTGGCTCTAGGAGCTAATGGGTCTGAATCAGTGGGTGGGTCAATTACAGTATCTGGGTCAGATGATGAAAATCAGAATGACCAGGACTCTGTGATTGAAGGGCCAGGCCTCAAGGGGCCTGAAAAGGACAGAGGAATTCTCCCTAAGAGAACTGACAGAGTGGACGAGAGGTATAGGTCCCTTTCCAGGGAATCTGAGCACTCTTATCACTCTGGCAGAGAATTTGTCCAGCAGAGGAACTCATACTTTCCCATAAGAGACCTCCTCTGAAAGAATGTGCAAACTGCTGCAGTATGAGGAAGCAAGAGTTGCCCTCAGAACCAAGCAGTTGGCACTGGATAGAGAAGCCCTGGAGATCCAGAGAGCTTCTAGACGAGAGGGGTTAGAACCCCTTGGTGGCAGCAACAGTGTCCCTAGAGGCAGAGAATCTATTCCAGACCATAGGAACCTGAGCAAGGTTGTTCCTCCCTACCAGAGTGGGGATGATATCCACAAGTGGATAACTGCTATGGAGAGGGCCTGTAGAGTACAGCAGGTCCCCCAAAAGCAGTGGGCAGCAATCTTGTGGCTCTCCTTTTCAGATAAAGGTAGAGACAAGCTCCTCACTGTTAGAGAAGAGGATGCTGATGATTATGAAGTCCTGAAGAGTGCACTAATAGATGGGTTTGGCTTAACCACTGAGCAGTACAGGTTGAAGTTCAGAGACACCCAGAAGGCACAGACTCAAGACTGGACTGACTTTGTTGATTGTGCAACCAAGGCTCTGGAGGGTTGGCTGGTTGGCAGTAGGGTTACTGATTTCAAGGGATTGTATAATCTGATGATGAGAGAACAGATCCTTAATAATTGCCAGAACCAGTTGTTGCATCAGTACCTGGTGGACTCGGATCTGACCTCTCCCCAAGAATTGGGAAAGAAGGCAGACAAATGGGTCAGAACCAGGGTGAGGCAGAAACCCCAGAACCAAGGGGGTGACACCAAGAAGCAAGATCCTAAGGGCTCTGAAAAAGGTGGGGATAAGTCAAAAGACCAGAAGTCTTCACAAGGGCCCCAAAAATCTGCGTCTGGTGGGGAGTCACAATCCAACAAGGGAAAAGGCCAAAAGAAGCCCTGGTGCAAATTCTGTAAACAGAAAGGGCACTGGACTTCTGACTGTAACAAGTCCAAAGACCAAACCACCACCACTCCTGCCCCTAAGGCAACTGTTCCCCCTAGTTCAGCTACTGGTGGAGGTGGTACACAGAATAAGGGTGTAGTAGGATTGACCCTGGGTTCTGAAGTGGACTCTGACCTAGTCAGAGTGCCCACTCAGGCAATGCTGATTTGTGAGGGAGACCTTAATATGTCTTTCCTAGTGAGTCCCAGTAATCTGGGCAAATACAAACAACAGCCTGTAATAAATGGCAAACAGGCTTTGGCATTTAGGGACACAGGTGCTAGTGTCACCATGGTGGCAGAGGATCTTGTGGACCCTGGACAGATCATCCTGGGCGAAATGTACCAGGTGACCAATGCAAGCAACGTCAAGACCAACCATAGTCTGGCAGTTGTGAATTTCTCCTGGGGAGGGGTAACTGGCCTCAAGAAGGTTGTAGTCAGTGAAGACCTCCCTGTCGAATGTCTATTGGGCAATGATCTAGAGACTTCAGCCTGGTCTGAAGTAGAGTTATGGACTCATGCTGAGATGTTGGGCATCCCTGCAGAGGTATTTGCTGTGACCAGGTCACAAGAAAGAATGCATGACACTGAACCAGCTCTGGATCCTGGAACAATGGACCAGATGCTTCCCAAGAGGAGGAGCAGTAGGGTAAAGGCAGTGCCTTCCCCTCGGTCTCAGATCACAGATTCACCCCCAGAGGGAGGTGAAGCAGATCCTGAAGAAGGAACTGCCCCAGAGGAACTTGAGCCTGATCAGGTTGAGTTCT